>CM034147.1:146526178-147726178 GCA_019776745.2 Taxus chinensis | reverse complement strand
TTGAATTTTTGAGCAAGAAGATGTTATTAACTATCTTGGTAGCAGACGTTTGTACATCATTTGGAATGTTTCTAAGTAGAAGCTTCTTCTGAGACTTAGGAGGCAAAATCCAGATGAATTGGTCTTCCACAACCATTCTAGTTAAGAGAGATATGGAAAAGTTGCTTTGACGAAAAAGATGAGATATATGGTGCAAAAGTCAAGAAATTAAGGAGCTAACATCTTGTACCAAGATAGCAGGAATATGAATTACTTCGTAACATCAGAAGAGAAGGATGAAATTCCTATCTTGATAGGACCAAGCATTCCTTTCCAAGAGGACAACCCCAAATTGCTAGATGATGTAATCCATGAAGAAGATAAAGCGATTCTTGATGAGCTCCAAACAGAAAAATAATCCAATGTGTTTATCCACGATGAAGAGGGGTTCTCATTTCCATTCGAAGATGAAGATTCTCTTGATCATGTCATCCATGAAGAAGAAAGGACAACTCATGATGAGCCTTTGAAAGGTTGAAAAGAAGAATATGTGCAAGAAATGATGAGAGTTGTGAAAGAAGAAGAAGATCCTCAACTCAACCTTGAAATCTTGATGCAAGCCATATAATTGCAAGATAGGTATGAATCTAATTCTGACTTCTCAATTGATTCTAGAAATTTTCACGATGAAACAAATCAAGGTGAAAAATTAGATATCTCTTGTGAAATGATGATTGATGGATGTAATGATGAAAGTGAAGTTTTCTCTTTTCCTTTTAAAGAGGAAGATTCTCTTTATGATGAAAAATTTGAAATCAAATTCTTTGAGCCCTTTGAAGGTAAGGCCTCCCATAATGAAGAAGAAATGAAATGCAATGAAATTTGGGCTAATGAATCAACATCTCCAAGTTGTTTCCTTGAATTTCAAGATGAAGATTCTCTGAATGAATGTGAAGATGAGATTGCGGCAATTTTGAAGAAATAATTCATGCACAAAATTCTAAAAGTTGTAGAAGGTACAAAAGATCCCGAGCTAAATCTTAATATTTTAGCTCATGTTATGGCCATACAAGATAGGTATGAGGTTATGTTTGATTCTTCAGTTGATTCCCAAATATATCACAATGAAATAGGAAAAAAAGATGAATTCAAGGCCTCTCATAAAGAAGTTTTCAATAAGCATGATCATGGAAAAGAGAGACATTCTGAATATTTAAACAATCCAACAAAAAATCAGCCTTGGGGTAGTGGTGAAATGAAAAGTAATAAATCAACAATGTGGGTGAACGTAGAAGATGATCTGAAATCTAATTTTGATGGAATTTCTGAGCAAATCCTGAAGCAAAAAAGGGATTATGTAGGCTCATTCCTCCCAAGTATACAGGTAGTCATGAGAGTACTTGGATTTCATAAATAGTTGAGAGGAGGAGGTTACTTCCTCGAACCAGTCAATGACTTCATGGAACATCATCCCTCAATGTTACCCATTCAGGGGTGACATTTGAAGAGAAAAGAGCTACAGTGAAAGCGGGTTGTCCCCCGCATGTACCATATGTGACTATAGGTTTGTGTGTTTCCATTTCCATCGTGTTTTGTTTTTGTCATGTATTGTGTTCAATACAAAGGTTTTATTGTATCCATCCTTGATATGCAACGAATTTATAGCCCAGTGGATAAAACATTGGTCATCTTAGTGTCTTCAGATTTTTTGGTTCCTACTTGCTTCATTCTCACTTTGTTCAAATCAAAACAAGTCCCTAAGTTAGATCTATCTATTGCCATGCTAAATTTCTAGCATGAAAAATTGATTTTTTTTTGCCATGACAACTAGGTCCATACTAAAAAATCCTTGAACCGAGTAATGTAAACATGCCCTCCGACCAATTTCTGACTATGTAAACCCCATCATGATTGAGAGGGATGTAATAACTAGATTTTTAAAGTGTTTTTTATGCACAGGTAAGTTGGTGGGAAGAAATTCATGGATTCATTTTGATCCACTTTGAACAAACTACTCTCGGAGGCCCAAAAGGCTTATTTTCAAGGTCTTTGCACATGGTAAACACTCTCTAGGGATGAACCAAGAAGAGATAATGCATCCAAGAAATGTGTGACAAAGATATGAGATCATCAGAGGTAGTTTAGGGAAGTTCTGCAAGAGAAATCAGGTTTAGGAACAAGTTATGCAACACCAAGCTACTTATAGCATGGTGCAGGGAAATGAAAGCAGTAAAAAAGCTAGTGGGCTTGTTCTGGATGTTGCAAGAGCCTCGGGATATTTTTTGAAGTGACCAAATACTCATCAGAAATATAAGAATTCCTAATTCACATTTAAAAAGGTTTTGGGAGATTCTACTATCCAATTTTTGAGGTATTGGCATGACAATGCAAATGAAGATCCCCGATCCCGGTGGGGATTCAAATGAGCATTGAAGGAGTCCCATGGAGAGTTAAGGCTTGATTCAAATCCAAAGGTTACCTATGCAATGTCCTATTCACTCACAATGTGTTGGTTTTCATTTTCATCATCATTATTTTTGGTGGCAGTCCCTTTAATTGGTGCATAGGCTCGAGCAAAATCAAAAGGGGGTAAATTTCAAATTTTAGGAAGAATTATCTCTTAGAACTTATGGGAATGATCTAAGCGTACCTTTTGGATTCAAAATGATATAAGGTTTTCCTAGGTAACTCTATGCACCCAAAATTACACAGGCGCCACATCAACGGTATGGTAAAAGTTTTCGATTATGATTTTCTCTTTTCCAGAACAAACGATGAAGTCCAGATCCTTTCCCCTTTCTCTTAGCATGCTTATTTTGCTTTACTTATCCTTGTCTCATATTTTTATATCTTTCTAAACCATATTTTTCTTGTTGCGAGGTTTCCATAACTTTAAGTCACACAACTGTCATGGCAGTTATGTAACCACTGGTCTTCCTAGACTGGAAAACCCGTAACCGCCGGTCTGTGCAGACCGATGGTTCCATACATATTTATCCAAGAATCTGAACTGTGTGTTCTGTATGCATGTCTCAAGTTTGTGAGTATATTTCTCACTTGTTTCTTGACCATTTCACATGATTTCTAGCTTGTTGGATACGTATGGAATTCCTCTTCTCTGTTTACTAGTATTAGAATGTTGATTGCCTCTCTTTTGGATGTTTTGACACTTCTTGATTGCCAAGTGTGCTAGACTTCCTCTCTGCCTTTTTTCTATAAAAAATCAAGTTTTTACCCGTATTATGGGTTGGAGATTTTTTATTTGAATTGCACCATTACTCTACCAAAATCCTGCTAAGAAGTACATAAACAACACAATACAGTTCTTTGTTGTTTCCCACTTGCATTTGTGACGAACTAGCCTACAACCAGTCTACTCCAACAACTTCTTAATTTCTTCTATAACCAGCTAGCTCTATTATCTAGATCAATTTGACTCTAATCTTTAGAAAGGAATCTGAGGAAACAAAAGAATCATCACCACACTTGGAATTTGTCATAGTTCTACAATAACCAAGTTGGGAGTTCATTACAATTTCTTCAAAACTTTTATATTTCAGAATATTGTCGTTAAATGCATTTATATTAAGAAAGTAGAATTTACAATTTCTTTGTTATCATAAGAAGCTTTCATTGATATTTTCTCCTTGACTTATCCTTGTGGATCTTTCCAGGAAAGGATTTGGAGGTGTAGACACAAAATCACACACATATTACTATTTTACTATACCACCAAGTATGTCGTTATATGCATGGATCTTGAGTAAGAAAAGTATTCACTGGTGACACACTCCCTAGTCCATTCACTTGTTTGACTTGATTTCTATTGTTTCTCTCTTTCACATATGTCACTTATGTACCTAGTTCTGGTTAGGTCACAAGGATCCATGTTTGTCAGAATTTTCACATTTGTCATCATTTATCCTCGGACACTAGTGCCCATTATGGACAGTAACACCCACGTGCTCTTGTCCCCTTTATTTTTTTCACTTATTTTGGCATTTTTGGTCGGCCTTTTTGGTTTTCTCATCCTCATCTCGAGGTCACAGTCAGCATGTCATGTCACTAGTGTCGAAATTCAAACAAGAGATCCCTATATATACACAACATATATATTATTATATGGGTGAGCAATTCTAAAGGGAAATCATATCTACATACTATCAAAGGGGCTACATTTTTGGGCCACTTACTCTGCATACACTACATATGAAGGGAAAGTGTTGAATTCCATCTCACACATTTGCATTTTATCTAGCTTTAGCCCATTATCTTGACGTCATTTGCGCGAGGGTAACCTAAGGGCATTGTTTCACATACAAACACAAAGAACTACATGGAGTCTAGAATGTAATGTGGCGCTCGGTCAAAATTTCATCCTTCAGATGACTGTCAGGGTCAATCCAACTTCACATATTGCATTTTTCATTCCATTTTGATGTGTTCATGAGCTTGTGCAAGTAGCTAGGGTTTGTGTTGTAGGTTACAAGTACCTTGGAAATCCAAGTGTGAATATCAAGCAACCAATATCAAATAATTACAAAACCCTAGCGACACAGGAAAAAGTAGATTCTAAGAATTTGCACAGTCACCAACGCCCCGGAGTGGTCTCTAACACCTAAGTGCCCTCGCCCTATCCTAGGCACCCATGTCCAACTCTATTTGCAGCTTCCAAAATTTATATCAAGAATTTTTGACACTCTTCCCAAACTGGTCATCAGTGGTTCCAATTCAAATATGTTCCAAAATAAGTAAAAATTAGATGATAAGTACCCTATCTCTCCTATTTGCTTGCACGACTACATCATTAGAGTGCCTAACATTTGTATTCTGTTGTATATTATCATAGTAGCGACTTTGAAATTAGATTTAATAATAATTCTATTTTTGTTAAATCATTTGGTGAACCCTTCTCTTGTTAGAACTCATTGCCCTAGGATCCCCAAAACCCTCATGACTAAAAGTAGATCCTCTTCTCCCAAGTAAGCTATGAAACATATTAGTTTACAACATATCCTTGATGATGTTATACAAGCTGAAAGTAATGCTCTTTATCGTTATTCCCAATGTGATCCCAAAGTCCTCCAACAACTTCTTGATAACAAACACACTATTCTCACTACTTTTGACAACTTTAGCATTATCATAGTCTCGCCTTCCCAAAATTTCACTTAACATTTCCCTTGTTCTTCCATAGTCACCCATGCTGCTCCATCTTGTTCTACTCCTCTTATAGCACTTGATAATACTATCTGTTTCACACATAATTTTAGTTCCAGAATAGAGTTGCTTCTATCCTTTCATTCTCTTGAGAAACAGATAAGGGGTTAGGGTTAGGAGGAATACCTGTTGAGTGTTGGGAAGGTGTGCACGTACCGTAGAGAGATCAGACCGATTGTGAAGAGCTCCTTTTTGTCTGGGAAGGACTACCTGTAAATAAGAATGCAAGACCACCAGATTTTAGTTAGACAATAAGTGAGGGAACTGCCTTGGGCCCAGGAAATATTAGACTTCCTTTCGAAGGTGGTCAGTTCCCTTTTAATACAAATTGATGCAAATGATAATAAAGAAGCTATTGTGAACTCACGATTTAGGTATCTCGTTACTAAAAGCAATAGAGACTAAACTACCAATAATAGAATGTCATGCTGTTTGTTTGGTCACTGGTTATTGATATGTTCAGATCAAGTTACAGGGATAGACCAGGCTGGACATGAGATTGTTTTGAGGTGAATAGGTGAAAGGTTGGTTTTGGTATAAGTCACAGTGACCGATGCCGGTCACTGGATAACCGATCGCGGTTATAAAACCGGTACCGGTAGGGAATAACCGATATCAGTAGGGGCAGTGATTTAGGGATTTTTAAATGGAGGTTGGTGTAAGGTGGTTATGAGGTTTGGAAGGTTGGTAGATGGTTGAGGGGAGTAGTAGGGTGATAGAGAAGACTCAGAGAGTGAGAGAGTTGTCTTTGGGGTAATATAGAGATGGATGACCGAAGGTTAGGTGCAGGTTGTTGCCGGGTAGTAGATCCAGGAGTGAGCTTATAATCCCTATGAATTAAAAGTTCACAAAGTAGTGTCTAGAAGCATACAAGGTGATAAAAGAGACTACTTACTAGTTTCTGATGTGGATGCAGGTCCAAAGAATGCAGTGGCGAAGGCAAGGCCCAGTTGGGATGATCCAGCAATCGGAAGTGATCTGATGAAGCTATCCTCCGACTCTCCCAAGGTTTGGATGAGTGTGACAATGCTCTAGTTGCTCAGTTCCAGTTTTGGGCTCGATACTCCTCTTTGCAAACTCTTCTCTCCTCTCTCACTTGTCTCTCTCTTGCAAATGGATTCCCTTGATCCCTTCATTTTGGTTGGGGGAGGTCATTTACAGGGAACCGATGGCGGTTACCTAACCGACGCCGGCCGCGTAGGGACCGATGTCGGTTAGGTCAAAGTTGGCTATTTTTAGTAAAATAGCCAACTTTCCCTCCTTTTCTCCCGAGGGGTCAGTTGTGGGCTTGGTCAAGTCATTATTAGGTTCATTTTGATGCGGGTGAGGGGTGATGAGTCATGGGTGTGGGTCTGGACCAAGTCATAGGTCTTAATTAGGTTAGTTTAGGGTTAGGGCTAGGTCATAGTGAGGTGGCGAGGTGAGGTGGCAGGGTTGGAGATGTGGATTTATTAATTATAAGGTAATTAATAAATAATTCAGTGTGTAAGGTTTAGGTGGTGAGGTAGGGTTAGGTTGCGGGACGAGATACGGGGTACAGGGTGTCGTAAGACCCAAATTTGGTGTCTACATTTGCCCCTTGTTGTCGTGTAGCTTGTCTTGTAAAGCTGCACTGACAATAATAAAAAGTGGTTGCCCCAGTTAAGGGTATAGGTAATCCCCCTCAAATCTATCACAGATTGAGGTGACATGAAATCAGGGATAGGGTTGATAAAGGGTAAATGATGATGAGATGCTGGTAAGATGGTGGGGTAAGTTCAAGGAAGCCGACGCACATTGAAATGCAGTAGTGCGACCAGGGTACATGTTTTGAAGAGCAAACAAGCAATTCATAGGCAAAGGTCGATAGTTTATCCAAACAAGGTTGATATAATCCTGGTATCCAAGGCATAGGAAGTAGCTCCAGGGGATATAACGGGTAAGGTACTGGAACATTTAGGCATGTTCGGCAGTACCAAATGGTTGGTTTGGTTGAAATAAATGTCACGGTCTTGGTCTAGGAAAAGCTGGTCGGCTGAACAAGTCAAGTATCCTAGTCGTGCTAAAACACAAACAGGTGAGCTTGATTGAACAAACAGGTACATGATGGGTGGAGAGAATTTTTGATTTGCGGGCCTCGGTCGAGGTACTTAATTGGTGGCCGTGGGTCGGGCCAGTTGGTTTATTGCGGCCTTGGGTCTGGCAGATTGGTTTGTTGCGGCCTTGGGTCGGGCCGATTGGTTGGTTGCAGCCTTGGGTCAGGCCGATTGGTTGTTGCGGCCTTGGGTCGGGCCGATTGGTTGGTTGCGGCCTTGGGTCGGGCCGATTGGTTTGTTGCGGCCTTGGGTCAGGCCGATTGGTTGGTTGCGGCCTTGGGTCAGGCCGATTGGTTGGTTGCGGCCTTGGGTCGGGCGATTGGTTGTTGCGGCCTTGGGTCGGGCCGATTGGTTGGTTGCGGCCTTGGGTCGGGCCGATTGGTTGGTTGCGGCCTTGGGTCAGGCCGATTGGTTGGTTGCGGCCTTGGGTCGGGCCGATTGGTTGGTTGCAGCCTTGGGTCGGGCCGATGAATTCAAAATAAGGCTATTTAGCAAAGCCGGGGGTAGGCGATGTGGTGAAAAATGGAGATTGGTGGATAAGGGCAGGAGTTAGGTTAAACTAAGCCGGTAACCGATATCGGTTATGGGTGACTGATATCGGTCAGATGACCGATATCGGTCTCCTAGGGCACACTCTAACCGATATCGGTTAGAGGGCAAAAACCTATAAAAAGAAAAAATACGGCATGTCATTTTCACTTTGTGAAATTGAGTGCCAAATTTTTCTTGTTTGAGTTTTGAAGTGATTGGGTCATGTGTTTGGGCTGAGTTGGCACTAGTTGAGTGGGGGAGTGAGTTATTGGTAGGCCCCAGAGATCGGGAGGCAGAGTTTGATTGGTTGAGGACCCTGCTGAGGAGATTTGGAGCTATGGCACAGCCTGGAGGAGCAGGAGGTGCTGGAGGAGCTGGACCACCACCACCTATCCCACCACGACGACGTGTAGTCGTACCGGTAGGCTCTGAACCCCTATTTGTGTGAAGTTGATGAATTTAGCTAGGATGTGGGTATTGGGGTAGGAATCCAAAATTTGATAAAATAATGAATAAATTAAGGTAAATCAGTAAAATGGATTGGGTAGATATGTTAGGTAGGCCAAAACGTCAGGGTGGGTAAGTTTTTAGGCAATTGTGCTGGGTAAATGGGTAGAAATAGGAAAAAAGGGGATTTGGGGGCCATTTTTGGTCCGGCCCCGAAATCCCACAGTGACCGATGTCGGTCACTAGGCGACCGGCATCGGTCACAGTGTAAATTGTGTAGATTAGTGGGTTCAGAGACCGGCGTCGGTCATGTGTCGACCGACGTCAGTGCATAAAAGTCATAGACTGTTGGTGGGGGACCGATGGCGGTCGAGGGTGACCGGTACCGGTCACCATGGGTAGGAGGTAGGGTTGTGAAATTTGTTGTGTTGGTGTTGTTGTAGGCGGGTAGGATAGATTTTTGGGGTGAAGGGGGAGAAGGTAGAGTTGCTAGGAAAGGTTATTGGGGTGGGGGGTAATCGGGTGGTTGGGGCCGGTTCGGGTAGGATAGGTTATGGGTTGTGTATGAATTAGGAGGGGTTAAATTGGTTGGGGTATGGTTAGAGGGCGAGAGTAGAGCGGGTGGAGTATGATTGGGGCGGTTGGTAGGGTGTGGGATAGGTAAAGGGGATATTTAGATATTTTGTTGGGTGGGGTTATTGATGTTGAGGGAGATGAGGTGTTTTAGGTTTGATTGGAGTGGGTAGGATATTTAAAGAAGGACCATAAGAGTGAGAGGAATTTATAGATGTATAGGGTAAGATAGGTGGGTGTAGATGTGTTTATAGAGTTGGGTTGTGATTGGGTGGGTGAGTGAGTATAGAGGGTTAAGGTAGTTGTTTTGTGAAGGGTAGGCCTGATGGAGTGGGTTGTTTTTGCAGGCACGCCAGCAGCTGACGATGCGAGATCGGATGCCGCCTCTACTGGAGTGGATGCGGCCACATGTGACCGCAGCGCAGTGGGCAGTTATGCGGGAGGTTGGACTCGGCGGAGTCCAGAGGTATAGGGCTGTGGATAGGGACCACAGCCTGATGGTTGCCCTCATCGAGAGATGGGATCTAGCAACCAATGCCTTTCATCTCCCTACTGGAGAGATGACAGTCACCTTAGAGGATGTGTATCGCATCCTGAGACTACCGATCATCGGTGAGGAGGTGTTCCAGGTGGATGCTGAGACAATGATGGATAGCATCCTGTAGGTATTCGGGGATGCAGCCCCATTGATTACGTATCATAGTGTGAGCATCTGCTACGGTGATATGTATCGCGCTCATCGACAGGAGACACGGCTTGTCGTGCTGATGATGATCGGTATCACCTGCTTCGCCCTCCCTGACTCAGAGGGAGGCCGCTTCCCATGGGCTCTGATGGGAGTGTTACATGAGATGGTGGAGGAGCACACCTGCTATGCATGGGCACCAGTGTATCTGGTGCAGCTATACAGAGAGCTCTGGGGCTATCGCCGTATGAGGTGATTCGGTATATGTTTGACATTCTTGTTACACTGCTGGGCCTACGAGCATATCATGTGTTTATGACCAGTAGGGTTGCCCCAGCAGCCAGGGCCACAGGCAGTTTATAGATATGGGTTTCAGAGGTGGTTGGGGGTCGTGGGCAGCCACGAGCAGTTATCGCAGGGCGGGATGTCACTTATTACAGACATATGCTAGAGGGCCTGACTGCCTTAGATATTATATGGAGGCCATACAGAGGCCATCAGCCCCGTGGAGGAGCCCGAGCACAGCTGCGTTGGATCCAGTACATCTTCTGGATATCTGGACGGAGACCCGGGGAGTACGAGAGGATTCCTCTAGAGAGGGTACGACGACAGCTGGGATTACAGCAGGATGAGCCACCTCCCTTCCCACAGTATCAGAGGGAGGATGTAGAGGCACCACTGCCTGTACCGCAGCCATTTGACCCAGTCTGGGTAGCAGAGAGACCGACCGATGATACGGTGGACAACGCCGGGGTTACAGGTTCATTTTTGGTTTGGTGGGCAGGGCAGAGGGCAGCCATGAGAGCACAGCCAGCACAGCCAGATTTGGTGGCTGTTACAGCGGAGAGGGACCATCTCTTGGGTCAGGTGCAGTTATTACAGGGGCAGCTTGCTGCTGCACAGGCACAGATCAGGAGTGTTACAGGGGCAGTTGGCCCAGGCACAGGCACAGGCACAGCCTCAGCCAGGCACAGGCACAGGTCCCTGTTCAGGCTCTGATGGCAGCTCCACCGCCACCACAGGTACAGGCTCAGGGTCAAGGTGTACAGGCAGGGCAGGGCCCACTTCTATTAGGAGCCAGGGGACCAGCCCCACCAGCCATGGTGGCACGGGCCCGGTACATGGAGGTGAGAGTGGAGGCCCGTTATTATCAGGACGTACTAGATGGTACCGGTGCCGATTATCAGCCATATGCGGCTCATAGAGCCGAGACTTCCCAGAGTCACAGGTCACAGGGGGCCGCAGCCATAGCTGGTGGGTCAGTGACAGGTAGGAGGTGAGATCCGAGACCGGGCCAGCTGAGGGACGAGCCGAGGGAGGGGGAGAGAGCTGAGTCACCCCAGGAGTGGAGATGTTTTTGGATAGTTGATTTTTTGATAGAGACACCGGTCTGCGAACCGAGTGTGCATATAGAGGCCTGCGTGCCCACATAGGATTTATGTATTCATTTTTGTTGTATATACCAACCTGCGAGCCGAGTACATTTTGTATAGTTGATACCGGCCTGCGAGCCGAGTATATTTTTGACATGAGAGACCGGCCTGCGAGCCGAGTCGAGATTTTGACAGAGACAGCGGCCTGCGTGCCGACTTTGTATTTTTTGGATTATAGAGGCCCCATGCAGGGTAATTTGTATATTTTGACATTGATTTGATGATATATATATATATATATATATATATAGATGATGATGATTTTGATCCACATGGTGTGTATAATGTGTTGATTTGATGCATATATTATAATGTTTCATTTGTTTTGTTGATGGTATTGGAATTTGATGTATATAGATGACGTTGATGATGTTTGGATTATATGCATATGTGTTGAAATGTTGATGGTATTATGATGATGGATATTGATAATGATGTCGTTATGCAGGGAAAAGAGGCGGGCGCCGCCAAAATTTTGCAAAAAACAAAGAAAAGGCCTAGGTATAAGCAAAAGGAGACAGTTTGACCGATATCGGTTAGATAACCGATGTCGGTCACTATGTGACCGATACCGGTTAGGTAACCGACATCGGTTATGTTAAAACGAGCTTTTCTAAAAATAGAAAAGCTTGGGAGGCAATTTAAATTCTTATTTTTAGAGTCATGCAACATGTTAAATACGAGGATGCGAGGTTGTTGTCATCCATACAGGGTAGTTGCATGGGAGAATTGAGTGATAAGGAGGAAAGAGACAGGTAAAGTGATCATGGGCTTGGATTAAGAAGGTGTAAAGGCAAGTTATAGTGAAGAGTCTGGTGAACATGGCTGAACAAGGAGAAGCGTCCAGTGGGCAGAGAGGAGAGAGAAGACAGGTTCCACCTCAAGCTGCTGCATCCCAAGAGGTATAAGTTTTGGTTGGAATAAGATTTTGCATGCTTATAAATAGGATGTGGTAAGATAAGTGGGTAAAAAGGTGATAGGCAAGGGTTTGGGATGGGATGAGTGTTATAGGGTAGGTAATCAGGTGTTTTAGATATGTTTGTAGGTACAGAGAGGGGTAAACCAGTGAATAAGGTATCATAGGTGGTGTTTTTGAGCAGGATGGATATTATGAACAGTGACCGATATTGGTTTAGGCCTAACCGGTATCGGTTAGGTAACCGATATCGGTTACTGTGTAAAGTTGTAGATTCTGATAAAAAACACTTGGGGATTCATTTGCTGCTTGTTGTTCGTTGGTTTGATGTGTGCAGGCAGAGGCAAGGTTGATGATGAATGATAGGGTACCAGCGTTGTTGTCACGGGTCCGAGCGGATGTAACACCAGCGGAGTGGGCATTAATAAACCATGTGGGGTTAAGTGGAATCCGCTATTATTCACGAATCGCATGCAATCATGCTATGTTGCAGGCACTGATTGAGAGATGGAATCCAGAAAAGAATACCTTCCATCTGCCAACAGGGGAAATGACAGTGACGTTAGAAGATGTGTTTCAAATTTTGAGACTTCCAATTACAGGAAGACCAGTGTATCAGGCAGGGCCCAATGCGGCGTGGGCAGCGATAACGGCAGTATTTGGTCCAGCCGCACGAGATTTGACACAGCGAGGCGTGACATTTACTTATGGTATAATGTTTGTGGCACACCCTGAGGCAACAAGGTTGGCCGTGGTATTAATGATAGCGGTGGGGTATTATGCATTACCTAGAGCAGACGGGGGAAGATTTCCAAAATCATTGATGTGTATTATTCGTGAGATGATAGAAGGTAGCGTTACTTTCGCATGGGCACCCGCATATCTGGCGGAGCTATACAGGGGTTTATGGGCATGCAGGTGAAATCACAGGACTACACTGGATTGTGCATACTTATTACATTGTTGGGCCTATGAGCACATTGTGTGTGTGTGACCAATAGGCTGACCAATCCAGGAAGGAGAGACAGGAGTGCAGAGGTTGGGATTCAGGTGATGGGTCCAGACAGAGCAAGAGGCAAGAGCCGAGACCGTGACAGATAACACCGAGTATTATAGGTAGAAGTTGGAGACGATGACGATTGTGGATATCCGTTGGAGGCCTTACGGGAACTACATGGTGACGGTGAACATAGCCGAGGATTTGAGGGGTGTAGAGTGAGTGAGGTGGATCGCAGGACACAGGCCAGGAGAGTACGAGAGGATTCCTCTAGATCGCGTGCGACGAAAATTTGGATTTGTTCAGGATATACCCATGGATCATAGACCATACAGAAGGATCAACGCCGAGGCACCATTCTCACCTCCACGGCCAACTCTTCCAGAAGGACCAGAAGAGATAGCAGCCGATCGCAGGGTAATGGATGCAGGAGTGACAGAGTCTTATAGATTATGGTGGGCAGCAGAGCTGCGAAGTACACACGAGAGGGCCGATCATCCCGACATAGCTGTGATTACCGCGGAGAGAGACCGCCTGCAGGGTTTAGTTCACCAGCTTCAAACACAGGTGAACGAGACCACGGGATTGTTAGAGGCTTCGCAGTCTCGAGTGGAGAGACTAGAGGCAAGAGTCCTCCATGCGAGAGGGCAGATTCGTATGTTACAGGAGAGATTGGTGGATCAGTGGGAGGAACCAATAGCAGTGGTACCTTTGAGTATGGAGAGGCCAGGTGAGCGGCGTCGACGATCACCATCACTACCTGGTTCGGGACGAGGCGCGGGGGTCTAAGTGAGTTTCATACATAGGGGTAGAAGAATAAATAAGGATTCCGACCTGCGCGTCGATGATAGAGAAGATGTATTTGTTTAACATCTAAATAAAATGGAATATGTATGTTGATTTGAGTTTGTGATAATTATAAGAATATTTGTGTTTTGAATGTTTGGATTGATAAAGGATCAAGGTGAGTGTTATCAATAAAAATACGTGAAAATATTTATTATATTTTTAAAGAAAACACAACACATGATAGGTTATGGTAGGGGATGGTCGAGCTAACCTTGGGAGACCCCATGTCTCCTAAGTGCTGCCTACATAGCCCATTGCACAAAGCAAGGAGGGGCCTCAGACCGATGTAGTTCTCCCTTAGGACCAGGGAGAGGTGAATTCAGGCAATTTGGTTGTGGTTAGGCAATTTGTTGGTTGGTAAAAGTTTGATGTTGGTAGAGTAATGTTGTTGGTGTTGGTGTGGGTATAGGTGAAGTGAGGGTTAACTTACCCAAGCATAGGAAACCATGTCCTAATTAAGGTCAACACACAATCCTAGATTCGGGTAAAAGAGGCAAAAGTGTCCCATAGTTGGAAAGAGCTAAACAAACCACGTATTATCGTAGGATGAGCTTGAATCCCTAGGTACCTTGCATAGGCGAGAAGTCGATAGGTGAAAAGAGTTGTATAATCACAATATATCGGATATACGCACGTCCCTTGAGTTTTGTTATTGTGAAGAATGGTGAGGTGAGGTGGATGGTATAGCTGGGGCGCAGAGAACTTGTTATAAGGTGATTATTCTGACGGAAGAGAACCAAACCAAAATAGACAAGTCCATGACTCAAAAGTACTTTTGAATACTGCTTTGATTTTTCTGGATATAGACTGATCGATGCGGGAAGTCTATATGGGATATGCATTTTGTTGTTCTTGAGGTCTTCACGAAGCTGATCAATGCGAGAAGCTTCTGATAGAGGCTGACTTTGTATAGCTGTCCTTCGAGGGAGCAGTCTACTTATAGTAGCAGACGCGGCGTTGCACATAGCTGTCCTTCGAGGGAGCAGTCTAGTTATAGTAGCAGATGCGGCTTTGCACATAGCTGTCCTTCGAGGGAGCAGTCTAGTTTATAGCTTAGAGGTCTAGATGTCTGTTTGGCATGAAGCATCTAGTTTTGTAGGAAGTTTGACTCAAGAATATCCCAGAATTGTATAATTGAGAACTTGTTATTTTGATACTTTTAAGTCATGGACCAGACTAAAAAGGAGAAGGCATCTTTAAGAGGAGGTGATGATCAAACCACGTGGGTTTGATTTTACTTTGAGATGCACGAAAAAAAGGTGTATGAGGTGGTAAATGAGCTCAAGGGACAAGCGCAAGGTAGATAAGGAGTGATGTAACACTAAATTCAACAGTAGAATGGTCAGAGATGCAAGGCATTAAGGGGTTCAGGCTCAGGTTTACCATTAAGTGAAGCTAAATGATAAGTACCTGATCCGTAAGTGTGAGTGATAATGTAAGGCCCAATCCAATTAGGAGCAAATTTTCCACGTTTGCTCTTTTCTAGTTTGGTTACATGTTGATTCTCTTTGAGGACAAGATCACCAATTTTAAAGGTACGCTCATGAATTCACTTATCATAAGCACACTTGATGCGCTTTTGATAAATTTGAAGGTGGTCAAGAGCGGTAAGATGACGCTCGTCAAGAAGCTCCAATTGGGCTAACCGCTCTTGGCGGAAGTCATCATTGGTGAGAATATCCTGGAGAGATATTCTGAGGGAAGGGATTTGTATTTCGAGAGGCAAGACAGCCTCGGTACCATACACCAGAGAGAATGGTGTGGCATTAGTGGAAGTACGAATGCTGGTACGATAAGCCCAAAGGGCAAAGGGGATGTGATCATGCCAATTTTGACCAGAATCGTTAACGACTTTCATGAGAATTTTGGTTAAGGTTTTGTTAGAAGATTCGGCTTGACCATTTTCTTGTGGATAGTAGGGTGACGAGAAGCTAAGTTTGATACCAAAGTTGTCACAAAGGGCTCGTAACAGCTTATTTTTGAAAGATTTTCCATTATCGGTTATCAAGCGATGAGGAACACCGAAACGACAAATAATGTGATGATTGATGAATTCAACAATTTTCTCCTTTTTGGTTGAAATGAGTGGAACGGCCTCCACCCATTTAGTGTAATATTCGGTTGCCGTGATGATCCAACGGTGACGTTGCGAAGAAGGTGGATGAATCTCACCAATAAGGTCCAAACCCCATTGTGAGAAAGGCCAAAGATCTCGTGCGACCTGTAGCGGATGGCTGGGAGTATGTTGAAGGTTGGCATGCTGTTGACACATAACACAATGCTTAACATATTCGCAGCAGTCTTTATTAAGAGTAGGCCAATAATATCCTAGGCGAAGGATCCGCTTGGCCATGGCAAAGCCACTAAAGTGCCCACCACAAATTCCGTCATGGACTTGTTGGATGGTATGAGTGACTTCAGCGCTGGTTAGACATCGAAGGAGGATACCATCGAAGCCACGTTTATAGAGGAGTCCCCCCATGATGACATAATGAGAAACACCTTTAAGAAAAGCGCGTTTTCCATTACTACTAAGGTCAGGTGGGAGAACAGAGGTTGTAAGGTAGTCGCGAAATTGGTGATACCAGGTATCCTGCGAGTCAGCAGATACATTATTTACCATACAAACATCCGGGACTAAGTAAGATGGGGCAAAGAGTTGTTGGACCAAGACAAATATGTCAGAGTCAGTTGGTGATGCAGGAATTTGCGAGGCCAAGCAAGCCATAGTATCCGCAAATTTATTAGTTGAGCGTGGAACGGTTTGGATAGTATAATGGGTAAATAAGGTCAAAAGTGAATCTACGTAACGTTTGTACTTTTGAAGTTCCTCATTTTTACATTGGTAGATGCCAGTAACTTGATTTACTACCAATTGAGAGTCACCAAAAATGTTAATAGACTTCACACCTAAGTGTAACGCAACGTGGAGACCCAAAACAAGGGCCTCGTATTCCGCTGTATTGTTAGTGCAGGGGAAATCGAGCCTGAATGAAAGAGGCATAGGTTCACCTTCAAGAGGAATGAGAACAACGCCCGCCCCTCCACCGCACTGGCATTTAGATCCATCGAAGAAGAGAGTCATCAGATAAGACGCATCACTGAGCGAAAGAGTTGCGATGAGTTCATCAGGGAAAGTAAAATTGGTAAATTGTTCCCCAGGTAAAGGGGCTTCCGCGAGTTGGTCTGCGATAGTTTGTCCTTTGACTGATTTCTGGTGTACGAACTCAAGGTCGAGGTCGGCGAGGAGCATAAGCCATCGGGCGATGCGTTGGTTTAGATGAGGTTTGGCATACATATAATGTATGGGGTCAGCGTTGGTGATGACAAAAGTTTTGTGATTCAGGAGGTAATGTCGGAGTTTGGTGGCCACGAATGATAGGGCTAGGCACAACTTTTCAACGTGTGTATACCTAGTTTCGTAATCCACAAGAGTATGGCTTATGTAATAAACTACTTGTTCTCGATGCTCGGAGTCACGATGTGTGAGCATGGCTCCTACAGCATGGTCGGTGGCAGAAAGGTAAAGGTAGAAAGGGCGATCGTCCTGAGGTGGGATAAGCATGGGTGGCTGCAAGAGATAAGTTTTAAGAGCCTCAAAGGCTTGGTGGCACTCCTCGCTCCATTGAAAGACAATGTCCTTTTTAAGGAGATGATGGAAAGGTTGACATCGATCCGAGAGTTGTGAGATGAAACGACAGATAGATTGGAGTTTTCCCTGCAAACTACGCAATTGTTTTAGGTTAGTGGGTGGGGGCATTTCTAAGATAGCTTTGACTTTAGCTGGGTCGACCTCAATGCCACGCAAAGAGACGATAAAGCCAAGGAGTTTTCCCGAAAGGATGCCAAAGACACATTTCTTTGGTTGAAGATGAACACAGTATTGTAACAGGTGATCGAAAATAATGGTTAAAACATCGAGATGTTCACTGCGATGTTTGGATTTTCCAAGAAGATCATCGACATAATCCTCAAGGATAGTGTGCATAATGTCATGAAAAATGTAAGTCATAGCCCGCTGATAGGTCACACCAGCATTCTTAAGGCCAAATGGCATGACACGATAGCAGAAGGTCCCCCAGGGGTAATGAAGGTGGTTTTATGTTGATCGGCCGGGGCTACTAAAATTTGATTGTATCCCGAGAAACCATCCATGAGAGAAAGCATCTCATGGCCCGCAGTGAGATCGACAAGTTGATCAATGCTAGGTAGGGGGAAGTCATCCTTTGGGAAAGCGAGGTTAAGATCCCAGAAATCCATACATATCCGAAGTCCCCCCGTCACTTTAGTGACAGGTACAACATTAGAAATCCATTGCGGATAGTCAATAGGTAAGATGAAAGAAACAGAAAGGAGTCATTGAAGCTCTTCTTTAACCAAGAGAGCAATGCGTGGATGCATTTTTCTCAGCTTCTGTTTAACTGGTTTGGAGTCTGGTTTCAGAGTGATGTTATGGACAGCAATGTCAGGATCGATTCCTGGCATGTCGGCGTAGGACCAAGCGAAAGCTTGATTGCGGGCACAGAGAAAGGTAGTGAAGGCGGCTTGTTCTGATGCGTCGAGAGATTGTCCGATCTTTACAATGTGAGGATCGTCCTCTGTGTGGATGTTGATTTCTATAGTCGACTCATTCAACATGGTTTGGGTTTCAGATGGTAAGGCGCGTTGAATATAAGAGTCATCCGCACCAAGGTAGGTGAGGATGGAGTCATCATCCTGGCACTCCACAACATTAATCGAAGGCAGAGTCTTCTTCGATCATGTCTGGATATAAAAGGGGGAGAGAAGATGGGTCTTCACCATCGCATTTGATAAGTGAGAGGACCTAGGAAGATAGCATTCACGAAAAAAAAAGTTAGGAGGGATAGATTCCGGGTCTATTGACTCCGTGGGTGAAGATGGTAAAATGGGCGATGATGGTTCGGAAGGGGTGACTTCGTCATCTTCCTAGATACAATTGACATGAGGTTTCTTCAGTGTAGGTGGTTTAGAAAATCCAATACCACTACGATCTTTGTGTTTGCGTGTAGTCATGGGAATAATCGTATGTCGTCCTTGTTCATAAAGACCGAAACCAAAACCTTTCCAAGCACAGCGTGTCAGGAAGGTGAGGGCGAAACGACGGTTGGTTAGATATTGAAAATCTGATTGGAAGGGAACCACACCAAGGGGAGGTTCGGGGGTGACAGAGGATGCGTCGACACCCCCATACGTTAGGTTGGTGCGGCAATTAGGTGGTCCGTAGGAGATCACCTCCCCCACACGACGGTCGTAGGTAGGATGCGCATGTAACTGTCCATACTCTTGTGGGGTATGGAAGGTGCTAACATTGTATAGGTGGTACTCCCCCAGCATAAGGCATTGAAAAACAACTACCAAGGGATCCGAGGTTGGGATGTTGTCCACGGGGAAAGAAGATGGTATTTGCGTCGGTGGTTTCATTGGTCGAAGGTGTGGGTGCGGCTAAGGTGGATGGTTGAGGCGTGGTTGAAGTAGATGGTTGGGTTGGATCAATGGGTGTCTTGACTGGTACAAGCACATCATTAGGGCGGTATAACATATTACAGGTTTTGAAGGGGGAAGCGTCAGCTGTGACGGTGTATGACTTCCCCTCATACTCAAATTTTATGCATCTATGTAAGGTGGAGGGAACGCATCCCATAGCCCGGATCCAAGGGCGGCCTAACAACATGTTGTATTGGAATTCTCCCTCAAGGACATAGAAGAGTTTGGGTAAGGTACGTGGCCCTACATGAATGTTAAGGATCACGGTGCCTAGGGTAGAAGTAATAGCATCGTTGAATGAACGCAACATGGTGGGGTTGGCACACATGCAGCTAGGAGGGATATTCATCTGTTGGAAGGCTTTGGAAGAGACGATGTTTAGGCTAGCACCCCCATCGATCATAACACGACGTACCCGGATGTCCCAGACATAAGCCAAGATGAAAAGAGTGGGGTCAGGATCTTCTGCACCAAAGACGACAATTTCTTCTTCAGAAAAACTGACAGCAGCGGCTTGCTGTACAGGGACAGAAGTGGTTGTGGAGGTAGGTTGTTTGGTGAGAGAAGTGACATGGTTGGGTGTTAAGATGGAGGTGACGGGAAAGGTTTCGTTAGGTAGGACCTCTATCCCTTGAAGGATCTCAATTAGAGCTTGTCGATGTGATTCAGATGTTTGAATGAGATCATAGAGTGTCATTTTTACAGGAGATTGGTGAAGTTGTTTGATCATAGTGTGATGGGAAACTCCATCAGAGACTGGATAGGTAGGTCCACGAATAACCACTTTAGGTGGTGGTGCGATCGGGATGGCGGAAGAAGAAAGAGAGGCCGCAGGTGTGCTCTTCTTTAGCTTTTCCATTGTTTTTCTGACCTCAAGTAGCAATGCTAATCATGTTGATCTCATGAATGCGAGACGAGGAAGATGACAGGGATAAGTCATTGTTCTCGAGAGGCGGGGTTGCAATGATGATAGATTTTGGTGAGGCGGGGACAGGTGGTATAGGAGAAGGGATCGAAGCTAAGGGATTTTCCATCCGTAAGTCTTTAGATTTTCTATCCGAGATAGGCAACTGGCGAAGGATGGCTTTCAAAGCTTTGCATCCTTCTACATTGTGTCCTGGTGTGTGGTGGTAGGCACAGATTTTAGATTCATCATAACCTATAGGTCGAGGTTTAGATGGATCATAGGGTCTGAGTGGGGGTATGGAAATGGTCGCATCCCCTACCAGCATATCAAGGATCTTGGCATAAGATCCTTTGAGCGGGTCAAATGCAGATGATGTTATTGATTAAGTGGGTGAGATTATTGATTGTTTTGGTAATGGTTGGGTACGAGTGGTTCGTACGGGTGGTGGTTTAGGCAAAGGATTTTGATGATTGGGTTTAACTAGGTGTGGCTTCTTCTGCGCAGAAGTCATGTTTAGCTGGTTAGATGATGAGGCCATAGATGACGTGGTGGCAGGAAACAACCACATGGGGAAAGAGGAGCGGCAACAAACAAGTCCTTCGATGATCGAGTTTGCTTAGGGTTGGTAGGTAGGAAAGATACTTGGGGCGACGGTGTTGAGATGCCTGTGGATTTCTGTATGGGTGCAGAAGGTGCTGGTCGTGTTAAAGAAGACGTGGGAGGCATGGTGTATTGAGACAAGGTGGAGGGGTGAGGCCCTAATATAGAAGGTAGGTGTGACGATGAGGGTTGAAGCCATGCTTGCTGTAGTGGTGTGATCGGGGCCAAGGGTTTTAGTTGTGGCGGAGGCATAGATTGGACTCGAGGAGATTGGGTCTGTCTCCTAGGTGGATTAACGACTTTATTTTCAGATAAGTCTAACCGTTTAGGTGGGTGCGTTAGGCTGGGTATTGGTGAAGTCCCAAACGTAGGGGAAGATTTGGCTAGGTTGATAGAGGTGGATGAGGTATTTGGCAGAGATGAGGGGGGTGAAGGTGAGGACATAGGCATTTTGAGCTTTTGTAAAAACTTCTGGTATATGGTAGAGGTGTCTAGATTAGTCATTTGCATTTGAGTAGAGCATGGTGTTCTCAATCATTCCCATAAGAGTCGTCTATCTTCTGAGGGATGACAATCTTCATGTATGGATGGGCATTTTGATATGGAAGAGAAGTGGGTTGTGATTTTGGTCCACTGGGGGTGTGATACAGGGGGCGAATGAGGTGCTGTATCAATGGGTGTTAAGGGGTCAACCGGTCGCTGGAAAGATTTAGGCGATGAAGAACTAATAGAGAGGAGGGAATGTTCTAGAGAATTCGTCATGGTTAAGGAATTTGGTGATGTAGGCTCAAGGGGTTTCTCTTCTAAGGATAACATAAAAAGTGATGATCCTTCTTCTTTTGCAGCAAGAGTGGTAGAAGGAGATGTTTGGGAAATAGATAAGTTGGATAAAATCCGCTCACAGTCTTACAGGGATGTGGTGTAAGAAGGCTCTTATGTGAGAAGAGAACTTTGGGTGGTTGATTCCTTTATGGGTAAAGGAATAACAGGGCTGTCCTCTTGTCTTGATGAGGAGAAGGGGGCAAGGACTCCTGTGTCGGTGAAGAGGCTCGATTCAGAATTTCCTCGATGGAAGCCCTTGGTTGGGAGTTGAAAACCACATGGATCTCATGCACACTCTTCTCCTTGGCTAAGGTTTCTTGGTTTGTGTTACTGTTAGAGGAATGGTTTGTTGAAGATTTTTAAATTTTGATTAGCAGGGGCATTAGGATTATCGAGGGTTATATCCTCTGCATCAACCATTTCCTGCACTATGTTTTTCAACATCTTGCAGTTTTCGTGGTTGTGTCCCTTCACGCGATGGAAGTTACAAAAGTCATTTTCTTTATACCAAGAAGGTATAGCGCGGGCGGAATCAAACCCGGAATGAGGTTTAATAGGAGACAAGGTGATAGCTCCTACTTTAAGCAATTTTTCCAAGATCACATCATAAGTTTCTCCCAAGGGAGTGTACTTGATGGGCTCGGCTTTATACTTATAGGTGGATTTCGGCTGGGTATAAGACAGTGCTTAAGATTTGACCGTTACCACGTGTAGAGCTCCTTTTGATTTCGAAGCATCCGATGCGTGAGAGTTGGTGGTGTTGGGTTTGTTAGTGGAGTCCTGGGTTCAGAAATTTGAGTTTTTGTTGCGCAACTTCAATTTCTCCTCCTCTAAGGCCCGAATCTCTAGTTTCCAAGCCATAGTAAAGGCCTCATCAAAGGTGCAGAAAGTTTGAATTTGGAGGTTGTGCCAAAATGTTTCACATAGAATTGTAGTTCTAAAATAGAGTTGCTTCTATCCTTTCATTCTCTTGAGAAACAGATAAGGGGTTAGGGTTAGGAGGAATACCTGTTGAGTGTTGGGAGGGTGTGCGCGTACCGTAGAGAGATCAGATCGATTGTGAAGAACTCCTTTTTGTCTAGGAAGGACTACCTGTAAATAAGAATGCAAGACCACCAGATTTTAGTTAGACAATAAATGAGGGAACTGCCTTGGGCCCAAGAAATATTAGACTTCCTTTCGAAGGTGGTCAGTTCCCTTTTAATACAAATTGATGCAAATGATAATAAAGAAGCTATTGCGAACTCACGATTTAGGCATCTCGTTACTAAAAGCAATAGAGATTAAACTACTAATAATAGAATGTCATGCTGTTTGTTTGGTCACTGGTTATTGATATGTTCAGGTCAAGTTATAGGGATAGACCAGGCTGGACATGAGATTGTTTTTAGGTGAATAGGTGAAAGGTTGGTTTTGGTATAAGTCACAGTGACCGATGCCGGTCACTGGATAATCGATTGCAGTTATAAAACCGGTACTGGTAGGGGATAACCGATATCGGTAGGGGTAGTGATTTAGTGGCTTTTAAATAGAGGTTGGTGTAAGGTGGTTATGAGGTTTGGAAGGTTGGTAGATGGTTGAGGGGAGTAGTAGGGTGATAGAGAAGACTCAGAGAGTGATAAAACTGTCTTTGGGGCAATATAGAGGGTGGATGAATGAAGGTTAGGTGTAGCGTTGCTGCCGGGTAGTAGATCCAGGAGTGAGCTTATAATCCCTATGAATCAAAAGTTCACAAAATAGTGTCTAGAAGCATACAAGGTGATACAAGAGACTACTTACTAGTTTCTGATGTGGATACAGGTCCAAGGAATGCTGTGGCGAAGGCAAGGTCTCAGGTGGGATGATCCAGCAATCGAAAGTGATCTGATGAAGCTATCCTCCTACTCTCCCAATGCTTGGATGAGTGTGACAATGCTCTAGTTGCTCAGTTGCAATCTTGGGCTCGATGCTCCTTCTCTGCAAACTCTTCTCTCCTTCTTCACTTGTCTCTCTCTTGCAAAAATGGATTCAGATCCCTTCATTTTGGTGGGGGGAGGTCATTTACAGGGAACCAATGGCGATTACCTAACCGATGTTGACCGCGTAGGGACCAATGTCGGTTAGGTCAAAGTTCGCTATTTTTAGTAAAATAGCCAACTTTCCCTCCTTTTCTCCCGAGGGATCAGTTGTGGGCTTGGTCAAGTCATTATTAGGTTTGTTTTGATGCGGGTGAGGGGTGATGAGTCATGGGTGTGGGTGTGGACCAAGTCATAGGTCTTAATTAGGTTAGTTTAGGGTTAGGGCTAGGTCATAGTGAGGTGGCGAGGTGAGGTGGCAGGGTTGGAGATGTGGATTTATTAATTATAAGGTAATTAATAAATAATTAAGTGTGTAAGGTTTAGGTGGTGAGGTAGGGTTAGGTTGCGGGACGAGATACGGGGTACAGGGTGTCGTAAGACACAAATTTGGTGTCTACATATGTATCATCCCCCAAAATCTATGATTAGTCTTACATGTGACAATATAGATGATTTTCTATGAATACCCCTAATGTTGCACCCATGTACATAGGGCATGATGTTATCCTTCCCTACTTGATTAAGAAGAGAGCATTTATGTGACAATGTCAAGATTTATCCATTTCTATTAATATTTATACTAGATCATGTCATCCAATGTATTTTATTCCCTGCTTCAATCTCATGATATGTAATCCTACTACTTATCTATCATGTTGACGATCCCACCCTGATTTATTTTATTTGTATGATTGGCAACACTACATGTCTAAAAGTGATGTAGGCTCATAGACAAATGTTCTTGAAATTACTTAGTAATCATGTTCTCTTCAATCTCATCAAGACTACTAAATGTTACTCAATAGTACTCCTCTTTCTAAATCTAATTGAAACTCATTGTCAAGGACCTATGATCATATCTTTTGATTCCCCTTCTAGAATTTCATGTTGACATTCCATATTCAGTATGCTTCTCCTCATAACATTTCTTAAAGCCATCTGGTCTACAGATACTATCCATACTTATTCTTACTAATATCCTTACTAGGATGCACCTCATTAACTCACCACATATGCTGAAGTCACTTTATCAAGCATCTCTCTTGACATCCCATGTTCTTAATCTCCTCTTCCACATCTAAGTTATATCTTATGGACATATATTATTTATGATGCTTCTACCGATTCCTATTAAAACTTCTTCTACATATACTTTTAACATATCCATGAGAAATTCCATGCATTCTTACTCCTAGAATAGCTTCCTACTTTCCACATTTTCAGGAATATCAACACTTCCCACTGATCTAGTCAGAATCTATTTGTGGCTATAGTATTCATCTTCTAAAGTCTTCTTGGCCATAATTTGCACAGACCTTGCTTGAATTTAGATAATGTAAAAGTTGTTTCATGCCTGAAATCACTCATTTTTCCATTTGACAGAAAATGGAACACAACTTTGCTCCACTAGGTACTCGCTGAGATCATCCCCTTCGAACATCCACCACAAGTTACCTCATCCATGCCCTTGATTACCTCTTTTATGGGCACTCAACCCCTCATCAACATTTCTCACCAAGGACCCCTTGTTCACACTTTGACCTTAGATGATACCAATTCTTTCTTATACCATCAATCTATCCCATCTAGGCCAATCACCCCACCATCTTCTTAGATCACTCTCCTTTTAGGAGCTCTTATCATTTTATGGTGATGTAGAGTTCTAACAAATTCTTAATGCCAATCCAGTGGCTCTCCAAGCCTACCTCATTAGAAAATCCACTCAGATTCCTCCAGACGGTCCACCACTTCAGTAGATTTACTCTTATCAGACTAGTCTCGAAAAACGCCCAACTTATCATAAATGAACTTCTTACATCCTTAACACTGACCTCGCTTCATCTTCTACCAATCCCCATCCGTCACCAAACTACTTAGTTAGTCACACATATTCCCCCCAATCTCCCTCCAATCAACACAACCATTGTAACTATAGTTCCCATCACCTCTTCGACCATAATTATTACTAGTGACCCCATCCAACATGCCCACACATCACATCCCCTATTCGAACAATAGGTTCCTCTCACATCACACATACATGTTATTGCTCCCAACCCCCTTTTACGGGTCCATTGCATTATTCAATGTCTCATCATTCCATCAACCTATCTATGCCCACATCCCCACTCAATAATTTATGCAACAACCAACCTAGTCCCAACAATCATACCATGTCCCCATTTCTCAACAACAATTATTTCAACAACCACCCCTTCAATCACATTTCCATGATTTACACTCACCCCTATCAAATTGCTCAATCACCCACGTCATCCACAAATCCAGCTAAAAATCATGTGATGCACTTCTTACATGCAACCACCACCTCTCCTCCCCCAACAACTCTTCCGAATGATCCCATGCATGCTCTTGTGAATAGGATAGCCAACCTCGAAGCTGTACTTTAGTATCCAAAGTTTCATTATCATACGAACAAATCTGTAATTTAGCCTATTCACCCATTTGTACCAATTAAATTATCCTTTGCACTTAATCACCTGAAATTCACAAGTTTAACATACAAAGAGGATCTTATCCTATGACATCTTCGTGTATTCAGACATGTGTGCTACCTTATTGCTACATGATCAGGACTTAATGCTTGTGTACCTTCCCCATGTCTTTGGCATGCTCCCAACTGCTAGACTGGTATAATAGTATCCCACAATATTCTATATTCTCATTCGTACAACTATTTTTAGAACACTTTTTGATTAACATCATGTGTAAAATAACTATCAATGATCTATATGCCATTCGACAGTTTGAGGATGAATCCATCATAGATTTTTTAGATTGCTAGCTTGGCATTATAAACCAATTATCCTTCCCTCTCCTGCAAACTGATCTCATCGAGCTCTTCTCACTTCGTGTTTCTTGCATATATCCTTCTACCTTACAAATCCAATCGTTTCATAACCTTTGACAAAGCCTTCACCATGGCTCATCAAACTTGAAAGATGCCACTGCTTGAGCAAGGTCATTTAAAATTAAAATCAAATAAACCTAAACATGAATTTACCAAGTCCTCCATGCAAAACGACAAATCAAAGGTAACGGCCAATGTTGTGATCGTTAAATATTGTTCTGCACCTACTTCCAGTGTGTGGCCTCAACAAAGATCCCCTAAACTAATGCCTAACTATACTCCCCTTGGAGAATTGTATAGTTCAATATTTGACAAAATGATGGTGGTTAATCTTATCACTCTTCCTCCTATCCATCCACTTGATGAATCAAGACCAAAACCTATGTGGTATCATGAAGATCATTACTATAAATATCACCAAGTCTAAGGACATGATATAGAGAGGTGTTGAACCTTCAAAGATCTAGTCCAAAGACTCATTGATCAAGGTGATCTTCAAGTAGACAATCCTAATGCATCCCCTAACCAACCACTTGACATATTTAAACAACCATTCCCCAACCATGCACCAATAAGTCAAGCTACCACTTCTTCTACATCCCAACCTACCTAATGCTCATACCATAAACACCATTACACACTATGGATCAAGATCATATCTCATCCAAGATTCACTTCCTTCAACCATCATATCCATCCCTCTAGATAATTTTTCCTACATCCACAAGTTCATCAACACTTATTCCCATACCCACACCAATCATACCTACATCTATCTCAACATCTATTCCCACACCCATACCTACTTTCACATATGTCACATCTTCCCCATTCACAAGTATATCAATGATGCCCCTTGAATCATTTATAAAAAAACCATCCACATCTCATTCTACACCCACCATTGATCCAACATCTATATCGACTCCTTTATCTATCACTCCTACGTCATCACTTTTCACATCCACTTCGTTAGGTTTGACTACCTTATCCGCATCCATTCCACCTTTACCAGTTGTACCATCCTTAGAATCAGTCTTAGTTCCTCTTTCCGCACTCTTACCCACACCTACTACATCAACTATTGTGACCACATCTACATCACCTTCTTCTTCTACATCACTTTCATTGTTGGAAGAATTTTTGAAAGCACTTAAACTTGAAATAACTTCAATTGATATTCCCATCTCTTCTACAAAATTAAATTCCTTCACATCAAACCAATCTTTTGTTCCTTTTGACATCATCATGCAAAGACCACTCCTTCCATCTGTATCAACCATAATACCATATTTGGACCCTCCAGTAGAGATTCTTATCATTCCTCCCAAGGGATCCTCTTCATAAACAAGATCTAGAACACTTGGTGTATTTCCTCAAAAGACCTCTTTCACATCCTCAACAAAAAGGTAGAGCTTCCTTCCCCTAAGACCAATCCTCCTAAAGCCACATTATAATCTTCTATTTTAGGAACCCTCCCCACATCATCTTCTACATCATCTTCTTCTATTTTGGGACCACTCCCTTCATCATCTTCTTCTATTTTGGGATCATCCCCTTCACTGAAAACCTTTTTCACTAATAAAACAACACAACAATGACCTCTTTCTAAACCACATCCCAAAAATGAGTCTAGGTCATCCACATCATCAACCAATATTCCAAAACAAACACAGTCAGCCCCATCCTCTTCTAAATATAAGACATTATCAAAGGCTCCCATCACACCACCTCACGTCAAACCATCATTAAATTCATCACAAAACCTTCACCTATAGCCACATCATCACATATTCCCTTGAGATATTATACCAAAATGTTTTCCCAAGTTCTCCAGAGCCTCGGCAATCACCTTGCCACCAATTAAACCCTTTGAACCAAGTGTTCCAAGACCCTAATGGTTTGACTCTAACATTATTTGTGTATACCACCGTGTACTAGGGAATGACACTAAACACTGTAGATCCCTTCAAACTATCATATGCAACCTTATCAATTAGAATGATCTCCTTGATGAGGGAGAACCAACTCTTCCACCAACCCAATCAACTCCCATTTCCCAACATGCATCTGCCAGAACATCTAAGTCACCCCTTTCATCAAGGACTCTTTACAACATGCCAACACCAATAGAAGATAAATCCAAGGACTGACGCCGTCATCAACCTACATATCACCTCCTCTTGAGGATGTTCCCAGGGATAGTCCACCTCTTTTGATTAATGTTGTTCAGATAACTACCCATTCTAGACCACATAACTCCTTAACTCCACCAACAATTCCTAAGACAAAATCAAGGACCTTTGTTGCTATCCCTCCTCCTAGGGATCTTAACTCATCTACACCCCCATCACAACCTAAAATTGTCATTGTTGTTCCCACCACTCATCCCCTATCAACCCATCTATCTTCTTTTAAGGCCAAGGTATCTTTTTTGGCCGCTCCTAATCTTGCTTCAATCAAACAGACCATCATCAAAAAACTTCACCAGGCCCCAGTTAAAATGTCACTTTATGAGCTTATCCAAAGCTCTCCTAACCACAAACATGCTCTTATTGAAGCTCTACAGTGTATCCCAGTATCATCTGATGAGCCTCAACCCCTCATGGCTCTAGCTGATGCTCTTGTAGCATCTGCCGCCATGTCCTTTGAGGATTCAGAAATCCCCAACATGCCACCCAAAGAACACGATCTTCCTCTCTTCATCACAGTCTACATCAACAACACGTTCATCTGACAGACTATGATTCATAATGGTGCTAGTATAAATATAATTTCTTCTCACACCTTCAACCAACTAAAACTACCAAACACCATTGTTGTTGAATTTCCTACCACCCTCCATGATTTTAACGATGTTGTAACCCCTCCATTGGGTATAGGTTTCCTTCCCATTTGCATCATCCATAAACTCCTCCATGAGCTCTGCTACATTATAGAAGGAGATTTTAGTATAATCTTCTTCTTGGACATCCTTAGATTCATGTCGTGCACTATGTCCCATCTACCCTCCACCATTGTATTAAATACAAACATGAAGGGACCATTTATACTCTCCCCCGCCGATGCCCTCCTTTCAAGACATGTCGTATGAACTATCGACCTAAAGACGTTTTTGTCCCCAAATCCAACCCATCTTCCGGTGCATCCACTAGTTCTTCTCTATATGCATCTACATTACCCCACGATGGAGTTTTCAATGCTATAATGCAACATTCCTTAGGAGAATATCAAATCCTCTCTCTTAATTCTCTTCCTTCTCCCAACTGTCAAGTTGGCCACCTTGATAAGGCCCCTATGTATCAATAGAAATTTTGGGGAAATATTCTCATTTGGCCCCTTTTTCTCCAAACCCACCTGGTCTCCGACAGCCTTGATCAGCCTTCTTCTCATTTCAAAGATCTCCCACACACCAAAACATATGTTGGAGGTTTCAACTTCCTTGGCAAACCATCCTTTTCCTACACATACCTCCACTATTGTGCATTGAATGGGTTTGGTATGGGGCGTTATGAACAAGATCACCACGGCCATGTCTTCACACAAACCTGTGAACCATGTGAAACTTTTGGATTGGGATACAAAGATCCCTCCATCCCCCCTTCAGGAACTTATGCATCCTCTCCCATCGATGTTGATTCACCTCCCTTCTCTCCATCTGACTATCTCACTGATGCCAATGATACCAAATCTATTCCCCCTAATTTGAAAAATTAATTCCACCATTTCCCTTAGACTAGTCACTTATTAGGTTGGAAATGAAATCCAATTCTTTCCTCTCAAGCATCCAGATATGGTAGAGGAATATTCCCCTACCATTGACATTCTTCAGTGCGGCGATGATAATTCCATTCTTTCTTACATGAGGTCCGAGGATTCTCGTATCAAAAAGTCCCTTCCCCCTGACACTTCCACTCTCCTAAATGAATCCACTATTGACATTAATATTGGGACTCCTCAAGATCCCTGTATCCTTAAAGTAGGCCAATCTCTAGAGCCACAAGAACTCAAAGCCTTCACCTCTTTATTATCCACACATAGCCAGGCCTTTACATGGTAATACTTCTGACATGTCTTCAAGGTCTTGAACCCTCATCATTTTCCATAACATTTTCACCATTTCCAACTGTTAAACCGATTAGGCATAAGCATTGCTCTGCATGCATCATGATTTTCTCTCCTTGTTAAAGAGGAATTACAACGTCTTCATTTCTGCCAATTTCATCATCCCCATTGACTATCCCTAATGGTTTTATAACATCGTTACCTATCACTAAAGCATTCACGAAAGCTTTATATATGTACTAAATTTCGGGATCTTAATATAACTTTCCCTAAAGATGAATTTCCTCTTCCCAACATTGATCAACTTATTGGATATTACCACATAACATGAGATGTTTTCTCTTATGGATGGTTTTTCTGGCTATAATCAAATCCTCATCACGACCAGATGACTTGCAACACTGAAGACCTCCTTCATCACCCCATGTGGGTGACCTTTTGTCTATCATGTCATGCCCTTCTAAGTTTCGAAAAATGCTGGGTCCACCTTATCAATCAAGCTATGACTTATATCTTTCACGATCTCATACATAATAACTTCTAGAAGACTATGTCAATGACATCTTGGGAAATTCTAAACATTGATGCGATCACCTCTGGCCCATGTTCTTGAAATTCATTTTCTAAGTGTCTCATCTCATTTCTTCCTCTTGGCCTTAATCCCGACCAAGTGTGTTTCCGGAAGCCCCTAACTAGAAAACTCCTTGATGCTTCATCATTTCTATCAAGGGTATTGAGGTTGACCCTACTAAAATCAAGGCTATCCTTGAGATGCCCCCCTCCTTCCAATCTTAAGATGACTTCTCTTTTTTGACGACTCTAAGTGTCAGTCAAGTCCGTCACTTCGTCTGGCATCATTAAGTCCATTCCTAACCTTAGGACACTCATATCCCCATCGCTCAAGACAGCAACTTGACTATTGAGATGATAGCTAACAATATGGCTTCAGTGATCTTAGGCAATATCTCCTATCTTTTTCTGTTCTTGAAACCTGCCATCCTTTTGGGCGTAGCAAATTTTCCTTGATATGTCTATGGGGATTACCGAGCATGCATTAGTCAAACAAGTTAGGACAGGTGATTATGGCCAATGTAAAAATGATATTCTGTCTAGAACATATAGTCGTACCCTACATGAGCATGAAAATCGCTACACTAAAGCTGAAAAGATGTCTCGTGCCCTTCGATTCTTCACCACTATCCAAGCTCCATCCCTCGATCATTCTCAAACATTTCGCCAACACTATGGTATGTCCCTCACTTCTCTCATTCCTTGGACAGCTGAAGAAGACCGTCTCTCTGTTGTTCGGCGACAGAATCAGCCCGCTCACATTCATGGTCTTCCTCGTGTCAACCACGAGTTTGATCTACTAATCCGTGTCTCAAAAGTCTATGTTGAGGCCAAACTAATCCGCGTGACCTTTGGTATTCTCAAAGCCCCTCTTCATACCATTCATCTATCCAAATCCATCAATTCCCTAACGAATCCTATCTAAGAATGGTCAGAACGAGTCATTTCCTCTTCAACATGCTAACCGCTATGTCATTCTTGGCGGATCTAAATCTCTACAAACGTGGGTTCGACGGTATTCTCCATTCGATGCCTTAAATCCCATGGGACACTCCTATGCCCATTGCTATCCCAAGAAGTCCACGATAGACATTTGAATGCATGGACACTTTATTGGCTTGACTATCGTTAAGTCTTGCAATTGTTTGTCCTTTTGGGTGTTCAAATCCTTGACATCTATGGGGATTCAAAGCTCATTATCAAACAAATTACAGGAAATTATCAATATAAAAATGATGTTCTGCAAAAATATCGAGATATCATCCTATTTCTCCTTGAAGCCTTTGATTCTTATAATATTCAAGTAGTCCCTCACTCATCCAATCATTCCATCATCACTTCAACTAAATATTTCACCAAGTGGGTGAAAGTTATTCCACTCACCTCAACTAAATCCAATCAGATCATTAACTTCATCAATCAACACATAATTTTTAGCTTCAACGTTCCTCATAAGATTATCACATAAAAACAGAAGTCCTTAAAAAAAAAGATTTTAAGAAAATCTGCGACTCATTCAATATTAAGCTTAGTTTCTCATCTCCTTATTATCCTCAAGCTAACGGCCAGGTCGAAGTGACTAACAAGACCTTGCATAGCATCCTTGCTAAAGCCATCAATAAAGCAGGTCATGATTAACATCTTCATCTTCCCTTCTCTCTTTTGGGCTTACTAGACCAGCGTCCGTACCTCCACAGGCGCTACCCCCTTTTCTCTCATATATGGTTCTAAAGCCATTCTTCCCCTCGAAGTTCAAATTCCACCCTTACATGTGTCTCTTCATGACTTCATTTCTGATGAAGATTATTTCCAAGAATGCCTAACCCAACTTGAATTGTTAGACAAACATTGCCTCCTTACTCTTGAGCATCATCATGTTTATCAAGAGCATGTCTAGCATGCTTATAACAAGCATCTCAAAGAACGCGACTTAAAAATAGGCGACCTTGTCTTAAAAGAAAATCAGAATGTCATTACTCTATAAATGATCCAATGGGGAAATTTTTCTCCCAACTGGATTAGATTGTACATTATCACACATAAGTATGTGTCTGGGGCATATCATTTGGATTCCCTTGATGGTAAACTAGAGACTGACCTCTTAATGCATTGCACTTATGACCATTATATTGTTAGTATATATACCCATGAGTAGATAGTCATATCTTTAGATCATTCCTCCATCATCAGCCCCTTCCATCTACCATTGTAATGATATGGAACTATGTGGTCTACCATCACTTCCTCGGCATGACCTTAAATATGGGCACCATGACTCTACCCATAGCATTTTACTTATGGATAGGTTCTCCCTTTTTGGTGAGAACTCCACAATCATTACACCCATCCACTTCTTGTTTACCTATTGGAACCACGCTAAGGGTTCAAGAGTGTCACTTGTGCAATCATCATCCCATCCTAGGTGGTCTAACTAGCTATACCCAACTCTTCCCCATCAAATACAAAAAAAAAGAAAGTCAAAGTAATAGATGCTCCTGTCTCATGCTATCTTATCCAAAAATAGATTGATCCATCAAAGGACATTTGTTCATAAAAACATATAATAAGTATAGATTTCTCCCCCAAACGATAGCTATCATGCATATCTTATCCTGCCATCTAAAAACAAAAGTAAAAAATTCCAAATGCAAAAGAAAAAAGTAGACCATACCGTCAAAGGATGGCTACTTTATTGTATCATGATAGTGAAGGCTTCTCGCATTAATCAACCTTCTATATATCATAACATCCTAACAAATCTTCCCGCATCGATCAAATTTCTCATATGCATTGCAGACTTCTCGCATTGATTAGTTTACATCTTCCCCCTTCCCAGAGCTAGGGCATAGCCTTAGGAACAACCACCTGTGGAGAATCCTCTTCCCGCATACAAGTTACATCTCAAACCTCTTTATCGTGTCGACATTAGGTTTATGAGATTATTGCATCCATTTTTCACTTATGGTCTTTTGGTATAACTAACTGTTGTTGGTTATGTATTAACACATGTTATTGGCTGCAAGTGCAATGCCTTTAGTGTTACCCTTTCTTATTTACCTCCAATCTGGTTCGAAACATGGTTTCTCTGTATGCCTCTTGCTATAATTATGTGTCATTTAAGGTCACCTTTTATCAATATCACATTCTTCCGTATCAAATTTCAAACCATGAATTCTATATCTATATATTTACCTTTAAGGATGACATATCTTACAATCATCCATAATTCCATGAATTGTGTTAATATCTATGAATTCTCTTGCTAACACACTTTTCGATTTAGGAATTCTACTTGATCTTTATTGCAGTTTGTGAATCCTACTCAAGGATATTTCTCAAGTAGCATTCGCTATCCAACAAATCCTCATTCCCCATCATTGTCACCATGTATTAGATCCATTCATCCTCACTCCTCATTTCTACTCATCTGCCACTTATCCCCACATTACCCTTCTCACCATCCTGTCCCCTTTCACCACTCTGTGTTCTTCCATTTCACTCTTCCACTTTCAACTTGATGATCTTACTTAATCAGCCCTTCCGTGTGGGCATCTTGGTTGAGATATAACATCTTCCTATGATCCTCCTACTGTAGAAACTTCTCCACCATCTCCTATTTCATCAGATAGCAATCATCACCACATACTTCTTTCCGCTCCGCCTCTTCCACTTATCACTTTTGCCTCATCACTCTCACCACATGGGCATCCCAATTAAGGATTCCCCTCACACTCTCCATCTTATACTACATATATTCTCCCATCCATTCATTGTACACTCCTTTGTTTCCTTATTTCCTTGTTATCACCTCCTCTCACCTATTATTCCACTCTAGCATACACCACTCACTCTTTTCTTATCCTTCTTAGTATCTGTCTTCTACTTGGTAATCTTACTTACACACTCTCGCAATACGGAAAATTCACTTAAGGGTTCCCCTTTAGTACATATTGTCATACCCTCTTCCCATCAACTTTGTCAATCATTTCTTCTCATCATTCTTCTTCTTCTTTGGCTTGGCAATCCTACTTAACCATCCATGTCGTATGGGAATATTACTTAAGAGTCCCTCTTAAGGTTGATTTTCCATCTGGCCCTTCCCCATTCTATCATATTTCATCCATCCTATTTATTCCACCCCTCAGTGCCATCATCTGCTCTAACCAACCATTCCACCCTTGTACCCAATCCATTATTGTCTTCCCCTTCCGTATCATCACTTTTGGTTTGACAATCTTACTTAACCACTCGTGCAACATGATGATCTTACTTAAGAGTCCCTCTTAAGGATGATACGTCATATTTCCTTTCCCCATCACCACACATATCCGCCTTTCATTTTTTCTTGGCATTCCCCATCATCCCATCCTCTCATAATCTATATCGTTGTCTTCTACTTGGAAATCTAACTTAACCACTCGTGCAACATGGCGATCTTACTTAAGAATATCTCTTAAGGATGATCTGTCATCTTGCACTCCCCAATCACTCCAAATCCTCACCATCCACATTTTCTCATTAGTCCCCATCATCACATCCTCTCACCTCCTCTTCCATTCTCGCAAATACCACCTCCTATTTTCCCACTTTTCATCTCCATCATCCCTCACTTGGAAATATTACTTAAGCTCTTATGTCTCATGATAATCTTACTTAAGGGTCCTCCTTAAGTTGAACTCATCATTTTGGACTTCTCCCTCACCTCATTCTTCATTCCCTTCATTGATTATTTCTTCCTCTTGGTCTTCCTTACCAACTACATTTACCTCCTAACATTATCCTTTCTCAACCTATCATATTACGGAATGTATCTACTATCTTCTTCTTGTAACCATGTTCCTTTCCCCCATTTTCCCTTTCTTGATCCATCATCCTTCATACCATTTCTTGCCATTATTTTCATGTCTTGTTTCTTCATCTTTCCATCATTCATTCTCATCCACTACATCCTCTCCTCTCCTTCATCTTAGCACAAATCGTTATCCCTCCTTTATTTACTCTTTCCACTCCATCGTCTCAAATTTCCCCACATATCTACCCCCATACTTACCCGTCATTATTGTTGATCATCCCCTAAATTTATTTCATTATCATTTTCCATTTATATGCTAATGATTATCGATGGACTCCCCCTAAAATTCACTCATCCTCATTTTTCATAACCTTGTTCCCTCTCTTTGAACTTCTCCTTTTTTGCTTCATTCCTTCCTTTGTTTCCACAGATCATTATCCGTGGACTCCCCCTAACGTCCCTTCAATGGTGTTTCCTCTTCAATTCCTCATTTACTTTTTCCCTATCCTCAATTTTACTCCCATCTGTCTCTACCGATCATTATCAGAGGACATCTCCTAACATCCCTTCATTAGCATTACCTCTTCTATCCCTCATTCTCTCTTCCCTCACCTCCCTTTTCTCCACTCCTACACTTTCTTGTTGCTTCTTCCCCACCTCTCCATCTCCCCTTTGCCCTCTTCAATATCTCTACTATCTTCATCATACACCCACTCTCTATTTTCTCATCATCCTCTTACCATCATTTCATGCATCTCCACATCTTTTCCAATCCTTGTCATTCCTCCCATCTTTCTTATCTTTACATTCCTGATACTGATCACTCTTCATTGCATATCTCCGTTCTTGGTTTCCTTCCTTCTCCATCATTTTCTCTGTTGTCCTCTCCTCTTTTCTACTCATATTTTTAACTTCCTCTATATCATCTTCTTACCATTTTCCCCTCGCACTTCCTTCTTACTTCCCCTTTGATAACTTGAATCTTCAGGGTTATCCCATATTTTTTTATCATCCCACCCTCCACATGCACCTCCATGCGGTGTGTTCTATATTATTTACTTTGGTTTTCCTCCTAATAACCTTGTTCCTTCAATATTTTCACCGTATCTTCTCTGTCATCTCTTCTTTACCTGTCATTTTCACCTTCCAACTACCATCCCCTTCCTTTCTCTCTCACCCCACCTTTTCAATCATTTTGTGCCAGTTTTTCTTCTACTATTTGCTTTTCTCTACATCTTCCTAGTCCCTCATTATTTCTTTCTTTTCTCTATTCTACCTCCTCTTTCATCTTCTTTACATTCTTCATCATCCTCATCTCCTTCCTTTTTTCACCCTTCTCTCCCTTTTTCCTAATTTTACCCCCTACTCTCATCTCGTCTTCTTGTTCATATTTCCTCATTCTCTTCTCCTATCATCCTTCTCTATTATTATCTTTTACCTATTCTTGTTTTCTTCACCTCCAACTTCTATAGTTCATTTCTTTTCTTAGTTCTATTGTCTCTTTCATTTTCCATCATTCCTCTCCCATCATCCCCTTCACCCTTCATCACTCCCTTCATTTCGACCCTCTCTCTCCCTTTTTCTTACTTTCACCCTTTTCTCTGTCATTTTCTTATCTTCTTCTCATTTGTCCTTCATCATTTACTTCTTCACCTATCATCCCTCTCCCTTATTCTCTTCTACCTCTTTCATTCATTTTTTCTCCTCCTCTGTCTCCATCTACTCTGTCCCATACCTTTGTCTTCTTCACCTTTTCTTGCTCTTCTCATAATTAACCACTACTCATGTCCATTCCTTTTTTATCTTTCCACTCTCAACCATTACGTCCCAGTTTCCATTCCTTTGTCTACTCTTTTCCACCTCTCCCTCATCCACCATAGTTTCCTTATTTTCTTAGCTCTATCATCTCTTTTGTCTTTCTTACACTCCTCCCCTAACTCATCTCCCTCTTTTTTCATCATTTTTCTCCATCATCTTATACATGTTTTTTTTGTTTCCACTACTTTCATTTTGCACATCTCTCTCCTATTTTCACCCCCTTCTCTGTCATCTTCTCTCTTTCTTTTCTTTGTTATATCGTCTCTTTACTCTTATTTAAACTCTTCATTTTTCTCATCTCATCCATGTTTCCATCATTTCTCTCCCTTCATCTTCATCACCTCCATCCCTTTATCTTTTCCGCTACCTTCATATTGCACATCTTTGTCCCTCTTATATGCTTTCACCATTTACTCTGATATCTTCTCTCTTCTCATGTCATCCTTCTCTATTATTCTCTTCCTCCTCTTTCCTTCACATTGAAGACTGATTCAAACTCCTCCTTGTTTGCAGACAACAACTTCTCCATTCTATTACACCCCATCCTTGTACTTCTCTCTATGAAGTCACCCTCTCTTCCTTTTGGGAGCAGTTTCATCTCTTCTATTCTTGTTTACCATCTCGAGGGGGACATCATCACATATATCCCTCATCACATCTTCCCAAGGTGTTTTTGTCTTGAAGGATACTATAACGGTCGCCACCTATCAAATTTTGTTCTCTTCCACGAATGTCTGCTCTACCTTTTGCTTCACAAATGTAGATTGAGTTGTTCCCCTATTTTCCGAAGAAGACAAAATGCTTTCTCTTTTCTTCATCTAATCATCTACCATCAACGGTGAACCTTTTTTTATGAAACATGTATTCAAAATCCTATGTACCACCCCATGGAGCATTTTATCTCCCAATTCTATCCAATCTGATCTCAATGTCTGCCTTTGTGACCATACTCGTTTCCCCTTGGGGCATATTATTTCACCACCCATCTTCCACTTTACCTTCTTGGTCTTTTTCGTGCTTTGTGCTGGGGCATCATCATTTTTGTCTGATAGGAAATAAGATATAAAATATGCAGAATAATCCCTTACAGAATCACAATAGTAGAAACTAATATGCAGAAAATATTACAGATCTCAAATAAAAGTGCAGAATATATAACACAACACAAAAAGACAGTATTTAACGTGGTTCACCCAATTTGGGCTACATCCACCAAGAATCACTTGCTCAGATTTTATTACAAGCCTCCACTCTCTCAATACAATACCCAGATCTGTTTGGAGCTATGCTCAACAAACTCTACAGAATTCACACCCGAATTCAAAACACATCTACAATGCATTTGATTGTATATGTATCATATGCATAAACCATATAAATAGACAATTGCTTAAGCAGTTTGATACAAAACCGTGGGTATCAAAACCATGGGCAAAAAACCGTGGGTATCAAAACAACGGGTACTGAAAAAACCATGGGCCCAAAAATAGCCCATAACGGTTACCACATAGAAGGTGTACCACACTCTAACATGAAAATAGGCTCCACAAATAAACAATCTCCCACTTGGAGACTAATTTCCACTGAGCAAGCTTCTCAACCCTTCACTATCATCTGCGAAGGCCAACCAAAGTTGAACATAACTTTAGTTTATCCCTTGTGACCACCTTGGTCATCATGTCTATAGGATTCTAACTGGTATGAATCTTGTCCAACTTCAACTTATCTTCCTCCAAAGTTGTCCTGATGAAGTGATATCTCAACTATATATGCTTTGTCATGGAGTGGAAAGCAGAGTTCTTAGCTAGGTGTATAACACTTTGACTATCACTATGCAGCTTACATTCCTCCTACTTATGCCCCAACTCCTCAAGCAATTGCTATAACCAAATCATCTCTTTGCTTGCCTCTATGTCAGCAACATACTCAGCCTCCGTGGTTGACAAAGCCACCAACTTCTGTAGTCGTGAAATCCAGCTTACTGCTGTCCCACCTATAGTGTAAATATAGCTTGTCGTGCTCCTCTTGCTGTCTACATCTCTAGCCATGTCTAAATCTACATAACCACGTAAAGTGGTGTCTGATCCACTGTCGCATAAAACTGTCCCCATGGTCCCTCTCAAATACCGAAGGATCCACTTTACTGCTTGCCAATGCTCTTTACTTGGATCACTCATAAATCTAATCATAGCTCCTACTGCATGGGCAATATCAGGCCTAGTGCATACCATAGCATACATCAAACTGCCAACCGCTGATGAGTAAGGTACCTTGGACATATGGTTTCTTTCCTGCTCTCTCTTGGGACACTGCTCCTTTGATAACTTAAAATGGCCTGCCAAAGGAGTCCCAACCGGTTTAGCATCCTACATGTTAAACCTATCCAATACCTTCTTAATGCACTCTTCCTGAGATAAAGTCAGCTTCCGTTCCTTCATATCCCGAGTTATCCTCATACCAAGGATTTGTCTGGCAGCTCCCAAATCCTTCATATCAAAGGATTCACTTAGCTGTTTCTTAAGTACTTTTATTCCTGCATGTTTTTACCTGCAACTAACATGTCATCAACATACAAACACATGATAATATAACTTCCATTCTCAAATTTCTTTGTAGACACATAATGTTCAGAATGACATCTGATATAACCTTGCTCCATCATGAAGCTATCAAACTTCTTATACCATTGACGTGGAGCTTGTTTCAGGCCATATAAGCTCTTATTCAGTTTGTACACCATCTCCTCTTTAACTTTGACTTCATATCCTTCTGGTTGTTGCATATATAGCTCCTCCTCCAAATCACCATGGAGAAATGCAGTCTTTACATCTAACTATTCTAAGTGCAAGTCTTCTGCTGCCACTATTCCAAGAACAGTTCTAATAGAAGTCATTTTTACTACAGGAGAAAAGATCTCATCAAAATCTATACCTTGTTTCTGTGCAAACCCCTTGACCACCAACCGGGCCTTATATCTTTTCTTTCCTCCTTCTTCGTCTTTAACTCTGTACACCCACTTGTTCTACAATGCTATTTTTCCTTCTAGTAGCTTCACCAAATCCCAAGTCTAGTTCTCCATGAGAGACTTATGCTCCTCATCCATGGCTTGCTCCCACTTCTTACTGGCATCTACCTGCATTGCTTCATCAAAGCTCTCTGGCTCTCCACTATCAGTGAGTAATAAATAATAAAGAGAAGGAGAAAAATGTTCAGGTTCTTTTCTTACCCTAGAAGACCTCCTCACTGTAGAAGTTTGGGGTTCCTGTTGAGTAGGTTCCTGAACTGATTTATGGGTCACTGTCCCATTCGGAAGATCCTCTACCACTGCATATTCTTTCTTGGATTCTTCCCTGTTTTCCTGCAACTGTTGCTTATACATGACTTTCTCATTAAAGACCACATCCCTAGATCAAATGATTTTCTTGTCCTTAATACTCTAATATTTAAATTCAAATTCATCACCACCATAAGCAATAAAAGTGCATTTTTTTGATTTAGCCTCTAACTTGGTCCTATCATTCTTGTCAATATGAACAAACACCTCACATCCAAAGACTCTAAGAAATGAGTAATCAACTTTCTTACCGTACCAAGCCTCCTCAGGTATGCCTCCATCCAAGGCACTTGAGGGTCCTATGTTTATTAAGTACACAGTTGTGCTCACCACTTCTGCCCAAAAATAAAGAGGCCGTCCTGCATGTATCCTCATGCTCCTAGCACATTCCATTATTGTTCTGTTCATCCTTTCTGACACCCCATTCTGCTGTGGGGTTCCTGGAACCATCTTTTGCCTGCGGATTCCATTCTTAGAAAAATAATCATCAAATTCATTGTTGTAATACTCCCCTCCATTATCTGACCTGAGACATTTTAACTTAAGACCTATTTCATTCTCTACTAAGGCTTTCCATTTAACAAAAGTATCAAATACATTAGATTTGTTTCTAATACAATAAACCCAAAATTTCCTTGTTACATCATCAATAAAAGTAACATAAGAACTTGAACCCCCAAGAGATGATACTTGAGTTGGCCCCCACACATCAAAATGAACCAGCTCTAACTTACTCTCTTTCTTCGTAGGTCCAACCTTGAGAAACCTTACTTGCTTCTGTTTCCCATATATGTAGTTCTCACAAAAATCCAAACTTGTTTCTGTATATCCAGGCAAATTCTTCTTGATGATGTCCATGCCCTTATGGCTCATATGACCGAGCCTATAGTGCCATAATGTTGTATCTGCATCTGAAGCCACAAGATTACAATCATTAGTACTATCAGTGGATAAATACAAGGTTCCAACCTTATTATCTCTTACCACCACAAGAGCACCCTTGGCAACCTTCCAAGAGTTAGCTGTAAATATCACAGTATAACCATCACTTCCCAATTGCCCCACCGATATAAAATTTCTCCTTAATGTAGGCACATGTCTGACATCCTTCAATAGCCATGTATTTCCATTCTACATCTTAACCTGAACAGAACCTTTTCCAACTATACTGCAAGGCTCATCATCACCAAGAAAAACATGCCCAAAATCCCCTTGAACATAATCAACAAAATAATGCCTATGTGGAGTAGCATGAAAAGAAGCCCCTGAATCTAAAACCCAAGATTCAATAATATTATGCAAAGAAAGAATCAAAGCATCTTGACATACATTACCCGATGCCACACTTACCTCCTTGTTTTCTTGTGGTTTCTTCTTGTCTCGAAGCTCCCAACAGTCCTTCTTTACATGCCTAGACTTTCCACAGTTCCAACATACAATCTTGCTCTTAGATTTTGACCTTGCCCGATCTTTCGATTTTCCACAGTTTCCTCTATTCTTCTATCTCCCTCTAGTTTCCATTGTCAAAGCATTCCTTGAAGTAGAAGATTCCCCAGAGCTTTTTCTTCACATTTCCTTGCTTAGAATCACCCCTACAACATCCTTAAACTTCAACTTCAAGTTAGCTGGAACCGAGTTGCTTACCGCCATTACTAGGCTATTCCAACTTTCAGGTAAAGAGCATAGAATTAATAAATCCCTAACTTCTACATCAAATTCTATTATAACTGAAGCTAGCATATTCACAATAGTATTGAAATCATTTAAATGATCTGCTACTAAACTATTCTTAGACATCTTTATATTAAACAACTTTTTCATTAAAAATATCTTGTTAGAGGCAGAGGGTTTTTCATACAACTTCCCTAATGCATCCATTAGATCTTTTGTAGTATTTTCCTTTGAAACATTAAATAATACCGAAGATGTAAGACACAACCGGATCGTTCCAAGTGCCTTCCGATCCAACAAATCCCATTCCGCATCTGTCATACTCGAGGGTTTGTTCACCTTCTCAGACAACGGAGTATAAAGATCCTTCTGATAAAGGTAATCTTCCATCTGCATCTTCCAAAGACTGAAATTCTACCTGTTGAATTTATTAACCCTAGATCTTCCATCATTTGCTATAGCTCCCACTCAAGATAAAAATTTCCCTGCGATTCAACACTTTTGTAAACCAAAACAAGGCTCTGATACCAATTGATAGGAAATAAGAGATAAAACATGTGGAATAATCCCTTACAGAATTGCAACAGTAGAAACTAATATGCAGAAAATATTACAGATCTCAAATAAAAGTGCAGAATATATAACACAACATAGAAAGATAGTATTTAACATGGTTCACCCAATTTAGGCTACGTCCACCAAGAATCACTTGCTCAGATTTTATTACAAGCCTCCACTCTCTCAATATAATACCCAGATCCGTTTGGAGCTATGCTCAACAAACTTTACAGAATTCACACCCAAATTCAAAGCACATCTGCAATGCATTTGCTTGTATATGTATCATATGCATAAGACCACATAAATAGACAATTGCTTAAGTAGTTTGATACAAAATTGTGGGTATCAAAACCATGGGCAAAAAACCATTTCCTCGATTCCTTGCATATAAAGGATTTCTCTTTTGGTTGCGCATACTTTGATGTTTTCCTATGCCCCCTTGGTCATCATGGTTAACATCCATTTGAGGGGTTTCTCATTGGATTCCCTCCATTTGATGGTGATTTTGGCCCACTCACTGGCCTGTAGAACATTGACGCCATCTCCATTGAGACCACCCTTTGTCCCCTAGCCACGTGATGTCGAAGTCACTGCCATGGTTTTTAATGATATTGTTGTCCGTTTTGCTTAGGGCATCTTGCCTTTTATTATAATTTTTCTTTACCCAACCGATCTTTAACATTCTATCTTTTTAAAGCTCGTGATTAACTTCCTTTATGTCGCCAATCCCAAGATTGATGGGGAACACTTACTCAATCATATTTTGTATATTTCATCTTTTTTGTCTCACAGCTTGCCCAAAGCAAACCACTCATCAAAAGGGGCAAATGTAGACACCAGTTTTTGGTATTGTTCCTCCCCTTCACCTCACATTTTCTCTCCTTCATTAGGCTTACCCATTCAAATCCCTTTCCCCCCTAAATTTGAATAAATCCCATTTCCCACCAAAAATAATATTAAATTAATCAATCTTAATTAGTTAATTGATCCCCTTTAAAACACTTAAACCTCATTATATGTTATTATCTCAATATTCCAAATTAATTCATATCGCCCCACCTAATAGTACATTAGATAACGCATATACCTATGGCATCACATACAACATCATTGTTTGGGGGTCCAATTGGAGGAATATTTATTGGCGTGTCATCAGGACAAAGTGTGGGCATGTAAAACATTGGTAATACATCTGGAAGTACTATAACTTCACATACTGTGGGAATTCAGTTTAGCACTACAATTGGGAATCAAGGAAGTACATCCACTGGTCCATAACTGCTACAGAAGGATCAGGTGGATTAGGAGGATTGGGATAAAGCGGATCTGGTGATTCTGGAGGTGGAGGAAATACTGGTGGGGGATTTGGTGGACACGATCGACACCCTCATCAACCACATAAAGTTTACTACAAGATATCACTTCACTTACCAAAATATAGGGGCATTGAAGATGCAACAGAGCATGTGCACAAGTGTGATTTGTTAGGGCAAGCTAAGGGAATCACACCACCATATAGAAAAGCAAGTCAGTTTGCTACTACCCTTCAAGTGCACATGTATAACTAGTACATAAAGTATGACCCGCATCAGACTGTGGTGGATTATGATGCTTTGTGCTCTATGTTTCTGGCTAAGTTCCATATTCTTGAGTTTTAGAAAAATATTATCAATGCTCTTGAGGACATTAAACAAGGCTTATCATAAAGCGTAAAGGAGTATGACATGCGTTTTAAAACTTTATTTTCCAAGTTGTCTTATGATATAAATCCTAGCCAACATGCACACTGGTTTGTTGACTTTGTTTAGAAGGACACTATCTCATAAGATGTTTGTAGATCTACGCAACACCTTGGAAGCAGCTCTGCATGTTAAGGCAGTTGGAAGTGTGGACACTGGAGTAAGTCTGTTCTTAGAAGCACATATTGTAGCCATGGAAAAGTTGTTGGAAAAGCTCTCCATTAATTCATTTCATGAGACTATATTGGAATATGGTGTATAAATTGTGAGGTTGAAGGACATACTAAGGTTAATTGTCCTCGTAAGTCAGTGTCCGCCATGTTATTGAATTGTGAGATTTTTCATTTGGACCATGATGTGAGTAGATTCCCTATTTTATAGTTTACTATCCCAAAGAACGTGTCTATGTATTGTAAGATTTGTAAAACCCACACTCATGACATCATTGACTGCATAGATTGATTGATCATATTTGTGAGGTCTATTAAGACTGTTGTTTGCTAGACTAGTGTAGTAACTGGATCTACAGGATACAAGAAGGATAACATAATGAAGGGAGACACTAATGGGGATAACAAGAATATATGATTTCATAGAGGATATTGAGGCCGAGGTCATGGCGGTGGAAGAGGAGAATTCTCTCATAGGAACTTGTCTATACTTGTGGATCATCCTTATCATTATTAGTGCGACTGCCCTCAAAATGTGGTTTGTCTCATGCTATGGGAAAGTAACACAAGTTTGAAGAATGTCCTCACTTATATGAGCACATAATAAAACAACACAAGAAAAGATAATGGTGTGGGAATTATTAAGGTACAAGGAGTAGTAGAAGATCAATGGATGCCGAAGATAACACCTAGTCCTAATTTATAACCTATATTAGTTACTACATGCGCTGAGGCATGTGCACGCCCATGTGAACACTCCAAAGTATAAGCCAACTATAACAAAGAAACAAGTGCTAAATGCCAAGGATCTAGATGTTACACATTAGAAAGAAGTTTACCAGGAGACTATGGATGTCATCAGGGATCTGCAGAGGAGAGATTCTGAGACTGAAGGAGTAAGTGCACATTCATGGATCAAGCGAATAGAATTTTAAACTCGTGCATATAAGGGCGTATTGATGAATTGGAGGAATTTTGTAGACATGTTGCACTAGGAGAACATCATGTCTCTCTATGTATAGGAGAATGGTTGAGAGATAATGGTACCACACGCATTGGTGCTTAGCACGAGAGACAAATACTCCATGTGAAGTATACCCCCACATAATCATGAATTTGATAATGATATTATAATTAATGCATTCATAGATGGATGGATTCTGAGAGAAATTATGATAGATACATGAGCATAGGTTAATGTACTCACATTGGATGCATGAAATAAGATGGGAAGACCACAATTGCAACCTTCTTCGAATGCATTATATATGAAAAATAGAACTAGGGCGAATCCTATTAGAGTACTAAAGGATGCATCTATTACAATTCAAGGTGCCAAGTTTACTATGGACTTTGAATTATTGGATCTTGTTGAAGAAGATAACTTTCCAACTCTACTTGGGTGACCCTGGTGTTATGCTAATAATGCATATTTGTGATTTAAAAAGGGGTACATTAGTTTTGAGAATAAGGAAGAGTGTGTCATTATACTTTTAACAGATGTAAAGGCTTGCTCAATATGTTGAGCCTTTGAGTGAAGAGGAATTGAATAAGATATATGCATGCATAATCATAGACCTTGAGCTGACTAAGCTATCTGAGGAAGGACGTGATATAGTGGAATGATGCTCAGTCAGTTACCGATACCAAAATTATTTCTTGTGACAACTGGGCACATGAGTAGGTATGTAGTGGTTGGGCTATAAATTAATAACATAAGTGACTCACATGATCAAGACATGCATAGTTAGGTGCTTAGGAAGTACAACTCAAGTACCTAGGTACACTGGTGAGGGGAACCCTAATAGTGCATTTGTGCACATCACCCCCAAATCAACCCTTAGATGGGCGATATACAAAAGGCCAATTTGGTGTGAATGCACAACATGTTTGAGATATACTCTACAGTGTGGGACAACTTTACATGTTGGTGGAATACACACCAGATCGAAGGTAACTTATTACTCCTGCTATGGAGGTGTATGAATGCACCTTTACTACTAGGTTCTTAAGGATTCAAAATTCCTACTCTAAAACTACCAAGGAGACAGGGTTGAGATAAAACATGGAAATGGAAACAAAACTAAGCAAAAACAGAACAGTGATACACCAAAGGAGGTTGGACCCCCTTGCTTCTGCAAGCTCTCTTTTCTTCCTTAGCAGGTAGATTTGTAGAATTTCAGACCTCCCATGGAGATTGTAACTCATTTTTTGCCTCTTCACCAATGGAACCTAATGTATCAAACCTGGAAATGATAATGTATGTTCTGTGATCGATTTTCAATCCTCGCATGCATTTTTTATTGTCTTCTGATATTTCATTACATTCTGGTAATCTTTGCATGTTTTGGTGTTAAATCTCCATGATCTGTGTCAAATTTTCAAAGCAAGAAGTCCAACACTCCTTTGGTGTATCACCATTCTGTTTATGCTTAGTTTTGTTTCCATTTCCATGTTTTCTCTCAACCCTATCTCCTTGGTAGTTTTAGAGTAGGAATTTTGAATCAGAACCTCTACAAAAATTATATGCATACACCTAAACAGAGGAGTAAGAACCAACTTCAATCTGGAGAGTTTTCCCCAATTGCAAAGGTCCCACACTTTGGGAAAACTCCATGTTGTGCATTCACACTGAATTAGCCATTTGTCTACAACAGATCTAAGGGTCGATTTGGGGGTGTTGTGAATTTGCACTGACAGAACCTTGATGTATTTCTACATGCCATGGAAGCCTAGTGGACATATTCAGGAGATAGAAGAAACATGCTAGTCTATACTCTTTGCAGGACAACAACATGCTAGTGGGCTACACACAATGACAAATTGTTGGAATGGTGAGAAGTGAGAATCACATTTTCTACTAGGTTCCTAAGGAGCAATGTACCTTCTCAAATATGTGAATTCTATGGTAAGACCCTTGTCTCACACCACATTCAAAATTATGAGAGACTTTGGATGGAGGGGTAGGAGGCATTGTCACCATCACTTTGGGTGCATAAGTTCTACTCCACTTTAAGAGGCTACACGCGTGCATGGTATGTCCATGTAGAGTTGACAAGAGAAACAACTAATTGGCAAGAGATAACCTTAGGTGTGATTCATAGTTTTGATTATTTTTCTACTAAGCCTCTGGTCAATGAAGTACTGTAGATTATGAAGTGCTTTACTTTGGGAGATAACGTGAAGGATAAGGAACTTCTGATAGAAATGTTTGGGGAGCTTGATCTTGAGGCACACCTTGATCTTGAAGAGACAAAAGAAGAAGAAATGGCCCATGCCTGGGAAGAAAAATAAAAGGGTAAAATGGTGTATATGATGGTTGATGATGATGATGGTGAGGATACTAACTTGAATTTTAACCACACTAAAGGTACACGTGAGGTGATGGATACATCAAATGAGAAGGTGTGTGCATATCATGGCCCTATGAAAACAAAGAAGGTTAATATATGAACATATACAGAGCCTAAGGAGGCCATTATTGACAATTACTAGTTAGAGCAGGAGGTGGGTAATATTATTGAACTCTTGCGTGACTTCCAGGACTTATTTCTATAGGGCTATCATGAAATAAAAGGAGTACACCCTTCTTTAGGGGAGATGAAAATCAAGCTTAAATAAGGAGTGCATCTGGTTAGGAAGAGGCCTTACAGGATGAATCCTAATTTACACGTCAATGTAAAGGAAGAAATTGATAAGATGCTCAAGTCTAGTATAATTGAGATTATTAAGGAATATGAATGGGTTAGCCCCATCGTCATCAGTATTAAAAAGGATGGGAGGATAAGGATCTGTGTGGAGTACAGAGAGTTAAATGTTTCATGTGTTATTGATCCTTTTCCCACCCCATTTATAGAGGAGATCCTTCAGGGAGTTTCAGGGCACAAGATATACTCTTTTACAGACGGGTTTTTAGGATATCATCAAGTGCACATAACAAAGGAAGATTAGGAAAAGATAAATTTCACCACTGAATGGAGAAGTTTTGCATACATAGTAATGCTTATTAGACTGAAAAATGTGCCAACAGTGTTCTCGTGCATTGTTGTGCAGGCTTTTCAGGATTTCATTCATAAATTTTTGTAGGTATATCTTAATGACTGGACAATATATGGATTAGTGAAGGATCATTGCAAGAAATTAAGGCTCATGTTTGAGAGGTTCAGGTAACTAAGCATCACTCTTAACATTAGGAAGTGCATCTTTGCAACACCTTTTGGAACTTTACTTGGGAATATAATTTGTAAGGAAGGGTTGTTGGTGGACCCAGCCAAGGTCATTGTGATCTTAGGTTTGGAAGAACCTAATAATTAGAGTGAAGTGTGTGGATTTCTGGGACATACAGGGTATTACAGGAAATTCATCAAAGGTTATGCAAAGATTGTTGCACCCTTAGAAGAATTGTTGAAGTCTAAAGGAAAATTCTATTGGTATAACACGCAACATTAGACATTTGAAACATTGAAGGGGAAGCTTACTACTACACTTATTCTACATTTTCCTTCATTGGACAAACCCTTTCATGTTCATGTTGATGCTTTTGGTGTTGGTGCAACCGGTAGAAGGAATTGTAGACCATTAGATTTTCTTTGCAAGTAGGAAGTTGACACCAACAAAGCATAATTATACAACTAATGAGCATGATGATTTTTTCATGATCTACGCACTGCACAAATTTAGACAATACTTATGGTACCACCATTTATCTTCTTTACAGATCATATGACACTTAAGTATTTGGTCAACAAACCTGTTTTACAAGGGCACATTTGCAGGTGGATACTACTATTTCAGGCGTTTGAGTTTCCAGTTGTTGTAAAACTAGGAAAAGGTAACTCAGGGCTAAGTATTTGTCAAGGATTAATTCTGGTGAGGATGCATAGAGTATCGAGGACACTATTCTAGATGCACAACTTTTCAGGTTAAACTGTGCACCTGTAGATTTAGATGATATTGCAATATTTTTGTGCACTGAACAGGTGCTTGAGGGAATGAAGACATTAGAAAATAAGCATCTTGAAATTTATGCGCGACACCTTACCAGTTGATAGGTGGATATTTATACAAGTTAGGTCATGATGAAGTTTTGCGTCGTTGTGTTTTGGAGCATGAGCACAAGGCTATTATGGAAGAAGCTCGTGGTGGAATTACAGGAGGTCATTATATAGGGGATGCTATCGTGCATAATATTCTGATGGCTGGATTGTGGTCAGAAACTTTGAACAAGGATATTAAATAATATGTCAATGCATGTGATCATTGTCAGCACCTTGGGAAGCCTGGAACAAGAGACAAGATTCCTTTGAGGCCTATTACAAATGTTGGACCTTTTGAGAAATGGGCTATTGACTTTGTAGGTCCTATTTTCCCACTGACATGTAGGAATGACAGACACTATATAATAACTTGTACATATTACCTGACAAGGTGGTTAGAAACAACACCTACAAAGGATTGCATAACAGCTACAACAATGAGATTTATCTGGGAAAACATTATCAATAGGTATTGATGTCCATTAAGTTTAAGAAATGATAGGGGCACTCATTTCTTAAATGAGACAATCATAATCCTTTTGGTAGAATTTATGGTGGCACATCATATAACAACTCCATATCACCCACAAGCTAATGGTACTGTTGAAGCTTTCAACAGGATTCTGGGACAAACACTGACAAAAATATGTCATGTTGGAAGGAAAGAATGGGATGAGAAAGTATCTGTTGTGCTTTGGTCATACATGATAACATATAAGAGGTTGAATAAGACCACACCCTTTCAATTGGTGTTTGACACATAGGCTATTTAGCCTGTTAAATTTATGTTGCCATCCTTGCGTATTGTGCGCGCAGGAGGACTAGATGATGAGCAAGCTATCAAATAACGCATTGATAAACTAATGCAATTAGATGAATGATGCTCTATTGCCTGATCGATCCAGAAGAGAGAAAAGGTGAGATAAAAGGCATGGCATGATAGGCACATAAGGAACAAATCATTTGAAGTGGGAAAGATGGTTCTTCTGTATGATTCCAAGTTTGTGTATCACCCAGGGAAATTTAAAGTGCATTGGCTGGTGATTAACAAAAATAAAACCTAGATGAGGTATAGGGGTATTAATGTTAATCTAACTAGGAGGACTAAAACACTGTAATAAAGGGACTAAAATAATATAGAATAAATGTAATTAATTACTCTAAGTGAAATGAAACCCTAAATGTGCAAGTAAAGGAGGAAAGATGACTTAGCTGATTAAAGGTTACCATCACAAATTTGGAAATAAAATCTGAAAGTGTAGATGATCACTCAGGGACTCTGTGAAGACCAGATCTAGAAGATCTAAAATGACTGAGGCACTTGGAAGGGTACTGGGGTGCCCTGGTTTGCAGTTTGGCCTCTCTGATATGTGTAAAAACTTTGAACCCGATTCTGGTATGGTCACAAGTTGGTTTGGAACCCTGCTTTCCTATCGCACTGGATCCACTAGATGAGCTGTATGATGACTTGTAATACAAAAGGAAGTATAAAACCCTAGAAAAAATAAAGATATAAATGAATGGGTCAGGCTGACCTCAACTCCCAAACTAGTGGTCTTATCACTGAGCGCTACACTACATTTCAAACCCGGATGTAGTTCTGGTGAGTGTGTGCATGTCGTGCCCTAGGTGCTCTCGTGTCAGTCACACTTTGTGAAGTAGCGAGAAATAGTAACTATAGAAAATGTAAATAACATGTGTGCATGGAATAGAATAGAATCCTCCCCCCTATGCAGTGTGTGTGATGCAGATCTCCTAGCCTTGATGCATGACACTATGTGGATGCAAGTGATGCAATGGATGCAACTCTAGATGGAGTGATAGTAGTATGTGACACTAGGACCCTCATTATGGTCTTATAACTTTATATTTATAGGGCTCTCAAGCTTAATTTCATAATTAATCCCGAAAAGGCCAACTGGGAAAAGGATAAGGATGAAAAATGGCTAGAAATGCCCCAAAAAGAAGCATGAAAGGATGTGCATAGATTGGGGCACCCTGAGGGGGTGCCCTGATTTTGGGCTAGAATGACGGGGCAGTTGTGAAATGGATGGATAAGTGCAAGAAAATATGCAGGAATGACAAAATAAAATATAAAATAAAGATGGCCAAAAGGTGGGATTAATTAGTACTTTATTCACTTGAGAACCTTCTAAATAGTAGTATAAGACTGAGCTAAATAATGTCTAAAGTGCATAATTTTGTGTCTACATTTTACCCCCACTTTATGTTGGTGAGCGGAACGCTCGGTAACATAAAGTAGATAGAGATGCGTACCTGATATCCATGTAGAGTGTAGAAGAAGACGTGCTGATGGACTAGACTCAAGCGTGGAATGATAAAAAGAAAAAGTGGAGGAGTGTGGATTCTAAAGATGAAGAAAATGCACATAAAAAGTGATGAGAGTGAACCTAGGGCATAATGCATGTGTAGTTGTTGTTATGTGTAGTGTACCTGCATGGTTAGTAAAGGTAAGTGCCTGTAGCGGTGTGTTGTCACTGTCGTTGTCGTTATTTTTGTTGTTGCCCCCAATTTGACTACTTGTTTCTCATACAGCCGGACCTACAAGGAGAAAATGATCAAGTAGTCAAATATGTATGTATGTAAAAATGCTATGTAAAATATGCATGTGTAAAGTATGCAAATGTAAAATACCCTAGAATAAAAGTGTAAATGGAACATGTGCACCTAATCCATGTCAAGAAAAGGGTGTAGAAGGATATCATTTACTGTCACGAGTTTTTTGGGTGATCTCACGCCACTTTGACTGAAGAAGTATAGGGAGGAAATGTGCTGTGTCCTCCAACTTTAACTGCTTCTGCTGAAATGTGTGAAGAGATCTCTATACTGTCCTAGTTTTTTTGGGCAATCCGATGCCACTGGATGAAGTAGTGTAGAGAGGCACACCCACTGTAACCCCTAACCCCGTAACTGCTCTGCAAAATTGTTGAAGGACACCATGTCCTGTTGAGGCCGCTATGTATGGAGTTCGTAGACTGGTTTGAACTCACTCATTGTGTGTGAACCGGTGTAAATACATTGTGTTAGTAGAAAACCCTCAATGATGCCCCTCCTCTTTGGGGGCACATGCGACATTGTTGAAAGGAGAATGCAACCCCAAAAGAGGACCAACCACACTCTGACCTGTAGAAATTTGTAAAAATTTTCCCTGCAGAGGGAAAGGGAAATGCTTGGTAGATACCAAGGTGCACACAAAAGGGGATGGCTAGCCAAAACAAGTGTTAGTCCGAAAACACATGCATGTAATAAGACAAGTGTAAAATACATAGACAATGTAGAAACTACCAAAAAAAGTAGTGTAAACACGCAAGAAAACAAGTAGACCGCACAAAGTGGGTTTCAAACATGGGACATCACTCACGATGTCGCAAGACACAAGGCCATCATGGCTGCAAACAACAGACAAGTGTGCACACAAGCAAAGGGAAAATCCCACATACAATGGAAAACAACAGCAGACAAGTAGAAACAAACAAGTAGTCATGGAAACATGTAATCCTGCAAAAACAAGTGTTGCACATGGAACACCCATTAGCATGTTAGAGTGATAACCAATATGTCAAAAACGTGTATGAGTAAGTAGTATAAGATGCTAAGTACAAAATGAAACAATAACACATGGATAAGATGAATGTGGATGCCCCCATCGACCAGTATAGGAAGGGTAGAAGGTGAGCATCCATGCTGCGTGTAGAGTCTTGTATCTATGATCACACTAAATAAATATTTGAACGCACATGTGTGTATGATAATGACATATAAGAAATCAAGCTAACATGTGTAGTAAAGTGAGCATGCAAAACACTAGTAAGCAAGAGTAAATGTCCCCAAGACAATGCAGTATGTTGTGGATGGATGGAATGGAATGCAAGATGGAATGATAGGAGCAACATGCCCCCCAAGTGGATGGAAGTGTATGCAGTGAGGTTCATTTTGTTTTCCCCCTCAGTAGTCAAGAATGAACCATAAACAAGAGTGCGTCATCGAGAAATGGTCGAGTAGTGTTGGTTGTTCCTAGCATACTGTGATGAGTGTGTATGTGTAGTGGTGATGAAATGTGACATGTGGAGAGATGTGCGTGAACCCTATAGCCGAAGCGTATATCATGAACTTGTTGAATGAAGGAGTGATGATTTATCCCTAAGCGTATATCACTATAGAATGAGTGTATGGGGATGCAACATATGGAAAGATGTGCGTGGACCCTATAGCCTAAGCGTATACCACGACTTGTTGAATGGAGGAGTGATGATTTAGCCCTAAGAGTATATCACTATAGAGATGAAAGCCTAAGGATGAAGATGGGTAATGATGTAGACTAAATCAAATGTCACTGTGGGATGGATAAGAAGGGAGTGGTGATGTACCCTAAGGTGTATGCCACTACAAGATGATAATGGGGGTGGTGATTTAGCCTAAAGTGTATACCACTATAAGATGATAAAAAGGGGTGACAATTTAACCTAAGGTGTATGTCACTAACGTGGGAAATGTTGGATGAAGAAAATGTCGCATTGGTGAATGTAAGGTCCATTTGATTGGTAAAACCTAGGCAGTCGAGTATGGACCGAAGAACTAAAGTGCATCATAGGGTGGTGAGTGCAACACGTAGAAGACAACATAGTGTAAATGACCAAGTGATGAATATGGGATGTAAATGCGTGGTGTGGGCAATGCAATATAGGATGTGTAGTGTATATAGAATATGTAATGTGTGAGATGCAATAGTAATTGTATATAGAAATGGAATATGTAAGTATGATAAGATGAAACTAGACCCATATGTAATGGAATCTAGTGTAGTATGTAGAATGTATATGATGGATAAATGCGCTATGTGACTAATGCAATGTAGGAAATGTAGGGTGTGTAGAATATGAAATATGTAAGATGCAGTGATAGGTATAAATAGAATATGTAGTGATGACATGTAAAGCTAGGCCCATGTATAATGTGACCTAGTGTAAATATAGAATGTATGGACAAAATATATAACTAGACTAAGAGGTAATGATGACTAGTGTGGCATGTATGAGATAGATGAATAACATGTGTATCGGAGGGATGTAGTATAATGTAGGATGTAGACTAAGTATAGAAAGGATGATGTAGGATGTGTGGTGTATGTGATAGAATGTAAATGTGTAAAACCTATAGTGTAGTGTGTGGGGTTCAGTGTAATGGTAATCCCTCAATAGTCCAGTGTGAACCGAAGCACAAGAGTGCATCATTAGGTAGTGAGGGCACTAGAATGTGTGATGAATATACCCATATATGAAGGAATAAAAGAAAAATGTAAATAGTAGAGATGTAGCTATGCTAATGTGAGGAAAAAAGTGGGGGGAGTGTGTAGTGACTATGCCCCCCAAGCAAGCATGAAGGAGGAGCCAACCAAAAAGGTTGAGGGATAGAGGTCTGTCGATGGGTACCGGGGATGATGAAAATGTAGGACCATGATCCACGAGAGGGGATATAATATATAAATTTGGTGTCGGTAAATGAAAACTACATGTGTATGTGAAGGATGAGCAAAGGATGAAGGTCTAAGATGGTGAATGATGGAGGAGAGAGGGTTGTTGAGATGGGTCCTGGTAGTGCTACTGAGCAAATGAGTTCAGGACGGGTGGAACGGGTAATAGAAGGTGGTGGTGTAACAAATGAGAGGAGGCCTTTTTGTTGGAGATCACAAATAATATGGCTCAAAGCGTGACATGAGTCGGTATGATGCCCTCGAATCCAATGGTAGCAGAAAAATGGTTGATCATGATATTGTATTAGTTGAGAAGGAGGGTAGTGACAATTAGATGGTAGAGAAAGGAGTTGGTGATGAAGAAGGTGGCCAAGAATGTCCTGTGGCATAGCATTGGAAGGAAAGATAAGAGGTGGAGGTAATGGTAAAACTGGTGGATCAGTGAGGGGACTGGTAGGGGATGTAGATGGTGTAGGAGTTGTAGGGGTAGTAGGCACATACAAGGTAGAGGCATCCTTAAGTTGCTTTATCTCAACATGGAGAGATGAAATTGTGGCTTCCATGGATTGACACTGAACTTGTAGCACTTGTATAGCCTCCAATAGGTGTGTGTTAGATGGAGGATTGTAAAGGTGAGAGTCATCAGCCACGGTGGTGGATATAGAGCATACTGGAGATAGTGGTGGATCGGTGTTAACACAAAAAGGAAGTGGAGGAACAAGGTCATCTAAATTATCATCAGGAGTAGTATTGAAATCATATTGGACAACGTGAGAAATTTTATAAGGAAGGGTGTGTGTTTGGTCATCCAAATAACCATGAATGCGTAAGATGTACATGACCATGGTGCATTGTTCATTCGTAAAGGGAGGTAATGGACATCCCTCAACATACCAAATAGTGAAGTTGGGTGTATAAAAAGAAAGGAACTACTACAAATGTGAGTTGTGCCAAATGGCATGGGGAATGTGATATCAACATGATTAGGATCAAGTGTGCCTCCAATATAATCTAACCAAGACTGGCCAAGTGTGAGTGGAGAAGTAGTAGGATAACACACGAGATGGAAAACAAGGTGGAAAACATGTGGGCCATAGGTGGTAGTGAGAATGACAAAACCATGATACAAATGTGGATCACATAAAGGAGTATGAAGGTCATTGAAGTCAAAACCAAGTCGAAGGAGACCATCATGTGAACATACAGTGGTTGTACATGATGTGTCTAGTGGTATGTGTTCCCAATAATAATTATTTATGAAGAGAGTGCAAGTGAATGGTGGACATGTTAAGGAGGTGGATGATGGCAGAGAAAATGGTACAATATCTAGAGCCGGTAAAGGTCCCTGGTATGACAACGATAATGGTAGTAGTAACAGACGGTAGGGAAGAGACTGTACTAAGCATGCGAATAGTGGCCATAAATGGCATTTCGTATAGAAAAGGGGACAGGGGAGGAATATGAAAAGTAACCGAGTATTGTAGAGTAGGCTTGGTAGACGATATCAGAGCGTTGGTAACAACATGAGTAAGTGGTGAAGTAGAAGGGACTATATCAACCATGTAGACGGTAGGAAGTAGGTTGTGGGGAGTCGCTTGAGGTTGAGAACCAAACGTGTGTGGAGAAGGAGATGTAGGGAGAGGTAATATAGTGCTAGAGTCATTTATGTCCTCAGGAGGGAGAGCCTATGGATTAGGAGGGAGAGCTTGGACTTCTACAAAGTTGAGCTAGGGATGCAGGATTAATATTGCATAAATAAGTGGTAACAACCTCTTCAATGGCATGAGGATCCATTCTAGAAGATGGAAGTTGAATGAAAGAAGGACAAGGGCTATAACCAGAAGTAGCAGTAGGAGTGTCGACGAAAGCATGACCATGGCTATCAAATTGTAGAGTAGTTGAAGACTTAGAGGAAGAATACTTTCTATGATGTTTACCCATGATGGGAGGTGCAAATGTAAAACCCTAGAAGGTGTTATAAAGAGACGTCAGGTTCACCAAAATGATTAACAAAAATAAAACCTAAATGGGGTATAGGGGTATTAATGTTAATCTAATTAGGAGGACTAAAACGTTGTAATAAAAGGACTAAAATAATATAGAATAAATGTAATTAATTACTCTAAGTGAAATGAAACCCTAAATGTGCAAGTAAAAGAGGAAAGATGACTTAGTTGATTAAAGGTGTTTGTTGCACAATGTTGCACAGATCTGGAAATAAAATCTGGAAGTGTAGATGATCACTCAAGGACCCTGCGAAGACCAGATCTGGAAGATCTGAAATGACTGAAGCACTTGGAAGGGTACTGGGGCACCCAGGGGCACCTGGTCTAGTTTGGGTGCCCTGATCTATGTAAAAGCTCTAAACCTGATTTTGGTATGGTCGTAAGTTGGTTCGGAACCCTACCTATCTGTCGCACTAGATCCACCAGATGAGTTGTATGATGACCTGCAATACAAAAGGAAGTATCAAACCCTAGAAAAAATAAAGATGCAAATGAATGGGTCAGACTGACCTCAACCGCCAAACTAGTGGTCTTATCACTGAGTGTTGCACTACATTTCAGACCCAGATGTAGTTCTAGTGAGTGTGTGCATGTTGTGCCCTAGGTGCTCTCATGTCAGTCACACTTTGTGAAGTAGCGATCAATAATAACTATAGAAAATGTAAATAGCATGTGTGCATGGAATATAATAGAATCCCTCCCCCTATGCAGTATGTGTGATGCATATCTCCTAGCCTTGATGCATGGCACTATGTGGATGCAAGTGATGCAATGGATGTAACTCTAGATGGAGTGATAGTAGTATGTGACGTTAGGACCCTCATTATGGTCTTATAACTTTATATTTATAGGGATCTCAAGCTTAATTTCGTAATTAATCCCGACAAGGCCGAATGGGAAAAGGATAAGGATGAAAAATGGCTAGAAAGGCCCCAAAAAGAAGCAGGAAAGGATGTGCATAGATCAGGGCACCTGAGGGTGGGACCATATAGGTTGGGGTGCCTTGATTTTGGGCTAGAATGATGGGGCAGTTGCGAAATGGACGGATAAGTGCAAGAAAATATGCGGGAATGATGAAATAAAATATAAAATAAAGATGGCCAAAAGGTGGGATTAATTAGTACTTTATTCACTTGAGAACCTTCTAAATAGTAGTATAAGATCGGGCTAAATAATGTCTAAAGTGCATAAATTTGTGTTACAGCTGGGACCTTTTGTAGTGACAAAAATATTGGAATCAAGCGCTTTTCAGTTACAGGCACTGGATGAAACCTTATTGCCCGATTACTTTAATGGGAGTAGGATGAAGCCCTGTTATAAATAAGGCTTCTTGGTGGTTGTAATAAGGCAGTATTGCCACTTACATTAGATTTCCCTTTTATGTGTTTCCTTTCGTCATTGCTATGCTTTGTCAATTTAGTTATGTGTTTTGTTGTAATAAGCGTGTTTGCGTGCTGTAAGCTTAATACTATCTTTTGAGTTCATGCACAGAGGACCGCACATACTTTTAGTATGGGGTGGAGTAGATACAAGGAAAAGGGATTTATTTGAAATGAAATTCAAAGTATGGGTTTTCATACATGTACATATATGGGTTGGAACATGGATGTTCTCTAAAAATTTGGTGTACACAGGAGAGATAGGTGCTACATGTGCTAAGATTAAAGGTGTTGTTAAGTAAATTTACTTAAATTAAAGACCACATATAAAAGGATGTTTGCACAATGTAACGCGAGGTAGGCAACAACTTGGGAAACTACTTAGTACGAGGTGCAATGGATTATGTACTTTGGAGCATGGGGGGCACACGTACGGAGTTCTGTGGCTGAGAAGTAGTTGGTGCATTAGAAGGTTACGAATGGGGCATGGGAAAAAGCAACAAAAAGTGTAGAAAAAGTAGAAAATTTTAGTTAAAGTTGGGTACGGTGGTAGGTGAGGAGCAATCAATGTAGAAAATTTTGAAAAATCTATAAAAGGGGTGCTTGGAAGTTCAATTGATGGATTGTATTACACCTACATCATGTCATATCAAATTTATCCCTGCTTCATCCAGAATACTCGTCCAATCACCATAATTTACCAACATTCACACTTCTTGTATGTACTAACAATCAAATATGTTAATCCAACCTCAAGAATCCTATCAAACATCTCCTCCAGATTTAACATACCAAGCTTCCTCATATCCTTATCTATTCAATCCTTGTGTTGTACAACCAAGACCATCTTATACCTATCCTACACACACACACCAACCATAACTATAGCCTCCATGCCTATCACATCAGTTACTACTACTCCTAGGACAACTAGCATGATCAATAGCTCATGTTTATCTCTGTCTAGCCCCCTTTATACATACTTTCACCATAACTCTAGTTCTCAACCACAAAGTCTTACTCTATCCCTGTCACCTTTTACCAATTCTACACATGCTTCATTTAACACACTTCATGTACCACAACAATTTCATCCATCCTACTATGTCCCTACTTCCCAACATTACACAACCTCCCAACTGATTCGATCTCAACTCATGGATATCTTCCAACAAATCTTCCCAAATCCACCATCGAAAAATCCATTTCTACCTTCCACACCACATGATTTTGATTCTTGTTCAATTAATATTGTACATCTAGCACCTCTTTAAATACCCATACCCACATCCACCATTGATTCCACACCTGAATATACCTCATCCACTCCATCATCCACATCTATTCCATCCTTACCCGTGATACCAACCATAGATCCATTCCCAGTTCCTACACCTACCACATCAGTCATTGAGACCACATCCACATCATCCCCCCTCCTACATCATTTGAAGAACCTTTGAAAGAACTTCAAATGAATTTAACTTCAAATAATCCTTCTACCTCTTCAGCGTAACCAAATCAATTTCCACCTTCCTTAGATTCCAACGAACAAATATTCCTTCCTACGCCTCTATCAGTACCACCTCTAGATCCTCTAATAGAAATTATTTTCATTCCTCCCAAGGATGAAACCTCTCAAATATTACCTCAAAAATAACTTATACAAGAAATTAATATTCCTTCTTCTAAACAATCCAACCCCACACCCCTTCAACTAAAACCGAAATCATCCAACACTATGAAAATCACAACTGCCTTCTAACCATCAAGATATAAACATGCTCAAACTTTGTCCTCAACATCTGAATTATCTCAAACATCCACTTCTTCTCCAAAGAGCAAGAGATTCCACACAGACACAACACCTCTTAACGCTTTAGTTGAATCATGTACGGAGGTCTTCCGACACTTGTTACAAATTTCTTCAATCACGCTTCCACCTATTAGGACCTTTGACCCCAAAAACAAGAAGCCATCATGATTTAATTCCAACCTTGTTTACACATATCATTGTACCTCTAGACATGATATTGGACATTATAGAGCATTTCAAGCCATTGTTCATGACTTCATTAAGGAAGGATACATCCTTCCCAAACCAAACCAATCTATTCCTTCCACTTCAACATCTGCACATTTGACCTCATCAATCCAAATACAAATTTCCCCTCATTTGTCACAAACTTCCAAAACCATGTCACCTCCAAATGAAGAATCTTTTAAAGAGGATCCTTCTTTGTCCATCAAAGTTATTCAAGTAACTCCTTAGTCCGGTCCATGTGACCTTGAATCATCAACTAATATTAAAACTGAAACCAAAACATCAAAACTGCAACGCAATCCATCCCCATCCTCTGCTTCTATATTGGTTCATACATCGACATCCCAGACTTCCACGTCTAAATTCAAGCCAAAACACCATCTTAAAACCCAGAAGAGTTATCTTCTTTTTGACACTTCGATTGGGTCCTACGCAGATATCCTTCAACATCTAATTCAAACTTATGTGATCATGCTTCCTCCCATTAGACATTGGGATCCTTATAGTAGGAAATCTCCATGGTTCAATGCCAATTTCATTTGTTCCTATCATCATGTTCTGTGTCATGACATTGAGCAGTGTAGGGCCTTTCAGATCATCGCCCATGACCTCATTAAGGAAGATGATTTCCTAATTCAGGGGGAACATCCTTCCCCATCCACAACGAGTACAAATCATCTTTCTATATCCTCATCCATCAAGTTTCCTAACACTCCCCCTTCCACATCGATTCTGCCTTTACCTATCATACCATCTATTGATTCTATCTCAGTTCCTCTTTCCACACTTCTACTCGTGCCAATCACATCAACTAGTGTGATTATTACCACATCATTTGAAGAATATTTGAAAGCACTTCAACTTATAGTGACTTCAAATAACCCTCTCATCGCATCTACAGATGCTTCCACAATAAACCAACCTTTTTCGGACATCACCATGAAAACACTAATCTTTCCACCCATTCAACTATGACACAACCTTTAGACCCTCTGACTGAAATCACTATCATCCCTTCTAAGAATACTCCTTCACAATCCAAATCTAGGATCCTTGGTACACTTCCACAATGATTTCTTGTGTGTCCCCGAAAGAAGATAGACATTTCGCCAACAAATACCAAATATGCATCATTTTTTTTGGGGCAACATCAATCTCCATCTAAGGTATCACAATCACTCCACCAACCAAAATCAAAAACATCCAACATTCCTTCGATATTCAAATCTTCCTCTAAATCTTCAAGTGTTACTAAAACATAATCAAAACTATGGAATGACATGACACAATCCTCCAAGACAGCTCATATAACCACATCCCAAGCAGTTGCATCCAAATCTAAGTCTAAATATTCCAAAAAAATACATATACTAATGTATCAATTGAATCTTATGCGAAAGCCCTTCAACACTTATTACAAATTTGCGCCATCACGCTCTCACTTGTCAAGGCATTCAACCCAAATAGTAAGAAGCCATCGTGGTTTGATCCCCACCTCATTTCTTCCTACCATTATACCCCGAGTCATGGCACTGAATGTTGTAAGGATCTCCAGACTGTCATCCATGATCTCATTGAAAGAGATGAATTTTTTGAGGATTGTCCCTCTATCATTTTATTTGCAACTAATTCCACATCTATCAAAGTCTCTAAGTCTTCTCCTCAATCCTCCATTAACATCTCTCCTTCACATATTATTCCTCATACAAAAGGTCCTCCCTTATTCATCAACACTGTTTTCCTATGATCCCCAACTCATCTGCCTAATCTAAATCTAAGGTTATCATCATCCAATCTCTTTAACTTATCCACATCTAATTTTCCTACAGTGATATAATCTCTTTTGTTGGGGGAGTAGCCTCCCCTCGTCCTTGATCATATCATTCGTATTAAATCATTTCATATCTAAACAACTCTCATTTCACGATGGGTGGCTTTACTCCTTGACATTGTTTTATTTACCTCATCCAAATCCATCCAATCTAAACTAACCCCATCCAAATATTCATCTCATTTTAAGCCCACTTTTGTGGCCATATGCATTTATCCCTTAGGGGACCATTTATTTTCATCTTAAGCTCACTTTTGTGGCCATGTTTTTCCTTCCGTTAAGGACCATATTTCTATCTTTTTCATTAAAGTCCACCTTTGTGGCCATGATTGTGTCATCAAAGTCCTCCTTTGAGGCCATGTTTGTCCTTCTAATAAGGGACCATTTATGTTCATCAAAGTCTTCTTTTGAGGCCATATTTGTCCTTACATTGAGAGACCATATTTTTTTTACCAAAAGTCCACCTTTGTGGCCATGATTGTGTCCCTCTTAAGCCCACCCTTATGGCCATGTTTTATCTTGATCGGACGTATATATTTTTCTTTCTTATTCACTTTTAAAGGAAACACACAGATTCCATCTTATTTGTCTCACGATGTCTTATCTAATATTTCACTTTCATCCTAAACTCATCATTGTGGTCATTTTCATCCCTCCCCCGGGGGACTATCTGCTTGTCTCATTAGGGACACTTATTTTCACTTCCTGAAAAGGTAGTGCATAGTAATTTTTACCCTCACTCATATATCTCATTGTATCCCATCCTACTAAGTTCTTATCTTATCCCGAATGCAACGTTAATCAAGGAGTCGACAGAGAGAATTTGCTCCCAACTGGATCATACCATATATTATCACACATAAGTATGGGTCTGGGTCTTATCGTTTGGCTTCCCTTGATGGTAAATTGGAGATTGAACCTCTTAATGCATTGTACTTATGGCCATTCTATTGTTAGTACATGCATCTATGAGCATAGTCATATCTTTAGACCATTTCTCCACCATTAGCCCCTTCCATCTATTATGGTAATGATATGAATTATGTGGTCTACCATCATTGCTTTGATATGACATTGAATATGAGTACCATAGCTCTACTCATAACATATTCATTGTGGATAAGTTCTCCCATTTGGTGAGAACCCCATAATCATTACATCCATGACCTTCTCAGTCTCCTATTACAATCATGCAAAGGGTCCAGGGGTGTCTCTTGTACAGTCATCATCCCCTCCTAAGCGGTCTACTTAGCTATTCCCAGCTCTCCCCCATGTAAAGATAAAATTCATGCACGAAAAAAGCAAAATCAAAGTTATTAAAAATATATTTATCCTTCGAAGGACAACTGTTCATGTAAAAAAAGAGAGAAAAAGGAAAATAAAAAGTAAAGCACATAAATCAAAGTCAAAAGAAAAATCATAAGAAATAGAGCAATCCCTTGAAGGACGGCTATCATATATATTATTCTTGCTATCCAAATTATGTATATAGTAGACAATACCCTCAAAGGATGGCTACTCTTTTATTATGGCATTTGGAAGGTTTCCCACATTGATAAACCTTCCTTTGTCAGCAATCCCAGAAATCTTCCTGCATTGATCAACTTTCTTCTATTATTATTCTTTCCCTTTCTTAGAGATAGGGCATAGACTTAAGGAACACCGCCTTTAGAGAACCCTCTTCCCATATACAAGATACATCTCAAACCCCCTTGTCATGTCAACATTAACTTGATAAGAATCTTTCCTTTATATCTCCTTCAAAGTCTTTTGGTATAGTCAACTGTCATTGGTTATGTGTCAACACTTGCTATTGGCTATAAGTGCAGTGCCTTGAGTGGTACCTTATTTTTGTTTACCTCCTATTTAGTTCAAAGCATGGTTTTCTTGCATGCCCCTTATTACAGTCATGTGACACTCATCTCATCAAAGTCATCTTTTATCATAATCACATTCTTCGAAATCAAATTTCAAATCATAAATCTACATCCATATGTTTACTCCTAAGGATGTTCCCTATGAGCGTCATCCATAAAATCATGAAATTAGTTACTATTTTTACACACTCTCTTTAATGCACTATTTGGTTTGGAAATTCTACTTGATCTCTGTTACATTTTGTGAATTCTACTTGGGAATATCTCTCAAGTAGCATTCATTATCCAACAGCTCCTCATCCCCCATCATGACCAATGTGACCTTTCTCCATCCATCCTCTCGCATCATCCTTCTCTTCTCACCAATTATCCACCCATTACCCTTCTCATCGCTCTTATTCCTATATATCACTTAGCGCAGAAATCATCTTCTTCACCATTCTAGGATTTTCATCCCCAACTTGGCACGTCTATATAACCACCCACGCAGCATGAAAATCCTACTCAAATTAGACTTGTCATTCTAGACAAGGTCTCATTCATAATCACATCCGTTGACCATTCCTTTCTCCTAGTCTCCTCTATCAACCCAATTTTCTCCTAAAATTCACCCCATCTCATTCTCTACCACTCTTCTCACCCACTTTGTCCTTCTTCGTTGTTTCTTCGATCCTTCACCTGTCCTCCACCCGAATAATTATTGTTGTGTTTGTCCCCTATTATCCTTTTATTGGTATCCATTTTATCATTCTGTTTCCCTTTCATTCTTCCAAATTTCATCTTGATGATCTTACTTAATCACCCATTTCACGCAAGCTTCTTAATTGAAATATATCCCTTTCCTAAGAGCCTACCACTGTAGAAATTCCTCCACTATTTTCCATTCCATTGAATGACAATCATCACTAGAATTTCTTCCCGGTCCATAACTTCTACTTAACGCTCCGGTGTCATCACTCGCACAACATGGGCATCCTAATTAAGGATTCCCCTCACACTCTCTATCCTACACCACATACATTCCTCCATCCATTTATGTTACACTCCTTTGTTTCCTTCTTTCCTTATTATCGTCTTAGTATCCATATTCTCCTCAATCACTTTACTTATGCACTTTTGTAGTATGGAAAATGTACCCGAGGGTTCCCCTTCAGTCCATTTTGTCATACACTCTTACCATCAATCTTTCCAACCATCCGCTTCTTTTCATCATTCTTCTTCTTCAGATTGGTGATCCTACTTAAGGAGGAGAGGACAACGGAGAAAATTATGTAGAAAGAAGGAAACCAAAAGGATAGATATAAAGTGAAGAGTGAGCATTATAAGGAATGTAAAGAGAAGCTTGAGGGGAGAAATGACATAGATGCATAATTGATGACGAGAAAATAGGGAGAGGGTGTATGATGAAGATAGCAGAGATATTGAAGAAAGTGAAAGGAATATGAAACGGTAATGCCAGTGAAGGGATTTTTAGTGCAAAATCACAACACCCCTAAATGAGTTATGGATATGATTTTTCTAAGGTAGACTTATTTGGTGTGATTTGCATAACATTGAACTTCCCCAAGGTGTGGGACCTTGCGAATGGGAAAGCTCTCTAGAGAAGGTCAGTTCCTCTTCCTAAACTACCTGCCATAAGCTATTCCAGCGTAGGTAAGCTAATTTAATCCTATTCTAACTTCCAAGGAGATAAGGAGAGAGATAAAATTGAAAAAACAAAGCCTACAGTAAAATGGTTATACACCAGCAAAGGAAGTGAGATATTCTGTCGTGGGAGAAAGAAACAGAGAAAATGGAAATGAGGGAGGTCAGACAGAAGTAACATGGCCAAGATCTTCAAATTCACCATTAAATTCCATGAAACACAACATCCTGCACCTGCAAACGTGAAATACATGCACATAAAAACAAATCTGGAAGGGAGAGGCACAAAGAAACAACAAAATGATGCAAAGGGTTAAAGAACATCACAAAAACATGTTTTTATTGCTCTAGAAGGTGCACTGACCATTACATTTCTGGAATAGAGGCACAAATACATTTGCTTGGTGTGGGAGAAAGTTCGCTGCTCAAAAATGGTGTCGAGAAACAAATTTAACAGAGTTTCTCTATTCCCAGAATGTCTCTCTCTCAAATGAGAAGTGTTACAGTATATATAGAAAGAAAAGAGAGAGAAGAGGGAAAATTCGAATCCTGCTCTAACCACCATGAGAAATTCATCGAATCCCACTTTGAAAGTTCAACCACTGAATATCAATGCCTCCTACAAATCCGCCCATAATATGTCACTTCTGGTTCCCCAGCGGATTAAATTGAATCGGATTTGGTAGTTGAAGAGATTAGATTCTACATTAATGGCCTAGAAGATTTTTCTCCATTTTCACCTACCAGGGCCATGCGGCAGCTTGGTGCTCGTTTGGGCTTTCCTTTTTTTATATGGGACATGTGGTAGCCAGATTAGAGTAAAAATCAGGCTCGCGGGTCCGTAATTTATCTTTTTCCCTTTGAACGAAAGGCAAATTTTAACTTTTCCCCCCAACTCCCCACCTTGGCTTTGACTTGGGTTCTAACACTGACTTTTTCCTTGATGGAGTTGCGGGCCATTTTGCAACTTTTACCCTTTTTGTGATAACAAGGGGCAAAGAATCAACTTTTCCCTCGACACCCCGCTTTCCTCTGGGACAAGCATCAATTTGGCACTCGTTTGGTCTTCCCATTTTTTGCTCGGTTCCTCTGCGGAACTGACCCTTCTTCTCTGACCCTGCAATTCCATTGTTGAGTCCTCCCTTGACCCTTTAAATAGATTTAAGATATGGAAATGTTCAAAAGAACTGTTTCTTCTATTTCTTCTTGTGCAACATCGAATTTGACTTTCTCGAGCCTCTATTTTCACTTTGCTTGGTTCTGGAACTCGATCTCGTGGGTTTGAGTCATTTCCTTCATAATTTAATTATATGCAAGAGTTGTCTTGACCAAATTTTCCTGAAGGGTGAATTTGGGATAAAAATTTGGTGAATCACGGGGACATCTGCTTGCTAGATGAAGAAACCAGTGGCCTTGAAGCATCCATTAGACATGGAGTCTACCTAATAAATATGAAACTGATTTGAACTTTTGAAGATCTGACCTCTGAGCCTCTTGGAAACCCACTGAACTAGAGTTGAACTTCACCAAAATCCAACTGAAATGGACTGTGCAAGAGCAAAACAACAACACCAAAAACTATGTACAAACTGAAAATCATACATACCCCAAGTGAGATATGTAGAGTGTGCAAAAGTAGGACTTTTGCTGAAAACAAACCTACCTACTCTACTCTAACCAAGAGCAAAGGGAACTCAAACAAAACCTGCAACTGGCAGGGAGAAATAACTTCCCTTCCTTAAAAATGGCAGCCATACAACTAATTTGGTACTGAACATGGCTGGTTAGATGAGTGAAAAATTGACAATAAGCCGGTCCTCCACCCAAATCATCAAGGTATCAACATTAATTGAAAACACCTCCTCAAGCTGACTTTGATCAGAATTTTGGAGGTGTCGATGATGACTCTTGGTACTTTGATGCTCATCCACATGCCCTGAAGTAGGCATGACTGGTTTTGGCTTCTTCCTTGGCTCTAATGAAGCCAAGTATCTGATTGGGAAAGGTATGGTTCTTTGAATCTGCCCATGGTTCTAAACTTTAACTCCAAGAATGGAGCCTTCTTACTGACTCTCATGGATGGATGGTGTGGAAGGAATGGATGAACTCTTCTACCCTTTCCCTTCTTCCTCCTGATGAGAACATGAAAGGTTTAAACCTTCCAAACTTGATTCCAAAGAGTTGCTATAAGATGTAGGCTGCTGCAAATGAGTGCTCTCCTTCATGACAACAGGATCATGTGCTTGGAAGGTGGATGATGAAGGAGAAAACAATAGAAACTCAACCAGTTCTTCTTCATCAAAAAAGTCCTCCAAATCAGACAAATACATTACCTCACTACTGTCTTGTTGCAAATGTTCAAACTATTCCATGATGTCCTCCTGATCTGTAATTTGATCACCATGGTTCTTCTCATCCTCAAACATGAAGTTTGAAAGATCAAAAATAGTCCTCAACATTAGATATTGGAGGAGGTGAAGTGGGAGGGAGAACTGAAGGTTCCTTTGTGGCCTGCTCCTCACTTGGAGCCTCTAAAACTATATGGTCCTCCTCCATCATGGGTTCATTATCCAAATCAGGCCCTTCGAATGAAAGTAAAGAATCTTCAATGATGCTTTCTTCATTGAGTGGCTTCAACTTTGATTTGATCTCTCCCATCTGCTCCTCTTTAATGGGACTTGGAGCTGATTGTCCCTCCTCTTCAACTAGTTATGCAACTTGGGTTAAATCAGTATCTTCTTCAGGAAAAGTGCCATAAACAAACTGCTGATTCTTTTCCTCTTGTTCTTGTTCTTGTTTTGCTGCAAACTCAACCTCAACCACCACTGCTTCTTCAACTATAACCTCCTCCATTGGTTTGACCATTAAGGGGATATTTGTAAACCCAAATTCGACATCCCAACTCTTCAGATTGTTTATCATTTCTTTTCTGTTGGGCTCCTCTTCTTGATATTCTCCTTGACTGGTTTCTTGGGTCTCTTCCCAACATGGATTTGGGAGAGCAAGAGGAGTGGTGGGGAGGGAGGTGGAACTTTTGGTTCGTTTGGAGTGGATGACTGTTTGGAAGGGAAAGGGGCAAAAGAACTGAAATGGGATGGTAAACTAGGGGATGGAGAAATGGATTTCACACTTGGGGCAACATACAATGGGAAGCTTGGAAATTGGAGCTCAAATTGAGATGGTGCTTCTTGAGGAGTGGAGAGAAAATTACCAGATAATGGTGTAGTATTTACCCATTGACAAGGCTACCTGACACCAAATTCATAGGCCTCGATCTCCTCGGTCCATTGTGTAAGTTGGGGCAGCAATTCAACCACGAAGTCTAGCTTCTCCTGATGGCTGTAATGTCCTAGAAAAAGGCCTTCCCATGGACAAGGTGCCCTGTAACCAATTGAATGCCTTCATTCATGCTATGCCCCTTGACTGAACCATGCCAGCCTCCATTTTTTGAATCTTCTCCAGTAGACCAACATCCCCTGCATCACTATCACCATCGTATGCGTCCCCTTGTCCTTGATAAGCTTCTTAGTCAAACTGGTTTTGACACTACTCATATGGGTAAGCATAATGGTCTTAGATTTGATTATAATATTGATCTGGAGGAGTTAGAAAATACATTGGAGGTGGACTGTATTGCTGTAAGTGTGAGTTCCATGAAGGGAATGAAGTCATGATTGTACAGCCTCATGGAATGGGAGAAAATGAAAGAGATGGAAGAAGAAAATGGATGGAATGAGTGGAAATGGATGGAAAAGGTCTGCAACTCAGAGAATGGGTTTTTGACCAGATGGAGTCACCAGATGTGCCTGAAAGTGCCTCCAAAGGCTGAAATCTTCACCAAGAGCACATTGAACCTGATGAAGTGAAGTGGTAAGGTGCTTAAGACCTGTCCCACCAGGTGTGCCAAAACTATTAGTGTGAAATCACAACACCCCCAAATGAGTTATGGATATGCTCTTCTAAGGTAGACTCATTTGGTGTGATTTACATAACATTGAAATTCCCCAAGGTGTGGGACCTTGTGAATGGGAAATCTCTCTAGAGAAGGCTAGTTCCTCTTCCTAAACTACCTGCCACAAGCTATTCTAGTGCAGGCAAGCTAATGTAATCCTAATCTAACTTCCAAGGAGACAAGGAGAAAGAGAAAACTAAAAAAACAGAGCCTACACTAAAATGGTGATACACCAGCAAAGGAAGTGAGATATTCCGTCGAGGGAGAAAGAAAGAGAGAAAATGGAGATGAGGGAGGTCAGATAGAAGTGACATGGCCCAGATCTTCAAATTCACCATTAAACTCCATGAAACACAACATCCTGCACCTGCAAATGTGAAATACATGCACAGAAAAACAAATCTGGAAGGGAGAGGCACGAAGAAACAACAAAATGATGTAAGGGGTTGAAGAACACCGCAAAAACATGTTTTTTATTGATCTAGAAGGTGCACAAACCATTAAATTTTTGGAATAGAGGCACAAATACATTTTCTAGGTGTGGGAGAAGGTTCGTTGCTCAAAAATGGTGTCGAGAAACAAATTTAACAGAGTTTCTCTATGCCCAGAATGTCTCTCTCTCAAATGAGAAGTGTTACAGTATATATAGAAAGAAAAGAAAGAGAAGAGAGAAAATTCGAATCCTGCTCCAACCACCATGAGAAATGCATCGAATCCTACTTTGAAAGTTCAACCACTGAATATCAATGCCTCCTGCAAATCCGCCCACAATATGTCACTTCTGGTTCCCCAACGGATTGAATCGAATCGGATCTGGTAGTTGAAGAGATTAGATTCTATGTTAATGGCCTGGAAGACTTTTCTCCATTTTCACCTACCAGGGCCATGTGGCAGCCTAACACTCGTTTGGGCTTTCCTTTTTTTAATATGGGACATGTGGTAGCCAGATTAGAGCAAAAATCAGGCTCGTGGGTCCGTAATTTATCTTTTTCCCTTTGAACGAAAGGCAATTTTTCACTTCCCCCCCCCCAACTCCCCACCTTGGCTTTGACTCAAGTTCTAACACTAAATTTTTCCCCAACAGAGTTGTGGGCTATTTTACAACTTTACCCTTTTTGTGATAACAAGGGATTAAGAATCAACTTTTCCCCCCGACGCCCCACTTTCCTCTAGGACAAGCGTCAGTCTGGCACTCATTTGGTCTTCCCCTTTTTTGGTCGGTTCCTCTGCAGCACCACCCCTTCTTCTCTGACCTTGCAATTCCTTTGTTGAGTCCTCCCTCGACCCTTTAAATAGATTTAAGATATGGAAACGTTCAAAAGAACCGTTTCTTCTATTTCTTCTTGTGTAGTGTCGAATTTGACTTTCTCGGGCCTTTGTTTTCACTTTGCCTAGTTCTGGAACTCGAGCTCGTGGGTTTGAGTCATTTCCTTCATAATTTCCTTATGTGCAGGAGTTTTCTTGACCAAATTTGCCTAGGGGGTGAATTTGGGATAACAGGGATGTTAGGAGAAATCCTTGATAATGATCAGAGGGCACAAAATAAAAAAGGAAGGAAGAGAAAATGGAGGAGGAAAAAAGGAGTGAACAGGGACATGTAGAATGGGGATGAATGAATTTTAGGAGAATTCCAATGATAATTATTAGCACAAAAATGGAAGATGATGATGAAATAATGTAAGAGGAATATTAACAATAATGGCAGGTAAACGAGGTGCAGATATGTGGGAGAACTCAAGAAGGTGGAGTGGAAAGAGTAAAGAAAGGAGGGATAATGATTTGTGTGGAGATGACGATGAGGAGAGGATGTAATGGATGAGGATGTGGATGAAGACAAAGGAAGTAAAGATGAAGGAAGAAGACATACTAAGAAATGGTATGAAGTGGTTAAGTTAAATTTCCAAACAAGGGATGATGGAGATGATATTTAGGGAAGCCAAAGATATTTGGTGCGAGGAGGAAAGAAGATGGAAGAGGATGTGTTTATGGAGAATGAAGATAAAATGTGAATGGTGGGAATGTGGAGTGAAGGGGAAAGGCAAGGAGACAGATCATCCCTAAGAGAGACTCTTAAGTAAGGTCGCCATGCTGTAGGAATGGTTACTTTGTATCATCTTCTTCCTTATTTTACCTCGCATTTCCTTCTTACTTCCCCATTAATAACCTAGATCACTAGCGTTATCCCATCTATTTTATCATCCCATTCTCCAAATGCATTTCCATGTGGTCTGTTTCATATTTTTTACCTGGGTCTTACTCCTAACACCTTGGTTCAATCCCCTTCCCGTTTTTGCTCTATCATCTCTTCTTTTCCTATTATTTCCACCTTACCATTACCAAACCTATTTATCTACCACCCTTACCTTATTCCATCATTGTATATCAGTTTCTTTTCCATTCTCTCATCTCCTCTACAGCCTCCTGGCTCCTCATTGTTCCTTTCTTTCTCTTCTCTATTCTACCTCCTTTTTCATCTTCTTTAACTTCTTCATCTTCTTCATCCCCTTCATCTTTCTATCCTTCTCTTCCTTTTTCCCGATGTTATCCCCTACCCTCATCACATCTTCTTGTTTGTCCCTCATATCATTCTTCTCTAATATTCTTCACCTCTTCCTTTTCTCAGCTCCATCATCTCTTTCGTGATCCATTCTTTCTCTCCCTTCATTTTTGATCTCCATCTCCCTTTCACCCTCTCTTATGTCATTTTATTGTCTTCTTCTTGTTTTTTTCCTTCTTCCCCTATCCTCCCTATCTCTTATCCTTCTCCATATTTCATCCTTTATCTCCTTCACTCTTGAATTTTCTTTCTCTTTTCATAATCATATCGTTTATTTCTTAGTTTCTACTACTTTCATATTGCACATCTTTCTTCCGTTTTCACCCTCAACTCTGTCCTCTTCTCTTTTCTCTTTCCATTTTACTTTTCCTTTCTCCTTCACCATCTGCTCTATCATTTTTTTGTCCTCTTATTCTTTGTGCTTCATCATTTCTTTCTTCCATCCTCTCTCCTCTTTATTATATATGCTACTTCTTTATTATGACACATCTCTGTTTCTCTTTTATGCATTCACTATCTCCTCTAATCTCTTCTTTCTCATCTCATCTTCTTATTGTTTGTTCTTCCTCCTTCCTTTCTTCTCCTATTCTATTTCTCTATTTTATTTTTCTCCAGGCCCATCACACCTTCTCTATTTCTTCTCCTCTTATCTGTTCCCACTACCTTTCATATTACCTATCTTTCTCCCTCTTGTGTGCTTTCATCTATCTTCTCGCCTCTCTTATCTTCCTTATCTATTATTCTCTTCCTCTTTTTTCCATCACAATCAAGCATAGTTCACACTCCTCATTATCCATGAACGATGGTTTCTCCGTCCTATTACACCTCATACCCTTTATCCTCTTTCATTTTTTCCCCTTCTCCACCATGTCCGCTCTACTCCATTCAATGTCCTCTTCCTATTATCTATATCATCTATCATCTACATCCCTCATCTCATATTCCTTTGAAATTTTTGTCTTGAAGGATACGATAATGACCATCACCTATCTGATCTTGTTCTCTTCCATGAATGTTTTCTCTACTTTTTTTTTTCTCGCAAAAGTAGCTTGACTTCTTATCCTACTTGTCAAAGAAGTGAGATTACTTTCCCTTTTTCACCTACTAGTTTGCCATAACTTATGAATTTTTCCTATGAAACATGTTTATCACCATATTTATCACCCTTTTAGGGCATTCTATCTCACCTTTCTATCCTATTTGCTCATCGTGTCCACATTTATGATTATTCCCCTTGGGGAATTTTTATTTAGATATCCACCTTTTATATTGAGCCCTGTGTTGGGGCATCATTATTGTTATCCTCGTCCCTTTTTCGGACACATGATTTTTCACTTGATTCCTCACATATGGAGGATTTCGCATACTTTCAGCATTCAGTTGCGCATATTTTGATGTTTTCCTATGACCTATTGGTCATCGCGGCTTTCATCCATATTGAAGTAGTCTTTACCCACTCACTGGTCTGTAGAACATTGTTTCCTGTCTCCATTGAGACCACAATTGTCTTCTATCAATGTGCTATTGGAGTCACCACCATATGTTTCATTGTTATTGAAATAATTTTTTTCCTGGGGAATCTTGCCTTTGGTCATGTCTTCATCCATCTCGGGACACATGATTTCATCCAATCTTATTATTTTGTCTCGTGGTTTGCTATCGCAAACCACTCAACAAAAAGGGGAAAATGTAGACACCAATTTTTGGTATAACTCCTCTCCTTCATCCCACATTTATTCTTCTCCATGTAACTTTCCCTCTCACTTTTCTTTTCCCCTAAACTTGAATAAATTCCATCCATTTACTCACCCAAATTTTAATTAATTAATGGGCTCCATGTAAACCCATTTAATAATTAAAATTTGACATTATCTCACATATCCCAAATTTATTTAATTCATGGGCAATAATACATACATTTGACATCTTACTCCTAAATTCAAAAATGGGATGCATTATTGCACCTAACCATGTCAATCATGCTCCCCACTCCATATCATATCCTTATCTCATTGACCTCATAATTCAAATCATGAGCCCCGCTTGATCACATCATGTCTCTTAACCAAGGTTACTGTACCCAACCCATATTACCTAATAATCCACAGTCTCACCTCACCCCTAGGCTATAAATACGGGCCTTCCCCCCTCGTCCAAACAAGTTGAAAATTTTGGGAAAATGTTGTTTTGAATTTTTACCCTCTTGTTTATCATAGTATCCTCATAATGTCCTTATAATGACACTGGAATCCTCACAATACTCTACTCATGATTTGGTGGTTCACTTAGTGTGGTTCATGTTACATGTTGTGTTTGGATCAGATCAGTAGCTCCATCTACATACTAAAAGCTTCAGGTTTCTTTTTTCATCAACTTGCATTATATCCGTTTATCTTGCATTTTATCATTATTCTTTATCACATGGGGGTTGACAACCACTGAGGAAGTGAACACTTCTCGAGTTCGCTTTGTCGGGAAATCCCACATAAAATATCTAAGTAATTTTTCTCTAGTGTTTTTGAGTTACAGGTTTGATGAGATCGCAGCGAGGAGCTCATCATCTACTTTGCACCTGTATCAGTCATCACCATCTCCAAGGTACTAAGCCCTTACATATTCGACGTTGTTTTGTGTTTATTGATTTCTTGTACACTAATCCAGACAAGAAGCATGAAACTCTGATCAATAACAATGGCAGAAGAAAACAAATGCAAGGTAGAGAAGTTTGACGACCGAAATTATCAATTATGGAAGATGCAGATTGAGGATTATCTGTATCAAAGAGATTTGTACTTACCATTAGATGAAAAGTCTAGACCTACGAAGATGACTGATGAAGAATGGAAGATTCTTAACAGAAAAGATTTAGGATCTATAAGATTGAGCCTGACAACATCCATGGCTTCTAATATTATAGAAGCGAATTCTATGGCAGAGTTAATGAAATATCTTGCTAATTTATATGAAAAACCTAGTGCTTAAAATAAAGTTTATTTTATGAAGAAACTATTTAGTTCTAATATGTATGAAGGTGGATCTGCATCTAGTCATTCGAATTATTTCTGATCTATTGTAAATCAATTAAAATTGGTTGATATTCCATTTGATGATGAAGTGAAAGAACTTTTATTCTTATGTTATTTGCCTGATAGTTGAGATAACTTGGTAATGGTTATTAGTAATACAATATCTACTAATAATATTTTGAAGTTTGATGATGTGGTTAGTATAATCTTGAATGAAGAAATTTGCAGGAAAAGTACAAAGGACTCATCATCTAGGAATGATTTGAATGTAGAAAATAGAGGCAGGTAGAAGGAGAGATCCAAGAGTAAGAATAATGAGAAATCAAAGTCAAGGGATGACAGATATAAATCTAGAGGTAAGGGAATTTCTTGTTGGAAATGTGGAAAGAAAAGACATGCAATGAAATATTGTTGGTCAAAGGATAAATAGAACGAACACCTAGACAAAGGTAAAGAGTCAAATAAAGAGGAAAATATTATAGCAGAGGTAATGTAATATGCTCTTATTCTTTCTTTGGATAATAGAATAGAATCATGAGTTTTATATTCAAGAGCTTCTTTCCATGCAACCCCTAATAAGGGTTATTTCAAAAATTATGTTCATGGCAATTTTGGACATGTTTATTTAGGTGATGATAAAACTTGCAGTATTGTTGGTAAAGGGGAAGTTCATCTAAAATTATAGAATGGAAATACACGGGTATTGAAAGATGTGAGACATCTGCCAATCCTCATGAGGAATCTTATTTTTGCAGGGTAACTAGGTGAAGCTAGTTGCATGGTTACATTCACAACAAACTCTTGGAAAGTCACCAAGGGTGCTTTTAGTGTGGAAAGAGGTAAGAAGGTATGAACACTATATTTATCCACTTGTGTTACTGATTCCTTTTCTGTGTTATCTACTTCAGATTCAGATGCATGCATGTGGCATAATCGGTTGAACCATATGTGTCAAAAATGAATGTAAATATTAAAGGCTAAGGACAAGTTATCAGATTTGAAATATTTAGATCTTGATTTCTGTGAGCATTGTATATTTGGAAAGCAAAAGAGTGAGATTTCTCAAAGTTGGGGCAACTAAGAAGGAACAAAAATTGGAGCTTGTACACTCAGATGTGTGGGGACCAGCCTAGGTAGCTTCTCATGGAGGATCCTAGTATTATGTTACTTTCATTGATGATGCTACAAGAAAGGTATGGGTTTATTGTATTAAACGTAAATATGATGTTTTTGATACTTTAAAAAAATGGAAATCCCTTGTTGAGAATGAACCAAATTCAAAGTTAAAGTGCCTTAGATATGACAATGGTGGTGAATATTGTAGCAAGGCTTTCAATGATTATTGCTCAGTGAATGAGATACGTAGAGAAAGGACGGTTCTAAGAAAACCACAAGAGAATGGTGTTGCAGAAAGAATGAACATGATAGTCATAAAATGTGCTAGAAGTATAAGGATACATGATAGATTGCCCTTGTAATTTTGGGCAGAAGTAGTTGATACAACAGTTTATTTGATTAACCATGAGCCTTTAAGTTCACTATATGGATGAATACTAGAGGAACCTTGGACAGGAAAAGAGGTAGATATTTCTTTTCTTAAAGTTTTTGGTTCAAAAGATTTTGTGCATATTGATAAGAAAAATAGAAAAAAGTTGGATGTGAAATTCAAGAGATGCACTTTTATTGTCTATGGATTTGGTGATTTTAGATTCCATTTTTGATATTTAGAGAATTCTAAAATTATTAAGAGTCATGAAATTAAATGGAATGAAAATAAAATGTACAAGGATCAAATTTTGGTACCCAAGGACAAACCGGTTGAGAAGTTTGTGAATGAAAATGAAATCTCAGATTCAAAACTTATACCTACAGGGTTACACAGTAACTAGCGTCAGTTGACCTGTGACCGACATCGGTCAGCTAAACCGGTATCGGGAACCAAACTTGCATCAGTTAGTAGAACCGGTGTCGGTTATATGTGGCCGGTGTCGGTCACTGTCAGAATTGAAAACAAATGTCCAGGAGGTCTAGAATGAGCCTCTGGTACCCCAAGCTTCTAAGAGAAGGTCACAAAGGGTAAGTAAACATCCATAAATATTTACACCTTCCCTATCTTATTTATTATTTCCTGATAATGGTGTACCGGAAAGTTATGAAGAAGTAATGCATGATAAGACCAATGTGAAGTGGGAGCATAGAATGGATGAAGAGATGAACTCCTTGGAACAAAACCAGACTTGAGATTTGGTTAAGTTTCAAGCATGTAAGAGGATATTGCAGAGCAAGTGGGTTTACATGGTCAAGGAAGAAGAGGGTGGACATAAAAGATACAAGGCAAGGCTTGTAGTAAAGGGATTTGCATAGAAAATAGGTGATCTAGAGGACATTACGAAGGAAAGACGTTCCCTAAATCTCTCAGGATCAACACAATGCGGAAGATGACTCTAAGATCTTTCTGTCAACTATTTGAACACCAAAAATAGAGTTCGTATGCGCAAATGGTGACTAGGTCAAAGTTAGTCAACAACTGGTCAACATTGGTCAACGATAAAATGGATAATTTTTAAATTATCTGATGTTAGCACTATTACATATAGCTCACTAAGACCATTCCGACGCATTTTAAATGGACCAAATCCGAGTCCGTATGCGAAAGATATGAATGGTCAAAGTTTAGGTCAAAGTTGGTCAACATGGGTCAACGGAAAAATGGATGATTTTTAAATAATATGAAATTAGTACCATTGTGTAGATCTCACCAAGACCTTTCTGACACATTTTGAATGGACCAAATCCGAGTATGTATGCGAAAGATACGACTGGTCAAAGTTTGGGTCAAAGTTGGTCAACATTGGTCAACGTGAAAATGCATGATTTTTAAATCATTTGATGTTAGCACCACTGCGTAGAGCTCACCAAGACCTTTTCAACATATTTTAAACTGACCAAATATGAGTCCATATGCAAAAGATATGAGCACTCAAAGTTCTGGTCAAACCCGCGAAAAGAGATGCCGTGGCATTAATGTGGAGTGACATGTGGCACTGCTGTTTATGGACACGTGGATTTTCTGTTTCTAGACACTTGGTAGATTTGAATTGGGCACATAGAATGTAAAGTGGGTTAATGTTTTACCCACTTAAAAAGATTTTAGAATCTTATAAAAAAATATCATATATATATATTAGAAAGTCCACATGAAAACAAAATTTGGTAGATAAAGCCTATTAAAAAGGCTTGCATATAATGTGGGATTTGCCCCACATAAAGCTGCTCCATCCATGTGAAGAGTGGATATTATTATGGTGTTGATTTTTTCAAATATGGCTTAAGCTTATTTAAAAGCTTAAAAAAGAGAATTAATCCCTATTAACTCGCTCAAAACTTTATTAAGGCTAAAATTTGTTTATCCCTATACGTGATTATAAAACAAAATGATAAATGATTTATCCTTATATTTCGAGTGCTCAAAGGCTATAAAAAGCCCTCATACACATTCATTCAAGAATTTGAAGGCATTAAGCTTCTAAGCCAATTCAAAGGCAGCGAGGAGATTTTAAAAGCTTCAAAGTTATTTAAATATGCCTTATAATTTTTGAAGGTAATATTTTTGTAAAGTAAGTCCTATTTAATATTTAATAGGTAAATACGAGGAAGCTAAGTCCTATTATTTTAATAGGAAAATTGTAAAAAAATGGGAGTTATTGGAAACTCACCAATTGGCCCATAGCGCCACACTTTTATTTGCAAAGCCCAGAATTGTTGACCGGAGCCATAGGGCATTTTGCGAATGCCTGGAAAACCGATCGAGTTCCAAAGGAGATTGTGCACCAGGAAGGTGGAGGGCGAATTCACTGATCATCGGTGTTCTTCGATGGGCTGGAGTACTTTGTGGGCAAGTAAAGTTCCATTAAGTTTTTTTTAAAAAGTTATATTGTACTTGCAAATTATTACTAGTGGAACAATTCGATAAGAACCCAGAGACGTAGTTTATTGCCAAACTCCGTAATTAATCTGTGTGTAGTGTCATTTATATTCTTACGTTATTTTGGATTATTTTACTTAAAACGAAGTAATTTTTATCGGTAATATTTTAAAGGCTATAGGGGTCCGAAGTTCGTAAAATAAATAAATATATGTATTAAAATTTTTGACTTGGATTTTTGGATCAGCAGGTATTGACTTTAGTGAAATATTTTCTCCTATTGTTAAAATGAATTCCATACATACTATGTTGATTTTAGTTACAATACATGATTTGCATTTAGAGAAACTAGATGTGAAGACAATTTTCCTTCATGGTGATTTGGATGAAGAGATTTATATGCAACGATTGCTTGGGTATGAAGTCAAGGGTAAGGAGAAATTAGTGTGTAGGTTGAAAAAGAGTCTATATGGGCTCAAACAAGCTCCAAAGCAATATTACATGAGGTTTGATAGTTTCATGCATGATCATGGTTATTTGAGATGTGAATATGACCATTGTGTTTATTTCAAGAATCTTGAAAATGGGAGCTATATTATTTTGTTATTGTATGTGGATGATATGCTTATTGCAGGATCTAGTAAGCAGGACATTGGTGAGCTTAAAGGAAAGCTAGCTCATACATTTGCTATGAAAGATTTAGGAGCTGCAAAAAGAATCCTTGGCATGCAAATACACAGAGATAGGAAGAACAAGAAATTGTATTTGTCTCAGGAGGCTTCTATCAATAATGTGTTGGAAAGGTTTAACATGCAAGACTCAAAACCGGCGAGTAAACCTATGGATGGACACTTCAAATTGAGTAAAGATCAGTGTCCTTCATTACATGAAAATGTCAAATAAATGACACGAGTGCCATATGCTTCAACAGTTGGGAGTCTCATGTATGTTATGGTTTGTACCAAACCAGACATTGCATAGGAAATGGGAGTTGTGAGTAGATTTATGGCCAATCTAGGTAAATAGCATTGGAAAGTAGTCCAATGGATACTCAGGTATTTGAGAGGGACATCTAGCATGCAATTATGATATGGAAGTTCATATATTTCTTTATGGGGATATGTTGATTCACATATGGCTGTAGATCTGGATGGTAGAAGGAGCACTACTGCATATATTTTCACAGTAGGTGGGATGCCAGTTAGCTAGATTTCAAGATTGCAGAAGGTTGTGGTTTTTTATACTACAGAGGTAGAGTATGTTGTAGCTTTAGAGGCTAGCAAAGAGATGATATGGATGAGCAAGTTCATGGAAGAGTTGGGAAAGGAGCAAGATGATTGTAAATTTTTCAGTGACAGTTAAAGTGCAATTCATTCAGCAAAGAACTCAGCGTTTCATTCTAGAATGGAACACATTCAGTTGAGGTATCACTTCATACGACAGGTATTGGAGGATAGACAACTGAAATTGGGGAAGATTCATATGAGTGAAAACCTTGTGGATATGCTAACAAATCTATTAGAAAAAGATAAGTCGGAGCTACATTCCACTTCTGTTGGTATTCGAGTTTAAGACTTGAAGAGGAAGAAACAAAGCTAAGGAAAAGATCCAAGAATGACGTTGTACAAGTATAGTGTAGTAATTTATCTCCAAGTGGGAGATTGTTGAGTTATGGAGCTCAATTACTTCAGATTAACATGATATATTTAACTTGCAGGAAAGCACAGTAACCGACATCGGTTATGGAGGGACCGACATCGGTCACCTATGACTGACATTGGTCAGGCAAGGAGAAACTGACATTGGTTAGGGCTAACCGGTGTCGGTTACTTGTGCGTGGGTGTTTTATTTAAGTCACGGGAATTAGATCTAATTTTAGCATTAAAGAAAATCTATTGATTGTAATTGCATGGCTAAGTGCCCTAAGTTTGTATGTGCCTATATAAGCATGAAAGCTAGGTTAGAAGGGTGTGTTAATGATTATTGTGAGAATAATTGTGAGAGAGAGAATTCTTGGAGAAGAAGGAAAAGCTTGAGAGAAACAAAGTACTGTACATCTGAGAGGTGTGGAAGATTATGGAATTTCAATTGTATAACTTCTGAAAGCTTTGGATAATAGGTTAGCTTGTTTCTTGGTGGATGTAGCCCACACTGGGTGAACCATGTTAAATATGGTGTTGATTTATATCTCTTATTTTGTATATTTCTTTTGGTAGAATATCTACTTTTATTGCATGTATGCTTAGATCTGATGTATTATCTGTACAACCTTGTGCTAACCCTGACATTTAGGTTCTATTTTGATGCAGACAAGGTTGATTGTGAGTACTACACCCTTCGAAAAACCTATGTATATATAGGTAAGCCTGCATATATTGAAACGACGATATCTGATGATATTATGATCAATCTTGTGAATTTTGCAATTGGGAAAATAGATGCGGCTAAGGTGTACATTAACCTTAAGCCTAAGTTGGTGAATAAGAAATATATTGAGAATGAGTTCAAGCTCCCTGAGTTTCCTAAGGGAAAGAAGATAGTCAGGACAAGGCAGGAGCAAGAACTTACCCCTCCTAGTATAGATGAGGAATAGCTTAACGAGGAGGAGGAGATCGAGGATAGTGGCACACTAGAGCATGGCGTAAGGAGACAACCGACTACTGGAACAAAAAGGCCGCATGAGAATACTACCCTAGGAGAGAAGAAGATGAATTTATATTTGAGACTGAGGGAAAGGAAATAGAAGGAAGAGGGTGGGGACGTCGGGTTCATACGAGTACCAAGAGAGACTTTGGTGCAAAGCACTGACGCGGTTTCCTCAAAACCTCTAAGAAGGTCACCAAAAATATCACCGGTTAAATCGAGCCCATAGAAGAAGACAAAGAAAAAGTGAAAGTATGTGCCCAGAAAGGAAAGTGAAGAATAGGTTTCAAAAGAGACAACGCACACTGTGGGGGTGAAACTAGTGAATAATGTAGAAGGAGATGAGGGAAGAAGACACATAACATGATACAGAGGCATATAGTGCATGCGATGAAGAGAAAGGCTCCACAGGAGAAGAGGAGGAAAAATAGAAGAGTACTAGAGAGTCTTCTGGAGAGCATAAGGGCTCAACAGGTGAATGTTCAGTCTCAGGTGTAGAGGTACATATCCCTAAGGGAAGATAGACTAGAAGGAATAAAGGAGAAGAAATTTTGAAGATACCTGAGTTGTGGTATGCTAATGACCCTTCAAAGATTATTTGTGCTAGATTTTAGAGCACATTCACCCCAAAAAAGATATATGGATTAGAGTTGATGGATCCTGAGGTAGTAAATGTGCACAAAAGAAAACAACTATCTTGGAACATGCAGATCCATATGGATGATCCCGAATTCGATGTAAAGGAAGAAACACGTGTCGGAAGGAAGATGAATAAGGGATCCCAAGCAACACACATGACAATCAAGGTAACTGAATTCATTGATGAACATGCAAGTAATGCCTTGACTAAGATGACAGTTGAGGTGGCAGGGAGGAACTTGGATAAAACAACCGCACTTAGGACATTTCTTGAGGACAATAAGAATATGAAGGAAAAAATCAAGCAACTAATTGAGGCATCTAAGAAGGACAAGGAACAAAAACAATAGATTCTAGACTTCACTGTAGAAATTGGGGTGAGATCATAGAGGCATATCCAAAGTTTGAAGAATAGACAAATAAGATTTACAATTCATCCTTGCACTTTTTGCAAGAGTGTGTTCATATTTTTCTTGAGAAGAAACATGCCACTATAGAAGAGACACAAGAAAATGCTGCCGCCAAAAAGGAAAGAACCAAAAAGTTGATTGCATGCAGGATTTCAGAGTATGATGCCATATGAGACTTTGAAGGATGAATTAAATAAGGTAGGATGGGTGCTGGTGAACTGTGAGGATCCTAAACAGATCCTCAAGACAAGGACGATACAAGAAGAAAATGAAGTCCTTGCAACTAAGAAGGATGAGAGTCTAGGTCGGGAAGAGAAGTTATCTGCAGTTGCATAGAAGTGTTACATACTAAAAGTAGACATAAACCCACATGAAGAGAGAATAAAAGAGCTGGGGAATTTAGTCACATGAAAGATGGACTTCATGGAGGGCATGATTTCAGAGTTGGTTGGAGTGATAAGGGAATTGAAGCACAAGGGTGAAGATATAACCCTAAAAGAGATGAATGTAGTGTTTAGTAATGTCCCTGATAAAGTCAAGAAAGAGATAGGAAAATGGAATGAATTAGAGGATGATATCAATAAAGACTACCTTGAACTTCTATTACCAGCTAAATGAGCACGTTGGTTACTCTTTATTCTTTCATTCTTTCATAGTCATTCTTTATTCTTTTGGTTCTTTGGAGAGATAAGTTGAGCAACCCCATTGCCAAGGGTGGAAATGAAATTAGTGTGTGGCAATGTAGGGTTGAAAAAATTTCCTAAGTATTGAGAGGGCATGCAAAGGGGCCCTGTATGTGCGTGCAAGTGTCAATTGAAGTGGGGCGTGACCAGGAAGATTAGTTTCAGGACTTAGCCGATTTTGCATGGGACTGGCTAAAAATAGGAAAAATAGTTGGAGTGTAACCCAAGTAAAGAAAATCACAAGAAGACTTCATGGATAAGAAAGAGCTATTTTGGGACCAAAGTGGAAGATCAAAGGTCATGCATAGTTCACGCTAATAATAGGATTAAATTAGAGTTTATTTATGGATTAATCTATTATTAGTTTTTTTTCAAAAGCATGTAGTTGTTGATGCATGGCTATTTTGAGCATGCAGTATATTTTGAGATGTATGGGTAGTGAAGGGAAAGTCCCCACCCCTATATATGTTAGTTGATCTATATAGTTTTGAGATATCTGTATGTATTATAGAGTTATACTGCTTTGATGTTCTAGCGCGCATGGCTCTCTCATGACTGTGATTATGTATTCAGCTTTTGTTATGTAATCTTCTGAGTATCAATGGACAATTGTGGATGGATTATGGTAATTAATGTATTTGATCATGGTGCTTGTATGGTAAAGCTGGTCTTGGTACTTATTTGATATGTATGTTTCCTTATTATCCGTGTTTCCAATTTGAGCTCATGGATTTGATGTTTATATTGAGATGTATACTTTGATAATGGTTAATATGAACATGCATGCTAACATCTTGACAAGCTATCATAAATGAGGGACCTGGTAGGCTTCACGAGCTTCAGGCGAGCATTTAGATCTATCTGAATGAAGTTTCAGCATGCCTAGGCAATTGAGCGTTTAGATCTATCTCAATGTCATATTCCATTACCCGGGTGATCCAATCTACCATCTTCTCATTCAAATCCTTATTTAAAAGGAAGCCCTTGACACCAACATGAGATACTAATAGTTGAATCTTGTTATTTGAGACCAAGTGTCTGAACTTCTTTAAGCTCCTAATAACAGCAAGGACATAATTTTCAATGAAAGAGTATTTTACCTCGTAGTCCTCCAAGCTCTGACTGAAGAAATCTATGGGTTGCTCTGAACCTTCATTGTTGGACTGGACCAAGATGGTTGAGATGGTGTCTGAACCTCCAAAAACATATAACATGAAGTCTTTTGAGAAGTCTGGGTTGACAAGAGTTGGAGCCTGTGATATTGCGAGCTTGATGGCCTCAAAACTCTCTTTGCCCTCTACTTTCCATTTAAATGAAAGACTCTTCTCTAACATCATTGTCAAAGGCTTCACAAGAGTAGAAAAATCAGGTATCAACATACAAACAAAGTTTATCCTCCCTAAGAAGCTTTGGAGAGATTTTTTATGTTATGGCAATGGAAGTGTCTAGATGGTTTCAACCATTTCAAGATCAATTGTCAGTCCCTTTCTTGAGACAATGTGCCCCAACAATTTCCCTTCATGAGCCAGGAACACACACTTTTTTAGGTTTAATGACACCCCAAACCTTCTACATCTCTAAAATACCTATCTACGGTGAAAGAGATGGTCTACAACATTCTTTGAGAAGACAGTGATATCCTCAAGATACACCAAGACTATGTTGTTAATTAAGCCTTTGAATTCCATGTCCATAACTCGCTGAAATGTTGCTCCAACATTTGATAGTCCAAATGGCATTTTCTTATAAGCATATGTAACCCATTTGGTGGTGAATGCTGTGTTGAATTGATCTTCTTCTTTCACCATTATCTAGTTATAGACTGAATACCCATCTAACAATGAAAACCTCTCAGAACCAGCTATAACTTGTAAGATCTATTCCATTGATGGAAGTGGGTAGTGATCCTTAAGTGATGCTCTAATTAGATCACGAAAGTCCACACACAACCTGATTTCTCCATTTTTATTTATCACAGGTACCAAGTTAGCAACCCAACTCGAATGCTTGATGGGGAAGATGATACTGGCCTTAATTAGCTTGTTCAATTCTTTTCTCATGAGAGGCTCAATGTGGGGATTTATTGGCCTTTGCTTCTGTTTGAAAGGCTTAGTTCTTGGATCCAACTTGATGGTGTGTTGTGCCAACTTTAGGTTGAAACCTCTTAAATCTTTATAATTCCAGGCAAAGACATCTGGGAACTCTTGACAACGTTGAACAAATTCAGATTTTTCTTGTTGAGTGCATACCCTTCCAATCTGCAATGTTTTTCCTTCTTCTATAAAAATAGGTTATGAATCTTCACCCTTTACCTGAATATTTTCCTTCTCTTTATGAAATTGGTCATTGGGTTGAAGATTGATTCTAAAGTGACAAGATCCTTTGGTAGTTTGTTGGTTCTCAGCTGCACCACTTGATCACCATACTGCTGCTCTAATTTGTCTTGATTCCTGGAGGAGAACTCAGCTTCATCTTGTAGAAATTTGACAATTTTTTGATCAATTTCAAAGACTTTCCAACTTATGTTATTGTCTGGGACAACTGGCCTTACAACCAACTTGATATGGGGCTGATGCTTATCACTCTTGATATTCTCCACAACATCAAACACTGCCCTAATTACTGCTAATCTGTCTGCTACTTCATTCTTCTTCCTTGGGATGGAGTTAATGCTGAATGCCTCAAAATATTCAATGAGGTCCCATACCCAGTTCTTGTAACTCTTTAACAGGTCGTTCTTGGTAGCATTTTGTCCTTAGACCTGATTAACAACTAGTTCACTATCACTAAACACCTGCAAGTTCTTGATTCCACGCTTTCTTGCCCAATGCAGTCCATGGATGAAAGCCTCATACTCTTCTGTGTTGTTTGAACTAGAAAATTGGAAACAAAGGGCTAAGTAGTATTTCATACCTTTAGGAAAGACAAGCATAGCTCCTCCTCCGACTCCTTGGCTACTTCTTGAGCCATCAAAGAATAGCTTCCATACCTCATTATCATCTTTGTGGTCTGGCTTAATGATGTCAGGAAGAGGCTGATTTTCTTCATGCAAATAATAGACTCCTAACTCAGACTCCTCCATCTCTTTATAGGGGTCAAAAGCATGTCTCTTGTTCACCCATTCATCGAGAGTCAAGTCTGGGATACACCCCACCTTAGTATCTTTCTCACAAGTGCTTGGGAGGTCCTCCAAATCAAAGGCTGAACAATTTGCATTGATTGGGCTAGGTACATAAGACTCAATATGGTAATCTACAATGGGCTCAGATTTGATTATGGCCTTAGCCCCATACCTTGTTCTAAAAAGCATGTGTGACTAATCAACAGAAAAATATCCTCCAATCTCAGTAGTGAAGTCTCTTGACAAACACAATGCAAAATAGGGTGGCAAGTCTATGACTAATATTTTTTGCAATACAGTCACATTGGGGCAGGCATGCAGTGTGAGGCTCAAATATTTGATGACTCCAACAGTTGTCACTGATGTCCCATCCAATTGCACTACTCCTCTGGATATGACTTCGTATTGGAGACCTAGTTGATCAGCTATTTGTTTTGGCATTACAGAACTACTTTCCCCCAAATCAATCATGTAATTATGTAGTAATTTGTCCCCAATGATCAATGAAACATAGAATGGAGGAGGCCTCAGGTTCTTACTTTGTTGTCCCCCATGGTTTCCTTCATGTTGAGCTGCATTGGTAAGCACTTTCTCTTGCTAGTTAGGGGGCTGATTTGAGTTTGGCCAATTTTCCATAGCAGTTTGCAACAAATCTCTCTATCCTGGAATGGCCAATGACTCCCACATTGAAATATTCACATTTGTCTTCTTCATTTGCTCAATGATATTAAATAATCTATCCTTCTTCTGCCCCTTCCCTGGTACATTTTTCTCTTGCACATGGGTTGTCATAACCAGTGCCTGAGTGGATTTGGTAGGTGGCTTAGACTGAATCTGCATATTGGGAGTTGCATTTTGAGTGCCAATACCTTGTGGAATAATGGAGGGTTGAGGATTACTTGAGTTTGGTGATTTTCCTTCTCCAATATTTCTCTTTTTGGACTGTGTATTAGCAGCTATACTTTGAGAAGGGGCTTGATTCATTCCACAAAAGTCTTCAGCTTGCCAATTAACAAGCATAGTTTCACTTGGAAATGCTTCTTGTTGAACTCCTTGCTGCTGATTTTCTTCTTGACTAGACTCTTGTGACACACCACTGGTCTGTACCATCAAGGCCTGGTTTAGTGCACCATTGAAACACATTGATTGGTTATGTGGCCTGGTAACATAAACTAATACTGTCGAATGGAAACAAAAATTAATGTTTCTGAATGATAACACAAAATAATACTGGAAAACGAAAACAAAAATTAATGTTGTCGTATGGTAACATGTTATTGTTACCTTTCAACATTATTGTTGATGCGTAATCACAACACCCCTGATTGTTTGCAACTTGATAGATTGAAACTGTCAGTGTGAATGTATAACATGGATCTTTTCCCAAAGTGTGGGACTTTACAATCAAGAAAGATCTTTGGATGAGGGCCAGTTCCTCTTCCTCTATCTATTACCACTCACCAATTTACAAAAAAACTAATCTAAATCCTTTCCTAAATTTTGCCAAGGAGACATGGATAAGAAGATGCAAGAAAAATAAACTAATCTAATGGAGGTGATGCACCAATAAGGAATGTTAGAAAACTTTCACAATAAACAGAGCACAACTAGAATCTTGCAATGAAAACACAACAGTGCACAATAATTTGCATGTGATGAAAGACTAGAAGAGCTACAACAAAACACAAAAGGGTGTTTAGAACATCCACAAATCTATTTATAGTGCTCCCAAAATTGATACAATACACCACACTCAAGCTCAAAGGCACAAATTTTTCATTACAATATCCAGTGGGGAGGTTTGGAATCTCCACAAAATATCTTACAGACAAGAAGAAGAAGGGAGGGGTATATACAAGGTGTCCAACCTTTTGAAATGAGCCCCTCATTACAATATATAGAAAGAATGAGAGAAGGATTCAAAATCTTGCTTTAACCACCCTAAAATGCATTAAATCACCTACAACAATGATGGGTGCCACTAAAAAACCCATACCTCTATGTACTTTTCCTTGTTGGAGAAGAAAGGAAGCCCATACCTTCATCATTTGGGTAGGTGAGAAATTTGGAAACACTCCTCTAAAATGACAGACTACATTTCTTCATTTTGAAATACTTAGCTTTACTTAAATTAAGAAAACTAGTTGTATTTGTGTAGAGGACACTGATAGCTTTCCAAAAATTCATATTTTGTGCAAATCTGAGCTCCCAGTCAAAAGTTATGGCCATCTGAAGATGAATGTTCCATACTGCAATAAATGCGGGTGGTTATCTGCCTCTTTTCGGATCCAACAATGCATCGTAACCTCCGAAATCCAAAATTTTAAACCTTTGGGATTCAGAACTTCGAGACTTTTTAATTTCGGAGTTCGGATTACTGTTCATCCAACTGACTTCGTGAAACCTCCGAAACTCCGAAGTCTGAACTTCAGACTTCAGAGTTCGGTCTTTAAAATCATATTGTGTGGCACTGTTCATTTGCTTAGCTCGACAAAAAGTTATGAAATGCCAAAACCCTGAAGTCTAAAATTCACACTTTGTGTTTCAGACCTTTAGGTTTTTGGGGTTTTTCGGGTCTTCGGGATTTTGGGGGTTCAGGTTTCGAGAGTTCGGGTTTCAGGGTTTCGAGGGTTCGGGTTTTGGGATTTCTTCACTCATCTGGTCATCACCTATCTCCGAAACCCTGAAGTTTGAATTTTGGACTTTTGGTTTTCAAACCTTTTCCCCTCCTCTGTGTGGCATTATTCATTGCTTGACCCCACTTGACAACTGTGAACTCCTAAATGTCTTAAGTCTAAATTTCAGACTTTAGACTTCGAAATTTTTAAACTTGCCATTTTGGAATTCTCCATTGACAAGCTCCGAAGTTCCCTCTCCATTGACCTCAAAATGGGATTTGACCCCAAAAATCCCCCAAGCCCTTTTAGAATTTGGACTTTCAGGGTTTTTGCTCATTTTTTGAGTTTTGTGCGGCAAGAACTCTGAATCGCTCAATCTCGGACCTTTCTACTCTGTGAGTTGCTCGAGTATTTCTCCAATATCAAATCCTCATACCTTTGGCTCAATGAGTCATTATCAACTTGAGCCTGACCCCCTATGATCATTTTGTGTCATTCTCCCGTTGATCTGAGCCTCAACTTGCCAATGCAAGCTCCCATGGCCAAATCGGTCCTATTTTCTCTATGCAAGGTCATGTTCGGTCAATTTTTCCTGAGGGGCTAAATTGGATAACAATTACATAGTCACCTTACCTTACAAAAACACAAATTAATATTGTCATCTGGTAATAGTTCTGCAAAAAAAACCTTGACAGAGTGACAATTCACTTTTTCACTTACCTCTTGCTTATTCCTTCAGTTTTTTGGCTTATACTTTCAAATTTTTCAAAGGCTTATTAGCAAAATTTGAAAGTATATTGTATTACTATATTATGACGAATTAATCCTATATATAATAATATATTATAATATGAAGGCAAAGATACTAACATTGGTCGACCCTTAGTGGAAACATTATAGCAAAATTATATTAAAATTTATTTAGGACCCGTAAAATTTTGGAGAACGTGCTACCGTATAGTAGTAAAAATTTTGCCAATGTCAAAATTCAAAAATCACTTATTCATGGATATTCACCCATAAAATGAACCCTAGTTACTCTCCTTCTATGACTCTTCCTGATAAGCACCAATGTAGATGGTATATTCTTGTTTTGTTCCTGCTGTCCCGATTTGTTTTGAATTAATTCCAAGTTATACCAATTGAAGGAGATTGTATGCATTCTATTACTGGAGCACTGTGCCTGATACTGTTAAACTTCTCTGAAGGCTTATGTGAATTGTGCTGCTATGAGAAAATTCTTATGTGTGACCCTAGGACATTAGCACCCAGGTGAGGAAACGAGCACTTGAGCACACTTGTCTGAGCCTGACCGCTGGTGTTTGTGCTGCAATTCTAACCCAAGTTTGATTCTAATCCATTGCTATAAATTTAACATGTGTTGTATCTCTGAGCTTCTGTATGGGGGATTTGTTCACCCAATGTATGCCCCCCTTGTTTAGGGTGCATGCGACATTGATAGGAGTGTGCGGCCTAAAAGAGCGGCCCTGATACTGATCTAAATTGTCTCCCTACAGGGGGAAGGGGATGTGCATGGTAGAAACCAAGGCACATGCAAACGAATTGGCTAGATGTATGTGTTAGTAGAAAAAGGAGCAAACATGTCATAGAGAAACAATGTAACAAGAAAATGTGCATATAAGATAGATTGGGAAAAGTGGGTTTTGAACATGGGACATTGCTCACAATGTCACAAGATAATTAGGGCCGAAGCAGCCATAAGCATACAATCAGTGATCAAACAATACATAGGGCATATCTTAGAATCAATAGCATATAATAGAAAAATATGGCAATCAAGATGTAATAGACAACCATGGTGGAAAATAGTTCTTGTAAGGCAAATGCTGCACATGAAGCACCTGTTAGCATGTCAGAAAGATAAAGAGTATGCCAAAACATGTATGTGTCAATTGAAAATAGTGTGCTAGTAAGAACATGAAATGATATATAATGAAACAATAACACTTGTGATGTGCAAGAGTAAGGTAGATGCCCCTAAGAGCCTCAATAGGATTGGTAAGAGGTACAATGCTATGCATCATGCATCATGAAAGGAGCTATAAGAAATATGCATTCACAACTAGAGACCAAGTGAATGCATGTGTATATAGAAAATATATTGACATACTAAGTATCTGTCTAACACGGGAAACAAAGTGTATATGTAAGTATAGGAAAGTAAGAGTGAATGCAACCAAGATATGCAATATGAAGTGTATGAGTATGATATAATGGTATGCAATGTGAATGTGATAGGAGCGACGTGCCCCCCAACAAATGTGTATGAGTGTGAGATGAGGTTCATTTATAAAATACCCCTCAAAAATCAAGAATGAACCATAAAACAAGAGTGTGTCATCGGCAAATGGTTTGAAATTGTGTGCTAAAAGATAGATCATGAAGCATAAAGCGTGAAAAGTGTGAGTGAGGTGAGGTTCATTTCAGATTTAGACCCTTAGAAATCAAGTATAAACTGTGGGAATATAGTGTGTCATAGGGTAGTGATAATATAAAGTGTGTGTCAAGATGTATAAAAGTATTGAGAAAGATTAGATGTGAAGCACAAAGTGTAATGTGTATGCATAGAGATTATAAATAATTGATAATGCTCGAAAGGTGGAAGGAAGCATGATGCCCCCCAGGTGTGTGATGTAGAGAAAGGCCATGTCATGGTGGTGGAGGTTGAAATGTGTCTTGGCCATCAATGTAAGGATTAGTTTCTTTGACAAAATGAATTGGATGTTGAAGTGGAGGTTGTGAAGGGATCTTGAACGGCGGTGGCTTATTTGGGATCGATAACACTGTAGAAGACTTGAGAGGAGGATGGGATAAACCAATTTTTAGAGTAAGTGGCTTAGTTGGAGTTGGTAATGTGTAGATGAATTAGTAGGGGAGATGATGATGTAGATATTTTTAAATATGGTTTGACACTGGGTTGGATAGGCAACACTTGACTGACTAAAGGAGGAACATTAGTGAGGAGGGATTGATCCTTATGAGACATGAATGAATAATATTTAGGAGCTCATTGGTATTTATCAATTAGAGATGAGCATGAATCATAATATTGTGCATCAAATGATATAAAAACCTGATGTGTAAGGTTCTTAATTCATCATTGTAAAGCATAAAAATCATTGTCATGATGTCCATTGAGCCTATGATAATTGAAAAATGGGAGACTGTGATACTTAAAAATATGATAAGGAGGATAACAATTAATAGATGGCAAGTTAATCAATTGGTGAGTGAGAAGTTGAGGAAGAATATCATGTGAATAAAGTTGGAGAGGTGCTGGTAGTGGGATGACTTGGGGTTCACTGACATGAGCACATGTAGAGGACATATGATTAGAATGAGATTTATAAGAAGAAATAGCATGGGCTTGAGAAGCATCCTTGAGATGTTGGATTTCAGATTTAAGAGATATAATCGTTGTTTCTATAGCCTAAAATTTATCTTGAAAGGCATGGTGTAAGGCTTGAATTGACTCTAAGATGGGTTGATTGGATGTAGGATTAGAACCGATAGAGTCATTAGAGAGACGATCGAAGAGGGCACTTACTTGTGAAGGTTGTGTATTGAGAGGGAGGTAGATAGTGTGTACATATTTTTGGAGTGCATATTTGCAAGGTTGGTGCATTTGAAGTAATTGGTACAAGGGGACTTGAGGAATTTTAAGATCCATGAAAGAAGAACATGAAAGATCCAAGTGTATGATCACAAGTAGGGTTCACCAATTGATTTAATTAATTATACATTAATTAAAGGTGTTGTAGAGTCACATATTGTATAAATGCTAGAATATCAAAATGGCACAAGCAATCTAAGGTGTAATATTTGAAACACTAAGCAATAAATAGAGAAATATGACTTAGCTGATTTATGCCTGATCTAGAGGTGCTCTAGACTGGGAAAATTTTTGAACAAGAGGTAAACATCGACATCAATTCTCAAGATAAATTCTAGAATATAGAAATAAGGCTAGACACGGGTGCCCACGGCTGGATAGGGGCACCCAGGCACTGATGACCCCTTCTAGGCATTTGTGAATGTAATTATAGGAAGTGCCATTTTGGATATGGATTGTTTAGTTGTTTGTTGACGATGAGTTTTTGATTGTGTAATAGTAATAGGTGATTTAGACAAAGGGTGCGGACCCAAGATAGATGGTTGATACTTTGAATTTTTTTCTAGAGTAGTTGGATGATTTCATGAAATGGCAATAATATTTTTAGATGGGGCGGAATGGAATTTTGAAGGTTACGTGGGTGATACTGGGATACACAATCATCATATAAAATCTTCACGATTTGGATGACAGGTTGCTTTTGAGATGTTTACGGAGAATTCATAAACGAGATGGGTGAATGAACGGTAGTCGTGGATGAAGAAGATTCATTTTTGATGACAAGTTCTGGGGATGATTCTAATTTTTTGTCGAATGTTGGTTCAAGGGTACTACTAGAAGAAGATGTGGGTGTAGGTTCAGTGATAGGAAGTGCCTTATTGATGATGTCTATGGTATGGTGGGCTTGTACATTATTTTTTTGTGGTTGAATACTCAATGGGGAAGTATTCAGAAATGATTGTTTGAAGACATCGTGGTTCTAATTTTGGGTTGCATTAAGATTGTCTAAGTATAATTCACCCTTATAAATCAAATCATGGAGTGAATTGCAAAACAAACGAAACCTTTCAATGTCGTGACCTTTGACTTTGTGGTATTTACAATAGTCATTATCCCTGTACCAAGAGGGCTTTGAAACAAAGGTGTCGATAAGATGAATGGGTGGAAGGGAGATAATATTACCAGCGAGGAGTTTATAAAAATTACACTATATGATTTTCTTATGGGAGTGTAATTTCATTGAGGCCGGGTGTGTTCGATGGTCGAGTGTTCCTTAAAGGCTGATTTAATGACTACAAGATTAGTTGATGATTTGGATTTATCTGGATTAGAGGATGGTTTTGATGAGATATTTGATTTTGGTTTCTTTGGTCTAAGTTTGAATCTTCCTTCTTCAAGAGCATGAAGTTCAAGTTTATTGGCCACTCAAGTCCTATTTCTGTGCAGTATGAAGGCAAATTGGTGAAACAAAAAGATCATGATTTAGTTTTTGATTTTTGTTATTGGAAGAAACTCTATTGTTAATGATAATGACCTAAAGGAATTTTTTTTTAGAAAGAAATAGTTTCAAAAAACAAGATGAAAAGCTAGGGTAGGCTTATAGGTTAACTAATGAATAGAGAAAGGAAAGTTGATGGTGGAGAGGTTCATTCTACTATAGATCTTGTTACTGGAAAAAGGAGGCAAAAACAAGAGAGGAAGAAGAGAACAAAGCAGGGACAATTTTTGAGGAGTAAGAGGGAAACTGGCGAGCTTCAAGCTCTAAGCTAGATTCAGTGGCATATCCATCTAAAGAAGCCTAGGAATGATCTTGGCCAGAGGAGGTTCAGTTTTTAGTGATTAATGCAACAACCTCTTAGCTTTACTTTACATTTTTGAATTGGCAGAAAGTTGTATGTATCTAGAAATAATTAGGGATTGAGACTATTTGTAACTATAAAATATGTTCCGTACATGACACAAAAGTAAACCCAATTGAGTTTTTGGATTTAAACTGTAAGTACTTCTGATCTCCATGATGTATATTTTTTATAAATAGAAAATGAAATGACGTGAAGATAAAATTTAGGAGTCTCAGGGATACGAAGCTTCTTTTTGTGTCCCATTAAGAACATGTACCACAGAGTTATCATAACAAAGTTACATGCATATCAAAGTAAATAGTAATTATTAGGGACATTGAGCTTGTCTTGTTAATTGCATATTGTTCTCATTTGGAATACATTCATAATGTTTTCCAGAAAGAAGATATATGATCATGTTATCTTTGGTTCACATCATACAGATTTGATTATGTTGGATGGATAAAACCTGATTTTATTATATTGGTAGTAAATGGATATTTCTTGTTATTATATGCCTACAATTTCTTGAAAAAATGTCTCATAAAATAAAATTACAGCTTCTGTTATGTACATACATATGATGGGAAGTGATATTGTAATCCTCAAACTTGAAATTTTGTAATAGAAATGGATAAACTTACCCCTTTTATGACAACATAAAAGTGGGGAAAGAAACTATACTTTGTCTACTGGCAACAACAATCTCACAGAGCTTCACAATTTTTCTATTGCAAAGAGGAGGGATTGCATATGGGAATGAAAACATTACAAGGCTGGAGAAATTTTCAAAAAATGTTGGAGACAATGCCCCAACCTCACCCTCCCAACAATTTGTTTCTGAAAATGAAGTATATAATCACAGACCCTGTGTGTTGGGAGGAGAAGCTCTCATAATGCAATATTTTACACCAGAGTAGCCCCTGATTATGTTGAAGGTGCAATATGGGATGAGAATATTATGAATGAATTATATCACTGGGTGGATGGAAAAAAGTTACCTATTGGCCTATCCTCATACAGTGGAAAACTGTTGTTTGAATGATGCTCTTATTGATATATGAGTTGTTTCTCATAATTGGTTTACCTATGACCGCATATCTGGTACTAAGATTGGGGGATCAATCTTTGTCAACCATTTATATCTAGAAATTTCAGGTTAGATACATAAGAGTCTAAACAATAGTATTTTTAAAACATTCTAAAATCTATGACTTTCCACAAGAACCTTCAAGTGTTTCTTAACCTTTAACCCATTATCATATACCAAGTTCTAGTATATCCTCATACTTGCATCACACCATTCAACAATGATTTTTTTGCAAGATATGCAGAGTTTTCCTAGTCCCAAAAACCATAAAGCCTTAGAAATCAGTAAAACATGCCATATAAAAATCCATGTCTAAAATGAAGACAAATATGTAATGTATAATGTATTTATCCAGGTCCTCATTTGAATTTTAACAAAAGAACATTGAATTAGTTTGGTAGGGTCTGTAACAAAAAGGGCAGGTGGAGTATGTGATTTAGGGCCACATAGAACTGAAAACAATAGGAAAATGGGCCAAAAAGGCACTTCAGTTGGTAGATATCTGACAGTAAAGCACTAAAAGAGACTCTATTTAAAATTTATTGATAGCACCAAAAGATAAGCTATTTAAAACTTGAAACTACGTTGGAAACAATTGGAAGCATCAAGCAATGAAATCTTGTGAGTTTGCAAGGAGAATATATCAAAAGAAGACAATAAAACAATCATGGAAACTGTTGATATTGTGAGTCTGCATGGAGAATCTATCAAAAGCAGACAACAACACGATCATGGAAATTGTATCATGTTGATACGGAAGTTGCAGCAACCTGCAGGGATTTTGGGATTATAAAAAAATCCTTCCAGTTGGCCTTTCTTTGCACCAAGAAATGGCCATCTGATCAACCCACTGTTCATTCAGTGCATGAAATTTGATATTTTGTTGGGTTGAATCAAGAAACATGATCTATGAATTACTAATAACATAAATGGGAGTAAATTTGATTTTTTTTAATTAAAACCCTAAATTTTAATTTTTTCTAGGGTTTGAAAAACACAGAAAAGAAAATGGAAAAAACATGCTTACCTTGTGTTAGAGGTGATATGAGGGGTGAGACCTCTAACACCTCCTTTGGAAGAATGAGCACCACCAGAAGTGCTTGATCTTCCTCCTCCGCTCGCCCTTCTCAGCTGGATAACATCGCTCTTCTCCATTTTTGATTGCTGAAGGTACATAAATTACAATGTATTTTACCCTCTTTGTGCTTCCTTCTCCGAGACCCACTTAAAATTGATTAGATCAATACAAAAATCCCTTCAAACCCTAACAAAAAACCAAAACCAGGGACCCAAAAAATTTTCCCTCAACAATTTTATACAAACATAGTCATACCCTGCAAAATAAATAAATGTGCATACATTACCTAAATTTGTTGAGAAAACACTGCGCAGATTGGCCAAAATTCTTCGAATTCACTGCCCTGAAAGTAATTTGGAGAATTTGGAGATGGAATTGCAAATAATTTGGCTGAAATTGAAGAGGTTGAAATACAGAGAAGGTTAAAAATGGAGTCAGTGTGCTTCTCTTTGATTTACGGATGAAAAAAAAACATGCAACATGGCTAATTTTACCAAAAGCGGTTGCCTGCCAAAACCCTGTCAAATTTAACATAGGGACATAAATGACCGAAAAGGCATTTCCCATAAGGGGAACGCCTTCGGCATAATGAAAGAAATAAGCAACTGACATAAAACGTTAATGCTCTATATTATTTGATACATACATTCTAATCCGATAATTATTTTGGCTTTATGCAAAAATAAAAAATTGACATAGAACATCAAAATCTATATTGTTTAACGTATTCATTATGATCAATCAAACATTTCAGCTTTAAGCATTATTTTCAGTATATAGAGACAAAATTTCATAATGGCCTGGAGACCAAATAAGTTCCAAGGCATTTTGAAAATAAAACTTTAAATGAATGGCTTGGAAATTAGAACTGAGAATAAGCTCCAATCCAATTTGGGGCCAAAAATGTGTTCCCAATGTGAGGGATCAAGGCTGGTGCTTCAATAATGTAGAAAGTTCAAAGAATTGAATGATCATTATATATTGTCTGCAATGTTTTTCATAGAATAATAAGTTACCACAATAGTTGTTGTGATGCCTACTTCTAAGAATATTTGAATAAGTATCATCTCAAACGTAGAAACCCTTCCCCAAAATTTTTCAAGTAGCATATGCATGTAATAATAAAAGAAATTAAACAGCTCAATGAAGATCCAATCAATGCCATTAAGTGACCAAAAAATGGTACTATGAGTGCTACAACAACTGTACTAACAAGGAATAAGGCTATGATGCATGTGCTCCATAATAGAAGTGTTGTTTTTGATGAAGCATTTAATGGAGGTAGGAACTCTTCCAAGGCTGTAGATAATGGAGTAAGTGTCAATGCATATTTTGTAAATGGATTTGTCAATGTTGTACAAATTGCTACTTTTGAGGCCACTTTTCCTCTTGGGAGGTTCAATGTTACTTGTGATAACAATTCATTGCCAAACATCAGGTATCCCATCACTACAATGCTCGCATATATTAATGTACAAACTATAAAGCATAAAAATAACATCTGTCATACACAATGATCTATTAAGATTGCACTAGACTTCAGGATAACTCAACCAGTATTCAATACATGTTATTAATTCTAACATGATACAAATGCATCTTTAATTAATACAAAGAAACCAAGCAATGGGAAGATTAAACTTACTAAAGTAAATTGTCGACGGTATTTCATTGAACAATATATATTGGGAAACACAACATGGCCACAATAACAGAATGCATATAAACCAATAACAGTAGGCAATCCACTCGGATTCCACAAGCTTCCTCGATGGTGAAATCCAACCCCATCAAAAACACCAACCCAAGCCACTACCAAGACCATATAGTACATAAAATAACCAGAGCTCCAAGCACAACAAATGATTGATGCGAGTCTAAGCTCACTCGTGCTATACTCATTGCAATTTTGGGAAAACCTTGGGGAAAATTATCCCCCTCTAGTATCAAAAATTCCACAACCACATAATAAATTTCCAAATATAACACTATAGATATAATGATTCTTCCAATCAGCCCAAAAATTGTATGGCCTATGTCAAGATAGTTGTGAATGTGTATTCATATCCATGCAAGACTTAAGTAGAATTCCAGTATAACAACAAATCAAGGAAAAAAGAAAAAGGATGTTAATCCCCATTCATTATTACTTTTTATGTGTTAGTTGTTATTTCGTCAAAATTTAATGTCGTAAAAGTCATGTTAATGTCAATTTTTAGTCATCATAGAAAGTTACAGTTCATGTCATCATAGTTGTTATGTTGTGTCAAAATTGAGTCATTGTAAAAGTTGTAAAAATAAAAAAAAAAACTACCTCACTTTTAGTCGGACGCACTATTGGTGGAATCCGATGTTCAAGTCACAATTGGGGAGGGGAATTTCAAATTGAACTCCATGATCAAATCCAGCTGAGCTAGCAGCATGAAACTAGAGGATGGAGGCACAAGAGGATGGAGGACAAGCAACGTCCTCTCGTCAGTCACCAATGATGGGGCCGCACAGATGATTTGGTGACATTTTTTTTCAATTATGTATTTGCTTCAGTTTGCAGTGTTCCATAAGTGGAAATTTCACATTGAGGGGGGGAACATAATCCAATGTTCCATTTCCATTATGTCAGATTTTTCAATGTATGTACAAGCATAAGAATTTGAAAGAATTTCCTATGTTATTCCCTGCAGTGAAATGTGATGAGGGCTGAGAATAGTACTTGGATGTAGCATGATGTGGTTGTAGGTAAACCACTTGAAAACCTTCATTTGTGGTTTTTGGTAAACCAATAGCAAAACCACCATTCTTGGTTGTTGGTAATCCATTCGAAAAACCATCACTTTGTGGTTTGTGGTAAACCAACTGCAAAACCACCGTTCTCGGTTTTTGGTCAACCGTTTGTAAAACCATCATTGAGGTTTGCGATTATCCTATGAAAAATCACCAGATCATGAGCAGGTGCAAGTACAAAGACAGGTTTTCCCCATGTTCGCACTAAGGCGGGGAATGTTAAGAAATATAATATATTAGTGCTCCATTATTAAATTTGATAATTACATGAAGTAATTATTATGTTGTAAGTATGTGTTAGTAATTTGTAATTAGTTGTTATATAAAACAACAATAACAATTATATTTGGTTAGTGTGTTAGAAACAACTCACATAAGTTAGTGAGTTGTTATAGTTACTTCCTATTATTTAGGAAGTATATTTCCTATATATTTGTATGTTTCAGAATAGAGAAATATAGAGCTTATTTGAATATCATTCGCATTATGTTGTGATTTCTCTGTAAATCTACTATATTATTTTTCAGCCCCCATGGGAGAGTGCATATGGTGTTGACAGAATCCCAACACTTGTTAAATCAAGAAAAATATCACAGTCAATTCAAAGAATAAAATAAGCAAATGGTGGCAAAAAATAACTCAACGACATACACCTAATTGAAGACCAAAACACCAAAATCAGTGGTCATTTTCTTACTCATGGTAAAGAGATAGGAAAATTGAGCCTCATGTTCATACATGAAAAGCTTGACATTCAGTGAATAATTTAGAAAACTAAGCAGTTCTGCATAAGCTTTACTTGGATGTACTTGTATCATGTTTTCAAGTGGGAATGACATCCCATAATCTTAAGGTATATAAAATAAGTTAAAGTCTTACCATTTCATCACTAACATTGGAGTCCAATGCTAAATTTTTTGAATCACTAAAGAAAATTGCTATTAGAAATTTACAACAATTAAAGAGGTATGATCAATTTGATCTTTCTAAAGGGGCTTCTTATTGAGTGTAGCTTGATTTCAATACTAAGCACGATTTTCTACTATTGTGTGCCTTAAAATTAGGGTAAATCTATGGGGTTGGAAACTTTCCATTTCATTTATGTTCTTGTTGAAATGATTTGAGGAGAACTATCAATTATCAGTTTCCGTCTAAGGCTAAAACATCATCACAGAAAAAAAGAGATCAAATATTGATATGTATTGTATAATAATTATGATCCATAGGGATCCCGAAAAAACACACCATTCCATCAGATCCATTAGCACCAAGAAGGAGAAAACGAAGAAAAATGAAGTAAACAGAGGTCCTGGATAGAACCGCCGCTCTGTGTAGAGCGACAGTTGTAGAACTGCCACCTTGCAGGGTGGCGGTCCTAAAATCACCGGTCTGCTTAGGGTAGAGGTCTTGGCACTTTCGAATAAAAAAGAGAAATGGAGCATGAATGGATGTGAATTTGAAGCGCCCGATTGTGTCTCTTCCCTCCCTGACCTTTCACATTCTCCAGTGCATGGGAGGATATGGAAGAAGGCTATAAATACAAGGAGGAGCAAGATAATTGGTCATTCAGAGATCCAAAGAGATCAAAGAGAAAAGATTTAAGTTTAATGAGAGCAAGTGAGCAAGATCTTCAGTGCTGGAGTGGAATTGTAGGAGCAAGGTGTAGAAATAGAGAAAGAAAGCATAGGAAGGGAGAGGTTTACATTGCTGTCTCCATTTTCTACTTATTGTTATTTGTAATTGTCTAAAATTGACCAATAAAAGTGGGAAGAAAGAGCATTTTTCCCTTCCCAACTGGTTTTCCTCCATTGGAGGTTTCCAAGATAAAATTATTGGTGTCTTGGAGTTTGAATTCATTTCTCTTCTTTGCAATTTCCATTCTACAACATCAGATAATCAACCACTAAAGCTCTAATCTTCAAGCGAATCTGTCATTTTCCAAAGTTGAAAGTAGAACAACATAATTGTGTGATTCGTAGAGTTCCAAAGTATAAGTTTACAGATCAAATTACCACAATAGACCAATGAGACTTAGGTCACTCAATAATGAGAAATTTGATGTATACAGTTATGGAATTGCTCTTATGGAGTTGCTGATGGGAAAGAAAACTGTGGACATGACCTAAATTTGTTTCAGTTGGTAAGATTTCTGTTTGTTAATTTTTTTCGGAGCTTACATTGTACATTGTTTAAGCATTTTTTAGGTTTTTTGTCCGAAGCATAGAACAATCAAATGTGGATGGAGTTGTCTTTGACATTGGCATGTGAACACATATTCTTTAAAAAGATGACAAAAACATGGTCATGGAAACTGTTGATATAGAAGTTGCAAAAACCTGTAGGGATCTTGGGATTATAAGAAAAATCTTTTAGTTGGCCTTGCTTTGCACCAAGAAACAAACCTCTGATTGACCCACCATGCATGAAGTTGGCAGGGTTCTAAAGTCAATGTGGTCGGTGAATAATCCTAAGCAAGTTCGTAGTATCTGAACAAACCAACTGACCCTTATAGGAGGTATTTGGATGAATACATAGATGGTAAGCACAAAGATGTTATAGGGAACACAAGAAACACTTCTGATGGGAATTTGTTTATGTGATTTGGCGAGGTGATTTCACAAAACATTGTTTGACTGAAATGGGATTGGGACGGTGTTGTGTAGGAAAAAAATGCATCCCCACGAGTCCTCTCTATCCCAAGGTTTTCCTTTCACAATGGATGAGTTGATTTTCAAGTAATCAATGGCCAATTTTTCCTTTAACAACACATTTTTTTTTGTATTAATTCAATCCACTTGGAACCCTTCAAATAGATGAAAGTGTGGCCGAGTTTCTTTCTGAAGGGGAAAAGTTACAGAACAATCTAGAAAATCAAAGTAAAATAATGAAAAAAAATAGTGTAGCAGTGTTGAATACTTACAAAAAAAATGGCAGCTAAACCCACCAGTAGTTGTGCTTGAACACCACCTACACAAATCAAAGATTGCAAAAAACTAAGACAGGGCATGTTTGCCAAATCAACTAAAGCAGGGCTTCAAAATATGAAACAAAAAAAATTGGGCTTACCTGCACCTGGTGTGAGTCCAGTTATCATTCCCTGGGTGACTCTAATGACTGAAGGCTTGTTGAAGGATAAGGGCCACCTCAATTAAACCCACACTAACCCAACCACAAAAAACTAACTCCAGCCAACATAAGCAACACATTGTTTGGGTGAAATCTTTCATGATCCTCTTGTAGCCTAGGTCCTACTTGTAAGCAATTCCCACATGAAAACATTCAATATAAAGAAGAAATTTCATGTCAAGAATATAGTGGTAGTGGTGGACGTAGCAAATAATTTTGCACACGACCAATATTTTGCTGTGAAACCGGCAATTCTAGAAGATAGATGGATGACATAATCACCTACAAAATCAATAACCCCCCACTGGAAAAAGAATCCTCCTCCCCATACACTAAACACTCCTATAATATATGAAAAAGTGGGTGAGAGTGGCACAAAATCCATCCATGCTTTAATATTCATTCTTCCAAGCAGAGAACCAACCAATAAGATGAAGATTATGGCTACAAAAATGAACTAAAAAAACACAAGGGTGGCCCATAGGGAAACTGGGCTCAAGAGGAGTTGTCTCCACTGATCCATCCTTGTGTTTGTGCTCTGTTTCAAGGACTTTGGCATGCATTATCAAATTTTTTTGACCAAGTGTTGATCCTACCTTTCCCCAAAATGGAAGGAGCTCATCATCAAATGACATCTTGTACGCCCAACGCACGCAACAGATCAAAACAACTACAAATGCATAGAAGGCCATGAATACATAAATAACAATCATGCACCCCACATTCAACATGCAACTGCTAAAAAGGGAACAACTAAAACTAGCTTAGATATCTTAATTACATCTATCTAAAATACACCCAGAGATATCAAACATGAGGTGACTATATTAACTTATGTGAGAATTCCAATATAGTCACCTCGAGATTGATATCTCTCGATATATTTTAGATAGATGTATTTAAGATATCTATGCTAGTTTTTAAATATAGAATTGTATTTATTATATTTTAATTGCAAATATAAAACATTTATTTATAAAACACATTTAAAAGTAATAATTAAAATAAAATAAAAACACATCTAAAAGTAAAAACTAACATAAAATAAAATAAAAACACATCTAAAAGTAATAACTAACATAAAATAAAATCACATCTAAAAGTAAAAACTAAAATAAAAGTAACCTAAAAGTAAAAATACATTTAAAAACTAAAAATAATATCACCCATTCACACTTATTATCCTGCCGAAGGCATCCTTCACTTTACCAATTAAACATTTGCATTGTTTTCAATCGTATTGTGACATGTGTATTTAAATGAGGATGGACTATAGTTTTAGCTTTTGATTTTTTTATTCTGGCAACATTTTATTGGTCGTTGGCTTTATGTGCACTGTTGAGTGAAAAAATGTAGCAGTTATGAAACATTAATGCATTGACTGTCATGTACAGATTAGGTCACTTTTGACAGTTTTGAATGGCTCGAGGAAAACGCATGTTTGTTTCTTACGCGTTGTGTAATTTCTCATTTTCATCTGCCCACTAGGAGGTGAAGGACTCTGAAGAGCAAGGTGAGTTTTCATGGCAAGGTGATTTAAGCTCTGTGTTTTCAAGTTTTTGCCTGCTGTTTATCTTTTAGTTCGAGTGGTTATTGTATTGATTGAAACTGTGAAAGTTCGACAGAAGGAAACATTCAAAGAGACAAATCTTGCTCGGAGACAATAACTACTCCAAGTAAAAGATAAACAATAGTTCTTGAAAATTTCAAGTTCGTAGTTCTATTTGCTAGAACTATAACAATGCAAATATGTGTCTCCTGTCACTTATGAGAAATTCCCCAGTGCTAAAATTTGCTGCGGATTTCATACTTAAGTTGTTCCAATGCTTACAAGAGCAAGTTTTGTGGTCGTCTATGACACTCAATCCTACATTTCAATATTCTTATCATCAATAAAAATCAGGTGCATTATTAAATTTCATTACAAAGAAAGGGTAATGAATACCTAACCCTGAAGTCCCGCCACGGTTGTTCCATATTTCTTGTACAGTTCTCTACAAAACTCTGTGACTATGTTCCTGTCAACTCCAGAAAACAGACTCTTAACTGCATAATCTGTTCATACCCACAATTCAGACTTCATCATTTCATTGAAAAGAAACTACAATAAAACCAATAGAAACAAGAAATCATCACAACTTTTGAAGAGGAATAATAAATTATGAAACGTATATCATAAAATGCAGTTACCAATGAGTTTTTCAGCGCCGACATTAGCTCCAATATTCTTGCTGCACTACTTAGACACGTAACTGTGCATACTACAGTGAGTTGTGAACTTAATGGGTGTAATGTATCATCAAGATCTTTAAAGAAAACACGAACCAAGTCAGAAATTGTCTAGAAAAATGGCTACAAAACACACTTCAAAGTGGGTATTGGTTTCCAAAACAAAGATTGCATTTTTCTTATACCCACCGAAGAGAAGACAGTCATAACGAGGCCTCTTGCCTACCACGTATCTCTCGTCGAGCTCCATTGTTAAAATACAGAACAACAATAAGTCCACCAAATGCAAATCTGTGTCTCCTGTCACTTATGAGAAGTTCCCCAGTGCTAAAATTTGCTGCGGATTTCATACTTAAGTTGTTCCAATGCTTACAAGAGCAAGTTTTGTGGTCGTCTATGACACTCAATCCTACATTTTCGTATTCTTATCATTAATAAAAATCAGGTGCATTATTAAATTTCATTAAAAGAAAGGGAATGAATACCAACCCTGAGTCCCGCCATGGTTGTTCCATATTTCTTGTACAGTTCTCTACAAAACTTTGTGACTTTGTTCCTGTCAACTCCAAGTCTCTTAACCGCATAATCTGTCATACCCACAATTCAGACTTCATCATTTCATTGAAAAGAAAGCAAAAAAATAGAGCAAGAAATCATCACAACTTCTGAAGAGGAATAATAAATTATGAAACGTATATCATAAAATGCAGTTACCAATGAGTTTTTCAGTGCCGACATTAGCTCCAATATTCTTGGTGCATGCTACAGTGAGTCGTGAACATAATGGGTGTAATGTATCATCAAGATCTTTAAATAAAACACGAACCAAGTCAGAAATTGTCTAGAAAAATGGCTACAAAACACACTTCAAAGTGGGTATTGGTTTTCCAAAACAAAGATTGTATTTTTCTTATACCCACCGAAGAGAAGACAGTCATAACGAGGCCTGTTTCCTACCACGTATCTCTCGTCAAGCTCCATTGTTAAAATACAGAACAACAATAAATCCACCAAAAGCAATGTGATTATAACCCAAAATAAAAAAATTAGTTGGCAGATCGAGGAGTAGTTGTAATGGAAAACATATATTCAGAGCATAAATGAAAACCAGTGTTAGGTTCAGAAATGTTTGATTGAGATATAACAGACAGAGTAGTATTAATGTTCATCATTTTATCTTGGATCAGACAAAAAAGAGTTCTCAGACTTTAGCAAAATAAAGTCGCGGGCGCAACAGCCCATAGCAATTGTGTATGTAGATAGAGTATATATATATATATATATATATGGTTTTTCCATAAAAAACACAGCTCCGGAATAGCATATGACATCGATAATATCTTTTAAAACCAATAGATTCAATGAAAGCCCTTTGAACAAAATGGAAATACTGAAAACTTCGTTTTTGCCTGTTGTTTATCTTTTACTTCGAATAGTTATTGTAGTGATTAACACTGTAAAAGTTCGACGCAAGGAAATAGTCAAAGAGACAAATCTTGCTCGGAGACAATAACTACTCCAAGTGAAAGATAAACAGGAGTAAAAAACAAAATGGTGGCCACCGTCTACTGTAAGAATGCTGCTGCACATGTTGCAGTGTGCGTAGCGGAGGTGCTCAGAAGCAGAATAGACAAAATCGATACTAAAACTGCATAGTGAAGATGCCTTGTCCATGGTCTATTTTCAAAAAAGCCATTAATGGAAAGCATGGTTGGACAAAAAATAAATTGCCCAAATTTATAATTAAATACAAGTAGGATACTAATGTAACGAAGCGTCTTTAGTCAGCACCAGAGACATATGCCAAGAGATGTACCTTCTAGCATATTTATGAAATTTTTGAACCATGTCTGAATGAATACATTTGTCACAGTCAGAAAGACTTTTACAAGTATCTAAAATTTTGTAACAGTTTTATATTCAATGGAAAGCATGGTTGGACAAAAAATAAACTGCCCAGATTTTTTAATTAAATACAAGTAGGATACTAGTGTAATGACGTGTCTTTAGTCAGCACCAGAGACATATGCGAATAGATGTACCTTTTAGCATATTTATGAAAATTTTGAACCATGTCTGAATGAATACATTTGTCACAGTCACAAAGACTCTATCAAGTATCTAAAATGTTGTAACAGTTCTATATTCATTTGTTGAATCGATCTTAGGCTTATAGTGAATGCCCTATAAATAAATATAAACTGAAGCGAATCAACAACAACAAACAAGGAAAAAAGTGCGCATCAAGTTGACGCTATCATTTTCATTGCCACAATTCGAAGACAAGGTCAAACTGCATTTGCTCAAGCAACCTGAAACACATTTGAGGAAATGCAATTGGCAGGTTTAAAGGCGGAAAAATAACATTTTTTGAATGCCATGTATAAGAATTCCCTGCTTCTTATGTATACCGCGTGTAGAAGCATAGTGAAGGTATGTTGTCTACTTGATAAAATGTAAGCATATCGAGCCCGAACTGAAAATGATTTGCTGCTTAAAGTGATTCTTTAACAAAATGAGTTCTGAAAACATATCATATTTGAGCTACATTCTGTCAATCTTAAGCTTGTAAAGAAACATTTCTTCACCTTAGATACTTTGCTTTCTCTATCAAAAAACTTGTGCACATCATGTGTATACAATATTGTTAAAAAAACGCTTAAGCAGCAAGTTATTTGCACTTGACACTGGATATATTTACATTTTATCGAATAGTTTATGCACGTTGACTATGCTTCGACATATGGCACACATATGAGCAATGCAAAACTGTATTTGCTTAAATGTGTTCCTAGTTGCTTCGAAAAACACGCTTTCACCTTGCCTTTAAACCATTGTGATGCATATGAAAGTGTAAAGATCATTAAACCTGCAATCATTTGCATTTGAGGAGCCTATATTATGTGTCTTTCACAAAAAAATTGTTTCTTTCACTCTTTCTGTACATCGAACTCTTTGATAATTTATTTAATTAAGAATCGCATCTTAGACAGCGTATTCATTCAGACATTGTTCACAAATGCTGCATAGAGAAGCTTCGCCGCAGTACTGCCCTGCTTGAATTTGATTGTAAACCTGGTCACTTTTTTTTGTCTTACCATCCTTTCCATTTATGGCTTCTATGAAACTAGACCATGAAAAGACATCTTCAGTTTGCCGTTTTAATATTGCTTTTGCACATCGTCACTAATGCTTTGTTTTCGCTGGTCTTTATCTTTTATTTTTCAGTAGTTCTTGTATTGATTAACACTGTCAGAGCTACTTTTGCTACTGTTTCGCTTTTGTCTCTGAACAAGATTTGTCTTTTTCACTCTTTCTTTGCATTCAACTTTGACATTGTTGATCAATAGAATAACTACTCGACATAAAACAGAACAAACAAAATCAAGGCTGGATCTGGATACTGAATAGCTAAGCCAACAAGTATTGATACAAATCATGGTTCTCTTGTATCGTATAGATGCAATGCACAAGATGCTTGTAAATGTTGTGCTGTTTGTCTTTTAACCTACCAATTGCATCTGCTTAAATGTGTAACGGTTTTATATTCATTCGTTCAATCATTCTTAATCTTATAGTGAATGCATTATAAATAAATATATACTAGAGTGAATGAAGAACAACAAGCAAGGAAAAACTCTGCGCAACAAGTTATTAATGTCGGCAAGCATAGTGAAGGTACATGACCTATTTCATAAAATGTGAATATATTGATCGCGAATTGAAAATGATTTCCTGGTTAAAGTGATTCTTTAACAAAACGAGTTCTGAAAACATATCATATTTGAGCTACTTTCTATCAATCTTAAGCTTATAAAGAAACATTTCTTTAGCTGAGAAACTTCGCTTTCTGTATCGATAAACTTGTGCTCGTGCGATGCAAATGATAGTGTTAAAGAATCACTTTAAGCGGCAAGTTCTTTGCAGTCGACATTGGATATATTGAAATTTTATCAAATAGTTCACGCACCTTCACTGTGCTTGCACATTTGGCACACATATGTACCACAGAATTACTTTACCAATTAAACATTTGCATTGTTTTCAATCGTATTGTCGCATGTGTATTTAAATGAGGATGGACTATAGTTTTAGCTTTTGATTTTTTTATTCTGGCAACATTTTATTGGTTGTTGGCTTTATGTGCACTGTTAAGTGAAAAAACGTAGCAGTTTTGAAACATTAATGCATTGACTGTCATGTACAGATTAGGTCACTTTTGATAGTTTTGAGTGGCTCAAGGGAAACGCATGTTTGTTTCTTAGACGCTGTGTAATTTCTCATTTTCATCTGCTCACCAGGAGGTGAAGGACTCTCAAGAGCAAGGTAAGTTTTCATGGCAAGGCGATTTAAGCTCTGTGTTTTCATGTTTTTGCCTGCTGTTTATCTTTTACTTCGAGTAGTTATTGTATTGATTGACACTGTGAAAGTTCGACGCAAGGAAACAGTCAAAGAGACAAATCTTGCTCAGAGACAATAACTACTCCAAGTAAAAGATAAACAATAGTTCCTGAAAATTTCGAGTTCAGAGTTAATCTATTTGTTAGAACTATAATAATGCAAATTTGTGTCTCCTGTCACTTATGACAAGTTCCCCAGCGCTAAAATTTGCTGGGGATTTCATACTTGAAGTTGTTCCAATGCTTACAAGAGCAAGTTTTCTGGTCGTCTATGACACTCAATCCTACATTTCCGTATTCTTATCATTAATAAAAAACAGGTGCATTATTAAATTTCATTAAAAGAAAGGGAATGAATACCAGTCCTCGGTCCCACCATGCTTGTTCCATATTTCTTGTACGGTTCTCTACAAAACTCTGTGACTTTGTTCCTGTCAACTCCAAGTCTCTTAACCACATAATCTGTCATACGCACAATTCAGACTTCATCATTTCATTGAAAACAAACCAAAAAAATAGAGCAAGAAATCATCACAACTTCTGAAGAGGAATAATAAATTACGAAACGTATATCATAAAATGCAGTTACCAATGAATTTTTCAGCCCCGACATTAGTTGCAATATTCTTGGTGCGTGCTAACGGCGAGTCGTGAACTTAGTGGGTATAATGTATCATCAAGATCTTTAAAGAAAACACGAACCAAATCAGAAATTGTCTAGAAAAATGGCTACAAAACACACTTCAAATTCGGTATTGGTTTTCCAAAACAAAGATTGTATTTTTCTTATACCCACCGAAGAGAAGACAGTCATAACAACGCCTCTTGTCTACGACGCATTTCTTGTCCAACTCCGTTGTTAAAATACAGAACAACAATAAATCCACCAAGAGCAATGCGATTATAACCGAAAATAAAAATATTGGTTGGCAGATCGAGGAGTAGTTGTAATGGAAAACATATGCAGTGCCTTTAAATAGATCTGTAGTGGGTAATACCTGGACAATTTCAAAGGGTAAAGCACATGTGCTTTAACCATGTTTTTGCTTATTAATTCAAACTTCAATTGAAAACTGTTCATGCGATACAATTTTTTGGGTGGTTTACTATGCTGCCGAAGGCATGGAAATTGTCTTCACTTTACCGATTAAACACTTGCATTGCTTTCGATCATATTGTGGCATGTGTATTTAAATGACGCTGGACTATAGTTTTAGGTTTTGATTCTTTTATTCTGGCAACATTTTATTGGTCGTTGGCAATATTTGTTCTCTATGCACAAAATCAAAATTGACAACAGCCAGTAACTGGTAAGCCCCACATGAGGGAAAAATATATACTTGGGTATCTTTGAGATCATCTACTAATGATCTATAGTCAGGGATCTTGTTAGATTGCAACAAATGTCTACACACAAATATTGCGAAAAAACACAAATGTTGGTGCTCTTTCGCAGAAAATTTTATTCCTGTTCCTTGCCGATAGGTCAGAGCATAAATGAAGACCAGTGTTAGGTTCAAAATTGATTGACTGAGATATTACAGACAAAGACTAGTTTTAATGTTCATCATTTTATCTTGGATCAGACAAAAAAGAGTTCTCAGACTTTAGCAAAATAAATCGTCAAAGAGACGCGCGCAACAGCTCATAGCAGTTGTGTATGCGAATAAAGTAGATAATATATATATATATATATATATATATATATATACATACATGGTTTTTCCATCAAAACACAGCTCCATAATAGCATATGACATCGATAATATCTTTTACAACCAATAGATTCAATGAAAGCCCTCTGAACAAAATGAAAATACAGGAAACTTTGTTTTTGCCTGCTGTTTATCTTTTAGTTCAAGTAGTTATTGTATTGATTGACACTTGTGAAAGTTCAATGCATGGAAGCAGTCAAAGAGACAAATCTTGCTCATTAGACAACAACTATTCCATGTGAAAGATAAACAACAGGAAAAATGGAATGGTGGCCACCGTCTATTGCAAGAATGTTTCTGCACATGTTGCAGTGTGCGTAGCGGAGGTGCTCAAAAGCAGAATAGACAAAATCGATACTATCAACTGCATACTGAACATGCCTTGTCCATGGTCTATTTTCAAAAAAGTCCATTAATGGAAAGCATGGTTGGACAAAAAAATAAACTGCCTAGATTTATAATTAAATACAAGTAGGATACTAGTGTAACGAAAGCGTCTTTAGTCAGCACCAGAGACATATGCCAAGAGATGTACCTTCTAGCAAATTTATGAAATATTTTGAACCATGTACTGAATGAATACATTTGTCACAGTCACAAATACTTTTACAAGTATCTAAAATGTTGTAACAGTTTTATATTCATTTGTTCAATCACATCTTAGGCTTATAGTGAATGCCCTATAAATAAATATAAACTGAAGTGCATCAACAACAACAAACAAGGAAAAACTGTGCGCATCAAGTTGACGATGTCATTTTCATTGCCACAATTCCAAGACAAGGTCAAATGCATTTGCTCAAGCAACCTGAAACACATTTAAGGAAATGCAATTGGCAGGTTTAAAGGCGGAAAAATAACATTTCTTGGTTGTCATGTATAAGAATTCCCTACTTCTTGTGTATACCACGTGTGCAAGCATAGTGAAGGTACATTGCCTAGTTGATAAAATACCTAAGCAATATCGAGCGCAAACTAAAAATGATTTGCTTTAAAGTGATTCTTTAACAAAATGAGTTCTGAAAACATATCATATTTGAGCTACATTCTGTCAATCTTAAGCTTGGAAAGAAACATGTTGCTTCATCTTAGATACTTTGCTTTCTCTATCAAAAACTTGTGCACAACTTATGCATACAATATTGTTAAAAAACATGTAAGTAGCAAATGATGTTGGACTTGATAGTGGATAGCTATTTGATTCATTTTATTCTGGCAACAGTTTACACATGTTGACTATGCTTCGATATATGGCAGAGCATATGAGCAACGAAAACTCTAGTGTTAGGTTCGGAACTGTGTTGATCTGAGATATAGCAGACAAAGACTAGCTATTCATGTTGCATCATTTTATGTTGGATCATGACATGAAATTGTAAGAGTTCATCAGACTTTAGCAATCATTTGCAGTCGACGGGCGCAACAACTCATAGCTGTGTCTGTCACAATAAAAATTGTATATATGTATCATGGTTTCTGTGCATCAAAACACAGCTCCAATAATAGCATATGACATCGATAATATCTTTTGCAACCAATAGTATTCAATGAGAGCCCTCGTTCAACAAATACTGAAAATACAAGAAACTTTGTCACAGTAGTGCCTACTGTTTGATCTTTTAGTTCGTGTCAGTTATTGTATTGTCTTAACACTATGAAAGTTCAACATTTATGGCTTCTATAGTCAAAGTAGACAAATCATGCTCAAAGACAGACAAATATTCCAGTGTGAAGATAAAAAACAGGCATTTTGCAGAATCGTGGCCACCGTCTTTGCAAGAATGTTTACTGCTCATCTTTTATGTTGCAGTAGTGCTAGCGGAGACACTGCTCAGAAGCAGAATTAGACAAAATCGATACTAGAACTGCATACTGAACAAGATTTGTCCTTTTCCATGGTCTTTCTTCATTCAAAAGCTTAATGGAAAGCATGGTTGGATCAAAAAAATAACTACTTGCATAAAACAGATTTATAATTAAATACAAGGCTAGGATACTAGTGATAACTGAAGTGTCTTTAGTCAGCACCAGAGACATTGATGCAAATCAGACTGTACTCTTCTAGCGTATAGATTTAATGCATAATTTGCTTGTAACCATGTATGAATGAATACATTTGTCACAGTCACAAAGACCAATTGCATATGCTAAAATGTTGTAACAGTTTTATATTCATTTGTTCAATCAGATCTTAAGCTTATAGTGAATGCATTATAAATAAATATAAACTAGAAGCGAATCAAGAACAACAAGCAAGGAAAAATTGTGCGCATCAAGTTGATGAATGTCATTCTCATAGTGACAATTACGAAGACAAGGTTCATAAAATGTGATTTTGATCAAGCGAACCTGAAACATGATTTCGGGTTAAAGTGCAATTGGCAGGTTTAAAGGCAAAACGAGTTCTGAATAACATATCAGATTTGAGCTATTTCTATGTATCTTAAGAATTCCCTGCTTTTATGTATACCGCATGAGAAACATCATTTTCTGTATCGATACGTTGTGCTAGTGCGATAAACGATAGTGTTAAGCATATCGAACGTTTAACGGCAAATGATTTACTGACATTGGATATATTGACATCTTTAACAAAATGAGTTCACGAACCTTCACTATGCTTGCACATTTGAGCACACATATGAACTGTCAAATTCTTGAGCTTGCTTAAATCTGAAACAATTGCTTCAACAAGCCCGCTTTCAGCTTGCCTTTGAACCATGGTCATTCAGACTTGTGCACAACATGCTGCATACAAGTTTCGCTCCCACTTGTGCCCTCCTTCAATTTGATTGTAAACACTGTTAAGCAGCATTATTTGCACTTGACACTGGACTATCCATTAGTGACATTTTATCGAAAGTAGTTCATGACGCAGGCATCTTCAGTACTATGTTTCAGTGTCATTTGGCACATCATGGCTACCGCAACGCCTATTCTGTATTTTCTTTCGAGTAGTGTTCCTAGTTGCTTAACACTGTCAAAGTTGCTTTCACCTTGCCTTTGAACCGGTTGTTGATGCTCATGAAAGATTTGTAAAGATCATTAAACTCTGCAATCGAACTTTGGCACTGTTGAGGAGCCTATATTAACTACTCGTCTTTCAACAGATACAAACAAAATGAAAACTGGATAAAGAATAGGAAAAACAAAGCTAACAAGTAGCCATGATGTACAGCTAGATGCAATGCATAAGATCCTCATAATTGTTGTGCTATTTGCCTTTAAACTTGTCGATTGCATCTCCTTACATCTGTTTCACAAATTTCATAAGTATGTTTGAACGCGCATCTCTTCGTATGTTTCTGTCTTGCCATGGTTTTAATTAATGGCTTCTTTTAGACTAGAGCATGAAAAAGACATCTTCACTATCCACTTCCAGTATTGATTTTGTTTATTTTCATGCTGGGCATTTGTGCTATGTACACTGCAATGTTTGCAGCACTGTTCTCGCAATAGACAATGGCTGTCACTTTGTTTTAGCTACTCTTTATCTTTTATTTTGACTAGTTATTGTATTCATTAACATTGTAAGAGTTCCACACAAAGAAAGAGTCAAAGAGACAAAACTTGGTCAGAGACAATAAGTACTCGGAGTAAAAGATAAAGAGCAGGAAAAAACAAAGTGGTGGCCACCATCTATTGCAAAAATGGTACTGCACACATTGCAATCTGCATAGCAGCAGATGCTTTGATGCAGAATAGACAAAATCAATACTAAAACTGGATACTGGAAATGCCTTCCCCATGCTCTAGTTTCAAAAAATTCATTCATGGAAAGCATGGTTAGACAAAAAATAAAATGACCAAGTTTATAATTAAATTCAAATAGCATGCTGCTCTGACAAAGGCTCTTTATTCAGCACCAAAGACATGTGCCAAAAGATGTAGCTTCAAACATATTTACAAAATATTTGAACCATGTCTGAATGAATACGTTATCTGAGATGTCCTTTTCAATTTAAAAAAGTATTGGCAATTACCATCGATTTTTGCTTCGTGGTGCTCTCCTCAACACTGTGCTTAATCGGGTTTCCATAAATGCAGGATTTGTAACATGTTGCTTGATATATGCACTAGACATATGGTATCTTCGAAAATGAATACGTTGTCTCGTTCGCACAAAATTTGTTTCTTTTACTCTGTGTACGCATAAAACCCTGTGATAAATTATTTGATTAAGAAGCCGATCCTATACAACATATTTATTCACACATGGTTCACAAACGCTGCCTAGACAAGGTTCGCTACACTAGTACACTACTCATATTTGATTCTACAGCTGCTCAATTTATTTTTGTCTTGTTGTGCTTTCCATTGATGACTTCTTTCAAACTAGACCATGGAAAAGCCATCTTCGGTATATAATTTTAGTATTGCTTTTGTACATCATGGCTACCGCTTTGTTTTTTTTGCTCTTTATCTTTTATTTTGAGTAGTTCTTGTATTGATTAACAATGTCAAAATTGCTTTTCCTGCTATTCTTCTTTTGTCTCTGAGCAAGATTTTTCTATTTCACTCTTTCTCTGTGTGCAACTTTCGCAATGTTAATGAATACAATAACTACTCAAAATAAAAGACAAAGAGCAAGTAAAACAAAGTAACAACCATTGTCTGCAGCAAGAACGATGCTGCAGACATTGCAGTGTACATAGCACAGGTGCCCTGAAACAGAATAAACAAAATCAATAATGAAAACCATGGTAAGCCTGGCACATACCAAGAGATACGCCTTCAAACATATTTATGGAATTTGCAAAACACATTTAAGGACATGCAATTGCCACATTTGAAGCCAAAGAACACAACATTGATGAGCATCTTCTACATTGGATCTATATGATAGAAGGCAACCATGAATTTTTGTAACTTCTATTACTTAACATTTGCATTCTATTCATTTGGACACCACTACAACAGTGTTTTTTTCTCTTTATGCACTCTACATTTGATAAAATTCAATTTTCTTCTACCTCATAGCAAGATAGAAGTTACTTTTCAAGATTATTACAATTTCTTATTTCACTTTCTCTCCTCACCAAAATACAATCTACGCACACTCATTTGAAACCTTCTAAGAGTCAAAAAGTCTCTTATAAATATCTAAAATAACACTGGCCAAACAAACGAACAATTGCTTAAACATTCTTGCTACATTGCATAGTTGATTAATTTACATTGCGAATGTTTGTGGTTGACTCCAATCGCTCATAAAAATGCCTTTGAAACATTTTAGCATTTGTGCAACTTTCTTAGCTTGTGCTAAGGGCATTGTTGCATTTAGCCTTGACTGCATGAGTAGACAGATCTGTTTCATGCTCTAAGATCAGTTTTCCAAAAATTAGCATCTGCAAAAAAACGTTTCTGCTTAACTAATTTCATGTTATGCTTCAAAGCACATAGCTTACAACATTTTAAAATGAAAGCTTCTGGGTCCTTTGCTTAAAACATTCGAATATGTTGTTATAACTATTCTAATTTCTTCTTCCTATTTTCAACGCTCTACTAAGTTTATTGAAATACATGTTTTCCCTGCATTGTTTGTGTATTTGCATGGAGCACAATATAGATTTAGTTGATTCTACATGGCTCAAGCTATAAATGGCTACTTTTTCTTGTGTATTTCATTGCGCAACTTGCTTCATTGTATGTACAAAGATTCTTTTCGTCTCTACTTTGGTTTGCAACATTCACTAACTGCATAACATGTGTTGTGTGCATTTTAGATTCGTGACAAAAGCAAAATCACATAACCAAAGACATTTCATTGCTATTTGCTTGAATTGCTCCTGCTCCATTGTAAAAGGTATAAACATTACTCTTCTTTTCTATATTCTTCTCAGAAAAGTTTTTTTTAAATAGAGATAGAACAAATTGAATGCAAAAGAACATCCATGCCTACCACGATAGTTGATGTTGAGCCATATACATTGTCAGACAACATCGTACAAAGCATAGACAATGTCTTGCATAGGTTCAACCTTTTCCGAGACTATGCTTTCAAGTACAGTGTCGGTGACTGCTTGTTTGATTCCTTTGCAGTCTTGCTTCATTTCTGATACACATCACTTGAACTTAGAAGCGGTGCCATTGAACACTTCCAGACTTTTCTCTCTACCTCCGATCCTGCAGCATTGGCTTCTCTACAGTTAGAACTAGATCATGAAATCCTTTTTCTTATGCACGGTGTTCATAGCTGGGAAACATACTTACATCACATGAAACTGTCTACAGTGTACTCGCCCGAAGCTACTGAACAAGGCCTATGGGGTGACATCTTCTGCATAAAATGGCTTTCCAAATGGCTGAACTTGCCAATGTGGGTTTGGTCTGCAACAAGAGGCAGAAATTATCTCCAATTCATCCCAAATAGCCAGATACTACCATATTGTATTCTTTTTCATGATTCCAACCCTCTTAGTGGCCATTATGAACCCTTATTCTGGAAAAAAAATATGCCTTGCCCTGAACCAACAAACAATGCTCATCTAATGTCCTGTCAAAATTCTGTAGAAATGCTTTGGAGCAGTTTATCTAATCAACTACATCAACTATGCCTTATTAGGCTAGAGACAAATGACAATATCAATGCTGATAGCCTTTTCAGTTGTTTTTGCTGCATTCGCAACAATGAATTTGACCCTTGCTGCTTGCGCAGATATGCTGCTCAGGCTTTTTGTAGTTCTATTCTTCGACAAGATCATACAACTCTTCACTTCCTCCATACCTGTCTTCATCAGAACCTCATAACAAACATACCACACATTGGCACATGGCAAGGCCTTGTGATAAACATAGCCACTTTCCATGATCACAACAATATACACACAGACGACTTCATTATTCATTGGTTATGCCTACTTTTTAAAATAAATATTCAATTGTGGGACTCGCATCCTTTCCAAGTTTGTAACATTTATTCTGGCAATGCACGACTTGGAAAAGCATATAATCTCATTTGATTTTCGCTTCCCGAACCATATTTCCACTACGAACAATTGGCTACAAACCCTCGCTATGTTCCAATACTTGGTGCCATTTATACATCGGAATATACGACTGTCCACATGCATACAAAAACTCAAAGCATAACTTCGCACACAAATGTGCAAACTGCTATGCACAACCGGAACGAGAAATTGTCAAAATTTTCACTTCGCTCGATAAAAAGAGATATATGCAAGCAGACACATAACAAAGCTGTAACAGATCCCAATGTTATACATTCCCTGCTACTCAAAGGTGATTCATGTGCCAATTTCTTCAATGCCAAAATAGATCTTTCATTCACATCGCTTAAGACTGCAACAGATGACATTGTCTCCATTGAAACAGTCAAGCGAAAAGCAAAAGACTCTTCGCAACTGCAAATGCCATCCACCATAAAACAATGCATCTCGGCAATACCAGAATTGTCCCTGCGAAAGATAAAAACAATTATGCATAAACATACACAACAAACAAGCAACTTTGCACAATTCATTGCCCGTTTTCATGCTCGAAAAAATGACACACCAATCCATACATGCGGTGTTTGTAACCAACTCCACTTTAAGCACAATCTGACATATTTTACAAATTCAACTAAAAAAACATATGCTCAATTGACATCAACAAAAACAATGCCAAAATCCAATACAATTTGTCGACCATGTTCAACAAGCTTGTTGAATGCCAAGTTGCCAATATTGACATGCCCTCAGCGAATTGAACGGATTCCAATGCTTTCAGTTGTGGCAATGCTTTCTGAACTTGAAGAGAGACTCGTGTCTCTGTGACTTACATTTGGTCAGATACGATGCCAAAGCCATAAACGTCCCCAATACACGTTAAAGGGAGCAATAATAAATGTTCCAACAAATATTGACATAATCCAATGAGCATTGCCAAGATACCCAGAAGAAACAAAAACAATTGTTGTTGCACTTAAACGACGCCTTGAATACACAAAAGCATATCATTCAGGTAATGTGCGCCCCATAATCATTATGGCAGCTCTTAAACAATTATGTGCAACAACATTATATCTTATGCATAAAATCAAACTAAACCATGATTGGGATCAAACACTGTCTACAACACTCAACTTTGAAACAATTAACAATGAAGAACATGAACATATCTCCTCCGAAAACAGCTCATCTGATGATGACATCGATAATGACAATGCACATGACACACTAATTCATGGTTTCACTGACTCCTCCACTATCCACTACCTTAAAGACAAGATCATAAATGTTGCTCCTGCAGAAGGCTTTACACCATTGGGTATTTTTCAAGACAAATTCTCAGAAGAGATGAATTTCCCAACTTTGTTTTTTGGGCAACCTCGAAATGAAACAACAACAAAACAATCACATATCAAAAAATAGCGCAATGGGAGTTAATGCACTCAGATTGTAGATTTTCTTATCACATAACAAATATATTTTTCAAAGCGATAAAAATACTAATTGACCAAGTCAATCGTTCGATATGGCTTAGAATCAGAAAGGGCCAATTAAAAGGTTGAACACTATTTTCCAAAGACGTTAAATACAAACCAAACCTAGAAAACATCTTAAGATCTGACATTGGATACATCGATTTCAAAAAAATACACATTTCCCCAAACTACATGCAACAAACAAGAAAAAACCTTTTTGCAATGATTCGACAACTCGGCCCGCCTACTTTCTTTGCAACATTCTCAAGTGCTGAGCATTGTTGGCAGCCACTAACCGAGGCCCTCAATAATTTATACACCCAATATCAGAACAATGTCCCTTTACAAAAGCCAACACGTTCAGATTGCAACAACTCTAACTTTCTTGTTAAAAACGATCCCGTTACATGCACTCGTTACTATAAACATAGACTCTATGCATTAAGACAATTACTTTGCAAAGACAAATCCTTCTTTGGCCATATAGAAGATTTCTTTTGGGTCACGGAATTCCAAAATAGGGGAAATGCTCATAGCCATTGGCTGATTTGGACAAAAAATGCACCGGTCTTTGGAAACGATGCCAACGACATTATAGAGTCATACGTTGACCAATACATTACATGTGACACTAGCTCGTTCCCTGAACATATTGCTCAATTGCAATGCCATCACCACACACAAAGCTGCAGAAAAAAACAATCCAAGTGCAGATACAATTTCCCCCAGCCTCCAATGGCTTGTACAAAAATACTTGAACCTGTAGAGCAACCGACAGAATCTGCTATTGCAATTGCACATTCGATTTTCTTTGTTCTCGAGAGCAAACGATACAATACTTGCATAACACATGAAATGTTCCTCCATGAACTAGGTCTTGACGAAATAACATACATACAAGCAATACAAACAACACTCAAACAACCAACATTGCTGCTCAAAAGAAAACCAGCTCAGGCATGGAATAATAGCTTCTCTAAGAAAATGCCAATGGTTTGGCAAGCAAATACCGATGCTCAGTACGTGCTGAACGCTTATGCAGCAGCAACATATTGCTGCTCCTACATGACCAAGATTGACCGAACAATGACAAAAACATTCGCCAGAATTCGTGCTGAGCACCAAAAGATGCACCTAGATGCTATTCAAATGATACGAAGCCTAGGCAATGCAATGCTAAATACCCACCAAATGTCTGCACAACAAGCAGTCCACATAGTTCTTTCTATCCCTTTAAACAATACATCACGAAAATGTGTTTTCATAAACACTTCAAATCCCGAAGAGCGCACTTTCATTCTAAAACCTCCAACTGTACTTCAGCAAGAACCAGATGAATCAACAAACATCATGTGCCGCTCTATCATAGACCACTACATAGCACGACCTCATTCTTTGCATTCCATTTGCTTAGCTGACTTTGTTTCCATTCACAATGGCAGCAAAAATAAAAAACCTCGAACCAAGCCACTCATCATCAGATCTGTCAACTATAGCAAATATCTTGACGTGGACAACTATTGCCATGAAAAGCTTTTGCTTTACATCCCTTTTACAGAAAATGAACACAGCCTAAAAAACAAATTTACAACTTGGAAAGATGCATATGCATTTCACAAACACACTATCCATTCCAATGAATCCAAATACCGCTACACTACTAACAACAAATGGGGTGACATGGACACAGCAATTCACGATGTGCAATTGTCTCTTGAATCCTCTGAGAAAATGACAAACATAACTACACATAAACAGCCCCCCTTTGAAGACTATGACATACAACATGATTTACCTTTTCACAATCGACATCAACATTCAGACATTGCAAAGAAACAATTTCAACTAGCAAAACACCCTACCATCCAAGACAACAGAACATATTTGAAACAAATGCAACTTCTCAATAAGAAACAACAAACCATTTTGAAAGACATCTGCTTTAAGAAAAATAAAGACCCATCAATTCCTATCTACCTTTTTCTCACAGGAGGTGCTGGAACAGGTAAAACATTTGTTGCAAAATTGATATTTGAAACATTGGCTCGTATTTACGATAGCTCCATGCATAGCGACCCCTTGAAAATCAAAGGCTTGATCTTGGCATTCACGGGAAAAGCTGCTTACAATGCCAGCGGAATAACACTCCATTCTGCTTTCCTCTTGCCTTTCAATCGATCTGAACTACGCCCGCTAAGCAATGAACGATTGGATTGCTTGGCAAAGCACTACCAACAATTACAACTTGCTCTAATAGATGAAATATCTTTGGTCGGAGGTCAACTTCTATACTTCACAGACCAGCGACTGCGTCAAATAAAACACATGCCCACAACTTGGTTTGGAGGGATTGACATGATCTTTTGCGGAGACTTCTACCAAGCACAACCAGTCAATGATTGTCTTGTGTTTAAAAACCCCAAAATTTCCAGAGAATTGATTGCCTATGACTTCTGGAATACACATGTCAAAATATATGAATTGACTGAAACAATGCGTCAGAAAGATGCTGCCTTTGTCTCTGTCCTGAACAGAATTCGCATTGGACAACATTTAGACTCTGACCTTGCATACCTCAACCATACTTGTATTCGGCCAATCCCAGTTGATCCAACACTTCCATTCCTTTTCTACAAAAACATAGATGTTCTCCAACACAATAAAAAAATGCTTGCACTTGCTCCAGGCTGCAAAATTGTCATTGACTCTATCGATGAACAAGATACAACACTAGAACAAATGGAAAGCTACTCTAAAACAGTGGAATTGCCACAGCATATAGAACTGAAAGTCAACATGCTAATTGAACTTTTCGCAGGGAACTACGACATCCAAGACGGATTGGTCAATGGTTCTGACGGAGTTTTCAAAACATATACAACAACAAATGGCTTTGATGCAGTATGGATAAAATTCAATGATCCTTGTATTGGAAAACAACAAAGATCAAAACATCTGCAATTGACAACAATGGCAACAGAACTAGATTGGACTCCTATTGTTCGAGTTGCTAGACCCTTGCATAGAACATCATTGAAGACACCAGTCACAATAAGAAAGCAATTCCCTGTACAGCTTTGTTCAGCACGCACAATCCACAGAGCACAAGGCCTCACACTTGAACGACTTGCTTTCAGTCCCCTTGGCGTGTCGTCCCATGGATTGGCATATACTGCTCTATCGTGAGTCAGAACCATTTCCAGTCTTTACTTGCTGTCCCCGCTTACGAAAAAAAAATTCAGCGTCAAACAGACCATCAGCACAGAAATGGAACGACTCCGAAATGAAGCTAAATGGAATATTCAGCATGAATTGTCCACAGCTGATATTTCTTCATCTATTATGATTGCTTCGCTAAATACCCGAAGTCTTCATGCTCACAGAGAGGCCATTTTACATGACCATGAATTAATGCAATCTCAGATTCTCTGTTTACAAGAAACTCACATTGCTTCCCCCATTGCAATTGACTACCTAGACGGATACCAATGCTTATCTGCACACCATGTCCATGGTCTAGCAATTTTTATTGCAAACAATATACCTTTTGTAGAAAAACATTGCTTTCACGATGCACATGTAGAGTCACTACTGACAAAGATATTACTGCAACACCAGTGCATATCTATTGTCAATGTCTACGTTGCGCCAAATGCAAATCTGGAAAACATTTTCATTGTTCTCGACAATGTGTTCCGATCCCTTGATTTAAGCATTCCCACCTACATTTTTGGAGACTTCAACATCGACATGCAAAACAAAAATAGGAAAACAACAATGCTTTTAGCATTTATGCAAAAAAATAGTTTCAGTTTCCATATACAGCATTCAAGTGTCTTCACTAAAAACATGATCGACCATATATGGTCAAACACAATCCTTGAAACCTGTAATACATTCGAAAGATTTGCTTATTGGACTGACCACCCAGCAATTTTTGCTCTCTTCAAAAACACCAACAATAGCACTACACAATTGTAAGTGCATACACACTGTTCTATTGAATCAGGAAAACAAATATCTAGTTTCTTCATTCTTTTCTTTCCTTTTTGTTTGCGCTCTACAACAACCATTTACATATTTGAATACTTTGCAGATAGTTACAACCACAAAGACATGGAACACACCTCCAAGAACAAGGACATTGACAGCAACGATATTTTGCAAGAATCCTCTAAACGGTAATCTTTTTCTAATGTTTCTTTACTTTCTTTTCATTATTCATTTATTATGAGACTTATTCTTTCAATAAAAGCATCCTAACACCATTGTAAATGCAGTCCAAAACCAGCAACACAGCAGCCATCCTCCATACTTGACATTTGTGCAGGCAAAGTTGCAACTGTATTTGAAGGTGATATACTCGTTGTCTATGGTCCAGCACATGCAACCAACATCTCCCCCTCAAAAGCCGAAATCCTCCATGCTGATTTAGTTGACAAAAATGGTCAAATGACAATCACTTTGAACATGAGCAACACCTTCGTGCACAAATTTGCATCCACTGTGGTCGCTGGCAGCGGCCTGTGTGTTACTGGTTTCACCGTCAAAGAGAAAACAAAGTAAGAATGAGGAGATGCAAATTGTTCTTTGTCCGCAAATGCAACAACCACCATGGAAAACATACCCACGGTTTGCAAAACACGAAAACTTACACCTGACATGACAATAGAAGAGCTTCTACATTCAAATGCAACATTCTCTGTTGGGTCATTTGCCGCAATTGTAACAGGAATCCACCACATCAACGACCTTTTCACCCTCTACGTTAAAGACTCTGACACTGAAAATGGAAAAGCAACAGTATTGACACACTCCCTTCTTTCATTTTTATATACATTGCACTGCATTATTCCCTTCAATTTTAACTACGCACCATGCTTTGTCATTGCAGGTACATTTGGGAAACTTTCATGTTCCATTGTGTCATACAATAAGAGATGCCATTGCAGCAGGAAACATACCACTATTGCTCTTCAAAAACTTTATCAGACAAGGAATACAGGGTTCGCGTATTGTACGTGCAGGCCATTCATCCTTCATTGACCCATTAAATGATGAATCTACAAAAACATTTTTACAGTCTCTCATAAACACAAACACAGAGGCAAGTACACTGCAATTTCTCTTTTTTAAATTATCTTCCATTGACAAATTCAAATCTATCAATTATGTCAACTTCATCTTCCTTGTACAGATTGCAGGTATACTTCGCACAAAGAACATATACCTTCCTCCTTTCCAAGCATTCTGTGTAGAATGTGACCGTCTCACAGAACCTGATCCAGATGACCTGAAACAAATCTCACTTTGTGCAACTTGCAATACATCAAAACCATACAAATATAAGCACTTTCTCCATTGCTCCTTGCAAACAATAGATGACTCCTTGCACTGCACATTGCGAGAGCCATTACTGCAAAAAGCCTTCCCTCTCCTTTGTCAAACACAGTATGAAGAATATCAACAAGACATCTCAAAGACTGTATTTCTTCTCCGTCAATTCCAAATCAAAGGTACATTCACTTTGACAGTTGACAACTCAATATCCACAATCAAAGAAACATAGCTTCCTCTTATCTTTGGTAAGTATCTGCATTTTCCATTTCTATGAATTACACATCAGTTTAATTCTTTGTTTCCAGTCTAACATACTCGTTTTCTTCTTTCAGATTTCTGGAACATTTTTGCAAGCCACTCACATACACAAACAAATTTGATAACAGGCTCCCCGTATAACCGGCAACAATCAACTATTACTGTCTATGCTTTTGACAATACCAACAAACAGTTGCCTAGTCTACTTGTTACATATTATAGGCTTTGCTTTTGTTTTAGCATTTTTGTAATTACAATACTATCAGACAATTAATACAACTCTTTTTGTCTATTTTCATTACTCTTTACTTTCCTGCCATTTGCTTACATATCCAACTATTACTTCACTGTAGCATACCACATTTTTCACAAGATTTGGATACAAGGATCTAATATCTCTGACTTTCTTCTTTTTATATCAAGACATTAATTCTTGTCACCTATTTTTTACTATATCGCCTACAGCTGTTTGCTATATCTTACAAATTTGTTCTATGTCTACTATGCCCTGTTCACTGCCTCACTTTGAAACAGATTATGTAACCAGTCACAGTAACTATGCCTTGTCACGCAACCAAACCATGAATACTCTACCAACATATGTTGTTTCTGTTTAAATCAATATATATGCAACATTCAAAACGTAAAATTGGAGTTTCAAATAATTGAATGTGTTACAACTATGGGGTTTAATATTGATATCGTTTTTGTAATCCTTTTGTTTGGTTTCTGAAGAAAATATTCTATAACATAGTAAATCCTTTTGGAAGTGTGATAGAATGTAGTAAATGTGTTGTCATAGACTATAGTAATTGCAAGACATGCATGAAATGGATATGCTGAAAAGGCCTTGAAAATTTTCAAGTAAAATCGATTCAAAACAAATGTATATTTTCCTAGAACTCAATCTCTTTAAACTCCATGCCAGTAGTTGTAAAAAAAATTATTTACATTGACAAGAAATGAGACCATACTTGGAGTTGACAGGAACAAAGTCACAGAGTTTTGTAGAGAACTGTACAAGAAATATGGAACAACCATGGCGGGACTCAGGGTTACCATTCATTCCCTTTCTTTTAATCAAATTTAATAATGCGCCTGATTTTTATTGATGATAAGAATATGGAAATGTAGGATTGAGTGTCGTAGGCGACCACAAAACTTGCTCTTGTAAGCATTGGAACAACTTAAGTATGAAATCCGCAGCAAATTTTAGCACTGGGGAACTTCTCATAGGTGACAGCAAACACAGATTTGCATTATTATAGTTCTGGCGAATAGATTAACTACGAACTTGAAATTTTCAGGAACTATTGTTTATCTTTTACTTGGGGTAGTTATTGTCTCCGAGCAAGATTTGTCTCTTTGACTGTTTCCTTGCGTCAAACTTTCACAGTGTCAATCAATACAATAACCACTCAAACTAAAAGATAAACAGCACATAACAACTGTTATTCTCCTGAGTTTTGTTTATTGACGGCCATGGTCAAAGCTCTGTTCCAAACTTCTTGTTTTGCCAGACGCTGCCAAGATGCTCACAAATCTCATGCAGCTTGCCTTTAAACCTGGCATTTCCTTAAATATGTTTCACAAACATCATATATATGTTTCAAGGCGCATCTCTTGGTACATGTCAATTACAGTATGCTTTCGATTAATACCTTCTTTCAGCCTAGATCATGGCAAAGGCATGTTCCATATTCAGTTCTACTATTGATTTTGTTTATTCTTTTTCAGAGCACCTGCACTATGTACACTGCAATCTTTGCAACCCTATTCTCGCACTACACAGTGCCTACCACTTTCTTTTCACTCCTCTTTATCTTTTATTTTTACTAGTTATTGTATTAATTAACAGTGTGAAAGTTCCACACAGACAAACAGTCTAAGAAACAAACCTTGCTCAAAGACTCCAACTAAAACATAAAGAACAACAAAAAAACAAAGTGCTGGCCACCGTCTCCTGCAATAATGATGCTGCACAAATTGCAGTGTGCATACCACTGCTGCTCAGAAACAGAATAGACAAAATCAATACTAAAACTGCACACTGCAAATGCCTTTTCCATGCTCTACTTTCAAAAAAGTCCATTGAACAAAAGCATGGTAAGACAAGAAAAAAAAGCCACCGGCTTTATAATTAAATACAAGTATCGCATTAGTGCAGCCACTATTGTTTGGCCTTATAATACCTTAAGTTTGAAACAGCTCAGCTGTTTGAAAGAAGTCATCAACAGAAAGCACAGTAAGACAAAAACAAACTGACCAGTTGTACAATCAAATACAAGTAGCGTACTAGTGTGGCGAAGCTTGTCTAGGCAGTGTTTGTGAACCATGTGTGAATGAATACACTGTATAAAATGTCCAGTGCACATACCAAGCAACAGGTTACAAATCCCGCATCTATGTAAAACCCAACAAGCATAGTGTTCAGGACAACACCATGAAGCAAAAAATGATGGTGATTGCTGATACTTTGTTTCATTGAAAAGGACATCTCAGGCAGCGTATTCATTCAGACATGGTTCAAATATTTCATAAATATGTTCAAAGCTACATCTTTTCGCACATGTCTTTCATGGTGACTAAAAAGGCTTTGTCATAGTAGTGTCCTATTTGTATTTAATTATAAACCTAGTCAGTTTATTTTTTGTCTAACCATGCTTTCCATGAATGAATTTTTTGAAACTAGAGCATGGAGAAGGCATTTCCAGTATCCAGTTTTAGTATTGCTTTTGTCTATTCTGCGTCTAAGCACCTGTGCTATGCACACTGCAATGTGTGCAGCACCATTCTTGCAATAGATGCTGGCCACCACTTTGTTTTTTCCTGCTCTTTATCTTTTACTCTGAGTAGTTATTGTCTCTGACCAAGTTTTGTCTCTTTGACTCTTTCTTTGTGTGGAACTTTCACAATGTTAATGCATACAATAACTAATCGAAATACAAGATAAAGAGTAGGTAAAACAAAGCAACAACCATTGCCTGCTGAGAGAACGGTGCTGCAAACATTGCTTATAAAGAATCACTTTAAGAGGCAAGTTCTTTGCAGTTGACATTGGATATATTCACAAGTTCTTTGCGGTTCGCATTGGATAGATTGCCAAGTTCTTTGCAGTTGGCAAGTTTAAACGCAATTGTGCAACGCAAAGCAAATGCCAAATTTTGAAGGAAAACAGTAAATCAACACTCATTCACATCAATGTCCTTCTCTTGTCACTGGTAAAACAGATTTCACCAAAGTGCTACAGCCATAACTGATATGCTTTTAGCGTTTTCAAGGATTATTTTTGCAAATAAATTATTTTAACTTTTAAAATAGATACGGCTACAGATGCCCCACATACCATATCCAACTGTATCCGATACAACCCACTTACATGTTCAAGTGTAACTGTGGAAAAATACGGTATCTGGGCACTGTCCAAACCACACCGTCCCCGCACTCAACACACAGATTAACACACCTGCTGCCATATACTGCAACCCTGAATAACAATACACAAATTACTGTATTTGGATATAATTACATTTCAATTATTTCAATAGATTCTTAGATAATAAGCTCTTCATCTAATACACATGAATCCTAAACCCGCAACCCCAAAATCATCCTCGTCCCTCTGTCATTTTAAACAAAACATATCTTCACCTCCAAATACACTCACAGAGCTAAGCACACACAATCCGCATAAATTAATTGCAAACACTGCCAAACCATTACATGTAACTGATTAAGATACATAACCTATCATGTATTGCCATTAAAACTGCAACCGCCATATTTCTTTACAAACATTCCCATCTCCTACAATGCCAAGTAAAATTTTACATGCTCACAATTAAATGCAAATAGTAAAGGCTAAAAAAGATCAATGCCTTACAAACACAACCAACAAATTTACTAATCTCTTTTCCCTTACGATAACACTTGCAACGACATCTAAAAACGACTGAAAAAAATTGAATTTTAAGCTTTCTCTGAAAAATGGGTATTCCAAAATTCTGATATTGCTTATTTCTGTATCAACTAACAATGTTATTCATCTGAGCTACTGGATAATGTTACTTACACCTTACTCTTTTTTGACCGCACATCCATCTCTAAACCAGAAGACCGTATTCTCCGTCTACCTGCATCACCCATGACAAATTATATATAACACGAACCAAACTACAAATACAAAACTTCTTCAATTTACCCAGCGATTGATACGAAATTAAGTCTAACCTCGTTTTCAACTAAATGCTCTCTGCAAACTCAATCTAAGTCACGAAAAACACAATACAACTGCACAACAAAATAATTTCAATGTCTTCTATTTACTGACTCTAAATTCAGACAATGGTAAAGCACAGAGACAGATAAAAACTCATCTCTACGATTATACTCTTTCCGTCCCCTGCAAACACAACTCCACAATTCCGCCATTGCCACGCCATAATACCAAAAAACAAGTTTTCCAAAGCACAGCCAAAAACAAGGCACAGAATAACACGTATCTAGCCTCTCCCAACACCTGTCATCACCATTCCGCCTTCTGCGAATGACAATAAATCCCATTACAATACAAGCGTGCGACTATTACTCCGCCTTAATATCTACCTAATCCATCGCAGCCTTCTGAAATATCACCCAAAATCCATATTGCAATTAAAACAATAATAATCTTCTTCTTACGTAACTTTCAAACAAATATAAATACGACCTATACATAGTCAAATCCACATCTAATTCATTTTTGCCAAATTTATCACACAATCCCTTTATATATTAATTGTTTTCAAAATATGATACTACTTTCAAAAATAATATGTATCACAAATACCATATTTAGACTTAATACATCTCTATTCAAAACCCTTGAATCATTTAAAATTGTGTAAACAAAGCTATCTCTTTATTTTTTTACAAATCCTAAAACCAATCCCGCACAACATATTACTTCTAAGTACGCACCTTATAACAACTAAAACCAACATTTATCAACAACATCTTTTATTAATCCTTATACTCTACAACGACCCTCATTTTCAAACATGTTTCTGCAACATCGATCTAGTACCCTAAATTTGAATCCAACATACTTGCCACTTGTCCTTTCCAACTCATCCTTGCAACAAATTACAGCCGCATTATCGAATAATGCTTCGCCAATAGTGTTTGCCATCTTCGACCAACAACCAACGCTTCCATTGTACAACGAGTACTAGCAACCATGCAATCACACAATACTTCGCCAAAGACATCTCCAATCTTCAACAAAAGAGAAACAGCCTTGTCCCAGAACACACCCTGCCCAATTGCACTACATTACAAGGACCCTCATTTTCAAACATGTTTCTGCAACATCGATGTAGTTCCCTAAATTTCGATCCTGCATAATTGCAACTTGTCCTTTCCAATTCATACAATCGCATGACATTCATTGCACAATGAGCAATAACAAGCATGCATTCACACAATACTACAACAAATACAATAGCAACAACAACAAACCAATAGTGTTCCCCATCTTCGACAAATGACCAACGCTTTCATTGTACAACGAGTACTAGCAACCATGCAATCACACAATACTTCGCCAAAGACATCTCCAATCTTCAACAAAAGAGAAATAGCCTTGTGCTAGACCACACCCTGCCCAATTGCACTACATTACAAGGACCCTCATTTTCAAACATGTTTCTGCAACATCGTTGTAGTTCCCTAAATTTCAATCCAACATGCACACAATACTACAACAAATACAATAGCAACAACAACAAAACAAAGCCTTCGGTAGGATTTTCCATATCATGGCCTTGTTATTTATTGCATTACATGTAAAAGAAATTTAAATTAAAAATAATATAGATCGATATAATAATATTATAGTTACTTACCCATTCACACTTATTATTCACTCTAGAGTAATTATCTTCCAATAAAAATTAATATCCTCTCACTACTTATCTTGAATTTACTTGTAGTAATATCTCCGCACATTATTCACCAATTTACACTTGTTATCTTTCACACATTTAAAATAACTTACATTTGCATTTCGTATATAAATACATAATCACATATTTATGTTGTTTATTAAACATTAAATATATAAATACATAATCATATATAAATTATTTTAACCATTAAATATTAGTCGACAAATAATAGTTTTTTCAATCAACACACGCCATTACACTCCTTGTCTGCAAATGTAGGAACACCTCTCAGTGTAAATAGCAAAAAATTCAAAACACCCGTCAAATTTAATCACATATAAAAAAAATCAAAACACCCATCAAATTTAAGTCAGTGGCGTGAACGACCGCATGATCTTTTCAGCGTAAAAACATGATCTCACAAGGATCACTTCAATAAAAACTTCAAAATGTACACTCAAAAGAACTGTCAACCTCATTGACAAGTCGCAATATGATAAGGGTTGCATTTACACCGAGTCCTTCATTAGTATTTTCAAAAATACACGTCAAAAAACAACAAACTTTCGAAATGGTATTTCCATTCCTAGCTGACGGGTCATAAAATTTGCGACCAAACACTGTATGGAAGTCTGAAAACTTTAAAATGGCGCCTGCAATCATACCACCGGCAATCAAAAGCCTTGAAAAACATTTATAATGAAATCTGAAACGACATTTTGCTAATAAATCCGAAATCAATGAACTGAAAGATGAGGCCAAACAGAAAATCTTTCAACCAAGTAAAACAACAGTCCGACAGCTTAATTTTTCTTACATTCCCGAATACTTCACACCATTCTACATCAATAATCATGTTAAAGATCTTCTGTCGTAAATTCTATTAAACAAGTAGATATTTCACATTATGTTTGGCGTATTATTTACCTTTTTTCAGGTTAATCGACTGTTAACCTGAAAAAAGGTAAATAATATTTCAATTTTCCATGAATACACACTTCTGATGCGATTTTTTTTAGGTTCCCGACTATCATTTGTTCAAATGACAATGTAAATATTAATTCCATTTAATTAGTCGATCAATAAGCAGAAAATAATAGCTTCCAGCATAAACCGAGTGCCTTCCTCCATAAATTGATCACACTCTAGTGATACAAAGCTCTCCAACTCTACATAACTGACAAATGGACAACAAACATATAGCATCAGGTCAACAGATCATTTCTGCAACAAGAATATTGTTTATTGTTTTTATATTTGGTGACATTTGATGGGTTACATATAATTAAAAAAGTCTGGATGGCTGCCGTTTGAACATCTTGCTGATTACTCAACCTCTAATTTCCACTACAAAGGCTCTCCTGTTCTATAAATGCCTCCATAATCATTCTCTGCTATTTTATTCTGCAACAGATTGAAGTTCTAAGATCGCCTGTAAGGTGGGCTTCTCCACAACAGGCAGTCATTTCAATTAAAAAAACATTTGGCAAGAGATGTGAAGCTAATAAACAAAGGGATCTTCCAAGCTGCTTATGAAAAGAGCAGAGCTATAAGAACAAGGTAAAACTTTCCCAATCTCTGAAAGAATTCAACGGCTTATTTACAACCAAAAAAAAAAAAAAAAAAACTTAAAATATTAAAATTAAAACTTCAATCGAATGACGTTTGGCTCAATGGTGAAGATGTTGGCTCTTAATGAGCCCACCAGGGTTCAATTCTCGCTGCAAGTGAATTCAGGAGATACTGTTAATAAGGGATGAGGCCGGGATTGTGCCCCGAGCGAATTTGGTAGAATGGAAACCCCTCAGTCCTTGACAACAAAGCCTAAGAATTTGTGCACTTAACCCCTGCAATTGTTTCAGATTCAATAAAAAAAAAATTAAAACTTTTGTTGGAAGGGATATATTTCAATTATTTTCTCATTCTCTCTATCGCTCAAAAAATCATTATTATCTACCAAGTAGTTAGATCAATCTTACACTGCCACACAATATAAAGTTTAGCTCAACTTCCCACTGTAGCTGTCGATCAGTTTTGCAAAGCCATCTGCTGCCAACAAAGTACTATTTGAATCTGGTCCGACAACAAATCATAATGTTATAAGACTACAACAATCAAAAGCGCAACTGGCTTAAAATTGTATTAACTACAGTTATTTGGGTGAAGTAAAATTGAAACGCCACTTTACACTTTTCCCAATTCATGAGGAACTTAGAACCCATGAAAATTGCAACTTGCCAACTGCTTCAATTACCCAATAGTGCAACAAAAATTATCAACCAAATAAACTCACTTTTCCTCTTAACAATTTATTTGTATAAATTACTGCAAGCATTAGGAAAGGAAAACAGTATCCACACTGCTAGCTACTTCAGTTTCATACCATGGCATCACATACAAGATGAACACTCACAAGCACACTAGTATTAAAGACACCCAAAAACAATTTAAAAACTTGGTATTTGTTGCTGGAGAAAGACAAGATGATACAGAAAATAGAAATTCAGAAATTACTTTTAATCTTACATAACAGAGCTGTCCATAAGAGGAAGAAAAACAAAATACAGTGCATGAAAAGCAGATTTGTATTATATTTCACAAATCAAATACACTGAGACAAAAAATGATTGTATTTGCCAAAGAACAGAGCTGCCTGTGCTCTTGTTTACACGCCTTCTTCTTCTTTCTAAAAACAGAGTATTCCCTCTCGTTACAATGCAAAAATAAACAGAGTTTTTATTATTTACAACACAGAAGCTTCCGGATTAAAAAAAAAAAAGTGTCTAGATGCATACGAAGGAAGTTAGGTGAAGGAATTTAAATGCGGTGGGAGGAGTGTTTTGTCAGCAAAGGGCAGGGGAGATTAGGTAAGCATACGTGGATGTCCACGTCTACCAACATTTGTCCCACCCAGTCCACCCAAATTCCAAATTCAAGTCCATCCAATTCCCTTTTGAGGCTATCACAACTTAGTCTGCCCAGAAAATTTGTTGTGTTAGCTGGAAGCTCCCTCTGAATCCATATCCACCATACATGCACCTTCCATTGTTATACCCTATCCCTGAAACACAAAAAATCACACTTTTGACTCACTTTTTTCCTGTTCCCGACTATCATTTGGATTGAATCCCAATGTAAATATAAACTCCCTTAAATTAATATAATGGAAGAGCAAGTAAAGAATAGTTTCCTGTATGGAGCAAGTGCCTTCCTCCATAAGCATGATTGGACCCTCGTGATACAAAGCTCTCAAACTCTTGTAAACTCACAAATTGATCAGAAACAAAGTTACATCATTAGGTCAACAGATCATTTCGGCAACCACAATATGGTAGAACTCTTTAAATATGGTAATACCTAATGGGCTACATTTAATTAATAAAGCCTAGATATTGCTACTGTTTGAATGTCTTGTTGATTCCTCAGCCTCTAATTTCCACTGGTAAAGTCTCCCAAGATATGTCTATGCATTCATAATCATATTCCAGAACAAATTGAAGCCTTACGGTGGACTGTGAGGTGAGATTTTCCAAGGTAGCTAGCCATTTCAATTAAAATATCACCTGGTAAGAGGATGTTAAATCAAACATAGGTGTCTTCCAAAACTGCTAATGAAAGGATCAAAGCTATAAGAACAGCTTTACTACTTCCCCAATCTCTGCAAGCATCTACTAGCTTATTTACAAAACCACACAAGATTGCACCCTCGCATAGAAGGGATATGTTTCCATTATTTTCAACCATCCCCACTCCCTGCAATTATTTACAAAAACTGCAACTTGAAAGATTGTAAACCGTCACATGAGAGGGATATATTTCAATTATTTTTCCGTTTGTGTTTTCATTCAAAAAAAACATTAATGCCTACCAAGTAGGTATCTATTTTACAGAGAGCTTCCACCACACAAATGGACGCCTCCACAACATAAACATTACCTCAACCTTCCTTATAGCTGGCGAAATTAGTTTTGTGAAACCATCTGTTGACCGCATAACACCATTTGAAACTGATCTGAGCCAAATATAATTGCACAACATAAAGCATAGTAGCAACTTTCGTACGGAGAGTATTAAACGGTGGACGAAAAATATGGAAAAAAATATGATCCATTGAAAAAATACGATAAATACGGAAAAAAATACGGTAAATTGTATATATATAGTAATATGGTAATAATTGTTAAGAGCTCTGGAAATTAATCGTTTTTTAGCTCTTGCTGCTCACTAGACACTCTCACTGTGTAATTACCTTTAATTAATAGTAAATACTAAATACCAACAGGCTATTATAATAACAAAACAATCAGTTCCAAACAGATTCGCTGGATTTTAAGTGACTGTTGCCGCAATTTTTGTTAGTTGCCGCAATTTTTGTTAATTGCCGCAGTTTTTGGCTATTGCTTTTTGGGAAACAGACTCAGTAATTTTTTTATTATTTACAGTTGTGATTTTTCTAAATTTCTAACCACCAAATCCCGAAAGTTTCGCAATTTTATATGGTGGACTTTAGAAAAGCGAAAAAATACGGTAAATTTGTATAAAACTACCGTATTTGGTAACTGTGACATAAAGCGTAATATTACAAGCCCTCGCTCTGAATCCATGTCCACCATGCATGCACCTTCCATTGTTATTCCCTATCCCTGAAACACAAAAAATCACACCTTCAAATCAGTTTTTCCTGTTTGAAACTATCATGTTCAGTCCCAATGTAAATATGAACTCCATTCAATTAATAGGATGGATGAGCAGTAAAGAATATCTTCTTGTATGTAGCAAGTGCCTTCCTCCATAAGCTGATTGCACCCTGGTGATACAAAGCTCTTCAACTGTTGTACACAAATTGACTAGAAACAACACTACATCATTAGGTCAACAAATCATTTCGGGAACCAAAATATGATATAACTCTTTAAATATGGTAATACCGGATGTGTTTAAGTTTAATTAATAAAATCTAGATGTTGCTACCGTTTGAAAGTCTCCCCAGGCATGTATATGCATTCATAATCATATTCTGCAACGAAATCATATTTTGCAACAAATTGAAGTCTTACGGTGGTCTGTGAGGTGAGCTTTTCCATGGCAGCTAGCCATTTCAATTAAAATATCACCTGCTAAGAGGTTGTAAAGTCAAACATGGGGATCTTTCAAAACTGCTAATGAAAGGATCAGAGCTATAAGAACAACTTTACTACTTCCCCAATATTTGCAAGCATCTACTAGCATATTTACAAAAGCACACAAGATTACACCCTCACATTGAATTATTTTCAATCATCCCCAAACATCCCCACTCCCTGGAATTATTTACAAAAACCGCAACTTGAAAGATTGTAAACCCTTCACATAAGACAGATATATTTCAATTATTTTTCCTCAAAAAAATATTAATGCCTACCAAGTAGCTATCTATCTTACAGAGATATTCCACCACACACATGGATGCCTCCACAACATAAACATTACCTCAACATTCCCCATAGCTAAAGAAACCAGTTTTGCAAAACCATTTGCTGCCCACATAACACCGTTTGAAACTGATCTAAGCCAAATATAATTGCACAAAATTAAACATAATGTTACAAGCCCACAACAATAAAAAGTGTAACTGCCTTCCAATTGTTTACAAACAACTACAATAATCAAAATAGAATTGCAATGCCACTCTAACCTACAGTACATAAGGAGGAATCTCTGACCTAAGAAAGCAACACCTAGACGATTAAAATGTGCTTCTATCACTCAATAGATCATTTGTAGTAGATTACCAAGCATTAGAGGGAAGTCAAATTGTACCGTTTAATCCACATTGTTGCTTCAGTATCATACCTTGTCGTCATATACAAGTTGAATGCCCACAAGCACACTAATTTTGAAGAAACCTAAAAAAAAATTAAAATCAATTTATAAACTCATATTTACAATTGGCATATTAATTTCCACAAATTCATAAGACGGAAACGTCTTCAAAGTCAAACACATCCACCAAAATCCAAAATTCAAATCCATCCAAATCCCTTTTGTGGTTTTTGACTCAATTTGTGGAGAATTCGTTGTTTGTCTAAATTAGAGACAAAATAACCACATAAACATAAATTAATCAAAACTGAAATCAGATCAAAATAAGAAATTTACATCCTGCTCCCAATGTTGGACGGTGCTTTGTTTTATTAGCTGGAAGTTGGCTACAAATCCATGTCCACTACGCAACACACACTCCATTGATTGTTCCCTTCCTCTGAAACACCACAAAAAAAATCTTCTAATAGTGTTTTGTGTACCTCACTATCATTCTTCTGACAATTTTTTTGTACCTCAATCATTTGTTCAATCAGGTTGTGAATATAAAATCTTATTTAATTAATTGATTGATATCGAGTAAAGAATAATTCCCTACATACACACCTTCCTCCATAAATTGATCATACTTGTGTTCAATGAAAAGTTGCAAAATCCATGGACATGGGGTAAGAATCTCTAAAAAAACCCCAAAGGCTTTTAACAAACTAGTGAGTTAACCATCATATAAGAGATTAAAAAGGATTCATCATTTTGCATACATTAATATTGAAAGAAACAAGCAAATCTAGCATATTTAGTAATCCTCTACTCTTGAAAGCTTTAAAATGAACCTAGGAAAGATTCTAAGCAACCAATTATGTGATTATGAGAATGAGAGCTCACCATTAATGGCTTCAACACCAATGGTTCTTCCCATTTACTCAATGTTTGTGTGTGTAGTGCAATGACTAAGCAATAGCTTAATGGAAGAAATGAAATAACTCTAAACCCTAAGCAAAATGCTAGAGTTTATGTTAGGAAGAAGGAGAGTTCTTAGAAATGAGAGGGGGGTATTGGGTTATTTATAGTTTTCCATTTGGGAAAGTGGGGGATTTTTTGTGCATATGGGACTAAAGGATAAGCCAAAAAGTTGATTAGGGAGTCAAAGTAAGATTTGACTAGGTTTAGAAGATGTTAATCATGGTTAGGACTAGTTAAAAAAGGTTAGGCTAGTTAAACTTGTTAGAGAGGAATTAGGGTTTTGAGAGGTCTAATCAATCTAATAAAATGGATTGATAGTCTAGAAGGCTAGTAGAAGTAGTCTAGAAGGGAATGAGAAGATGGTTTATCCAATAAGAGGCTATATTAACCCTATTAGTTGGTTTATAGGAGAAATACGACAAAAAGAATGTTGTAAACGATGAGTTAGAGGAGTCAAGTTGATGAGGTATCATCAATTTGTAAGAAGGAGAATAGTTAGTGTAATATTAGGAATAATAGTGCTTTGATCAAACTATGTGTGTCTACATTTTCCCCTCTTTGGGGTGACGTAAGCTATGTCACTTCAAGGAAAGTAGACAAACATACACAAATGATTTTTTTTGAAGGGGTAGAAGAAAAATTAGTTAGCTAAAGGGATGCCCCCTCGAGTGTTGATGGGGTGATGGAAGAACTCGATCGATGATCGAAAAGAGAACATAAGAAAGAAAAGTGTGAAGAGAAGACTAGAGAACAACAAGAAAAATGAATATTGAGCTATCCACAAACCAGTGAAAACAATTTTTAAGCATCATTTTACTTAGCATCCTCATCATCGGTCATTAAAACGTAAGCATATGACAGAAGCATAAAATGACATGAAAATAAAAGATACAAAAAACTGTCCCTTGCTAAAAATACAATTCCATGCAACTTAAAAACATGCAATGAAACTCCATGCAACCTATAAACATGCAATGTTATATCTTGGATGTTTTTCTTGACAAACACTACAGACAAATTTTGTACACGATGTCTCATGATGTAGTGCCCACATTTTACACACCCAAATACAACAGTAAAATACCAGGATAATTTTTTTTTGACTTACAATACACGCTACACACAACACAGCAAGGGATTCAAAGTACAGGACTCGATGCACATGTGACAATCACATAAGTCATCGACTCACAAAGACACATGGAGGTGGACATTGGCACGTCGATGCCACTCTTTTCCCAATGAACGAATACTAGCAATAGACACGACCACAACAAAAGGGACTAAAGGATTGACGAACCCACCACACAACATTACCATGGTTACATCTGAGTGTACGTTACAACTAACTTTCCAATACCATTGTTATGTAAGCAAATTTTTTTTCTTCTCTTTTTTTCTTCTCACCTACATGTTCTATAAAATTCATTTCACAATTCACTTATTGTTCACCCCATTTAATTTGCTCTTTTACCCTTATGACAAATCTTCATAACTCACATAGGTATTTTTTCATATTTCAAATTTTTATACAAAATTCTAACTCTCTCATTCTTATGTTAAGATTAGGCTTCCCCAAACGCTTATTCAAAGTTTATAATTTAACCTTGTTACACAAGTGAACCTAACGTGATGTCAGGATGAAATCTTGGGATTAAGGAAGACATAGATTGAAATAGCTTTTTCCCCAAGAACATCCATCGATCACGGAATAGTTATTTCGCTACCATTATTATTATAGTTCAATAATTTGTTGAATTCCAAATTTGATTTTTTTATATGTATATATATTTATATATATATATATATATATATATATCCTTTGTTTTCTCGACGTTTGGTCACACCAAGGTAATTTATATTCTTTTGTAACACATGAAGAAGTTTATTTATGTTATAAGGTCTCCAAAATTGACCTTAGTCCTAATCTCCAATCTCATGTGCAGAATTATATGATATGCTCTTATATCGCACTAAGGTCTCGTTCTTAGCATCGTCTGGAAACAAAAGAGATACGAAGCACTTGTCTGACATCATTAAAGAAGTACAAGGCTAGGAGCATAATAAACTACACATGAACACAAGTGATCTATGTACACGAAGATCCCATGTCTCTACACTTCACGATTCTGCATAAGGAATATTATTTATTCCTTAATGCCATAAATGACATAGCAAGGGATTAAGGGACAAGATTACAATTTCTAAGGTTCTCTAGAATCAACATCTTTCAACTCAATTTTGCATACAAGGAGTTAAAATACAGTTTTCTACCCACAAGTTAACATACAAAAACCACTAGGGTTTAGTTTAATTCCAATATGCACCTAACGATCTACGCCTCCACTACATGTGATTCTAAGGCAAGCGGACATAATTACTAAACCACATTCAAGAGAATACCAAGATGTTATTTTGATAGAAACCAAGGTAGCACCGCTTAGTCGATCCTTCGAACAAGGATTCATAAGGTGACTCCTAAGGCGGTCTTCAACACTCAGCCTGGTATCGGACCTGAAGAGAGTACATTCTTCTCGCGATTTACCAAAACTAGAAGGAAACCGCATACGCTGGATAAAATTGGACCATGATCATTCCTAAAATATGGGTTCACGACAATATCGCTAAACCTAATGACTATGATAGTAACTCTAACTAGGGGTTTTATTTACCTAACCTAGGAGGTCTCATCGAGTGCAAAGTTTAAGGTCGTTCTACGGTTTTAATTTTCTTATATGGTAAAAAGGGATCACACATACAGGAAAACTATACACGAGTATTTTTATTAGAGTTGAGTGTTCCCATTAACACTCTTTATTGTGTTTGCAATGTAAGAAGGTAATCCAGTAATTAATTTAATCGTCTATTGAAAACTGAGAAAGTGCTACAATATATTAACTTCAATTTCAATTTACTATATATAAAATCAAATCCCCTGTTTTTTTTTGCCATACACAATTAAGAATCAAACTGAACCGGTGATTAGATGCACATTTCCTAAGTTATCCCTAAAACTAGCATCTCATGCATATTAACAAATTTCATTTATAACCTTTCGGTAAAAAGAGACTACATTAGACAGTTATTCATTTTATAATAACCTATAAAAATTACAATAATAATAATTAAATCAACACATCACCCTTTTCGTCGTCATTCTTCCATCCTAAAAAAACCCACGGTGAGCAAGATATCAATGATAAATCACTGGCATGGCATCTACCCTAAGCAAACATAAGTATCACATTTCAGATTTCCTATTTACATCTGACAAAAATTACAATTTGCAATTAAAATAAAATAAGGTCTAAAAACATGTATCCATTGCATTTTGTTTTTCTACATTTTATAAACCCAGGGAGAGAGAAGGAGAAAGGAAGAGAGAGAGAAAACACCATTTCCTCAAAATTTTATAATACACACAACAAGTTTCATTTTAGTGTTTTAAATTAGTTATTTACATGTGTTTAAACATTTTCCAAGGTTATTTGGCAAACGCTACGAGGGGTCCCACAACTTTCTACTTCTTACATTTTCTCACTAGCTGCAAAACGTACCAAATGAGCTCAAAGGCTCAGAAACTGCTTCCAAAGATTATCTTCCAATGAACACCCACATCTCATGAATAAATTTATAAGTGTCCCCAAATATACCAAGAGTTCATAGCAACTGACGGAATTGAAAAGGGAGAGCGCACGGTCTGCGTTTGGCGGCTAGTTTTTCAGGGCCACTGGTCGTAGTTCACCCAGTTGTAAAATGACAAAAGTTAGTTCGAGCGCCAGAAAACCGCGTCCATAACTGACATTAGATGGAGAAGCACGCAACGATACATCTCCTACTAGCTCCCCTATATAAAGAGAATTCATCAGAGTCAACGGGATTGAGAACTAGAAGACCATGTTCAAATGACAACAAGTTTTCTGGAGCGACAAGACGAAACTGGACCAGTTTGACCTCATCAAACTGCGACCGGAGGCCTACAAAATGGCTTCGCCAAACTATCTCGAAAGGTTCTCTTTCCTATGCTAAACGTTTCATGCATTTGTCTAATATAAACGCTAGAGGTTGGCGAAGACGGAACGTGATTTATCTTTCCTGGGTTTCAATTGGTGGTGGTCCCAAATCGAAAGCCAATTTTCTAGCTTTTAACAACTCTCTATTGTTGAAAAAACGATGAAACAGGGCTCCTATAAGGGCTTCAAAAGGATGCCGTGTGATCATTTTGGGTCAAACCATAGGTTAAGGTGACTCTTCGTATACCAAGGTACACGAATGAAAACTTCACATCTCGTTTCCAGAGTTGTGAAGGGGTACCTGGTGAGTCTCCGAAAAATTGCAAAATTTAACTATTTTAAGCAAGGAAGAATGTCAAATTAATCAATGGGAAAATCAAATTTGTCGGGTTGATAAAATGACATTAGAAGCGATCAAGAAGGGTAAGAGTTTTTTAGATCATCTCGAAGCGAGGGGTGATAGTTCATGTGGTTTAAAGTAGGCGAGTTTATAATGGCTTCGAGAGTTTGTGCAACATGACACTTTAATGTTTTGTAATGAGTTGAAGGAGACATTTAGCTGTATAAAAAAAATCTAATAACTTTAATATTCTATTTTAGTTACAAAAGAGAACTAAAAACATGAAAATTATGAGAGGTAAGGGAAAGAAGAACCATGCCTGAAAATGATGAGGTGAAAACGGTACAAGGGGCTCCAAGTGGTTTACACTTGCGATCCGTCGAGACCACCATTGTTGCCACATGATGCTAGGTAGTCACGTGCAAACCAAGCCATTCGTTGTGCACCCATGTCTCATCGACAAGAACCATTTCGTGTTTTCAAGAAGTCATCCCGATCCAAGAGACTGCATTTTTCTATGTCAAACAAATCACACGCCTTTTCAACAAGAAATCCATTTTGTGCATATCCCAATTTAAAATGCTTATTTTTAGCACAGCTGAGGGGGTGTTTAAAAAAAAATTGTTAAGTGTTACTTTACCACTGCCAAATCCATTTCCTTCAAGGTTTCAAGGCCTTTACAACAAGCTCATCTACGAATACCCTGAAACCATTGCATTCCATGAGACTGAAATATCTGAGGCATTTTTTTCGAACAGATCACATGCCTTGTGTACACTTCCACATTTTTTCATACACTCTCCGAAACTGTGTCATTGCAAGAACAAAATCTTGCAAAAGAAACTAGATTCTATTGTTCAAACCCTTCTCCAAAGCTTCCCATTTTGGGCACATACGCGAAGGATGTTGCCTGAGTTGTGGAGTTTGGCTTTAAACCTACTGAGTAGTATTTGCTTGAAAGTTTCCAAAGCATTTTCAACAAAATCATTTTATTTTTGCACATCCTGAAATCATAGCATTCTATGAAATCACATTTCTTTGAGGCATTCTTGTGCAACAGTTCAGCGCCCCCCCTTTTATTTTTATTCCACATTTTTGCTTCACGTTTTTGCATAAAGAAAACCTACTAGGGGAACAAGCAACTACAACATCTCCTGACAATAGCCCCATTGCTTCCACGTTTTCTTGCATGTGAATGAAGCACACGCAGGTTCAACACATTTATTTTTACTCCTTTACATTTTTTTGCGCTTTGCTACAGTGTTCAGGAGGATGTTGGCACAGGCTGGGGGGGTTGGGCATTGGGAAGGCCACAGTCCAACATGGAAAATCCATGCACTGATACCTGGTGACAAAAACAAGGCAAAAACGCCCAAAGCAGTTTTGAAGTTTTAAAAAAGAAAATGCGTGCCAAAGCATTTTGATTTTTCCCCGACAAATTTTCCAGACTGCCATCCACCTCCTTCTTCTTTATCCTGGTGCATCTTGCGCAGACCACGCCTGGTCATTCCAAATCCCTCCCCAATGGCGGTGGCAGATGCACTCTCCCTCCACACAAAACTAAAATGATGAAAAAAACACATGCCCTAATTTTCCCTAAAACCGCACCCACAAGAAAAATCACGGGCTTTCTTTTTAATTTGAATAATTTTATTTTAAAATTTGGATCCTTTTATTTTATTTTATCATTATTATTATTATTATTATTTTTAAATAAACGGAGGCATTACATTCTCCTCCCCTTAAGAAAGCATCATTCTCGATGCGACATACAATGAAGAAAGAGAAAATGTACGCAACAAGGGGCGAATGTGGCGAAGGCACACGCTAAGGTTAAGATTTCAGATCATACAAAATCATGGTCACGGGGTGGCCCTAGGAACATTTGGTAGAAATTTTAACTTTCAAGGTTCTGTGAAGATTGGCAGTTCTCTCTTATTCGTTATTTCATTAATCTCTTTCCATTAACATTATTCTTAATTCAAGTCCTTTAAAATTTCATTTTTATAGAATTTTAGTTTATTCATTCCTGTGGGTTCCCATCATGAACTACAGTCACAACACCCTACCAGGGTCATACACAACACTAAAATTTCACAAGCATACTTTTACATACTTTCATGACCATATCACATTACAAGGGTTTCACCAAACCATGGAATGACAACAAGTAGACCACATAACAATTAATTTCCAACAATTTACGCCCTAGACATAGATCTAGTACACACATATGACTAAAAAACAAAATCAACACGTTGATACATATACAACGGGTATCACAAGCCCCAAAATCCATGACTGCACCAACATAGTGCCAAGACAATATCCAATAGTCCATACCAACCAAGAGGAAGAGTCAAGCCAATTCTCAAACATAACAAGGTATCAAAAGACTCATACAAGTACACATAACTCACTATACCAATCTCCACACATCACAAGGCCTCACGAAACAAACTCCAGATATCTCCAAAATTACCAGGTAAAACTTCATATATCTCCTGAAGTATCATAAAGCAACTCCATATACCTCCCCAAAGCATCACCAGATAAGCTCCATATACCTCCCAAGAGGAAGAAACATAGTGCCAAAACCAAGTCGGGTCACTCAACCATAGAGCCCCATCAAGAATAACAGGTCACTCAACCATAGAGTGCCATAAGAAATAATATCGGGTCTCTCAATCATAGAGGCCAATCTCCTTTCTCCTTTTAATGAGGTCGGGTCACCCTATTGCCCTAGACACATAGAGCCCCGTCACCCCCAAACCCAAGTGACATAATAACTCGTGGTTCAACAACCCGCTAGTTATCTGTAACTCCTTGGGGGCGTACCCCCATACAACAAAGCGGGTCCATAGGTTCAACCACTCCATGGTGAATCCCATGACCCTATTCCAACACATTACGACATTAGAACCAGCATAATAATCCATTCAAATGCCAAGTGGCAAAATCAAAAGCCTTGGGCTAGGCTACAAAACTTTCAAATATGAAAAGAAAGTTTTAAAACCAAGAAAAACAAGTGGCTAATTAGCCATGGTTAGTGTAAAATCCAAATGTTAGTGAAATCAATCAAATAAATGCCCAAAATATAAGAACATGTCAATCAAGAAAACGGCTGGTTCTAGCTAAAAGAAAAAAATTAATTTACGAATAAAATACGTAATGAGAAAATAGCACATCACAATCACTATGTGGCCTCATACCACCACCAAAGGGGTACTCATCGAGTTGCTAGCACTCAGACATCGAGCCTCAGCTCGTGAAAATATACATGTAACCAGAAATGAGTATGTCAAATAATGTAACTGTCATCATCTCTGCCTGAATCATTCCTCCATACTCCCACAAGGATCAACATAGTCAAAATCACATAGGATTATTCAATGAACAATCCAATAGGAAAGAACAGGGGACACAAGGTTGCATAAGTTGAGCCTAAGGTGGTGCGCACCCACAATATACTGAGCAAGCTCGAAGTATACTAAATAGATAAAAGTGGGTTTTCAGTCTATATAAGACTCCACTTTCTCACTTGTACTCAGCTCAAGATTATGACAAACCTGGTCCATGCCTCCTCTCTCCACACATACACTCTTGACAATTTATCCCCTTAGGGTCGTCTAGTGTAAGGTCACAACATACACATAATTACATCACTAACACAATGGTAATTCACACACAACAACCATAACGTATTATGCATGGTATAAATATACAGGGTACAACACAATCATTACTTTCATGAGTTACGATACATCACATTACTACATTCTACACCCAAAGTGCAATCACTATACACTAGGGTTCATAGGCTCACTGTATGCCCCTATATCACAACATGAACCATTACATATTACACAAATCATACATACAATGGACATAGTAACATCACAACATAACATTCATTTGTAATACATACAAGGTGATACACACATTTCTTCAAAACATGGTAAAACATCATGATACAATTCAATTCACTTTACACCAATTTTTCATGCAATACATCAACACATCATCACATCACATAAGGTCAAAATGTTCCAACACTCTGTAATTCACAATATCATTCCATTCACACAAAACAAGGCGTTACATCACACATGGATTCCTCATTGGATCCACGAAAAGGAGAGTCAATACTCTCAATTCATAAGCAGTAATTCACACGTGACTCTTCATAGAATCCACACGAAGGAGAGAATACTCCCATCCCCAGCACATCAACATGATAACAAAAATGCGCACTAAGTGACATACACCTCATGTGCATTCACACTATCATAATTACGACATAGATCACATCACTCTTAAAACACATTACCCTTCCAATATTTATCATCCATCATGAAACACTATCACTATCATGCAACCCATCATGTAACAACATCTCTATCATGCAAAATCATCACAACTCCAATCCATCCCAGAGGTTCGAGAGCATGAACCTCTGCTCTGATACCATATGTAGTGCCCACATTTTACACACCCAAATACAACAGTAAAATACCAGGATAATTTTTTTTTTTGACTTACATTGCTCACTACACATAACACAAGGGCTCCAAGTACAGAACTCGGCACACATGTGACAATCACATAAGTCATCGACTCACAAAGACACATGCAAATGACATCGGCACAGTCGATGCCACACTTTTCCCAATGAACATGAATACTAGCAACGACCCAACCACAAGAAACGTGACTTTAGGAACGACGAACCCACGACATATCATTACTTTAAATGTATTTTAGTTACGGCTAAACTTTCCAAGATCCTTATTAGGTAAGCATGATTTTCTCCCTTTTTTTTTCCACCTACATGTTCTGAAAATTTGTTTCACAGTTCACTTATTGTTCAACCATTTAATTTTCTCTTTACCCTTATGACAAATCTTCATAACTTACATAAGTATTTTTCCATATTTCAAATTTTATACAAAATTCTAACTCTCTCATTCTTATGTTAAGATTAGGCTTCCCAAAATGCTTATTCAAAGTTTAGAATTTAACCTTGTTACACAAGTGAACCTAACGTGATGTCAGGATGAAATCTTGGGATTAAGGAAGACATAGATTGAAATAGTTTTTTCCCCAAGAACATCCATCGATCACAGAAATAGTCATTTCCCTACCATTATTATTATAGTACAATAACTTGCTGAATTCCAAATTTGATTTATATATATATATATATATATATACATCCTTTGTTTTCTCGAAGTTTGATCACACCATTTGACAATTCATATTCTTTATATCACATGAAGAAGTTGCTTAAATTAAGTCATAAGGACTCCCAGTTGACCTTATTCCTAACCTCAAATTTCGTGGTTTTACATCTCATATGATATGCTTTCGCATATCGCACTAAGGATCTCATTATTAGCATCGTTTTAAACAAAAGAGTTACGAAAGTACTTGTCTGACATATTAAAGAAGTACAAGGTTAGGAGCTTAATAAACTACACATCAACACTAGGGATCTATGTACACAAAGATCCCATGTCTATACACTTCAGGATTCTGATTAAGGTTAAAATGTATTTATTCCTATAATGCCTTATATGACGTAGAAAGGGATCAAGGCACTAGATTACAATTTCACAAGGTTCTCAAGAATCAACATCTTTCCACTACAATTTCGACATACAAGGGTTAACTAATAGAATTTAATACATAGAAGCTAACTATATCAAAACCTTCATTTAGGGTTTAGTTTAATTCCAACAGGGATTCCATTCACTGATGAAGCCTAATTTCTACATGTGATTTTGTAGGCAAGCGGACATAATTGTACTAAACCAGGATACAAGGGAGTAAAGATCTCTACCCACTCCATAGAAACCAAGGTAGCACCGCTTAGTCATTCCTTCTAACAAGGACTCATAAGGTGACTTCCAAGGCGGTCTTCACCACTCAGCCTGGTGTCGGACCTGAAGAGAGTACATTCTTCTCGCGATTACCAAAACTAGAAGGAAACCGCATACTTTGGATAAAGTTGGACCATAACATTCCTAAAATATGGGTTCACGACAATGTCGTTAAACCTAATGACTATGACGGTAACTCCAACTAGGGGTTTTATTTACCTAACCTAGGAGGTCTCATCGAGTGCAAATTTTAAGGTCGTTCTACGGTTTTAAATTTCTTATATGGTAAAAAGGGATCACACATATAGGCAAGTTATGCACGAATATTTTATTAGGGTTGAGTGTTCCCATTAAAACTCTTTATTGTGTTTGCAATGTAAGAAGGTAACCCAATAATTAATTTAATCATTTATTAAATACTGAGAAGGTACTACAATGTATTAACTTCGATTTCAATTTACTATATATAATATATATATATATATATATATATCAAATTTTTTTTGCCATACACAATTAAGAATCAAATTGAACCGGTGATTAGATGCACATTTCCTAAGTATCCCTAAAACTAGCATCTCATGCATATTAACAAATTTCAATTATAATTTTTCGGTAACAAGAAACTGCATTAGACAACTATTCATTTTACAATGACCTATAAAAATTACAATAATAATAATTAAATTCACACATCACCCAATTCGTCGTCATTCTTCCATCTTGCAAAACCCACGTGAGCATGATATCAGCGATAAATTGCTGGCATGGCATCCACCCTAAAACAATCATAATTATCATTTTTCAGTTCCCATTTACATCTGACAATAATTACAATTTGCAATCGAAATAAAAAAAATGTCTAGAAACATGTAATCATTGCATTTCATTTTTTCTTCATTTTATAACCCAGGAGAGAGAAGAGAGAAGGGAAGAGAGAGAAAACATCATTTTGTCAAAAGTTCCAATACACACAACAAGTTTCATTATAGTGTTTTAAACAGTTATTTACATGCATTTAAATGTTTTCAGGGTGATTTGGCAACCCTACGAGGTCTTGCAGCTTTCTACTTTTACGTTTTCTTGCTAGCTACAAACTGAACAAAACGGGCTTGGAGGCTAAGAAACTACTTCCAAAGGTTATCTTCTGATGAGCACACACTCCACGATTAACTTTCTACATGTCCCCAGATATACCAAGAGTTCATTGAAACTAACAAAATTGAAAAAGGGCACACGGTTTGCGTTTGGCGGCTAGTTTTCGGGGCCACTGGTCGTAGTTCACCCAGTTGTAAAATGACAAAAGTTAGCTCGAATGGCCCAGAAAACCGTGTCCCATAACTGACATTCGATGGATGAAGCACACAACGATACATCTTCCTACTAGTTCCCCTATATAAGGAGAATTCATCAGAGTCAACGGACAGGAGAGCTAGAAAACCATGTTCAAACGGCAATAAGATTTCTAGAGCGACAAGATGAAATTGGACCAGTTTGACCTCGTTAAACTGCGACCAGAGGCCTACAAAATGGCTTCACCAAACTATCTCAAAAGGTTCTCTTTCCTATACTAAAATTTCCATGTAATTTTCTAGTATAAACGCTAGAGGTTTGTGCGAAGACGGAACGTGATTTCTCTTTCCAGGTTTCAAATGGCGATCCAAAACGAAAGCCAACTTTCTAGTTTTAACAACTCTCTACTGTTGTAAACCAGTGTTACAGGGCTCCTAAAAGAGCATCAAAAGGATGTCACATGATCGTTTTCGGGTCAAAGCAAAAATCAAGGCTACTCCTCGTATACCAAGGTACACGAATGAAACTTCACATCTCGTTTCTAGAGTTGCGAAGGGTACTTGGTGAGTCTCTGAAAATTGTCAAAATTTAACTATTTTAAGCAGGAAGAAGGTCAACTTAATCAATGGAGAGTCAAATTTGTCTGGTCGATAAAACGATATTGAAGCGATCAAAAGGGGTAAGAGTTTTCTAGATCATCTTGAAGCGAGGGTGATAGTTTGTGGTTTAAAGTAGACGAGTTATAATGGCTTCGAGAGTTGCGACACGACACTTTATTGTTTTGTAATGAGTTGAAGGGAGACATTTAGCTGTATTAAAATTCTAATAATTTAAAATTCTATTCAGTTGCAAAAGAGAACTAAAACACGAGAATTATGAGAGGTAAGGGAAGAAGAACCATGCTTGGAAACGATGAGCAAAGAGGTACAAGGGGCTCCAAGCGGTTTACACTCGTGATCCGTCGAGACCACCATTGTTGCCACATGATGCCAGGTAGTCACGTGCAAACCAAGGTGGCCATTCGTTGTGCACCCATGTTGGCATCCAAAAGAACCATTTCAAGTGTTTTCAAGTAAGTAAGCCCATCGGTAAAGAGGCTGCATGTGTTCTGGGATAGTCAAACAATGTCACATGCCTGTACTATGAACAAGTCCATTATGTGCATATCCTACGATTTAAAACTAGCATTCCATGAGCACAACACGGGTTGTTTAGAGGAATTCTCCCAAACAAGTGTCATGCACCTTCTCGACAAATCCTTTCCTTAAAATGTATTCATCGGGAAGGCCTCATATGCAAGCTCATATACGAATACCCTGAAACCATTGCATTCCATGAGACTGAAATATCTGAGGCATTTTTTCGAACAATTCACATGCCTTGAATACACTTCCACATTTTTTCATATCTCTCAGCTGTGTCATTGCAAGAACAAAATCTTGCAACAAACCAGATTCTATTGTTCAAACCCTGCTCCAAAGCTTCCCATTTTGGGCACATACGCGAAGGATGTTGCCTGTGTTGTGGAGTTTGGCTTTAAACCTACCAATAGTGTTTGCTTGAAAGTTTCCAAAGCATTTTCAACAAACTCATTTTTTTTTGCTTAGCCTGAAATCATGGCATTCTATGAAATCGCATTTCTTTGAGGCATTCTAACAAACAGTTCAGCGTCCCCTTTTTATTTTTTTTTATTTTTGCTTCCACGTTTTGACAAAAAATTCCTCCCTAGTTCGTGTTTATTAGTTGTCCACACAAGAACAGGTTTCCCCCCATTTTTGGCGCTGACAGGGGGAGAAAACAAAACTGGTAGTAACCAAAAAAAACAAATTTTCCATTATGCTTTGATGGATGTGCGCACCCTGCTCCAAAATGCCATGTTTTTTCTTGCACATGTTGGATATTTATCTGTTGCAAGGGAGGATGCTGACACGTCAACAAAAACCATGGCACTCCATGGGATGAAATTTGGTGGCCTTTCCTTGACAGTCCAAACAAAACAGACAAGAAAAAAACGCCCTTCAACGTACATTGGTTGGTTAAAGCAAAAAACTGCGGCCTGGTCTAGAGCTCAAACCTATGGCGGCGGTGGCTTCCCCCACATATAAAACCAAAAGATGCATAGAACAACAAAGAAGAAATAAAGGAAAAGAAGAATGAGAAATGAAGCTAGAGCCCCCTTGCCCTAATCCACCCTAAAAGTTTTCACGGGTTTTTTCATTTATATATTTTTAATTCCTTTTAATTTATTTATCTATTTCTTTTTTTTTTTGTTATTTATTTATCTATTTATAATTAAAGGAGGCATTACACATGATCATATCCATCATGTAATACCTAAACAAGGGATTTCAACCAAATTAGTGATCCTTATATCAAAATAAATGCTTTACAAATTCAGAGATGTACTCGTCTTAATTGTGGTTCTAGCCAATCACATTTTACATCAGGAAATAGAGTAGGGAATACCATATCAAGTGGTCCTACTGTCACATATTCATTGATAGGAGATGCTCCTATCCCTGGCCAATCAATGAGTGTTCCAGGGTCCGCATGAGGGTTATTCACCCACGCATGGATTAATTCCACTTCCCTTGGGGCACTAGGTGGTTTATACACCATCGATGTTGTATGAATAATTATATTTCCTTCATCTATCTCCAAGGTTAGACCTACAAACAAAATTTTGTTTGCATCAGAATCAAACTCCATATGAACTAAGTTTAGCTGCTCGAATACATTCTCATCAGAATGAGGTGGAAGTTCATTTAGAGCATTTTCATTGATTTGAATATCCAAATAGAACTTATCATGTTCTATTTTATATTTCAGTGCATTGTAAACTCACTCTCTATTGACTTTAAAGTCGTATTTTGTTCCACGCTGATCTCACCTTCGAACAATAATCATTGGAAAATCTTTCAATCTATGTGGCAAAATATTAGCGATTTCTTTTACTTCTTGAGGAAAACTTATCGTGTGACCTTTATATTTATATTGACCTCTTGATGCATGTGTTACCTGCAGGATTAGGTTGACACGGGATATCAAAATTTCCTCAAGTTGAGTTAAGTTTTCAAGTTCTGGCAGTTGTGGCCTAGGATCCATATTATTCGATGCCGAAAATTGGTGATGACCTTTCTCTTGTCGACATCTAGTACACACAGGTCCTTGAGGTGTTCGAGAAACTTTTATTCCAAATTAGCATTCTTTATAAATATAACACATGACCGACAAAGCAAGGTTATCAAGACTGTCGAAAAATCATTTGGACTGTATTGAAATCTCTGCCAAGCATTCCATTGGGATCAAATATATTTTATTCTCTCACAATATGTGATTCTTGAATTCTTCTTCTTCTTCTAGGTTCGATTGTTGACTCCTTTCGTAAATCATTATTTTTCATTGTTCTTCTTCTCATTGTTTATATTGGTTGTAATGTCGTCTCTTGTTGCACACTGTCATTCTCTAAATTATTTTCAACGTCTAGATCCATTATATCTTGGGCCAAGTTTTCTGGTGTTTCGATCACGCAATCCACCGATGCTGAATTTCCTCCCCTATAATTAACTTCAACATTACCAACCATTCTACAATAATTCCTCTTAGATGCTTCACGGTGAAGTTCTTGTCTATGTAGTTTTTCTTCCTCTTGTAACTGACTTGAACGAATATGTCTTTGTAACCTTGCTGTTGATACATGTGAGTCATTATGAGACGATCATTCACATATTGTTGTCATGTTATTTGCATGTTGTCTTCTTTCTGCATCTAATTCTTCATTTGTTAATTCAGCCCTCCGTTCTTCGAATCTTTGTCTATCATTATCATTTTGATGTTTCCTTTGTTCCTCTCGTTGTGCATTTTTCATTTCTTATTGTCTCCTTCTGTGATATTGTCTTTGATATTCGCTTCGATATGCTCTTCTTTCGTCTTCATTTTCAAAATTTAATCGTGGTCGAGCCATACCTATAAAGTATTTTAAACAAATATTCTAATTATTTATATAACTAAAAAATCCACATACATGTAATAGAAATTTATCATATAATATCCAAGTTGTAACAATTAGCAAGAATAATCAAAGAATGATATGAAATCAAGAGAATAGGAGATTAGAAAAAGCGGTTCCTTTTCCATATCTATAACCTTTTGTTTGATTTTTAATAGTTTTTTCACCAACATACTCAAAACACTATGCAATTTATAAAATTATTTATATAAATAATGCAATCAAATCCTTACATTCTCATCTTTCTTCCTTAGGAAATTGATTTGAACGAACTTGTCTTTGTATCCTTGTTCTTGATACATGCGAGTCATCTTGAGAAGATTGTGCATGAATTGTCATCATGTTATTTTCATGTTGTCATCTCTCTGCATCTATTTCTTCATTTGTCAATTCAACCCTTCGCTCTACAAACCTTCTTCTATCATTATCATTTCGACGTTTCCTTTGTTCCTCTCGTTGCGCATCTGTCATTTCTTGTTGTCTTCTTCTGCAATATTGTCTTTGATATGCTTTTCTTTCCTCTTCATTTTCAAAATTTAATATTGGCAGAGCCATGCTTATAAAGTATTTAAAAAAAACGTATAATTATTTCTATTATTAAAAACTCCATGTACTTGTGATAGGTAATAATCATATAGTATAGAGATTCTAAAAATTATGAAGGATGATATGAACTAAAGCGAATAAGATTTTATATAAACGGTTTGTGTTGCCATATTTATGACCTTTTGTTTGATTTTTAATAGTTTTTTCACAAATATACTCAAAACACCATGCAATTTATAAATTCATTTACATAAATAACCCAATCAAATATCTACATATTTTCATATTAAAAATTCTTCCTGCCAAAGGAGTCACCATAGTGAAAAATTGTACACAAATTGTACACAAACGATCACATATACAAATAACAAACAATACATCAATTCTCTGTTAACACAACAAGTCTTCGTCGACGTCATTGTATAAATCGTTATTATACCGAAAAGTTGTGATAATTCAACAATGTTCCTCTCATAACTAAAACAATATCGAAGACAAAAGTATCAAACAAAGAATTCTCAATTGCGTATTCAAAAATCAACTATATCCATGTCTTTCGATGAAAGAAACGAACACCACCAGTAAAGAAATGTTCAAATGCACATATCCACGTTAATCATTGCTTGAAAAAACACAACATACAAATGTCAATAAAATAACATCTCATCCACTCATGAAAATGAAAAACAATATGATGGAACCACAGTTCCTGGGAATTTATACCAAAACATTTTGCCAAGCATACACAAAATATGATTTCACGGTTTCACTATAGAAATATCAAACATTTATATTTGACATTTCTTATAGAAAAACCGCATCATCGCAAGATGCATGTGTTCAACATACATTGGGGGGTCCTTCGTTACGTTGCTTTGAAAACCTTTCCGAAAAACACAGGCTAACATCCAAATTAGGACGTGCTAGGAGAGCATAACAGGGAACATCCCATTTGCAAATCCTAGCTCCCAATATAAAAAAGGTATGTGCAATGATAGATTCTGAGTTGGACAAATGTACGCAAATGTTCTCCAATGGGAATACTGTAAAAATATGTATATGCATAGAAACATTTCTCATAAACATCACATTATTTTTTTTAGAAATTTTATATTTGTCAATGTCTTCAAATTATAAATTTACAAATATTCAATTTCCAAATACAAAACGCACACTAAGATGTTAAAAACTGTCTATATAACAAAAATAATCTTAATAATTGAAATATTTTACAAGTTTCTATAATTTTTAGATCGATACAAGGATATTGCTAATACATTTTCTATATTTGAGTACCATAATACATTTCTAATTGTAATGTTTCCGATTGTGTTTTTAAAATAAAAGTCTGTAGAGACACTTTCACATCTCACTCTAAGTTACTACTTTTATAAATTACATATCACTTTGGATAATAACTATTTAAAATTTTTATTTAAATAAATTGTTAAAGTAAAAATAAATGGTTTTACATGGGTTATTAAAAATACAAACATTATTAAAGTTTTAATTGCCACACACACATAAAAATGTTGGTTTTCTATGTCATCGAAGATGGAAACCTATATTAAACATGAAATATATGTTTAAGAAAATTATTATTCAATACATGGGTTGATAAAAATACAAACATTATTAAAGTTGTAATTGTCTTACACACATAGAAATGTTGTTTTAATAATACATTTCAACTGGAATCTTATCCATCAATTCAACTTACAATGTTACAATGTTTACATTTTATTAAAAAAATACTCAAAATTTCAACTGGAATTTTTTCCTTAATTCAACTTACAATGTTTACAAGTTAATATACATACATACATACATACATACATACATACATACATACATACATACATACATACATACATACATACATACATACATACATACATACAGACATACATACATACATACATACAGACATACATACATACATATATATATATATATATATATATATATATATATATATATATATATATATATATATATATATATATATATATATATATATATCATGTTTACAAGTTAATTTTGAATTTTTTGCCTTCTAAAGTAACTTTTAATAATACATCTCAATCGATTTTTTTTTAATTCTTTACATTTTTTAAAAAATTACTCAAAATTTCAACTGAAATTTTTTTCTTCTAAAGTAACTTTTAATAATACATCTCAACCTAACTTTTTTCATTCAAAATTATTAAATCTTATCATGATATAAATTTAAATATTTTTTCATTCAAAATGATTAAATCTTATCATGATATAAATTTAAATATGATATAAATTCATAAAGTAACTTTAAAAATTACATATCAACCCTAAACATCAAAGTGAAAAAGACACCGAATATTGCTGCTACCCATGTCTAATACTCGTCTTGTTGGGTTCCCTCCAAGGCCTCCATTCAAAATCTTGAAAAGCTGCTCAAAGCTTTCTTATGGGCTAATGCCTCTACTAGCAAAGGTTTTCATCGAGTAACATGGGATATATGTTGTTTGCCTCATAATTTTGTAGGTCTTGGGCTTATCCACATTCAACGCCAAGGGAAAGCTCTCTGTGCTAAGTGGATTATTAGAAGCATCACTGGCCAAGAAGCTTGGAAAGTTCTCATATGACATGGCATTACGGAAGGCTCTCCTTATGGCCACCCTACATGGAAAGGATTAGGGTTTGTCAATTTTCTCATCACTCCTGTGCCTGTCAAAATTGTTGGCACCTTTGTGCTTAAAAGTATATGGAAAGTGTGGGAATGTGTCAAACCCTGACTTCTATGGAAAGGGGATGGATTTTGTAATGGGCTATCTCTTAACCTGCAATCTCTCTGGTGGTCACCGATTTTTCAAGCCCAAGATCAATGCTTAGCAGAGGTCCTAAGGATCTCCGCACTCAAATTATTCAAGAGTGGAATTCACACCATTGAGGACTTCTTCTGCAAGAACACACAATCCTAGTTATCTTGGCTGGATTTTAAAGCTCTGTTTCAGCTTTCCAACCAAGATCAAGATACTTTCAAAACTGTGATCAATTCGGTTCCTGATCACATGCTACATAAGATTGCTGTGCATTCCTCTCGCCCTTAGTGGACAGAAAGGAAGTGGTATGCTGATACTCCTTTATGTAACTACAAATCCAACAAAGGATATTGATGGCTCTCACCCCATTTTCCCATGGTGGAAAAACTTAATACTCGTTGGGGAATTCACGCCACTCTGTCTACCTAGGGTAGACGATTTGAGATGGTTTTGACTATATGTGTGGAGCCCAAACTTGCTCATTTTCTTTGGTGTATTTTACACCAAGGCCTTCCTATCAAGTCCCGTCTTGTTCAAATTGGGATTCCAGCTCCCAAATGCCCCTTTTGTGGGCATCTGGAAATGCTTTTGCATGTCTTATGGTTATGTCCCAAAGCTCAAATTTCCTGGAACTGGATCCATACTTTTTTATTTCCCTCACGACCCCATTGTTTCACTTGGCAACATATCCTCTTGGGAGATAATCCCAAATTTCTTCTTATGTTCACCTAGATTTGGCATGTTTTCAGAGGGGAGATTTTATTTTGGATATGGAAAGAAAGAAATGCTTTTTTCTTTTCTAATTATGTAGTTGATCAATCTTTCTTGATTTATAATAAATCTATGGTGATCTCCAATGTACTTCTGCAGATTCAAGTTCAAGCAAACAAGGTGGCACTGGAGGTGGACCACCTCGAGACTCTACTACACCACTAGGGGGAATCCCCGTGTAATATTTCCCAAGTGCTTCCGTCTCCCACTAGGAGCTCCTTGCCTTCAGCCCGTGGAGGATGACGAAGCCATTCCCAGCGCCGTGCTTTTAGTCACACCCGCCGCTCTCCAGAGCTGAGTCATTGGCATAGTCATTCACCTATGTGCCACTGTGGTCAGGGCTCCCCATCACACTCCTTAGTTAATTAGTAGGGTTGGGGCTCACCACCTCGGCATCATGGGTGGGATTCTCCACCACATTTATCGGCTTACTAGCAGGGCTGGGCACTCCTTCACCTCTACTTCGCAACAGGCTACTTGGCATCCACCGCCACCTCTGCAAACTTTTAGAAAATTTCCTCACCTCAGCCTTGCCATTCCTATGCTCAGGGAAGTGGACCTAGAGGAAGATCTTATGGCTAGATGGGAGATTACAGATGTTGGAAAAGATCTACCTGGTGCAGGGTGACTGGATGATCAGGATCTGCCTGCTTTAAGCATGTTTGTAAGTGCGGCTTGATTGTGTTTTTATTTCTCTCTGGGGTGGTGCTTTTTGTTTTGTTGTACTTTCCTAGGCTTGGCCTAGTTTAACTTTTGGTGTTCTAGGCTCAACCTAGCTTGTTTGTGGTTTTGGGGCGTGCTCTCATACCACTCACTTTTTTGTTGAAAGCTATCTTGTATCTATATTACATTAATATAATATAAGATCTTTTTCATAAAAAAAGACACCGAATATATATTTTGTAATCATTAATTTTTTATTATAAATTTCATACCTATATTATATTAATGACTAATCCTCGAGTGTGTCAAAGTTATGTGAACTGCAATTAATCATGTCTCCATTACCTGCAATGTCCTGCGTTGTGTTGGTGGATTGAAGATGGCCATTAAGAGGCACTCTAGTTAAATATATAATTTGTTTTAAAACATGAAAAACCATCTAAACATCCTTTCAATTAAATTGTATTATCCTCTTTTTACCTTTTTTGTTAGTGCTACACACACACGCACACACAGGCGCGCGCGCACACACACACACACAATCTAAAAAAATATTTATGTTCATGTTTGAGGTGATGTATATATGTACACATGGTTTCCTTATATTTTAAAGTGATTTTGAAGATTCATTTTTATAAATATATTTTTGCCTTTTCTACATTTTTACTTCTGCAACAATCAAATATATTTACAACAAACCTTATAATATGTGTCAAAATTTATTCTCAATATACTTTTTTTCCCCTGATTTGAAGTATTTTCAATTTTCATTACGTTTATAGAATTAATTTGGATGTATTAGCTCAACACTTATGTAGTTAAAACACGTAGCGATGTAATTGCAATAATCCCAAAAAGTTTCAAAGCCATTAAAAAGATAGACTTTATAGATTGGTATTCAATACTCAACAAACACTACATTAAAAAGGACAATCATTTGTATTAATTATTAATATCTATGTTTGTAAATGTGTGGTTAAAAAATAATTTTAAAGTAAATATTATTGTGCTCGTGAATTCAAGTATGGCTAATTGAAATGGGAATGTTAAAAAGGAAATAAATATTTTAAATATATATAATCTTTTTTTATGACAAATATTAAAGATTGTTTTTTATTATTAAGTGAACATATGCTAGACATCATCCTAACTTATGTTTATATGTTTACACATTAATGTATTGTCATTGGGTTGACCATCTCCCTACTGGAAAGCCCTTCGAATCGACTCATGTTGTGCTCACCATGTGCCATGAATAAAAGGATCCATTGGCAATATACTTGAAGGTGCAAACATGACTCACAAATTTTGTTATCTTATCATGCAACATAAGAAGCTGATACAACATTCTTTTTATTGAAATTCTAGACAATACACACTCATCTGAAAATTCCTGCCATACAATTTGAGGTTCCACATTAGAATATCATATCCTTACAATTTAAGGTCCTAATCGAAAATAGGTCCAAAATATTTCAGGTCCCATGTTTGAATGACAACTAGTGTCATGAATAACCACAATAAAAATGAATTCATTTTTGTCATTTATTGTTGGAAGGAAGAGTGGATATGTACATGATCTAAAACCGTTGATCATACAGTCAACATATTTAGCCATATGTGATTCACTGTATATATTCTCAACTGATTTTCCATTTGAAATTTTATTGTATAAGCAACTCCTCATTGTAGCCACACCATAAACCCCATAAAGAAAAACAACATGGAATCAATGAATCCTATAAATCTTTCTTCTAAATCCTCTTATTTTTGTGCTCACACAATAGACCATCACCAATGGTAGTTTACATTCACAATAAAAAATCAGTAAGATGAAGGAAAACAAAGCCATGTGTAGACACTAATTTTTTTAAATTCTACTCCTCGAAATTGTTGGTTTTGACATTTCTGTCTTTCTCAAACAAGTGTACTTTACCCATTCTCATCTGGTACATCTCTAGGTCTCTTTTTTAGATTACTTGGTCATAGACACTCATTTTTCCACAATTTTAAAGAACTTAATGTATGAAATCCATTTAGAAAATCCGTTGGTTAGCTTCCAAACCTCATACTTCAAATTTCTCTTCTAGGGTAAAAACGTATAGTATGGTCAATTTGTGTCATACGGTCCTAACCCTAGTGTATAGTTTTTCCCTTGCTCACTTTGATCCCGAAATTTCAATTGCATATTATTCTTTGGGTCATTTTATCCTCCTTAATCGACCTTTGTAACTTAAATCATCTCTGGAAACATATATAAGCAATTAAAACTCACCTCATTTAGTACTTAACACTCTTGTAGACTCATATTGCAAAAGATATCTCAAAAGGTACATAAATCTCCCTACACTTTGCAAATACCTCTACACATTCATCGGGGAAACATTATCTACAAGTATAAAGCTTCCCACTAGGTCTAGGTGACTCCTTACCACATTTGCAAACATCCAAAGTCACTCACTAAACTAGATATGCAAGATAGAAACTCAAGTCAAGATTTGTCAAAGAAAGAATGTCAAATTTGATTGTACTACAACTTGATTTAATAAAAATTGATTTATTAAAACCTACTTGCAAAGTAACTGATGGAAACAATGAAGTACAATTGCTAGATACACTATGACACAAGTAATAAGCTGATAAAATAATGAAACCATAAGTGTAAGAGAGAGGAAAGGAATTAGCTAATTTGCGTTTGATTCTGGGCTGGTGCAGACTAAAAAAATGATGAACCTAAAGTAAACTGTGTTATTATTGCACACTGTAAAATCCAAAGTTGTCAGATAAGGCCAGACCAGGGTGCTTGGATTGGATTAGGTGCGCTTAGGTGTTAGAGTATGCTTCTAGGTGCATGTGAATGTGAAAGTGGTTAGAATATGATTTTTCTGGTCTCACACAAGTGTCATTGATAGTCACCGTTGGTCACCTAAATGTTACAATATGATCATTGAGTGCACTTGTAACTGACAAACATATATTCACCTACAAAACCCACAATACCAGATCAAATCCAAAAAAATAAAGATGCAATATGGGGAGTCAGATCGACCTTGATGGTCACTTGACTGAGTGAACTTACGACCAAACGTCACACTACATCTCAGACTCCATGTAGTTCTTGTGCATGTGTGAAAGAATCAGGCCCTAGGAATCCCTTATGTGAGTGCATGTGATAACAGGTGATAGCTAGATGTACTAATGTAAATAGAAGTGTGGATGGATTAATGAACTTCCCCTTCATATGCAGTGTATGCAGAAAATGTAGTCCCTTGTCCCTTGAATAGATGCTACATGAATGCCTTTGATTCTCTTAGATTCCTTTGGATGCAAGCTTAGGTGATGATAATAGATTCTTAGAGTTTGATCCCAGGGTTCATATTAATAAGCCTTTGGGAAATAGAAAGTGGAATATCCCTGACGAATATAGATGGACCCAATTTCACGCAAAAGATGATTTTTTTGGGTTTTCAGAATGAAATTTTCACTTGGTAGTTTCCAAAGGTTGTTTCATTTTTTTTTGGATGATAATAATGTTTGTTGTCACACAACAACAAGGTTTATTGTCACATGACAATAGATCTCATTCTCGTGCAACAAAAACCTTTGTTTTCGCACGACAACAAAACTTATTGTCACATGACAAGAAGGATTTATTGTCATACGACACCAACATTGTTTGTCACATGGAAATGAGATATGTTTTCATGTGATAAAAAACCTTGTTTTCATGCAACAGAAAACATTGCTTTCATGTGACAACAAACCTTTCAATCATGTGAAAACAACCTTTTTTGTGATGCAACAACAAGCTTTTTTGTCTTGAGACAGTAAACCATTTATCGTTCAAAAACAAAAAATTGTTTTCATGTGTCTTTAAACATTTTTTGTCTTGCATCAATTTTTTTTTTGATGTATGTATCTAGGTCTTAGATGTTGGGTGTCTCTTCCTTACTCTTGTCACACATCCTGATACTATAACCCTAATCTTACCCTATAAATACCCCTTTGGCCCTAGTTTTCACACTTTACACAAAAAAAATTTTCATTCTCCTAGTGCTCACAGGTCTCGTAAGTCCTAGTGCAATAAAAAACAAAAATACCAAATACAATCCAACCTCTAGGTCTTGATTTAGGTATCATTCTCCCAATGCGACAGTGATTATAGGTCTCGAATCATTGAATTATTTTAGCCTTCAGGTCTCGATTCTCACGTGGCAAGGGGATTATAAGTTCTTAAATATAGTCTACGTAATGGAAGCTGAAACTAACCAGGCCACCACCCTACCAAATATTCAATACAAGAAATTAATGTTCCTACACATTCATGCAATCTTACAAATGAATACAGGTTATAAGGAATGGGTACATGCTTGTGGGTTTGCAAAACTGATTAACATGCAACAATTCAAGACAAATACTAACATTTTGAACTACCTCCTCTCCTCATTCAATCCACAAGATGGAAAATTCACTATGAAATTTCCAAATGGATGTACATTCAGATTCAATGTGTATCCTATTAATATTCATTGATTGATAGGCCTTCCTTTTAAAGATTACGCCCTTGTCATAACCAAAGACACTCTGACAAAAGATGATAAGATTTTCCTTGAATATTATTACAATTTCCATGTTAATGGTACATGTAACATATTTTAATTTGTAACATTTAAATTTTGATATAAATTGTGGTTAATTATTATTTAATGAATTTTTGTATAAAATGTCAACAAATTAAGATGATTCGATACGCAAGGAGTTATAAATAGTTTTCTTGTTGCCATGATATCTTTTTTTCAAGCCAGAATTATCTTGTAGGGTAGGAAAACAAATAATCCCCATTGGGTTATTGCCTACATTCTCTCAACGATCCAAAATATTTGATTTGATTCATGCACATACTTGTCAAATAAGATAAAAGAAGATATTATAAATATTGGATTTTTTTAAAAACCACTTGGTTGTACTAATAAATATATCCTGGCTCTTTATTTTGAGGCATATTATAATTTAAAAGGTGAACCCACTCCTACTTTCCTGAATGACCAGATAAAGTGATTATCAATTAGAATTGAAGAACAACATGTTAATAAATTATATTTTGATGTTAGTAAGATTATTGATTATTCACTTCTATTACAAATTACATTTGGATGTCACTAACATTATTCAATTTTTTTTCCTCATTACCTTATGTAGAGAAAAATTCTGGAGGCCCTTCCACAAAAAAAATATGCAGCAAGAGGAAGAGGCCAACAACATGTTAAGGCGTCGGTAGATTCCCAATCTGACATGGAACCTCACTCATCACCTCACCCTCAATTAGTAAAAAAAAAAAGATGTAATACCCTTAACATCTAATATTGGTTTTTTAACATTTTACCATTTATTATTTACCATTTACCATTTACCATTTTGACTTAACATGCTATAGGGACTTTGGACTATCCTCCACATTTATCACTACAATCACCCACTAAATCAGTACAATCACATGCATCTATTCAATCGCAACACATGAAACATCCTACACCACTCCAATCACCCACAAGTCCAACACAATCATTTCAAACTTAGATGCAACCAGTACTGGTTGGATTTCAGCAAGTATACATTTTTTATTTTGTATAATTTTTAACATTTTTTTATATAAGTTACTAGTTAGTAATTATTTTATTCTTGGACTTGATAGTGCATTCCAATTCATCGTCATCTATTCAAACGATTCCACCTCCTCCACCAATACAACCTTTTTGAGAAAAAATTCCTACAAGAGGAAAAATACCATTGGTAAATGCATGACACTTCCGGCCCTTAGCGAGACACTGAACATTCCTTCAGAATTTCCCAATATCTCTTTCAGAGGCTTGCCCATCACAATAGGAAAATCAGTTTTAAATCAAATTAATTTAGATTAATACTTTTTGGGCATTGATACCAATAACCCAATATTTTTTTTATACACGCGATATGATTCAAGGCCCACAAATATGTTTATATTTCAATGTATTTATTTTAACATTTATACATATCAATTTCTTGTCAATTTTAATTTATTCAAATCACTTCAAATTTTAACATAAATTTATTTGATCACAAATAGGATCATGACACATAGCGGAAAAAAATGCAGCACAAGGACTTCAAGCCCCAAGGACCCCATCCACTCCATCATCCTCTTCAGACGGTGACCACTTAACTACATTTTATTTAGATAGCTTGATTACTAATGACTGTGAAGCCCATGTCTAATAATTTGTTATGCCTAGTCTAAGTTGTCTTAAATGCTGGGAGTGAAGGGATAAATTATTAACTAAGGAGATAAAGAATAATTTTTATAAACATTTCCAAAGGTATAATTTATATGTTGCAGTCCAAAATCATCCTGCTAAGATAGATATCTTACTTAACCAAGCACAAGGTGAGACTGTAACATATAACAACATTTATCAAGACAATGTTTTAGATAAAGTATTGAATAAATTATAAAATATTAACAATGAATCCCAGGCATATTTTAACAAATGTTGAACAGACAAAGATTCATTGGAAATTGCAAATGCTGAAAGAGATAAATTTGTTGTAAGTATATGAGGTAAATGTTTATTAATATTTTTAATTGAGCTCAATGTTTTTGTTGCAGTTGGAACATGAAAACTTAAAATGTAAAGAAAATGTATTCCAAGTTCACTTGTAAATAGCTAAGAAACGTTTATCCTCAACAATGAAACTTAAGCATACTATTGTTTTGGTTAACAAACAAACCAATACTCTGAAGCAACTTATTAAAGAGAATGGAATGGATGTTGAGATTTTGTTCAAGGAAAAGGTAGCTAAAGATCCTTTTTTGTTATCCTATAGAGATTATTCAAAGGAATATGAAGCAATAGTTAATAAATTAAACACTACTGTAGAGGATCTTGTTAATTCTAGAATTCTTGAAGCATAGAATAGAGCATCGTCAACCATTGGGAAAAGTGACACAAAATTCATAAAAAAATGGAAAAGGAAAGTACCAAGGGGTGTGGGGAAGTTTTTAATGTTTGAGCATATAGTACAAGTGTAGCTATATTTGTTGAAAAGTGTTTACAAAACTTAAACCTTTAAAAATGTTGAAGTTTACTTTTTGAATCTTGAAACTTGAATATTTGTTTAACTTGAAGTATGTTTAAAGTTGAATATATGTTGTTATGGTTTTCATTGAATCTCACTTTTTTACACGTATTATCTTGCAATATGGAATTTACATTTTGTTATATATAAATTCTAGATTGTGAACTGTATTGATATCAAAATATGTATGGAATGAATTTGCTTTAATGTTGAAAGTTTAATTATTTACAATGTGATGTTTTTCATGGAATATCATTTTTTACATGTAATTTAATTGACTATTTCATTTCACATGACCTGAGTACCTTCAATATTTCATGTTTTCGTAAATACATAGCTATCGATATATAATCTTAATGAAATAAACTAATGAGATGATTCTCTTCCACTTAATACAAAAAAAAAATTCTTCTCTCTACTTGTAAATTTTGAACTCTGCAACAGGTTTCTTCACATTACCTTTGTAACTCTTCTTAAAATCCATAAGAAGAATCACATAAAAAAATTTCCTTTCGAAGAATCACCTTTATGAAGTCACTAGTGCATGCACGTTGCAATGGTTTTTATGGAATCTCAATTTTTATACTTATTATGTTGTAATATGAAATTTATATATTGTTTATATATAGTCTTTTATAAATTTTAGATTATGCATATGTATGGAATGTATTTCCTTTAATGTTGAAAGTTTAATTATTTACAATGCGACGTTTTTCAAGTAATCTCATTTTTTTACATGTATTTTAATTGACTACTTCATTCCACATGACCCGAGTACCTTTAATATTTCATGTTTTCATAAATACACAACTATTGATATAGAGTCTTAATGAAGTAGACTAATGAGATGATTCTCTTCCGCTTAATACACCAAAATATTCTTCTCTCTAGTCTTGTAAAATTTGAACTCTGTAACATATTTCATCACATTACCTTTGTAGCCCTTCTTAAAATCCTTTGGAAGAATCACATAACAATTTTTCCTTAGGAAGAATCACCTCTTTGTAGTGTGTGCACATTGCAATGATTTTTATGGAATCTCATTTTTTACACGTATTATGTTGCAATCTGGAATTTATATTTTGTTATATATAGTCTTACAGAAATTTTAGATTTTGAATATGTATGGAATGCATTTGATTTTATGTTGAAAGTTTAATTATTTATAATGCAAAATATGTAAGATGGATCTAAAAATACATGTCACAAACACTACATCACATCAATAGTATTCCAAAAACGCATGTCACAAAAACTACATAAAAACACTTTGAAAATACCAAAATAAATAAAATAAGATTATTATAAATCCAGGTATGAGAGGGTTTAAGGTACCTCTTGATGGGTTAAAATGTATATGGGCGCAAAATGAGAAATCCTCCTTCGCAACAAGGTAGATGACTAGAAAATAAAGAGAACTCAACATGAAAAATGATTAGTTTAGATGGGTGGGTTTCCTGAGAATGTTAGTCCCAAGAAGTGAGAGATTCCTAGGGTGGATGTCAACCCATGTTTTCAATCAAGAAAAGATAAAATATTGATTGATTGGATGAAGCAAGGTCTGAGACAAGACAAAAACTGAAATATAATGAAGATAAAGTAATATGTAGATTTGATCTAAGAAAATTGAATGAAACATGTGCATGTTGATGGTGACACAAGTGTCAAGAATGAAGTGCCCAGTTGACGGCGACAAGAGAAGATCAACTAGAATTCTAGAATAGTGAAAAAAATGCTAATCTGAAGGCCTTGCAAAATAAATTTCCAAAAATGAATTTAAAAAACACAACATCAAAGAAGTTTGAAAATACAAAAATTCTAATTAAATAAAATAGAAGTATTATAAATAATTGTATTTCAATATATGTAAGTATATACAGGTAACATCTTAAATGATAACTAGTGATGAAACAATCCATTTTTAGTAGCCTCCTCATAGTCGATATTTGCATCTACAAAGTTAGAGGATACACCAAATCCAGTCTCATTAAAATTGTATTAATTCTAAATATAAAAAAAAAAATTGAATATATTATTGTAAAATTAAATACATAACAAAATTTAAAATGTTAGGTGAGAAAAATAAATATAAGGTCAAGGTGATACCTATAAGTTTTGAAATAATATTTAAAACTTAGAAAATCCATTTTCAATAGCTTCTTCATAGTTGATATTTACATCTGCAGAGTTTGAGGACGCACCGATTACAAACTCATCATTGAGAACATTTATAGTTACAGTAGTATTTTTAATACAAATTCTTTTTGCAAATGAATTCCAATGTGCAATTGCTTTGTCAAAAGGAAATGTGTCCAGGGAGTAATGCAAAACATACAACCTCATGTAACTTTCTAGATTTTTATCCAACTTGTTTCTTAGTTTTAATTTTATAAACAATAAAGCATTGGAAACCCTTTCATACTCCAAAAATCTCAAAACCATTGTTTTGCACAACTCGTATAATCTAAAATATCCACTGATGTCTTCTAGTAATCAACTACTTTGGTAGGTTTTTCACCAGATCCTTGTAATTACATGACTCTCATGAGGTTCATTTAAAAAATGGTATTGTCTAACCATTGTCGTTATAAAATAAGGTGATTGAGAATTTATTAAGTCAATATTCATTATACCTTTGATTCCGATACCATTGACCTCTGATGTCTTGATGAAATGATCCATTATTGTACCCATGGATTTATGAAAAATATTACTTACAAATCTACATGACCACCTTCAGTATTCCAAAAATTTGGATTCATCACTCCCATAGTTTCAAGAATTTTATCTTTACTAAAACATTCTCTGATTTCAGATGTTAAGGATTACACAATTTTTAAGTTTTATTCATGTATTAACTACAAAAGAATCAAATAGAACATGAGTCATATGAACTTCTTCTCTTTTCAATCATGTAAAATCTAGACATTTTTGCAAACTCTGGAGTGGTATCTCCCTCCCATTAACATTAATATAGAGGTGATAATAGATATTAAATCTCAAATAATTATTGGGAGTCTTAAGATCCAATAAAAATTTCTAGTTATTGAAAATAGGAGTATCAAAACTTTCTTATGAAAAGTACAAGTTATCAAGATTTTGACATACCTACTTTCTTAGCCATATAAAATCAACAATCTAGATTGATCTCTCTTGTGAATTCTTAGTCAATGTATTGATATCCTTCAACATTGGAAGAATGTCAACCAATGTAAGTAATGTTTCCATATTTGTTAAATGGAACAACAAATCCTTAGCCATGTCCACTTCATGACGATATTTGTGCATGAAACCAACCAACGATGGATACTCCTCATGAATTCTACATGCATGTTCATACAAAGAAATCCACTTTGTATCAACATCATTTAGAAGATTTTTTCCATTTGTAATTCCAATTGCAAATTTTTGAAAATCAAGAAATCAATTTTGATTGCTTGACATATAGGCATGAAGAAGTTATTTGATAAGGTCTTCTATTTTACACCATTTTTGAAGTTGCTAACTATTTTTTATGCTAGATTCATTCTATGAGCCATACAATGAATTACAAGCATATAAGAGGCTATTGTTGTTTTCAATCGAACACACATCCTAGTTTGATGACTCTAGATAACTGATGCACCATCTGCACCAACACATACTAACTTCGTAGCAATTTCATAATCAGTCATGCCAACAATATCTTTCAAATGAGAAATAACTATTTTATATAGGTTTTTGACATTGCAAATTTCAACCATTTTCCATACACCCAACAAATGCAGTTTCCTTACATGATTTTATAATGTATAAACATGAATAAATACCCATGAGGTTTTGTCAATTGTTGTTACTTCATCAATTAATGGAGAGATAAACTTTGTATTTTTTACACTCTCTTTAAAATATTCCCTTTCAATAATTGTAAGGAATTTAGCCATTTCCCATGCACTGCTGTATAACCAATTAGACTGGGGAATGTTGTGCATTCCATTATATTGATACAAAACTTTGAAATCAAAGAAACCTGAAATTGGTCTTCCCTTCTTAAGAATGTGGAATAGGGTAGAAAACTGTAACTATTTAGCATGAAAATTTGATTAAATCACCTTACCAAATTGTGATGTGATTATCCTACCCTTTTCCATGAGATGTCTACGTCTTTTTCGCTCAGATTCATACTTTACTGAGTATTTAACATGCATACATTATTTTTACTTTTTCCATGTGTGTGTTTTTATTTTCTATCCATCCTCCCACTGTACATTCAGATATTTTTTCCACAATGTTTTTCAATTGCGTCTAACTTCAATTGTATTTTTTATTGTTTTCAAGTTTCCAAGTACATATTGTATATGTAAATTCAAAAGGGATATCTTCAGGATTAGTTAGCTATACAAGTTTGATAAAAGTAAATTTGGCAATCCACTTGAACTTATATGTCCTACAAAGAGTCCACATATTCTTGTTTTCTTTCAAATATTTACTTTTTACGAGCTTCATATGTTACTTCATATTTAACATGCATACATTCTTTTTCAGTTTTCCATCTTTGTGTTTTTATTTTCTAGCCATCCTCCCACTGTACAGTCAGATATTTTTTTCCACAATATTTTTCAATTGTGTCCAACTTCAGTTGTATTTTTGTTGTTTACCTAGTTTCTAGATACATATTGTACATGTACATTCAGAAGGGATATCTTCAGGATTAGTTGAGCCCTATACATGTTCAATAAAAGGAAATTTGACAATCCACTCAAAGTTATATGTCCTACAAAGAGTCCACATATTCTTGTTTGCTTTTACATCTTTACTTTTACGAGAATTTTTTTTAGGAATATCACGATCATCTAGTTTCCTCTTTCATGAACAAGAATTTTCATTTGAACTTTGTGTTACATTTTTCCAAGTATTAGAGATATCTTGATCCACTCTTGGTTTCACCTCAATAGGAATATCTTCAAGCTCTGGTATATTGTGATCATAGGTACATCATTCGATTGATATTGTGCTAAAGTGATGTCCACATCAATAATACCTTCCACACAATCTATACTCTGATTGATTCTAGTGGTAGTTGTATGGGTGGTAGTGGTAGCTGTATCGGTAGCAAAAGAGTTTTCAAAATACTTGAACAATGTTGAATTTTGAGATATTTTTGTTACCTTTTGGGTCTTTTGAGCACTAGCAACTTCCATTGAGTGCTTGATTTTGGAACCAGTCTCCTGTCTGGAATATGAAGTTCAACCCTTTTCGTGCGTCTCTTAGCCTTTGTCAGGCATCATTTTTTTTTGCACATCAGAAGGCCTTATTACGTATCAGCAAATGTTATCGTGTGTCACCTCAATTGTCACGTTTTAGTAACCCTCTCTTTTCATGTGTTAAGAACCCTTTCTTGTTACACATCAATGACCCTTACTTGTCACCCGTCTGGAAATATTACTTGTCAAGCGTCAATAACTCTTTCTTGTCATTGGTCTTCAAATCCTAGATTTTTGTGTGTCTGTAATAATAAGTCTGATCCACACTTTGTCTACTGGTACTTTTCAAGTTCACAATAATTGATTATTGTTCAGACGATACCTTAGTAGTAAGTTACTCGTATACTACCCGACGAATTAGCTAGGTTTATATAGGAATATTTTTCAATAGTAGGTGAAGACGAACCCTAAAAAAAATTATACTATAAATTTTAGGTGAACAATACACTGACCTACTTCAAAAATTCACCTTTTCAAATTTTCCTAATATGGAATATTCGCCACTAAAAAATCCTTGCTTGGTCCTTCGTTTTGGTCACATAGCTTTGTATTTATTTGATTCCCTTGGTTGAATTTTGTAATTGATAACTGAAAGGCCTGCCCATAAGAAAATAATATGCCCAAAAGATAAAAGAGACCCAAAAGAAGCGAGTAAGATAAAACATGGTCAGGGGTGCCCAGAGGAAAAAGGGATGCTTGAGCGCAGGTGTCTGAAGCCATAAAAGAAAAAAAAGTAAAGATATGACTGGGCTAGAGGGTGTAAAAGACCAGGAAGAAGATAAGAAACAAAAATAAGAGCCTAAAGGTAGCTGCCAATTACTAGTTTTCTCTCTTAGAAATCACATGAATGCAAGTATGCTTTTAGGACCTAGAAATATACCCAAGTGTGTGATTTTGTGTCTAAATTTTCCCCCAATTTATGTTGTTGAGTGAATACTCGATAACATAAAGTAGATAAGAGATGCATACCTGATAATCATGTAGGCTGTGATGGTGATAGCATGCCGAAGAGACAAGTGAAAGCGTGAAGTGATAAAAATGAAGCATGGAAGCTAAGAAAGAGGAAGTGACCATATGGGTGAAGTATATTGTGTTATACCCGCTATTGTGGTTAATGTAGGGTTTCTTCTTGTTGTGTATTAAGGAGGAAATTGTAAAAGAAGAGCGAAAGAGTAGTCAAATTCATGCATTATGAAAACTCTGTAAAAGTATGTAAAATGTAGTAACAGAAAATTGTGCACCTGATACACATAAGTGTAAAAAAATAGAAAATATCCTGAAAATGTTGTGTAGAGAGAGTTTTTTTGGAAATCTCACACCAAGAGAAATGTTTTTCGATGATCTCATGCAAAGAATGAGTTTTTTGGGTGACCTCATGCCAAGTGCAAGTTTTTTGGGCAATCTCATGCCACAACAGAAGAGTGTTAGGGAGAAAGACCTAGTGTTACTCTCCTTTCATGACTACTTCCCAATTATACACCACTAGGAATGGTGTGATCCTATTTTGTTCCAAGTTGTATTATACTAGTTTTGAATAGAAATGGAGATAAGAATGCATTATGCTTGCTGAAGGATTGTGACTGTACTATAAAATTAATCTGCAAACTGATGTAGACTGTGTTGAACTGAGAAAATAGTTGTATCTTCCCCCATGACATAGGCACCGAGGAGAGGTCAGGAGTGCCTAGGCACTAGTGTCCGTATCTAGGCAATGAATTCTATGGTGAACTAAGGACCCAAGTCGGATTCTGGGTCGTTTATGTATCTATATCTTATTCTATTCCTATACTATGCATATATGAACTATAGCTCTAAGTTGTTGTATGGGGTGACTGATGCACCCAATGTATGCCCCCCAATTGGGGTGCATGCGACATCGCTAGGATAATGCTGCCCCAAGGGAGGACCTGATACTGATCTAAAACTAATACCCTATAGGTGGAAAGAGTGTGCATGGTAGAAACCAAGGCACAAGTAAACAAGAAGGCTAGATACATGTGTTAGTAGAAAAGTAGTAAACATGTAATACCAAAACAATGTAACAAATAAGTGTGCATATAAGATGGATCGAGAAAAGCTGATTTTAAAAATGGGACATCACTCACAATGTCGCAAGATAATTAGGACCGAAGAGGCCAAAAGCATACAATGTTCAAACAAGACATAGGGAATATCCCGTAAATAGTTGCATATAATGACAAACAATGAAAAGCAAAGTAATAGATGACCTTAGTTCTTGTAAAGCAAATGTTGCACATGAAGCACCTGTTAGTATATAAGAAAGATAAAAAGTATGCCAAATCATGAATGTATCAATGGAATAAGTAGTGTGCTAGTAAGAATATGAACTCGTATATGATGAAATGATATCACATGTTATGTATAAGAGTAGTAAATGTAGATTCCCCTAGGAGCCTTGGTGGGACTGGTAAAAGGTACAGTGCCAAGCATCATTGTAGCATGTAAATAACCTGTAAGACCTGCATTCACAACTAGAGACCAAGTGAGCCCACATGTGTATATAGAAAGATAATGACATACAAAATATCCGCCTAACATAGTAAGAAAAGTGCATCATGTAAGTAGTATAAGTAAGCAAGAAGAAGAGTAACCAAGATATGCAAATGCAACAAATGAGTGGAATGGAATGGTATGAAATGTGTGAGTGTGATGGTAGGATAAACGTTCCCCCTAGAAGATGTGTATGAGATGAGGTTCATTTATAAATTCCCCCTCAACAATCAAGAATGAACCATAAAACAAGAGTATGTCATTGGGAAATGGTTTGGAAATAGATGCTAGAAAGATCGATCATGAAGTGTACAGTGTAAAGTGTAGAAAAGGTGAGGTTTATTTTTATATTTAGACCTTTAACAGTCGAGTATGAACCATAGAATTAGAGTGCATTAAATAGGGTAGTATGATGTGTGAGAAAGAAATGTTAGAATGATGTATCATGAAGCACGGATTGTGAAATGTGTAGTGTGTGAGGTTCATGGATGTAGTATTCCCTCAATAGTCAAGTGTGAACCTTAGCATAAGAGTGCATCATAGGGTAACTATGGTACAAATTTTATCAAAATGTGTAGGATTTCTTAGAAATAGGAGGTATAAAGAACAAAGCATAGTAGTAGAAATGATAGACATCTAATGATACTAGGAGGGGGAAGTAAACGTGATGCCCCCTAAGTGTAGGATGTGTATAAGAATCAAGTCATATCTTCTAGAAGATTTTAATTGTCAAGATCATAGCCAATTAGTCTAGAATCAAATATTTGGTAAGAAATAGTGTGGAGTTGATCATATAAAGAGCCATCATGACGTAACTTGTACATGCCTATAGCATATTCTTCATCAGTGAAAGGTAGTTCTGGACAACCATGTGCATACCATGGAGTGATATTTTTAGTATAGCTAAGAAACAAATCATTTCAAATAGAAATGCCACCAAAAGGCATGGGAAATGTGATACTAGTATTATTAATATCTAAAGTGCCAACAATGTCGTCAAGCCAAAATTGCCCAAGTGTAAGTGGAGAGGAACGATGGGTTCTTGCAAGGAATACTAATAAATGGAAGACCCGAAGTCCGTAAGCATTAGTAACAAAGACACATCCATGATAAAAGTGAGGAGAATGAGGTGATGGGAAGAGATCATCAAGTGTGAATCCAAGCCAGGCTAAGCCATCATGCATGTCAAAAATGTTAAAGAAACTAGGATTGAATGGGATGTGAGGCCAATAAGAGTCATGTATGAAAAGGGTATATGTAAAAGGAGGTAGTGTCGAGGTAAGGTGAGATGAGGAAAGCGATATGATGTCCAATGTATGGAAAAACCCCTGAAAAAGTATCATAGCATTAGTAGGAGGGGGTTTCTTGAATTAATACTCACTCAGGGCAATAGAAACAAAAGTATAATTGAAGTAGGACTCATCAATCGCTAAAGGAATGAAGTTAATCTTGCGTGATGTATCATCATTAAGCTATATGAAATAAACCTCATCATTAGAATCATTAGTATTGGCATTGTCACGTTGTTTAACAGTACCGAGGATGTTCGTTAGAGTGGAGTCAGATGTAGGAGTGAGAGAATTCTCAACGGGTGGAATAGTGGTAACTATGGGAGTAGACAATGTGGGTGAAATGATATCAGTAGTATGAGTGGGAATGGATGGTATGCTTCTAGAGGTGGAAGAAGGCTGTGGAGCAATAGATTTTCCAATATCATAAGTGTCAATATTGCTATATGGGATAAGCTATGATGGAGGGATAGGCATTTTCGTACCAAGGTCTATGCGGAAAAACTTGAATGGATCTGAGTTAGCAGCAATGGTATGTTCATATCCACCATGTAAGAATTTTACTCATTGACGAAATATAGAAGGGAAAATGTGCATTGCATGAATCCATGGTCTACCTAACAAGAGATTAAATTAAAATGATGCATCAATGACATAGAATACCATAGGAAAGATCTTAGGCCCAACTTGTATAGGTAAAGTGATAGTACCCAGACATGCGCGAGTAGTGGAATCATAACCATGAATAATAGTAGAATTATTAGTAATTAAATTATCAGTAATACCAATTTTCTTGAGAAGGGAGTGAGCACATAGATTTATAACAAATCCATTGTCAATGAGCACACGTTTGATACAAATGGTGCCAATGGTAGCAATGATAAGAAAAGCTACAAATGGATTGTTAGAAGCAGAGGATGGTATATCCTCATCACTAAATGATATAAAATGTGGTAAATTTTTGAGAGAATAAATAAGATGTGGGAAGGCTACTGGTGAATTATTACTTTCAATGTGGATAGAGCAAAGGGAAACCTCTAATATATAACAACAATCAGATGCATTGTGTAATAAATCATAAAGAGATATTTTTTCCAGTGTATTCTTAAGTTTCTTTCTGATGTCACAACCCTTAGAGGTGGTGGTAAGAGTTGTAGAAGTGATAGTTAATGTGACATAAATGGGTTGAGATGTAGGGGGACGAGTGAGATAATTCGTGAATACATTGATGGGCGGATCATCCATAGGAGTAATGAAGCAGAGAGGATGTTGAGTACAAAATTTTGTATGAAATCAACAACGATAGTAACCACGCCAGAAACCTTAGTTGGGGTGAAATAAGGATAAGAAGATTGATCCATGAATTCAAAATAAGGAGAAAGATTACGATACATTATCAGAAGGTACCATTTAAAAGAGTGGGTTAACCAAATGATTTAATAAAAATAGATTTATTTAAACCTAATTATAGAGTAACTTATGGAAATAATGAAGTACAACTATTAGATACACTATGACACAAGTGATAAACTAATAAAATAATGAAACCCTAAGTTCAAGAGAGAGAGGAAAGGACTTAGTTGATTTGTGCTTGATCCTAGGCTGATGTAGACTGGAAAAACTTATGAATAGAGAGTAAACTATGTTTTTATCACACACTATAAAATATGGAGCTGTTGAATAGGGCCAGAAGAGGGTGCCTAGATTGGGTCAAGGACGTCTGGGTTCCAGAGTCTACTTCTGGGTGCTTGTGACTGTGAAAGTTATCAAAATCTAATTTTTCTAGTATCGCATAAGTGTTGTTGTTGGTTACATGTATGTTTTAGTATGATCTCCGAGTGCACTTGTAACCTGTAAAACAAAGATTCACTTGCAAAACCAAAAATACCACATAAAATCCAAAAAAATAAATATGTAATATGGTGAGTCAGACTGACCCTGGTAGTCACCTAAATAAGTGAGCTTACGACCGAGCACTATACTACATCTAAAAATCCATGTAGTTCTTGTGTGTGTGTGTGAAAGAATCATGCTATAGGAAGCCCTTGTGTGAGTGCACGTGATAGTGGTCGATAACTAGATGTACAAATATAAATAGATTTGTGGATGCAATAATGAAATTCCCCTTCCTATGCAATCCCTTGTCCCTTAAATTGATTCTAGATGAATGTCTTTGATGCTCTTAGATGAATTTGGATATAAGCTTAGGTGATGATAATAGATGCGTAAAGATTGGTCCTTTATTTTGGTCACATGAATTTGTATTTATATGATTCCCTTGGTTGAATTTCGTAATTGAAAACTGGAAGGACAACCCATAATAAAATAAGATTCCCAAAATATAAAAGAGGCCTAAAAGAAGTGAGTAAGATGGAACAATGTCAGGGGCACCCAGAGGGGACGGGGATGCTTAAGAGCTTGCATCCTAGTTGGGTGTTGGTGTTTGAATCCATACAAGATAAATAAGGAAAAAACTGACTGGGACTTAGGGTGTAAAAGACCAGGAAGAAGACAATAAATAAATCAAAAAGGCCAAAGTTAGATGTGAATTACTAATTTTCTCACTTAGGAATCACATGAATGCAAGTATTCTTTTAGGACCTAGAAATGTACCCATGTACATGATTTTGTGTCTAAATTTCCCCCCACTTTATGTTGTTGAGTGAATACTCAATAACATAAAGTATATAAGAGATGCGTATCTGATAACCATGTAGAATGTGATGGCGATAGTGTGCCAAAGAGACAAGTGAAAGCGTGAAGTGATAAAAATGAAGCGTGGAAGCTAAGAAAGAGGAAGTGACCCTTGGGGTGAAGTATATTGTGTTGCACCTACTATTGTGCTTGACGTAGGTCTACTTATTGTTGTGTATTAAGGACATACTTGTAAAATAATAGCGAAAGAGTATTCAAAGTATGCATTATGAAAACTCTATAAAAGTATGTGAAAGGTAGTAAAAGGAAAGAGTGCACTTGATGAACATGAGTGTAAAAGGATAGAAAATGTCTTGAAAATGTTGTGTAGAGTGAGTTTTCTGGGTGATATCATGCCAAGAGCAAGTTTTCTTGCAATCTCACACCACTAACGAGTTTTTTCGGTCATGTCAAGTGTGAGTTTTTTGGGTGATCTCACACCACAACATAAGAGTGTTGGGGAGATAGGTCTAGTGTTATTCTCCTTTCATGACTGCTTCCCGATTATACACCACTACAAATGGTGTGATCCTATTTTGTTATGATTTGTATTGTACTAGTTTTGAATAGAAATGAAGATAAGAATGCATTATGCTTTCTGGAGGATTGTGCATGTACTGTAAAATTAATCTGAGAACTACTGCAGACTGTGCTAAAATAAGAAAATAACTATATCTGCCCCCATGACATAGGCACCCAAGAGAGGTTAGGAGCACCTAGACGCTAGTGTTTGTATTTGGGTATTGGAGTCTGTGTTAAATTTAGGACTGTATGCACCCAAAATTGCATGTGCTACATTGTCGGAAAACAATTAAAAAATTCCCCAATGATGATTCACATCCTTTCAAGAAGGTTTTCGAGCTCCAAAACCCATTCGAAATGTATATTTGTTTCCTAGACATCTTTACTTGGCCTTCCCATGATTTTTTCTAACTCCCCACTTCTTTCTGTACACGTTTTGGCCTTTAGTGCCAGGACCACCACCCTACCTGGGTGGCAGTTTTGAAACCGCCGCCCTACATAGGGCAGCGGTCCTGCCCGCTTTTTCTAGATTTTGTCATGCGTGTTTCTAACATTCGAAATTTCATTTAATTTCACTTTTAGCATGCATCCGTGAGCCAAATTGTATAAAAATATCTTTGATTACTTGATTCTCCTTCCTCCTATTTTTAAATAGATTTATTTAGTTTGAAATGCCTCTTCTTGCCTTGTGCATGAAGGCACATCCCAACCCAAACCTCATATATTCCATGCTTGTATTCAAGCAAAATGCCTAACAATTTTGTGTATCTTGCATAGTATTGCTACAACAATCATGCTAGGAATTGCATAGCCAAGATTTGTTCACTTGTGCGATCTCTCTTCTACTTACCAAATTTTTGTCAAGCTGCCATTGCTCAAGCGCCTTCTCCTGCTGCTGCTTTTGCATTCCCAATTCCTTGGACTCATATGGACACATAGAGAAAGAAAGGACAAACTGAGGGGACAAATTGCTACAAAGCTGGATTTACCACTGTTATGTGAATTCCATGTTGGATTTGTTGTTTTATTTCCTTCATTCCCACAATTTATCATTGTTATGTCATATCAAATAGAGTAGAAATCAATTTCTTTTCATTTATAGGTAATTAGTTAATTTGCAAGAGGGTTTGAATCTTTCATAGCAACACCCAGTGACGGATCCTCTTCTTCCCATCCCTATGGATCTAAAGGAGATAATATCTATAGGAGGTTGTCTACATATCATAAATAACTTGGAAAATTTATTATTTTAATTTAGTTTAGTTTCAATACACTCAACACAGGTGAATAACCGTGCACCAGGTTATTTCTCTTGTTTAGTTTTAGTGTAGAAATATTTTAATTATTTAGAATAGAAGCAAATTGTTGTTTGTGATTGTAATATTTTAGTTTTGTGATTTTTTTAGATTAGTTTCCTTTCTGCAGTAGCATAGATTTTTAATTCTATTTAGTTTACATGGACACTTCAAACTAGTTTAATAATTAGATCCAAGTTAGGAAAACAAACCATAGGGAATTTACGCTACCTGTTCATAGCCTCTAAATCTCCCCATTGCTAACTCAACTACCAGGAGATCACACTACCAGATCTTAGTCACTAATCCTCCTATAGTTAGCCACACAAATTCAAACATCAGCTGCTCCGGCATGACCTCCGGGGGTTGAGTGCGGTTGAAGGTTGCATGTCAATTTTCATCTGTACAAATTGGTGAACCCGACGTGAAGGATTAATTCCTTCTTTTTTCCTTTATTGATATTACCTCACCTCTCCATTTATTCCACTATTTTGGTAGGCATTTCATACTTTCTAAAATATGTCTGGAAGAGAGTTTGGTGGGCCATCTGGCTTTGATAGATATTACACCAACATTCAACCACAACAACCCCTTTCTCTTTCAAGGTGGGGTGACAATTACATAAACAACGTCCACACCTCCCCTAGTTACACTTCAAACCCTATTAGTTATGTAAGGATGGAGGAGGTTAATCAATGGTTAAACCTTCAAAATGATCAACCCAATGCAAACCATGTTGTCATCACAAATGGAACATGTTCTTACCACAAAGTCTTATTAATACCTCACATTGTCATGCAATCAATAGAAGATGATATATTTGTACGAATAAATAATCCTCTTCGTCAGATAGATGAGTCTTTGGAAAGAATGAAGGCTACAACCTCTGAGATTTCAAATGCCTATCCTAGGATTCTCACTTCTAAGGAAGACAAGAATTATAAAATTGAACAATTCATGACAGGGTATCATGAGCTTGCTCAATCAAACCCTACGCCATACGAACCCCAACAAGGGACTCAATCCTCTCCCAACGATCTCATTTTTACTTTAGTAGGGAAGATTAGAGAACTATAAAGTGCCCATAGTTCACAACTAGTACATGTAGTAGGGAAAAACATGGGGTATCCAGTGTACAACAAAGGACACATCCCTTCCAATGAACAACAAATGCAATATCCTGTACAACAAGGTTAGCAGGTTCATTCAAATCTAGGATATCTTCTCAAAGGGTTAGACACATTAGGGATGGGTCCTCATCCTTCTCAAAATTATCCTATGCAAGGGCTGACCAGAAGTGTGTTCTTGAATACCACCATAAAAGGCAATGCGACGTTCCCTAGTTTTACGCCCGCTAGTCCATATCCTGGTACTATCCCACCTTACATACACATATATTTAAAAACTCCCTAGATGGAACCATATACCATTCCTTCTCCCTACATACCATATCAAGGGACCCCATACGTTTCTGTCAATGCTTATAATGTCACTTATCCAACTCCTCCTCCACCTCCTCATCAAGGATCTTCAATGGTGGAAACTTACGCAATGGGTACATACACTGAGTACTTAAAGGAGCCTCTTGACTTCACCATATGTGGTGTCATGCTTCCACGCCCATTTCTGGATCTTCCAAAATTTAAGGGAAAAGGATACCTGAACACTCATTCCAAGGTCTACACTATTGCTATCAAGGAATTGCTTCCTTGGGATGTTGTAGTGGTTAAGATATTTCCAAAGACTCTTGAAGGAATCACACTGGATTGGTATTACTGTATTCCAGAAGCTTCTATACATTCCTTTAAATAACTTATTTTTGAGTTCATCAAAGCATTTTTCATGAACGAGTTGTTGTGTACAGGGATTAGGGAGTTCCTACATATTAGACAGGAGAAAAATGAATCTACCACTAATTTCATCCAGAGATTGCGCCAAGTTCTCTATTCCTCTGCAAGTGTGCCCAACATGGACCAAATGGAACTTTGTGATCTTTTCCTTCATTCTCTCAATTGAGAGACAAGGGAGGAAGTACAAAAGTTTCCTTTATGTAGTTATGAGGAAGTTTTGGAAGGTGCGCTTTGAATTGACCAAGCCGCTATTGATAGTGGGCATAAGATCTATGGTCCCAATGGGAAATTGGTATCTCCAAATCAAAGTAATGTAAATGATCAAAAAAATTATGCCAATAACCAAGGACCTAAGGGTGTGAATCACAATCATGGTGCTACCATGAATAGTGCTACTAATTAAGCCAAGAATGTTGGTTTTCCAAAAAAAAGCAATAATAACAATAACAAAAACTCAGGAACTCAAAGAGCCCCGAAAGCTGTTTCCTCGGTCAACACAGTTGACGTAAACTATCCCCTCAAAATAAAAATCAAACACAAGGCCCAAAATAGTATCAAAATGCTGGCCAAGGGGTAACAAATTGGGGTTATAACAATCAATTTCAAAATTATAACCGAGGTTATAATCAACAACAACAAGATGCTTATCAAAGGCCAAGAGATTACGAATGTAACATGTAATGTGGTTTCCATAAGGTTTGAGGTCATGACGATAAGACTTGCCACAATTGCAACAAGTTTTTGCAAAGAATTCCTGAAAACCAAAGGAAAATATTTATAGACATGTTCCTAGAAAATTCTAAAATAAAATCGCAGCCTAGTCATACCAGACATGTCACACCTCAAAATGCGAACCCTAAACTTCCTAAAGATTCCCAAGTGAATCCTCAAAATATAAACAAGGGCATCCCTAGAGGGAGCAACAATGACCATGAAGTGTCAACTTCTGACAACTCTTGGGTTGCTCCTAACCTTGGTTCAAATAATAATACAAAATATCTATGGGGTTAGTGGAGCTAGAGGTCAAGCCATGAAATTAATGAAACAAATCAGATAAGGGAGTATCTTTCACAACCCCCACCCACTCTTTCCTTCCCAAAGGATGATATTTCCAATAATCTCAAAACCAGCAAGACCCTATGATTTAATATCAGATTTGAATAAGACATCTTCTCACATTTCATTTCTAAATTTGCTAAAGAATTTACGCTGCGCATCGTTATTCATTTCTTCAATGCACTAGGTATTGATCATCTAATCCATGTTATGCCACTCTCCTAGATGCTCAAATAAATCACATTGAATTTGACGTACATCCTCTGGGATAAAATGATAGGGATAATTGGGTTTTTTTTCGATATAGACAAGATGCCATCTGACGCTGAAATTTCCAAAAGAGGTGATCTTGACCTTATTTTTACAAATCTGGGTTTATAAAAATTGCATTAAGAGAGCCATGATTGATAATGGGGCTGCTATAAATGTGGTTCCCTTCTCTTTCTTGTATAAGATAGGTTACGGAGAGACCAATTACTCTTCAACACAGAAACACGTTGACGAGGCTATGACAACCTTAAAGTGACCTGTCGCTTTGAACTATAGTTCTTCTGAGTCATGCATTTGGTCCCAAAACCATCAAAGTTACGAGGGATGATTCTACATTATTGTATTTTCTAGGAGACAAGCTATAACATGATACACTTGGGAGACCTTGGATTAATCGAAGGAAGTGATATGCACCTCTACCATCTTCCAGGAGCTTAGATTCCTTCATTTAGCTAAGGTCTTCACTACCCTAAGGGGATCCTCATCCCTTATCCAGATAGTACACTTAAGAGAAATTATCAGGGAAGGAAGTTTGAGTCATCTGAAGGGGATGATAGATTCCATCCCAAACACTTAGATAATATGGTGTCACACTCCATCAAGAGTGTTAATGGAGGTTACCCCTGTAAACTCCAAAGGGCTGAGGTGGATTTGCAAGTGCCAATTACGACCTGATTTTGCTAACCATATTCTCCAGGTATTCTCACCAAAGTCTTGTTTGTGGCTTTATCCACTAAGTTCACATTACGGAAATTAGGGGTAACTATTAGAGTGTGATGACCTATTATTAACTCCGATTTGAGCCACAGGGGATGGGTAAAAATACTCGGTTTAGCATATTTTTTTCTTAAATGACTTCCCGTCCTATCTGTAACATGATAAAATGTGGGAATGCCATATCGACAGAATGGATATGATTCATAATAAATTGATGTAAATCTGGGCTCCTATCACATAGGTTAAAGTTCTATTCTAAACCTCGGTTTCAACCCATTTGTGTCTGAAAGTATTCTATAGTCATGATCCATGTGTGTATGACCTCATCAAATGAGGTAGGAGTAATTTTTCCTATCAAGTCAATGCTCCCCAGTTAGAGAATGGCCATGGGGTAGTGATAGGTTGTAATTATGCTCACCCACACACCATGTACTTTGCTATAACGTGACAGGAAGAGGTGTCATCCATGCTCCATCACAACCATTACAACCTGATCACTACCCCATTGGCCATATACTACTAAGTGGGGAATTGAATTGATAGGAAATATTAAACTCCTACATTCCCACCCGTTGGAAACACGTCAAGAGACATAGAAATTTTGAGGATAATGGTCCTCCACTGTGTACTTTTAGGGGTGACGAATATTCACATTTGTAACCATATTCTTCACATTTTTCTTGCATGTCTAGGTTGAAGGTGTTCACTTGTTTTCTTCATTTATTTAAATTGTTGTTTCTGAATTACATATTCATCTTCAAATTCATTTTGTATCAAAAAAATTGTGATCAAGGGACAGTATCTCTTATAGCAATAGGTGAAAACTTGCTAGTTAATATTGGCACAAGGTTTTAATCATATCTCTTCATAGGTTGACAGTATCTTCAATTCTTTTCTAATCCCTTCATGGATTTAGATAGGATAAGACAAAGTATATGTAGAAATTTATTCATCATATCAAATATTGCATACTTGAAAAGATCTTGTTCTTATAGTCTAGCATTATTTAAAGCAGGTACACTTCAGCCAATAGGTTTGTTCTAGAAGCTTCATGGTGTCACATTATTTTGCTTGTTTATCTCTTTAGTGTAGAAGTAAGAACATGGTCTAAACATTTAGCCCAGATAAATAAGTCAAATTGTTGTTTAGTGATTGTAATATTTAAGTATTTGTGATTTTATTAGCCCTACCATTTCCTTCAGTATTGATCTTATATTTCTTAATAGTCATGTATGGTTGTGACAGGAGATAATTTAAAACTAATTCGCCTATGCATTTAGAATGGCAACTGAGGAAATACATGCCAAAGGGAATTTATGCTACCTAGGTCATAGGGGGTCTCTTTGACAATCTCCCCTTTTAGAAGCAATTCATTCTACTATTGTGAAATCATAACTACCAGATCTTAGTCAGTTGATTCTCCCATAGCCATTCATCCACAGCATTCCAAGCACTCAAAACTAGATCTTGTTAACCAAGTGACCATCGACGAGGTCTAGGTGTAGAGAGAACTGGTAAGCATTTCACATTTTAAACTCATGACATAACTTGAGTGAACCTGGCATGAAGGATGTAATGTCTCATTCTTGTTTCATCTTCTTTCCATTTATATTACCTCACCTCATCCATTTCTTCCCTTATTTTCGTAGGTATTTTCATAATTTGCTAAAATATGTCTGGCTCTTGAGAATTGGTACCTCGCATCCTACTAGTCTACGTGAAGTCAAGATTTTAGGGCACCTACATTCAACTTATCAATAGTCCACTTCTCTATCGCCAGGTGGGGTAACAATTACACAGTACGAAGTACATTCAAAAATCCCCTAGAGAAATTATACTTCAACACTCACAATGTAGCTATGTAAGGATGAAGGAGGTTGATAAACCGTATAAACATGTAATATGGTTAACCCAATACAAATCATTCTGTTAGCATTCATGTCACAAACGGAACATGCATTCTTACCATAAAGTCTTAGAAAAGACCTCACTTTGCCATGAACATCAATAGAGAGCACATGTGAATCATATTGTACATGAATAGTTAATCCTCTTTGTTAGGAATAGACTGAGCCATTTAGATAGATATCTGAAGACTATAACAGTATGTCATAGTTTTGTAGAATGCCTATCACTACACTAGGTGTCTTCAAAATTCTTGAGGAATGAGCAATAATTAGATACACTGAACAATTCATGATAGGGTATCATGAGCCTCACTTAATCAAGACCCTACGCCATAGGAACCCAAACAAGGCTTATCCGATCCTCTCCTAATGAGGCTCATTATGACCACTTTAGTAGGGAGGATTAGATAACTTAGAAAGTGCTCTAGAGCATTCACAAATAACACATGTAGTAGGCCTAATGAACAATGGGGTTATCTAGTTCCATTCGGCAAAAGATACCATCCCTTCCAATGAATAACTAGGTGCAACATGGGCCCGATAGCTAAAACAATATTATCTAGTTCAGTATGCAGTCCAGGTGAATCTTACTAATGAGTTTGATCTTGACACACCAAGTTGATGGGTCCTCATCCTTCTAAGTGCATGTATTCACTAAGCAAGGATCGTTGGCTGGAAGTGTGTATCTCGAATTTCATTCCATCAGGTAATTGTGACATTCCTCTTATCATTTTGGTTTACTCGCTTAGTTTTTGATATCTTGGTATCTATCTGCACCTTGAGTATGCACATGTATCTCAAAAAGGTACCTAGAGTTTGGATGGCGATATGCCATTGACACATGGGTCCCTACATGTCTAACTATCTAGGGACTCCCCTATGTTCCCATGCAATGCTTATAATGTACGCTTATCCACCTCCTCCTAGCTAAGACACTCCTCATGAAGGGGTATTTAATGTACGTACCCAATATTACGCAATGGGTACATACGTTGAGTCAATTAAAGGATGGCTACAAAAATTCACCATATGATGGTGTCATGTCCTTCCATGCCCAGGTTTCTAGATCTTCAAAACCTATTCGCAAGGATAGATGAGTTTCCTAATGCATCATTATCAATGGCCTACCATGTTACTATTCTAACAGGGAACTTGCTTCCTGTGGGATGTTGTGGCCTGACTGCCAGGACTGCCGCCCTGTCGAAGAAATTTTGAAACCACCACCCTGTACAGGTGGACTGGTATTACTCACTATTCTTAGAAGCCTTCTATACATTCCTTCATAACATGACTTGTTTCATAAATTTTATCAAATAATTTGCATCCGTGAACCAAGATTATCTGCATATATCTTGATTACTTGAGTTATTCCTTCCTCCTATTTTTAGACAGGAGATTTAATTAGTTTGAATCGCCTCATCTTCCCATTGTGCACGCAGTCAGATGGTAGCCCAAGTATTATTTATTCCATGCTAGAAGTGTAGCCCAACATGGACCCGATTGATACTTTTGTGTATCTTTTCCTAGTCACTTACTGCAATCAATCCTGACTAGGGAATTGCATAGTCCAAGCTCTGATTCACTTGTGCTATCTCTCTACAACTTGAAGTGCAACTAGAAGGTGCGTCAATATGCGGATTGACTCAAGTGGCTGTCCTACTAGATAGCCTGGGCATAATCCCATATGGTCCTAATGGGAAATCTGGTATGGACCCAAATCAAAGATAATGCAAATTATCAAAATTAATGGTGCCAAACTACTACAAAGCTAGATTTACCTAAGTTATGTGAATTCACAATCATGGATGCTACCACTAATAGTGTTACCGATCAAATCGAGAACGCTACAGTTTATACATCGTTATGGTAACACTATCAAATAACAACACGGGAAATCAAAGATCCCCTAACACTTGTAGGTCCTCAGTCAATTTTGAAGAGGGTTTGAACATTTCATAACCATCCCTTTCAGAAGAAAAATCAAACTCTTCAAGTCCCAAACCAGTGGATCAAAACTCTAGCCAAGGGGAGAACAAATCTATGAGGTTATCTACATATCGTAAATCATTTGGAAAATTTATTATTTTAACCGAGGTTATAATCAACAACAACAAAATGCTTATCAAAGGCCAAGAGATTACCCACACCTAACCTATAGTTTTGTTTTCATAAGGTTTGAGGTTATGATGATAGTAATTTCCATGATTGCAACAAGTTTTCTGCAAATACTTCTCAAAAACCAAAGGTAACTCTTTGTAGACATGTTCCTAAAAAAATCTTGAAACAAATCTTGCAACCTAGTAATACTCGGATTTGTCACACCTCAAAATGTGAACCCTAGACATCTTGGGGATGCCAAAGTGAATCCTCAAAATATAAACAAGGGAATTCCTATATGGAACAATGACCTTGAAGCCTCAACCTCTAACAACTCTCATGGGTTTCCCCTGACCTTGGTTCAAATGATAATACAAAAATATTGGGATTAGTCAAGCTAGAGGTCGAGTGTATAATTTGATGAAATAAATCAGATGAAGGAGTACATGGTATCACAATCCCTACCCACTCTTTCCTTCCCACAGGATTACATTCCTATAATCTCCAAACCATTAGGAGCCTATAATTTGATATTAGATTTGAACAAGACCTCTTCTCACATCTCGTTCCTAGATTTTCTGAATAATTCACCTGTACACATCGTTATGCATTACTTGATGCACTAGGTCTTGGTCATCTAATTCATGTTACACCTCATCCCACTTAGCGTTCAAATAAATCATATTGAATTTGATATACATCCTCTGGGACATAGAGTGATAGGGATACTGGGTTTGTTTTCGATATAGAAAAAATGCCATCTTGATGTTGAAATTTCCCGAAGAGGTGATCGTTCCTTATATTTACAAGCTTGGGTTTACAAAAATTGCATTATAGAGATCCATGATTGATGACAACAGAGCTAATGTAAACATAGTTCCCTTATCTTTCTTGCATACGTTAGGGATATGGAGAGACTAAATTGCTCCTTTACTAGGAAACACATTATGCGAGGGTATGACAATCTTAAAGCGAACCTTGAGTGGAACCATATTTCTTTTGAGTCACACTTGGTCCAAAAATCATTTTGATAGAATTTTACATCATCGACAGGGAAAAAAGTTATAACGTGATCCTTGGGAGACCTTGGATTCATCGAATGAATTTTATCCCTTCTATCATAGTTCCAAGAAATTAGATTTCTCCATTTTAGGAAACGTATTCATCACTCAAGGGGATCCTAAGCCCTTTGATATACACTTATAAAACCTCAAGAAGAAGAAAGGAGTCCATATAGAGTATGAAATTCCTGTGAATAAATTGAAAAAACCATCCCCATCAAAAGAGTTTATCTCGGTTACCCCTAACATTCTAAAGGCTGAAGTTGTTGACCCAAAAACATTTGAGGCTGCATAGGCAGAGAAAGGTAAATCAATATCTGTGGAAGTAGTGTCCATTAAGACCAAAATAGAAATTATGAAACTCTTAGAGAGTGACAATCTGGTCTTCCTCCTATTCAAGCCATAGGGCATGTGTATTACTCTTGGTTTAACATCTCTTCCCTCCGACGACCTAGGTATAGGTGTAAACACGATAGAATTAACGAATGAAGAAGGGAAATTTGAGATTACAATGATGCCCATCAAAACCATCTTTGAGGGTTGTCTATTCTAAACCCTGGTTTCAACCCATGTGCGTTTGAAACTAAGCTTGATATATCCATGGGGCAATGCCTTATAATTTAGGAAGAGCCACAAATAAACACAATGCTCCACACAGGAAACAAGTTTGAGCAACATAGTCATGCTCACCCACACACCATGTCTCAAGAATGTGACAAAGAGGTGTATGGATGCTTCTTTCAGATAAATGATTTTAATGATTGGACATATACACTTATGGGAAAGGGTTGTAAGTTTAAACCTAGAATTGTAGACCCTTGTTAAGAGAATGGAAAATTTGAGGATAATGGTTCTCCACTGTGTACTTTTAGGGATGAAGAATTCGATATTCGTCAACTTTGTTCACCTTATACATCATGACATGTAGTTTCACCTACATTCCCATATGTACATTACTACATCCACATTGCATTTTCATCTTCCATTTCATTTTGTTTTGTAAAATTTGTGATTAAGGGACTTATTCTTATAGCAATTCCTAAAAAACTTCTGAAAATATTGGCAAAACATTCAAATCATATCTCTTCAAAATTTTATGGTATCATCAATTGTTTTCAAATCATTTCATCAATTCAAACAGGGTAAGACAAAGTTTTGACCTTAGCCATACCAAGGCCTGCATACTTGGTTCTGCTGATAGTCTCTTTTTAGATTAGGTTTCTTTACCTATGGTTTGTTCTAGAAGCTTCATGGTGTCACATCTATCCCGTATACATCTGTTTCGAAATATGAATATTCTAAACATTTTACCCAAATAAATAAGTCAAATGCAAATCCACAATTTTTTTTTATTTTATACATTTCTTTTCCCTATCAACCTTCGGTGTTGAGCCTGCGTCTCTTACTATTGATGTAGGGTTGGGAAAGTGTAGAAATGGCCTTACTCGCCTATGCCTTTCCCATGGCAATGAGCCCTGACTTCCTATTGGTAGCATGTGGCAAGGTGTAGGGGGTCTCTTTGACAAACTTGAAAGTTAGAAGCAGTTCATTCAAATGTTGTGAAATCATAAGTAAAAAACAAAGTGAGTTAGATGTCCAAAATTCCAAAAGAGTTTAAAGCCTCAAAACCAGATTTTGTCAACCAAGTGGCCATCTACGGATCTAAGTCTAGATAAACTGGAAAGAACATCACATTCTAAACTATGAAATAACTTGAGTAGGGTTAAGGTTGTAGTGTCTCAATTTTGTTCTGTCAAGCTATTGTCTTTCCCTCATCATCACCATTCAACAAACTTTCATAACTTGCACCTTTTCTGGCTCTTGTTTTTAAGCCCTCACATTGGTTGCATGAAGTTAGGAGTACGGAAAGTAAATTTACTTATCATATCACTTTTTCGCCATGTTTTTCCAAAAAAATACGAAGTACCAAAATTTGCTTAGAGAAGCTAAAGTTTAACATCACAATGTGTTTGTATTATCATATATAAACATTATAAAAAGCAAAAAAAAGAGAAATCATTCTGTTAGCATTCATGTCCACTGCATGCATTTTAAAAAGCATAGAAAATCAGAAATTCTAAACAACTAAGAGTGCACATGTGAATTGAATCGTAAATGGAAGTCAACTCTATACAAGGAATAACTAAGCCAAAAAGAGATATCTGTACATATCATAGTGTATCATAGTTTTGTACAATGTCATCACACACTAGGTATGGTCAAAACACTCACAATGAGCATGAAATACCAAAACATCATATATGCCTCACAAAATGGAGACTAAGCAATAAAGGCACTTTGCTTATCCGCCTCTTTGAGGCCCCTTATGACCACTCTAGTAACGAATTTCTTAAGAGTTCTTCTCAAAAGCATTCAAACAACAAAGTGACAATCCTAACACAAAATACCATTCCTAAGTCCATTCCAATTTAAACATACTCAAAAGTGAAAATGGTCAAAGTGGGCCCAGAGTTCAAAAAATCACCAAGTCGGTATGCACAAATGAATCGAAAAATGAGTTTGTTTTGATATATATATATATATATATATATATATATATATGTATATATATGTTTTTTTGAACTTGTTTTGAGTGCATGTGTTCATAGGGCTGGAGTGTTGGCACAGGTATATCTCTATATCCCTGCAGAAATGGTAAGTCCTCTTGTCGTTTTGGTTTAGTGTTTATTTTTTGATATTTTATCTATCTGCACTTGAGTCTTCTGTTTCTCTTGCAGGTAGCAGGAGTTTAGATGGCAAACTTTCGACACACGGGCTTGTCAGGTATAAATTCTAACTCCCCTTTTCGGGAACACCATACTCAGACTCTACATTTTACACCTTTTCACAGCTAAGAAACTTCTCCGAGGGGGTAATATGTACGCACCCAAAATTGCATGTGCTACACTGTCGGAAAATGGTTACAAAAAGTCCCCAATGATGATTCAAGTCCTTTCAAGAAGGTGTTCGAGCTCCAAAACCCATTCATAATGTATATTTGTTGCCTAAACATATTTACTTGGCCTTCCCACACTTTTTTATAACTCCTCATTTCTTTCTGTTCATGTTTTGGCCTTTAGTGATAGGACCGCCACCCAGGCAGGGCGGCAGTTTTGAAACTACCACCCTGCACAGGGTGGTGGTCCTACCCACTTTTTCTAGATTCCGTCATGTGTGTTTCTAACATGTGAAACTTCACTTAATTTCACTTTTAGCATGCATTCATGAGCCAAATTGTATAAAAATAGCTCTGATTCCTTGGTTCTCCTTCCTCCTAGTTTTAAATAGATTTAATTAGTTTGAACTACCTCTTCTTGCCTTGTGCATGAAGGCACATCCCAACCCAAATCTTATATATTCCATGCTTGTATTCAAGCAAAAGGCCAAAGAATTTTGTGTATCTTGCATAGTATTGCCACAACAATCCTGCTAGGAATTGCATAACCAAGCTCTGTTCACTTGCGTTATCTCTCTTCTACTTGCGTTACAACCAGATTTACCGTCAAGATGCCATTTCTTAAGTGCCTTCTCCTGTTGCTGCCTTTGCATTCCTAATTCCTTGGACTCATATGGAAACACAGAGAAAGAAAGGAAAAACTAAGGGGACAAACTACTACAAAGCTAGATTTACCTCTGTTATGTGAATTCTAGGTCGGATTTGTTGTTTTATTTCCTTCATTCCTGAAACGTATCATTGTTATGTCATATCAAATAGAGTAGAAATAGATTTATTTTCATTTTTAGGTAATTAGTTAATTTCCAAGAGGGTTTGAATATTTCATAGCAACACCCAGTGACATATCCTCTTCTTCCCATCCCTGTGGATCTGAAGGAGAGAAAATCTATAGGAGGTTGTCTACATATTGTAAATCACTTGGAAAAGTTCTTGTTTTAATTTATTTTAGTTTCAATACACTCAACACAGGTGAATACCCACACCGGGTTATTTTTCTTATTTAGTTTTAGTGTAGAAATATTTTAATTATTTAGAATAGAAGCATATTGTTGTTTGTGATTGTAATATTTTAGTTTTATAATTTATTTAAATTAGTTTCCTTTCTGCATTAGCATAGATTGTGAATTCCATTCAGTTTATATGGACACTTCAAACTATTTTAACACTTAGATCCAAGTTAGGAAAACAAACCATATGGAATTTACGCTACCCGTTCATAGCCTCTAAATCTCCCCTTTACCAACTCAGTTGCCAGGAGATCACACTACTAGATCTTAGTCACTGATCCTCCTATAGTTAACCACACACATTCAAACATCAGCTACTCTGGCATGTTCTCAGGGGGTGGAGTGTGGTTGAAGGTTGCGTGTCAATTTTCATCCGTGTAAGGGCCCAATTCATATTCTGGGCCATTTATGTAACTTTAGCCTATTATGTTCCTCTAATGTGCATATTTGAACTATATATCTAAGCTGCTATATGGGGTGAATGATTCACCCAACCTATGCCCCCCTCATTTGGGGTACATACGAAATCACTGGGAGAATGCAACCCAAAGGAGAGGACTTGATGCTGATATTAAAATGATACCCTGCAGGGGGAGGGAGTGTGCATAGTAGAAAACAAGGAACATGTAAATAAGAAGGATATATACACGTGTTAGTAGAAAAAAAACAAGCATGTAATAACAGAAAAATGGAAAAAGAAAGTGTGCATACAAGATGGACTGAGAAAAGTAGGTTTTAAACATGAGACATCACTCACAACTTCGCAAGACAATTAGGGCCAAAGTAACTAAAATCATACAATGTGGAAACAAGACATAATGCATAGCCCATAAATAGTAGCATACAATGACAAACAATGAAATGTAAAGTAATAGAAAACCATGGTGGTAAATAGTTACTACAATATAAATGTTGCACATGAAGCACCCATTAGTATGTAAGAAGGATTAAACGTTTTTCAAAGTATGGATGCATCAATGGAATAATTAGTGTGCTAGTAAGAACATGAACTAGTATATGATGAAATGATATCACCTATAATGTATATGAGTAGTAAATGTAGATTACCCAAGGAGCCTTGATGGGACTGGTAAAATGTATAGTGCTAAAAATCATTGCAACATGTAAATAACCTGTAAGATCTATATTCACAACTAGAGACCAAGTGAACCTGCTTGTGTATATAGAAAGATAATGACATACAAAATATCTGGCTAGCATAGTAATAAAAGAGTGTTATGTAAGTAATATAAGTAAGAAAGAATAAGTGCAATCAAGATATATACATACAAAAAATGAGTGGAATGGAATGGTATGAAATGTGTGAGTGTGATGGTAGGAGCAACATGCCCCTCAATGGATGTGTATGAGACGAGGTTCATTTATAAATGCCCCATCAACAATAAAGAATGAACAATAGAACAAGAGTGTGTCATCAGTAAATGGTTTGGAAATAGATGCTAGAAAGATAGATCTTGAATTACAGAGTGTAAAGTGTAGAAGAGGTGAGGTTTATTTCAGATTTAGGCTCTCAGTAGTTGAGTATGAACCATGGAACTAGAGTGCATCATAGTGTAGTATGATGTGTGAGAAAGAAATGTTAGAAAGATATATCATGAATTGTAGAGCGTGAAATATGTAGTGTGTGAGGTTCATGGATGTGGTATGTGCTCAATAGTCAAGTGTGAATGTTAGCACAAGAGTGTGGCATAGGGTAATGATGATACAAAGTGTATCAAGTTGTGTAGGATTGCTTAGAAATAAGAGGTATAAATTACAGAGTGTAATACTAGAAATGATAGACAACTAATGATACTAGGAGGGGGGGAGTAAGCATGATGACCCCCAAGTGTAGGATGTGTATAAGAATAAAGTTACATTGTCTAGAAGACCATCATTGTCAAGATCATAGCCAATTTGTTCGGGATTAGAGACTTGGTAAGCAATAGTGTAGGGTTGATCATATAGAGATCCATTGTTGTGTAAATGATACATGCCTATAACATATTATTCATCAGTGAAAGGTGGTTGTGGATACCAATGTGCATACCATGGAGTGAGATATTTAGTATAGCCAAGAAATTAATTATTGCAGATAGAAATGTGACCGAAAGGCATGGGAAATGTGATAGTAGTATGGTTAGGATCTAAAGTGCCACCAATGTGATAATGATACATGCCTATAACATATTATTCATCAGTGAAAGGTGGTTGTGGATACCAATGTGCATACCATGGAGTGAGATATTTAGTATAGCCAAGAAATTAATTATTGCAGATAGAAATGTGACCGAAAGGCATGGGAAATGTGATAGTAGTATGGTTAGGATCTAAAGTGCCACCAATGTAGTCAAGCCAAGATTAACCAAGTGTAAGTGGAGAGGAACGATGAGTGAGTGCAAGGATTAATAATAAATGGAAGACCAAAATTCGATAAGCACCAGTAAAAAACACATCCATGATAAAGGTGAGGAGAATGAGGTGGTGGGAAGAGATAATCAAGTGTGAATCCAAGCCACGCTAAGCCATCGTGCATGTAGACAGTGTCAAAGAAAGTGGGATCAAATGGGATGTGAGGCCAATACGAGTCATGTATGAAAAGTGTACATGTGAAAGGAGGTAGTGTCGAGGCAGGGTGAGATGAGGCATGTTGTATGATTTCCAATGTATGGAAAAACCCTTGAAAAAGTATCATAACATTAGTAGGAGATTTTTTCTTAAATTGATACTCACTTGGGCCAATAACAACAAAAGTATAATTGAAGTAGGACTCATAAATCACTAAAGGATTGAAGTTAAGGTTGCATAATGTATCATCATTAAGATCTAAAACATCAACCTCATCATCATAATCATCAGTGCTGACATTTTCATGTTGAATAGTAGTATCAAGGATATTGGCAGGAGTGGAGCCATATGTAGGAGCGAGAGCATTCTTGAAAGACGAAACAATGGTAACTATGGGAGTAAACAATGTGGGTGAAATGATATCAGTAGTATGAGTGGGAATGAATGACATGCTTGCAGAGGTGGAAGAAGGCCGTGGAGCACTAGATTGTTCAATATCATAGGTGTCAATATTGCTATATGGGATAGGCTGCGATGGAGGGATATGCATTGTCATACCAGGGTCTATGTGAAAAACTTGAATGGATTTGATTCAGAAACAATGGTATGTTCATAACCACCATGTAATAATTTTATGCATTGATGAACCGTAGAAGGGACAACGTGCATTGCGTGAATCCATGGTTTACCTAACAAGAAATTAAATAGAAATGATTCATTATTGACAAAGAATACTGTATAAACAATCTTAGGCCCAAATTGTAAAGGTAAACTGATAGTACCTAGACATGCGTGAGTAGTGGAATCATAACCACGAATGAGAGTATAATTCTTAATAATTAGATTATTAGTAATACCAATTTTTCTGAGAAGGGAGTGAGCACATATATTTATAGCATATCCATTGTTAATGAGTACACACTTTATACAAATGGTGCCAATGGTAGCATTGATAAAAAAGGTACAAATGAATTATCAGAAGCAGAGGGTGGTAGATCCTCATCACTAAATGATATAGCATGTGGTAGGTTTTTGAGAGAATGAATAAGATGTCTAAAGGGCACCTGTCAATTATTGCTTTCAATGTGGAAAGAGCGAAGGGAAACCTCTAATATATGATGATAATCAGATGCACTATGTAATAAATCATAAACAAATTATTTTTCTAGTATATTATTAAGATTCTCTATGATGTCATAACCCTTAGAGATGGTGGTAAGAGGTGTAGAAGTGATAGGTAGGGGGAAAGAAACGGGTTGAGTTGTAAGGGGATGAGTGAGGTGAGTGGTGAATACATTGATGGTTGGATCAGCCATAGGAGTAATGAAGCATAGAGGATGCTGAGCAAAAATTTTGCATGAAATCAACAATGGTAGTAACCATGCTAAAAATATTAGTTGGGGTGAAATAAGGATAAGAAGATTGATCCATGAATTCAAAAGAAGGAGAAATATTACGATGCATTCTTAGAAGGTAGGGTTTGAGCGAGTGGGTTCACCGAATGATTTAATAAAAATAGACTTATTAAACCATAATTACAGAGTAACTGATGGAAACAATGAATTACAAATGATAGATACACTTTGACACAAACAATAAGATAATAAAATAACGAAACCGTAAGTATAAGAGAGAGAGAGGAAAGGAATTAGCTGATTTGTGCTTGATCCAAGGCTAGTGCAAACAGAAAAAATGAATGAATAGAAAGTAAAATATGTCATTATCATGCACTATAAAATTTGGAGCTATCAAATAAGGCTAAAACAAGGCACTTGGACTGGGTCAGGGGCACCTGGGTGCCAATGTATGCTTCTGGGTGCCTGTGACTGCAAAATTTGTTAGAATCTAATTTTTCTGGTATCACACAAGTATCACTATTGGTCGCCTGTATGTCACAATATGATCATCGAGTGTGCATGTAACTTGTAAAATAAATATTCACCTGCAAAACCCAAAATATCACATCAAATCAAAAAAATAAATTTACAATATGGGGATTCAGACTGACCCCAATGACTTCATGTAGTTCTTGTGCATGTGTTAAACAATCGTGCCCTTAGAAGCCCTCATGTGAGTGCACGTGTTAGCGAGCATAGCTAGATGTACCAATGTAAATAGATTTTTGGATGGAATAATGAACTTCCCCTTCTTATGTAGTGTATGTAGAAAATGCACTCCTTTATCCCTTGAATGGATGCTACATGAATGCCTTTGATGCTCTTAGATGCCTTTGGATTCAAGTTTAGGTGATGATAATAAATGGATAGAGCTTGGTCCTTTATTTTGGTCACATATCTTTGTATTTATATGATTCACTTGGTTGAATTTCATAATTGATAATTGGAAGGCCGACTCATAAGAAAATAAGATGTCTAAAAGATAAAAGAGACCTAAAAGAAACGAGTAAGATAAAACAGGATCAGGGGTGCCCAGAGGGGATGGGGACGCCTGAGCACTTGCGTCCTAGCTGAGAGTTAGCGTTTGAAGCTATAAAATATGAACAAGTAAAGCTTTGACTGGATTGTAGGTTGTACAAGATTAGGAAGAAGACAATAAACAAAGCAAAGAGGCCAAATGTAGCTATCAATTACTAGTTTTCTTGCTTAGGAATCACATGAATGCAAGTATGAATTTAGGACCTACAAATGTACCAAAGTGTGTGATTTTGTGTCTAAATTTTCTCCCACTTTATGTTGTTGAGGGAAACCTTGATAACATAAAGTAGATAAGAGATGTGTATCTGATAAACATGTAGAATGTGATAGCCATAGCATACCGAAGAGACAAGTGAAAGTGTGATGTGATAAAAATGAAGCATGGAAGCTAAAAAATAGGAAGTGACCCTAGGGGTGAAGTATATTGTGTTGTACCTGTTATTGTGCTTGATGTAGGATTGTTTCTTATTGTGTATTAAGGACGTACTTGTAAAAGAAGTGCGAAAGCATAATCAAAGTCATGCATTATAAAAAAATCTGTAAAATTATGTGAAAAGTAGTAAAAGGAAAGTGTGCACCTAATGAACATGAGTGTAAAAGGATAAAAGATGTCCTCAAAATGCTGTTTAGAGGGGTTTTTTGGGAAATTTCACACAAAGGGCAAGTTTTTCGGGTGATCTCATGCTAAGAACAATTTTTTTGGGTGACCTCATGCCAAGTGCAATTTTTTTGGGAAATCTCATGCCTCAAAAGAGGAGTGTTGGGGAGGGAGGTCTAGTGTTACTCTCCTTTCATGACCACTTCCCGATTATACAACACTGTAAATGGTGTGATCCTATTTTGTTCCGATTTGTACCATATTAGTTCCATATATAAATGGAGATAAAAATGCATTATGTTTCCTGGAGGACTATTTCTATACTTAAAAACTGATGTGTGAACTGCTGTAGACTATGTTGAACTAAGAAAATAGTTTTATGTACCCCCAGGACATAGGCACCCAAGAGAGGTTAGGAGTGCCTAGGTGTTAGTGTCTATATTTGGATGCTAGAGTCTATGCTGAACTGAGGACCCAAGTAAGATTCTGGGCCATTTCCGTAACTGTAGTTTATTCTGTTCCAGTACTATTCATATCTGAAATGTATCTCTGAGCTACTGTATGGGGTATTTCATTCACCAATTTCATGCCCCCCTCATTTGGGGTGCATGTAATGTCTCTAGGAGAATGTGGCCCAAATGAGAGGACCTGATGTTGATCTAAAACTGATACCCTATAGGGAGAGGGAGTGTGCATGGTAGAAACCAAGTCACATGTAAATAAGAAGACTAGATACATGTGTTAGTAGGAAAGTAGCAAACATGTAATAACAAAACAATGTAACAAGAAAATGTGCATACAAGATGGACCGTGAAAAATAGGTTATAAACATGGAACATCGCTCACAATGTCACAAGATAATCAGGGTTAAAGTGGCCAAAATCATACAATGTGTAAACAAGACATATGACATAACTCGCAAACAGTAGCACACAATGCCAAACAATGAAAAACCAAGTAACAGACAACCATGGTGGCAAATAGTTCCTACAAAGAAAATGATGCATATGAAGCACCCATTAGTATGTAAGAAAGATAAAAAAGTATGTCAAAGCATGGATGTATCACTGGAATAATTAGTGTTCTAGTAAGAATAAGAACTATAATATGATGAAATGATATCACCTGTAATGGATAAGAATAGTAAATGTAGATGCCCCTAGGATCCTCAACAGGATTGGTAAAAGGTATAATTCCGAGCATCATTACAACGTGTAAAGAACCTGTAAGATCTGCATTCACAACTAGAGACCAAGTGATCCCGCATGTGTATATATAAATATAATGACATAAAAAATATATGGCTAACAGTAAGTAAAGTGTGTTATGTAAGTAGTATAAGTAAGCAAGAAGAAGTGCAACCAAATATGCAAATGTAGCAAATGAGTGGAATGGAATGGTATGCAATGTGTAAGTGTGATGGTAGGAGCAATGTTCCCCCCAGGAGATGTGTATTAGATGAGGTTAATTTATAAAATCCCCCTCAATAATCAAGAGTTGACCAAAGAACAAGAGTATGTCATTAGGAAATGGTTTGGAAATAGATGCTAGAAAGATTGATCATGAAGTGGAAAGCATAAAGTGTAGAAAAGGTGAGGTTTATTTTAGATTTAGACCTTCAACAGTTGAGTATGAACAATGGAACTAGAGTGCATCATAGGGTAGTATGATGTGTGAGAAATAAATGTTAGAATGATATATCATGAAGCGCATAACATGAAATGTATAGCATGTGATGGATTTAGTATACCCTCAATAGTCAAGTGTGAACCTTAACATAAGAGTACGTCATAGGGAAACTATGGTACAAAGTGTATCAAGATGTGTAGGTTTGTTTAGAAATAGGAGGTATAAATCACAGAGTGTAATAGTAGAAATGATAGACATCTAATGATACTAGAAGGGGGGAAGTAAGCATGATGCCCACCAAGTGTAGGATGTGTATAAGAATCAAGTCACATCGTTTAGAAGATCGTCATTGTCAAGATCATAACCAATTGATCAACCCCACATTATTGTTGATCAGAGACTTGGTAAGCAATAATATGGGGTTGATCATATAAAGAGCCATCACAACATAAATTGTACATGCCTAGAATATATTCTTCATTAGTGAAAGGAGGTTGTGGAAAACCATGTGCATACCATCGAGTGAGAGTTTGAGTATAGCTAAGAAATAAATAATTGAAAATAGAAATGCTAACAAAAGGCATGGGAAATGTGATACTAGTATGATTAGGATATAAAGTGCCACCAATGCAATCAAGCCAAGATTTCCCATGTAAGTGGAGAGGAAAGAGGGGTGTGTGTAAGGAATACTGATAAATAGAAGACTCAGAGTCCGTAAGCAACAGTAATAAAGATACATCCATGATAAAGGTAAGGATAATGAGGTGGTGGGAAGAGATCATCAAGTGTGAATCCAAGTCGGGATAAACCATCATGCATGGAGATAGTGTCAGAGAAAGTGGGACTGAATGGGATGTGAGGCCAATCAGATTCATGTATGGAAAGGGTACATGTGAAAGGAGGTAGTGTCAAGGTAGGGTGAGATGAGGCAGGTGGTATGACGTCTAATATATGGACAATCCCCTTTCTTGGGAAATGTGATCTTCTCATATCAGTGATATTTTGACCCATAGGTTTATGGGGTGGTTTTGGTACCCACGATATTGTAAAATTGCTTAAGTAGTTGCCTATTTATGTGATTTTGTGTATATGGTAGGTGTTACATATTATTGTAGATGTGTGTGAATTCAGGAGTATTTTTTGAGCACTTATCCAAATAGATCTTGGTATTGTATTGAGAGAAAGCAGTGACATGTAATAAAACCTAAGTAGGTGATTCTTGGTGGACGTCACCCAAATTGGGTGAACCGCATTAAATACTATCTTTGTGTTGTGTTCTTTTATTTTCTACACTTTTATTTCAGATCTGTGATATTTTTATGCATATTATTTTTTACTATTGCAATTATGTGTGGGATTGTTCCGCATATTTTATCCCTTATTTCCTAACAATTGGTATCAGATCCTGGATTGGTTTGCTAAAGTGTTGAATCATAGAGAAATTTTTAGATTGAGTTGGAGCTATGACAGATGATGGAAGATCAAAGGTTTGTAAATTCAACGGGTAGAATTTTAGTCTTTGGAAGATGCAGATGGAATATTGCATTTATCAAAAGGATCTTTATATTCTATTGTTTGAAAAGGGGAACAAACTCTTGAGCATGATGGATGTGGATTGTAGTTTTATGGATATGAAGGGACTTGGAACAATCCAAATATGTATTGCATCTTTGGTAATTTTAATGTTTCAAAGGACAAGAATACAAAAAGAACTCATGGATGCATTAGGGAAGTTATATGCAAAACCCTCTGCCTCTAACAAGATATTTTTTATGAAAAAGTTGTTTAATATGAAGATGTCTAAGAATAGTTCCGTAGTAGATAATTTGAATGGTTTTAATACAGTTGTGAATATGCTAGCTTAAATTACAATAGTATTTGATGAAGAAGTTAGGGATTTATTAATTTTGTGCTCCTAACCTGAGAGTTGGAATAGCTTGGTAATGACGGTAAACAAATTGGTTCCAGCCAACTCAAAGTTGAATTTTGAGGACGTTGTAGGGGTGATTCTAAGCGAGGAAATTTGAAGGAAAATATCTGGCGAATCTTCTACTTCAAGGAATGCTTTGACGGTGGAAACTAGAGGGAGACATAAGAATAGAGGAAGTCATGGAAAATCGAAATATCAGGCAAGGTCAAAATCCTAAAGAAAGATGGTATGTTGGCACTGTGGAAAGCCTGGTCATATAAAGGACTATTGGGAGCTTCAAGGCAAGAAGAAACAACATGAAGAAAACAGGGAGGTGAATGTGGTAACTTGTAATGTCTGCAAGATGTTTTGATTCATTTTTTACATAATATTGCTAAATATTGGGTTTTAGATTTGGGGGTTTCTTTCCATGTTACTCCACATAGGCATTATTTTGTTGATTATGTTCACGGGAATTTTGGGCATTTTTTTATTAGTGATGACGAGCCTTGAAATGTAATTGGAAAATGTTATGTCCAAGTTAAGATGTATAAAAGGAATACATGGCTATTGAAGGATGTCACACATGTGCCAAATTTAAGACGTTACTTGGTATCGGCAGGGCAGTTGGGAAATGATGGTTGTACTGTGATATTTACAATGGACTCTTGGAAGGTTACCAATGGTGCTCTTGTGGTGGTAAGAGGTAAGAAGGTTGGAACCTTGTATTTAACCACTAGTAGTACTAATGATTGTAATCTTGTGGCTTCAGAGTAGATACGACATTGTGGCACTATGGGCTCAGTCATATGAGCTATAAGGGTGTGCAGATCATAAATAATTTTTTCCCCTGATTTACAAAAATAGGTCTTGATTTTTGTGAGAATGTGTATATGGGAAACATAAACGGGTAAAGTTTCTCAAGGTTGGATCTACGAAGAAAGAGAGTAAGTTAGAGTTGGTACATTGTGATGTGTGGGGACTGGCTTAGGTATCATCTCTTGGGGGTTCAAATTATTATGTTACTTTTATTGATGATGCAACAAGGAAAGTTTGGGTATATTGTATTAGAAATAAATCTAATGTATTTGAAAATTTTGTTAAATTGAAAGCCTTGGTAGAGAATGAAACATGTCTTAAGGTAAAATGTCTCAGGTCAGATAATGGAGGGGAGTATTGCAGTAATGAGTTTGATGATTATTGTTCTAATAATGGAATCCACATGGAAAAGATAGTTCCAGGAACTTTGCAACAAAATGGGGTGTTAGAAAGGATGAACATGACAAAAATGGAACGAGCTACGAGCATGAGATTACATGTGGGAGTTCCTATTTATTTTTGGGAAGAAATGACGAGAACAACTTGGTACTTGATAAATAGAGGACCCTCAAGTGCCTTAGATGGAGGCATACCTTAGGAGGCTTGGTTTGGTAAGAAGGTTGATTATTTATTTCTCAGATTCTTTGGATGTGAGGTGTTTGTCCATATTGACAAGGATGATAGGACCAAGCTAGAGGCTAAATTATATTAATGCACTTTCATTGGTTATGCCAGTGATGAATTTGGATATAAATGTTGGAGTATTAAGGACAAGAAAATAATTCGATCTAGGGATGTGGTCTTTAATGAGAAAGTTATGTATAAGAAAATTTTGCAGGAAAACATGGACGAATCTAGGAAAGAATATGCACTGGTAGAGGATCTTCCAGATGGGAAAGTAACAAATGAATCAGTTCAAGAACCCCAAAATCTATATTGCGGAGGTATTATAGGGTAAGAAGAGAACCTGAATGTTTTTATCCTTCTTGTAATTATTTATTAATTATTGAAAGTGGAGAGCCAGAGAGATTTGATGAAGAAATGAAGGTAGATGCCAAGAAGAAGTAGGAGAAATCCATGGATGAGGAACACCCATCTCTCATGGAGAGCTAGACTTGGGATTTTGTGAAGCTAACTGAAGGCAAAAGAGTATTACCGAACAAGTGAGTGTACAGAGTTAAAGAGGAATAATGAGGTAAGAAAAGATACAAGGCCCGGTTGGTGGTCAAGGGGTTTTCACAAACAAATGGTATAGATTTTGATGAGAGTTTTTCTCCTGTAGTAAAAATGACTTCTATTAGAAATGTTCTTGGAATAGTGGCAGCATAAGACTTCCAATTAGAGAAACTAGATGTAAATATTACATTTATCCATGGTGATTTAGAGGAGGATCTATATATGCAACAACCAGAGGGCTATGAGGTCAAAGGTAAAGAGGAGATGGTGTGAAAACTGAAGAAGAGATTGTATGGCCCGAAACAAGCTCCACATCAATGGTATAAGAAAATTGATAGCTTTGTGATGGAGCAAGGTTATATTAGATGCCATTCTGAACATTTTGTGTATATAAAGAAATTTTAGGATGGTAGTTATATTATCTTGTGCTTGTATGTCGATGAAAGGTTGGTTGTAGGTAAAAACATGCAAGAAATAAAATTATTCAAGAAGCAACTAAGTGAATGCTTTGCTATGAACGATTTAGGGGAAGCCAAACAAATCCTTGGTATGAGGATATCTCGGGATAGGAAGGAATGGAATATGCCTTTATCTCAGGAAGATTACATTAAGAAGGTCTTGGAGAGGTTTAATATGCAAAATGCTAAACCGGTTGGGAATCCTTTGGCAAACCACTTCAATTTATCAAAGGAGTTATGTCCCAAGGCAAAGTAGGAAATAAAAAATATGTCCAAGGTATTTTACTCATTAGTGGTTGGCAGTTTGATGTATGCCATGGTGTGCACTAGGTCTGATATTTCACATGTAGTGGGATCAATGATTAGATTTATGAGTGATCTAGGTAAAGATCATTGGCATGAAGTAAAGTGGATCCTTCGGTACTCGAGAGGGACTATGGGGACAATTTTGTGCTACAGTGGATCAGACACCACTTTGTGTGGTTATGTAGATTCAGACATTGTTGGAGATGTAGACAACAAGAGGAACACGATAGGTTATATTTTCACTATAGGTGGAACAATAATGAGCTGGATTTCATGACTACAAAAGATTGTGGATTTTTAACCACTAATGCTAGGTATGTTGCTGCCACAGAGGCAAAAAAAGAGATGATTTGGTTACAACAATTTCTTGAGGAATTAGGGCATAAGTAGGAGGAAGGGAAGTTGCATAGTGATAGTCAGAGTGTTATACACGTAGCTAAGAACTTTGTTTTCCACTCTAGGATGAAGCATATACAATTAAGGTACCATTTCATTAGGACATCTTTAGAGGAAGAAAAGTTGAAGTTGGAGAAGATTCATACCAGTTAGAATCATGCAGACATGATGACCAAGGTGGTCACAAGAGAGGAACTCAAGCTATGTTTAGTTTTGATTGGTCTTGATGGATGATAATGAAGGGTTGAGAAGTTTGCTTAGAGGAAAATCAGTTTTTAAGTGGGAGATTGTTATATTGCAGAGCCTGTTTTCATGTGGGGAAGTGTTGAAGATTGTACACTAAAATTATTGTACACTATCCACAGTTTTCTCATCAGGATTTGGGGCCAGGCTGGGCTCTCAGCGGGGGTGTAGGGCTTGAAAAAAAATTTAGCCTCAAAAGATGTGCCAGATACCTCAGGAAACTTGCTATTCTCATATGGGTGGTATTTTGAACCATAGGTTTATGGGGTGGTTTTGGCCCATGGTTTTAGTACCCACGATATTGTAAAATTGCTCAAGTAGTTGCTTATTGATGTGCTTTTGTGTATATGGTAGTGGTTACATATTATTGTAGATGTGTGTGAGTTCAAGTGTGAATTCAATAGAGTTTGTTGAGTACACCTCCAAACAAATCTAAGTATTGTATTGAGAGAAAGAGGTGGCTTGTAATAAAATATGAACAAGTTATTCTTGGTGGACGTAGCCCAAGTTGGGTGAAACACGTTAAATATTGTCTTTGTGTTGTGTTTTTTAATTTTTTTACAGTTTTATTTCAGATCTGTTATATTTTTCTGCATATTAGTTTCTACTATTGCGATTATGTGTGGGATTGTTCCACATATTTTATCCCTTATTTCCTAACAACGCCTGGGTGTTGGCGTCCTAGCTGGGTGGTGGTGTTTGAAGCCATAAAATATAAACAAGTAAAGCTCTGATTGGGATGTAGGGTGTAAAAGACCAAGAAGAAGACAAGAAACAAAGCAAAGAGGCCAAATGTATCTGTTAATTACTAGTTTTCTCACTTGGAATCACTTGAATGCAAGTACACTTTTAGGACTTATATTTGTACCCAAGTGTGTGATTTTGTGTCTATACAACTAGATATCACATGTTAGGTGGAGAATGACGTGCATTTTGAGGCCTCTTCAAAGTAGTGCCGATGTCGGTGGTGTATGGGGTGTCCACAACCCAACTAATGTTTCTTTTGCAATAATCTCTTTCCATGGTTAGGGTTTGAAAGGTTGAGTAGAGGATTCTGAGGTCCCCATAACATGACTGATAATGAATGATAGAGAGCGATGAAGATATTCAAACAAGTAACAAGCCTAGAAAGTCACAAATCCTTGTTCTAAGAAGAGTGAAGACTATAAAAATAGATAAAGACTGTATAAACATTCTTGCCCCTAATATAAGATTCTACTTAGCATCTTCAAGCCAAAGTTACAATTTCGATACATTATCAGGTCTATATCTTCTTATTTCATCATTCAGATCATCCGAAATTTCTTAGAATCATATGTAATCAGCTAAGTACACTCAACCTCATGTATCTATGAGCTCGTATTGTATCGTGTACATTTATTGCAAATATTGATGTGTTATTCTAATATTGAGCGATTAATGTTGGAAGTTAATTAATCAAAATAACCCGGTGTAGCTTTTATTTCATTTCTTTTGGTTGTGTAACTATTAATCAAATCTAAAAAAGCTGAAAACACCATGTCTTATTTATTGAGAAAAAAGGAAAAAGAGAAGTTTCACATTCTGTTTCAAACTTGCAACACAACATGGGTAATAGCAACAAAGTTGATGAAATAGTGGTGATCGTGAAAAACTTACATGATATAGATACACATTGCAATGATTAAAATTTAATGAGCAATAAGAACCTAGAATCTTGAGGAGGCAATGTCAACTAGAAAAGTATTGGTTATTATATGTTGTTGCCTTTGGAAGCATGGAAAATGGCCTAAGATAATGGTCTATAAATATGGTGAAAAACCACCTAACTGACAATGTATTATGGTTATCACATTCATCTACTATATCAACTCGACATGGGATCCTAAGTCCCTTCTATATGTCCCTATCTGTAAAGTGTCAATGTGAAAGATCAAAGAGATTTGCATAGAATAATATTACATCGATCTATATTTTTTTAGACAAGAATACATATAGGAAAGGATCTCCTATAAAATAGGAGATATGTTGTAACAATTTTAACAAGTCTCCTATAATATCTCATAAGCCAATCTACGTAAGTTTTTTTAAACAACCTAAACAAAATTACCAACAAATATAACACAATATATATTAAATAATTCCCCTTAAATATTCATGTTTTCTAACTACCCACAAAACACAAGGACTGACATTGCAAAAACCAACTATTAACATTGGTAGTATTGATTGACTGAGATTTACTTTTTGATACATCTCCAAAGTACGATGTCTCAACGATCTATGCCCCACACCCCCTTTCTCCTTCAAATGATTGTCAACAAACATGTTCATATGTGCCTAGTCGTAAGAAAGAAGAGTTTTGCAAGGTTCCCCCCAAACATTTTTTCTAACCTTAGACTCCTCCCTCAAACCCTACTTCATTGCCCTTTTTCCTCTTGTAATATTTTACTCCCTCAAGCTTAACTTCTTCAATACATCCCCTGGGGTCTTCATTACACTATTTAGATGTGATTACTAGTTATTAAATTATTTATATTTTAATATTTTTTGGTTTGATATTCATATGCTTGTATAAAATTAACTTTCACGTATATTTACACCAAAGGCATGTTTATAGTCAGGATATTCTATATGGATCAAACCCTCCTAACTCTGATACCACCTTCAATGATATAACATTATAGATTGTGTTGTTTTTATCTTTAAGTTGACAATTTTAGGCCTATGAGAAGACAACATATGGCCATGTAAATATTTGTTATTGTTTCCTATTTTGGTTTTCTCCCACCTCACAAAGGATTTTTATGTTGTTTCCCCTGATGTAACCAACAAGTGTTTGATCCGATCAATTTACATTTTCTAGCTTGTTGTCAACCTATGCACAAGGAATATGTTTCAGACCTGTACATTGCATGATGCAATTTGATGGTTTTATTGTTAAAAATACCACATTATAAATGAGACCGATTTACTCTTTAAGACATTAGAAATCATATGAAGCCTTAGTTTAAAAATTATATCTAGAAGATAAAATCTACTTATTGCTCATATGCCCAATCAATGGAGGAGCTCAATTATTGATGATTGTATGTGCATAGCCTATTTTACTATGGTTAATAGAGCTTTAAAATTGAAAAGGGGGATAAAAAATACTTCAACAAGTAAACATTGGGTTGGGTTTCAAACTTGGAACATATTGGATTTTCCCCATTTTTTATCATGGAAATCTTTTGCACAAGGAATCTATTACAAACTTGTGCATTACATGACACACTTTGATGGTTTTATTAGTAAAAATATCTCCTTGTAAATTAGAGCATAATTTGGTTTTAACAATTTTAGAAATCATATGGAGTCTTAGTCGAAAAGTTTTGATCTGGAAAATAAAATCTACCTCTCGCTCATATGAATAACCAATGGAGGAGCTCAGTTATCAATGATATTTCGTGTATCCCCTATTTTCCTGAAATTAGTTGAGCTTAAAACTGAAAAGGGGGACTGCAAAGTGATACAACAAGCAAGAATTGGGTTGGGTTTTGAACTTGGAACATATTGGATTTTTCCCATTTTTTTATTTTGGCCGCTTGAAGCACAAATTGTGCTCATATGAATAGTGTGAACAAGATCAAGACTATAGAGTAGACAACATATAACATATATTATTTGGGAAGGGAAAATATTCGTTGTCAAATAGGTGTGAGACATTCAAGTATTATTTTGTACATTTTTAAATTTAGATTTCCATTCATGTTTATGATGTAGATCCTCCACATTGAAGGCCAAAACTATAGTTTCCACTTAATACTCAACTCACATACAACTTGGAAAATCATAATAGAAACACAATCATATGGTTAACAATGCACACAATGTTCCTTCCTACTAATTTAATCCTCTAAAAACTTATTCTACTTCTTCTTGATAATCATTCCTCTACAAGTCATATAATACTATTATCTTGTTCTTTGGTATGGTACCATTGTTCTTAACTTCCCTTATCTTTGTCCTTAACTCCAGTGCTACCCAATTCTCTACACTTTGTTCTACAGAGTCTCCATAGCCCTAAGTTTCTTATCACTAATCCTCGAGTTTCTACCTTCATATTTCTCCTTGTTCTGTTCCACATCAACTTTCATCTCTCATTAACACCATGAACCCTTACAAATTTTAGACAAGTCATTATTGCTCAAACCTTTAGAATGGTTTCTTAACTATACACTCCAATACTATCACCTAATAATTTCACCCTTGTCCTTCTAAAAAAATATACCAAGATCCAAACCTCTCTCATGCCTAAAAAACTTCTTATACACCTTCATAAACTTTGTATTATTGTCCAAACATAAGATATCCTAGTGCTCTGCTTCCTTCCTGGTCAATGCTTGGAATTCTTGGACAATCTATTTTATTTATTACTCTCAAGAATATCTTCCTTGAAAAACTTTCTTGACCTTTATCTTGCCCTTCATAAGCTATGTTACTCCATGTATTCTCTTTGTGATATAATTTTCACACTTCTTAAAATTCTTGCTTCACTTTGTTTAAGGATCTAACACAGCTTATCCTACTTTCCTTGTTCACTCACCTGCTCTATTCTTACCTTTCTTTTTTGTAAACACTGTCAAACAAGAATTTTACTCCTTAAATCATATATCATATTCTTGTTCTCATAAGACCTTGAACATAAAAAATACATCATACCACACCTTCCCAATAATTCCTCCTTTTTGACTTTGAATCCTTGGGAAATTTTTCTCAAGACTAGCGCATCTAGACTGGTAATTTAAGACAAGGTTGTTTACCATGTTTCCACATTTGTGGAGTTCAAACTCTTAAATTTATGTCTCAGATTTTGTCCATGTCTTCTAACACCCTATTCTCGTGTTTACTCAAAACCTTTTTCCTTTTCACGGTGAGAGTATAGGTTATGAATCTATTTGTATTCTAAACCCTAGCTTTAGGTGTCTTAGTTTAGTGAAGGGAAAATTTTGGCCTTTATTTTTAATTGGATATTTTTGGAACCTTCTAATACCTATCAAAAATTTTATACATGCATTTACACCCTCTCAAACTCTATTGCTCTACTATGATTCCAAATCATTAATTATATCATCCAATTTATGTTCTTTCTGATCATGCGGCTTGTACATTCATAGTTATAATAAAATTACACCAATACTATGCATGATGAAGCTTTAAAGTTACACCAAGATTCTTATACCTTGACACATTCCTCTTATTAGATTACTAAATGGATTCCTTCACATTGTCATCACAAACTCTCCCTAACTTCTAGTTTATCATGTAGAATGTTATGATCAAGGTTCTAACCACTACACAATTTTCTTAAATTGTAACTTATGGGTTTGAAGGGAACCTTATGCCTAGCATCTTCTCAGAAGTTCTCCAAATTCCATTTAACTCTTGCAGCAATACCTTCGTAACCCTCATACTCAATCCTTAACCTTATATCATATTTAATGAGATCACAATACTAATTATTTCTCAAGGAGTTTCACACCATTTCCTCTTCCTTTATATTTTTTCTTCCATCCTTGATCATGTCTCATACACTTGAAAACACTTGCAATACTCAAGAAAAGAGAATACATCTTCTACCATAATACATCAATAGGATTCAACCTCTCATAGGTCTACAAACATTATCAGAGAGATAGGTAACTTATTTAACATAATACTCTACTTATCCTCGGAAGTTAGACATTGCTCAACAAAACACATCAATAACCAATACAATAACAATATTTATTTAGTCTTACCCCCATATTTACAAAGTATGACCTCAAGAAATGGACCGCTCATTGATGTCTTTATGGATACATTTTTGGATTCCTGAGCCTTCAAGGCTCTTCTTCCTCTCTTCTCACCCTACTAACTGACTCCCTACCTTCCTAAACTGTTTGTGCTCTACCATTCCCTTCGAATATCTCCTCATAAGAAAAAAAATGGAGGAGTTACCATAGCTAATAACCACCTAACTAGAGTAAATTTCTACTACAATCCCACTTGAGTGGGTTAGGATGTGTCATTACAAAATATTTATCCTTTTACAACATTTACATCTTTTGCATTATCCTCCTCATGACTCCACTAACTTATGACCCCTAACACTACTTAATGACTTCAAAATGTTTAAACTTGGTCTTTTGATGCTCTTGCATCAGTCTATGTCTTATCTACCAAATTAAATGTCGTCAAATTGATGATCTTGATGCCGTACAAAAAATAAAATAAAAAATAGCAAAAATCGATTGGCAAATAAAATCTACTTCTTACTCATATGACCAATTGTTGGAGGGGCTCAATTATCAATGATTGATTGTGCATTCCATGTTTCCTTGCAATTGCTTGAGCTTAAAACTAAAAAGGGGGCTGTAAAGTACTACAAAAAGCAAGCAATGTGGTTGTGTTTCGAACTTTGAAGCTATTTGATTGCCCTCCTTTTTCCAATCGATGACATTGACGTCATAAAAAATAAAAAATGGAATAGCAAAATTTGAGTGGAAGATAAAATCTACTTGTCGCTAATATGACCAACTATTGGAGGGGCTCAATTATCGATGATTGTTCATGCATCCCCTATTTCCTTGCAATTATTCAAGGTTAAAACTGAAAAGGGGGCCTATAAAGTGCTATAAAAAGCAAGTAGTGTGGTTGGGTTTTGATCCTTGAACCTATTGGATTGTCTCCTTTTTTAATTTTGGACTCTTTAAGCACATATTGCACTTGTGTGAATAATACCAGTAAGATTGAGACAATAAAATGGAGCACAAACAACAAATAATTTTTAGGTAGGGACACTTTGACCTGTGGAATAGGCATTGTAATTCCCACCTTTTTATTTCCAACGTTCCATTTATCTCTTCGCTGTATCTAACAAATTAAACTTCATCCAAGCAATAACCTTGAGACCAATAAAAAAAGTAAAACCCATTTTATGGCGGATGTTGCCACCAAATGACGCCTGACGCATGTCAAGAATAGTTGCCCTCACTGCCAATTACAGTGTAAATAGCTTCTATGGATGAAGGACATGGGCACCATTTCTTCTCAAACCATAGACAAGGAGCAAGTCTTTTGTACTTGGGAAGTTGGGTTTCAAACCTAGAACATGTTGAATTTCCCCCTTTTTTTATTTTGATCGCTTTAAGTACAAATTGTACTCACGTGAAAATTGCAAGTGAGATGCAGACGATAATGTGGAGCACAAATTATTCATTACCACGATAATCTTCTAAATATCTAAAAGAACACCAGCGATGAAACTAAAACAACAATTGACAAATTGACAATTTTGATTGACTACTCCTTACCTTCTAAGATATCTCGAAAATACATTGCCTCGATGCCTTGCATACTGCAGCCCATTTTTCCTTTTAACGATTGACAAAAATGACATATAATTCTAGGAAATAAGAGTTTCACATTGTTTACGTTTTGTTCGACTTTCGACTTCTCCTCCCTCAAACCCCTTCTTCATTGACCTTCTTCCTTTGCCGTCACTTTGATCCCTTCAATTTCACTTATTCAATGCATTCCCTTTAGCATCTCTATGGTACAATTCACATATGATTGCTAGTCATAGTGTCATGTTCAAATTATATTTTTTAAACCATTACGTAATAACATTCAAAATTGTGTAAACAGTAAATTAATGTGTATCTTAAAAAAAAAAATCACATTTTAATTTCTGAACCCCATGAAACAATATTACCATTTCATAAATATCATTATACCGCATTATATATATATATATGTGTGTGTGTGTGTGTGTTTGTTTGTATATATATATATATATATATATATATATATATACTTTTTTTTTCTAGAGTCAACTGCATTTGTCGCTGCTTACTTCTTTCATATTCTAATGTTGGCTATGGCATCTTCTCCAAGTGTGTGTTTCCTTGCCTATCAAAGAGTAAGCCTTGCATTAAATTCTTTGTACTTCAATCCTCCCCAAATCAAACGCACAGCACATCTGCCAATAGCCAGTTATCCATGGAGAAAATACAACACAAGCATGTTGATGTTGGGAGACTCAAATTACATGTTGCAGACATTGGATCAGGTTTTTCTTTTCATCTCAGTATGCCTTCTTCCAATATGGGATTCATCTTTTTTTTAAGTAGGTGTATGCACTTAGGCTTCCTGATGGGTATTCATGAAATATGGGTACAGGTCCGGATGTGCTGCTGCTTCATGGATTCCCTGAAATCTGGTATTCATGGCGTCACCAGATGATTGCATTGGCAAATGCAGGATTTCATGCAATTGCCCCCGACTTCAGAGGCTATGGACTGTCCGACCAGCCTTCTGAAATTGAGAAAGCCAGCTTTGTGGATCTTGTGGAAGACCTGGCAGGCCTTCTCGATGCATTGGGTGTTCAGAAAGTAAGTACCCAAAACTCTATTTCATCAGTTTACAGCCACTTAAGATCTGGATTCCTCAACTCATATACCAAATATATATTCCATGAATTTACAGGTATTTGTTGTGGGTAAAGATTTCGGAGCAGGGATTGCATATTATTTCCCCCTCCTCTACCCTGATAGGGTAAGAGGCATTGTAACATTGGGTGTTCCTTATATAAGGCCTGGACCAACAGCCATTCACCTGGATTCCTTTCCTCAAGGCTTTTATATGAGACATTGGCAGGTTTCTGTCTATTTTCATCCTCCTGTAATTTAATATGAAATAGACCCCGTGTTGGCATCTCGCTTTTTAATGGACCTTTTCTTCATGCAGGAGCCTGGAAGAGGTTTGGCAGATTTTGGGCGTTTTGATGTAGAAGCAGTGGTGAGGAATGTATATACACTTTTCTCAGGAAGTGAACTGCCAGTGGCAGAGGAAGGTAAAGAGATTATGGATCTGTATGATCCTGCAACTCCCTTGCCACCTTGGTTTACTGAGGATGACCTCAAAATGTACACAAGCCTCTATGAGAAATCAGGATTTGCTTTCCCTCTCCAACTAACATACAGTGGCATTTCAAGGTAAAGCTAGAAATTGTATTTTAAAAGAAAAAAACATCTCCCAGCATACTGAATCACCAATGCAAATGATACGGTCAAATTTCGTTTACAGGAACTGGGGGAAATTGCAGGAGATTACAGACTATACTATTGAAGCTCCCACGTTTGTGATCATGGGTGCCAAGGATTATATTCTAAAATTTCCAGGAATGGAGTATTATATCAATAGTGAAAAGCTCAAGTCTGACGTCCCCAATCTGGAGATCAAATTCTTGTCCGAAGGAAGCCATTTTGTTCAAGAGCAATTCCCTGAGGAGGTGAATAAGCTTCTTATTGGCTTCCTTAATCAGCAGCTACAATGCTAAAAATATTGTCCAAGATCTAACCTGGATTTAATGTTGGATCATTAATAATGGCCATAGAAAGAAAAGGGCACAAACTTTTCATTATCCTCTCATGGAACCATGGAAACATTCATTACACTAGAATATATTTGATGTGGAGATTGTCTTCTATTTGGGTCTGATATAGAGAGAACAAAAATATGTTATTAAAAACAAAGAAACACGCGGGGTATAAGATTTAGATAATTCTCTCATCGCTTGTAATAACTTGTTTACAATAGATGCATTCTTGAAATAAATAGGAAACAAGTTTTTAATTTTTATTTATTTATTTATTTATTTTTTGGTACGAAATAGAGTTATACTACTTTTTAAAAATATTATATACCATTCGCTGAAAAATGTTGGCCGTATTAGAGCATACCACTCAATGTTACACTAGACCAATAAAAAGACTTGTGAATAAAGCCTTGATACAAAGTAATCTAACACATTATAAGATAACTAGGTAGCCACACTAAAAAGACCAACAAAAGGCATATCTTTGTCATCTGGCTCACCTTGGCCATCGTTTGGAAGATATTCTCCCTAAGAATAGGTTCCTGACTAGTATTGGCAGCATTCTCAGCCTTGACTACTACTGTAAGGTACTTTTGGCCATAAACAAGAGCTCACAAAGGTGAAATAGCGAAAGCTAAATAGGGAAATGTGTTTGTGTGGGAAGGAGGCAGAAAATTGAATCCTCCACGTTGTGTAAGTGGAGAAGAGTGTCGACATGACGGAGACTGCCCAACTCTGCTTTAGAAGTGACGGTGAGAACATCTTTGGCGTTGTTTTCTTCCCCTTGGAGTGCCTTCCCTGGATGACAAAGAAGGTAGAACATGAGGAACAATGCAAGGAGTGTTACCCCAATGGTCTAAGAGAGTTTGTAAATGGAAAATCTCTAAAGCCACCTTGTTGGCTTACACTTAAATCTGTAAAAACACATGCAACAATCATAACTTTATTGTAAGCTAAAAAACTAGAATCAACATAGAGTTAGCAAACAACTAAATTTCGTTATTTCCAAATAAAGAAAAAAGGCTTTCACTTCAAAAATATGTCAAATATGAGTGTAGTGTATAGGAATTAAAGCCCAACCCCATCAGAGGATATTATGCCAAATGAAGGGTTGCTGTAAAAAAGGCTTGAAAAATTCGTGGATTCAAGTCCATGTGTCTTGGACCTTTTGTATAGCCAAAACAGATGCATCAGAGATTCTGAGTGTCCACATAATGGACGTTTGGGCTGGTGGACCCCTTGATGAATAAGGTGATGGTCACAGGGTCTTCCCTGGTAAATTAAGCAACATGTAATTTGGGTTCCAAAACAACAGTCTAGACTATATGAAACTTTCGGCTCCAACCACTAGAAATTGAGTGAAGAGATCACCAAGCATAAAACTTGTCAACCATGGGTAGATGAGGTGACAATCATTCCTACCCCTTGCTGGGAGAGTAATTTTAAAATTAGGTGTTTTAGGATACCACTTCTAGTCCTTCCACCAAGGTCAAGAGGAAACGACACTAATTTTGTGGAGCATCTCATAGGGAATCACCTCCTAAATTTCATTGAAAGACTCTTGATCATTTTTCCCCAAATGAAATTTGGTCTTGGCTTCAGGGAAACATAACATCTTTTTTGTATATGTACAAAAAAAGTCTTGCATTGTATGAATCCCTCTCCTAAATAGTTCAAGTGCATGGATCCATGGGACATCGACAAGAGGAACACTATGAAAATTAATTATGGGAGACCACCATAGAGAGTGTTGATTAATATACAACCCTTATCAAAATTGATGACCATTCCACATTAGTTAGGGCTTAAGGATTTATTATTCTTTCCAAATACTCTTAACAACAAAAGATCCAACTAATTTAGTAGGAGCAATGATGATATCAAGGTTGTGAAAGTCGAGCCATTTTAGTATTAATCGATCATAAGGGGCTCCTTCAACAATGCAATTTCGTAGGACTTTCCAAGCTTCTTTCCCTTCACCCATTTGAATAATCCATTTAATGGAAAGAGTTGTGCGTTGTTGACCAATATCTAATAGACATAATCCACCGGCCTCCTTGGGAAGACATCAAATATTCCAAGCCACTCCATGAAAAAATTTCCCATATTTAAAACTAGCCCAAAGGAAGTCTCTTAGTAGCTTTCCAATCTTCTGATAAGAGGCTTTTGGAGGCACTCAACATGAAGAGTAAAAGGTATGGCTTGTAGAGAGGACTTTTAAGAAAAATTGAAACTTTACTATCATAGAGATGGGATTAGTGGTCCAATAAGAATATTTTTTCTCATGTTCAATTACATACTTCTATAGAAGGGAATGAGTAGCTTGAAATGCAAATAGAATTTCCATAAATCAAAAGACATCACCACGTTGAATTAATTTCCAGTCATAATTGCTTACCCAGGGAGGTGGAAGTAGGAAAGACTATTTGTAACTTTAAATCTTACTCCATTGAATATTTGAGCATGAAGCGAGGCAGTAGGTGTTAAGACAATCCATAAAATTTATAGTATTGCTCTAATCTTCTATAAGGGTAAGAAAAGAATCATAAAAAAATTTACCATTGATTTGTTGTGCAAGTTCCGTAGAAGGTAAGGAAATGCCTTTAACTATACACTACATTTTAAGATTAGTCAAGAGATAGCCTAAGTCCTCTACGAAAAACACATACAACATAGGAGCTAAAGGGAAACCTTGTCGAATTGAAAGAAACAATTCAAAATTTCTCTAAGCAAATGCCATTGATTGAGAGGTAATCCGAAGCATCTGCAAACAACATTTGAATTTCTTGAAAGAAGTTAGGACCAAACCCCATAGCTTTTAACATAGACAAAATGAAAGGAAATTCAATATGATCACAAGCCTTTTTGAAATCAATCTTAATGAACATTGCTCATTGATTGGATTGATGTTCCTACTCCATGAATTTCCATTCTAAAATTATGTTGTTAAGAATATACATGTTTTATAATTACAATTTTCTCTAGATGACAATTAAAGTCAGGATACGAGGGATGTGCAATGGGAGGGCCTTGACTGTAATCTTGTAAGAGAGATTAAACAAGGAAATTTGATGCCAATTGTAAATAAACTCTAAATCACCATCTTGGGTATGAACATAATGTGGCTTCTATTGAGAAAATGACTAAGGATTTGAACCTGAGAGCTTCAAGATAAAATCAGAAAATGTATTCTTCCATAGTGTCCCCTAAAACCTTGTAAAAATCACATGTCATGCCATCACAACTAGTGGTTTTATCATTGGCTATTTGAATGATTGGCTCACATAAGCTCATTAGAGGTAAGCCTATCATAAGTGATCCTTTGACTTTAGGAAAGCTTGTAGGGGACCAACGAAAGGCATTTTTGAAGAGCTTGTTGTTGCTCATAGGAGGGCTCTTGAGATTTGAACACCGGCTAATAGTGGCAAACAAAGGCTAAAACCATATATGACACCTCTATAAACCATTGAATAACATCTTTAATGGATTTGATTTAGTTCACTCATTGTTTCACATTAAGGTATGCAAGAATTCCTTAGAAACCTTGTTGTCAACTTTTGGGAAAAGTATCAACTTGGCTTTGATTTGTGCCTTCAAGCATTATAAACATATGTTGTTTGGAGGCATTGTTGTAGGGGCACCACTTGTCTTTACAAAGGCTCATGAAAGGGTGTTTTCTCTAAGGTAGTCAATGAGTGTATCAACTTTGAGGTGGTGATGGAGTAATAAAACTGATGCATGCATGCAAGTTGTCAGCCATAGATGTGTAAGATCCACACGATGTGAATAATAGTGTGCGACCACTTGTCCAGCCAACCAAAATTTCATGCCATCCAAGGGGACAAATCTCAATCTCAATCTCATTTGATATGGGTTAAAGGGTGGCCTATGATGTAAGAGTGCAATATTGAAAAAAGTGTCTTTTGAACCTTGGGGTGTTTGAAAATCATTAAATAAGGAACCTAATTGGTAGGCAGTATGAAAAAACAATATCTAACAAAGTCTCAATCGATAATAGAATATGCTTGGTGAATGAGAACTACTATTGCATGGAAAGTGTGGTTCGGTCTAACTGCTTGAAGACTCTTTCACGGCCTTGAAAAAGTTTGATCATGTGTATAAACAACAAAACTGCAATGACACGAATAATTAGGGTCATAAAACCCAAATTTATTATGCATCTACATCCATGCTTATCTATCACCAGTTATCCATCACATAGGGAAGTATCCAAATTTGTTAGGTGATGGCGCAATCATATTAAATTATCCACACAACACCTAATGTGCATACGAGAATTTTCTCACCAACCAATGCTAAATATTTTCCCTTTCATTAGTGTTGTAGATGAATAAACATTGATTATAGATAAAAACAATTCTCAAATTTTAATAACACCCAAAGAACATGATTAGTAGTCACATCCATGGTCCACATAATGAGGCTACCATTTCAAAGTAATATATGTAGAAATTCCTCCATGCCTTGGATCATGATTATTACTCAGGGCTAGACAATCAACCAAAATAACTTTAGTGATAGATATAAGCAAATAGCCCACCACCTTAATTTCATGTAAGCAAAGAATGTCCATCTTGTGGAAACGCTTATGAAAATATCACACATTGTAAGTTTATGAGGCGGGTTTGTGAGACCTTGCACATTCCGTGAGTAAGAATGCATAGATCACTTATATCAAGAGACATATCCCCTAGAAATAAGTCATCAAGGGCTTCATAACTATTCTACAAAAAAAATGTTGTTGGTTAGTTTGCCATAAATTGAGTTTGAATCACCACCACGAGTTTGTAATTATTTATCCCTCCTGTAATTGTCGAGGTGGACTACGAGAGTGTCTTTGAGCCACCTTGTGAGGAGAAACAACTCGAAGACTCAATTCTGAATCTTGAGTATTTTTTTGGTAGCAATATGAGATATCAAGAGGCATTAATGACTAAACATGTGCTAGAAAACTTAGCTTTTTTGACATCTTTGGATGTTTCCACTTGAGACTATACTTATTCTTGTGAAGGAGTTGTAAATGTCGTTGTTTTAAATGTGCCCTATGGATGAGTATTTAAAATAGGTTTTGGTCTAGTAGTTTTGGCATTTGACATACCTGTAACAGGTTTATTTGCTATGCCTTTGTTACGGTTATTTTTGCAACCAACAATAGTGGTCTAACCTTCTTCACCATTAGATTGGGGGACCTTAATAGTGGGCTTTGATATGTTTGTATTACTGAATCTATTAAAGGACAATACCTAATTATTTGCTCATAGGACTTGTACCAAGAAAATTGTTTAGAAAATTTATATATAAACCTCTTTATATGTATTGAGAATCACCGAATTGCATGGTTCCTGTGATGAGGAGTTTTAAGGAAGCGATTTTACCATTTTTTGCGTTGATACTTTAAACCAAGGTAACAACTTTCGTATGGAGAGTATTAAATGATAATCTTCAAATATTGAAAAAAAATGATCAATCAAAAAATACGATAAATACGGAAAAAAAATGATCTTATTAATCTTTGAGGAACTGCTAAAAACCTTCTAAACAATATTGAAAAATGAAAATCCTTTTAGTTGCTGACTATAAAATTATGAAGGTGTTCATAATTTCAATATTTATAATTTTTTTAATAAGTAAACACTTTTTACTCGAGCCATGAATCGGGGGGTTAATGGGGCCCCATCCTTACATTACTAAGTTCGACTGAAAATCATAAAATAGGGCAGACAACACATTATGCATAAGCTACTGCCACCTTGATACCAAAATTACAAAAGACCAGACTATACAACGAAAAACTAGTACTAAAACATGAAATTAATCTGACAGTTCTATAATCTCCATCTTGACAAGAGATTTTGCGTCCATATTCTTCATATCACTAGCCTCAGAAACATTCACACCCTCTACTTTCCTTTTGAGATTGCTAAAGTGGTGCCCTACTTCCCTTGCTTTCCCTTCCCTCAAAAGGAAATCATAAGAGGATTTTCCATTGGTTGTGAGTTGAGAAATTTTAGATGGAACAGGTCCAATTAGGATGACCAAAGAGTGTATATCTAGGGGTGGGATGTATGCAGGACCTGATTCTTTCATCCTGCAAATCTTGTGGACTGTGACTGCGAATTCCAAAAGCATAGAATTTCTCTTTTCCAGCTCAACCATACACACCCATGCATCTAATTCAATCTCCCCTGCTATTATTGCTTGGAGGAAGGTTGAGGGCAAGCAAAAATTTGAAATTTCTTCCTCTAACCCCACAACATGCCTCAGAAGAATTATATGGTGGGCAATAAGAATGGCCTCCTCTTTGTTTCTACCATGAGTAATAGGTTGGAGACAAATGTAGAAGTAATTTCCACATTTACCCTCACCCGTCCACTCCCCTGGAGATAACTTTCCCCTAAAATGTGCTCCATCGCATTGCAAACAGAGCTTGAGTCAATGCAAAAGATTTTCTTTAGGTGTGAATGAGAAACTTTTCCATAAAATGCCATCTCTCGAGATTCACCTTTCAAAAATAGGTAGGGGAATGGTGAAATAGCCATAAGACTACAACTAACCACCGACCTATCACTCACAAATAGAAAAGATAAGGAGGCATTAATGAAATGAAATGAGACCAAACACTCTTTTTAAATTTGGGATCACACAAGCCAAACCTGTCACGCCTGGGCATTAATGAAGTTGGAGTCCCTTGTAATGATAGCGGCTAAGCCTGGCCACTTAGCCACATCACTCGAAATGATAGCCTCCTCTGCTTGTGTCACCCCTTCATTAGCCAAGAAGTCTGCTGTTGAGTTGGCTTCTCTAAACACTTGTCCAATGCTCCAAGAGTCCAACTTGTCTAGCCAAAAGAGGATATTTGTGATGTAGATATCACGAGCCCAATGTATAGCTTTACCATTCTTCATAGCCTAGACTATAGTTTTTGAGTCACCTTCAATGTGGAGGTGGGAGCTCCCACATTCAACTGCCCTTTTTACCTTAAAAAGGAGTGTCTGGAATTTTGATAAATTGCAAGTCTCGTCTTGCAAGTGGAATGAGCCAACACTAATCACACTCTTTTCTCATTACTAAGAATACACCTTGACCCTGAAAGACCTGGGTTCCCCTTAGAAGCCCCATCGAAATTGACTTTGCGATACCCAAGGGTGTGGAAAAATTTGGATAGTAAACACTTTTATTATACGAGAGCTATGAATTGGAGTGGTGGAGGAGAGATTTCTCAAAGTGGAACATGGGGGTGGGCTTGGGTCCTTAATGTCCATCGAGTGATTGACATTCGAAGTGCCCTGCTGTGTTCCGCTTGGTCCATATGGAGAAGTCCAACCCCTACCTCAAGGTGTCCCCATGGCCACTTATTGAAAGCATCCAATGAACTCAATGTGAATAGAAGTTGGGTTAATGATTACAAACTACTTGTAAGTCACCAATAGCCCAAGACCTTGAGTTCGATTCAATATTTATATTATTTAATAATAATAAATAACATTTTTTTAGATCTGTATTTTACTATACAAAATACGAAGTTTTATACGGTTGAATGAGAAATACGAAAGAATACAGATTTTTTTAAAGCTTTATCGTATTTAGTAACAATGCTTTAAACACACAACCCTTTCTCCTAGACCAAATTCATACCTTAATTATATCTGTAATGCATCATGCAAAGATCATCTTCAAGGTCATGGCTTTGCAGTAATAAAATTACTTCATGTAGGAACATTTTCATTCATATGATTCACTAATAGCTCTTACCAAAAGACAACCATCTTTTGACAAACACATCTTAGTTGAATGGAAAATTATGAACATTATACATTAAGTATGATGGGTTTTTAAGGAGTTAGCTATGCTAATTATATTGTATTCTGACTGGAAAAATGAAACTGAAACTATTTGTCATAATTTAGGATGCCTTTGTCAAGCTTAGCCTTGTTAGTACCTGCCGAGGCAGGGTACTATTGTTTTTTGCTGTTGCCTATTAATTGTAATACAGTGTGGTGGTAGGCTGCTACTGACTGATTATTTGTAATATGATGGATTTGTCTAAAGTTAAAAACCCAGTTTCATGAAAACTATAGTTTAACTTAGGCAAATATTTTATTTATGTGGCTTCTTATTGGTGCTTGCTTAATCTTTCATTGGCCGACTTGTTTGTACCTGCCGCAGATATGCTCGGTTTTACTAAAGTTTTCTTTTCCTATTAGCATTTTCCATGTGCTCTTTGCTGCAGGTATTTTTTGTCCTTTGCTATTCCTGTATACTAAATACAAGTGGCTCCCTGCATGCAATAGAGACAGGTGGTTTTTTGCATCGAACTAGTATTGGGGGCTTTTACCACACTCTAGATTTTTGCCATTTGAAGTGGACTGAAAATCTCCAGATGAATACATAGCCTCCATCTATCTCCCTACACCTTCTACACATATCAAAAGTGGATAGCCTTAGATACAAGACATCAATCTCTGTTACATAATCTATTTTTGGGTTTAATTTACAATCCACATCCAAATCAAAAATCTCACAGCAGTCATATCCAGTTGTATATACAGCTCAAGATTATGTATTAGAGAGACCTCATCAGTAAGCACTGAAGTAAGGAGAAGCGATAAAATTGCCACTATGCCCACTACTATATCATTGGAGGTCCCTAGCATTGAATATACTACATGAGGAACAAAGCTGGAAGCTGTTCACGTAAAAAAAATAAGATCACTTCATATTTAGAAGACATGTTTTCAGGTTGATGACATGCCTACATTTTTATAAGGAATATATATTGCAAGTAGGAGCTGTATGGAGAGCATCCATAGTGTATTCAAGTACCATATAAAATATTCAATCCGCTGTGTTGGGTTTCAAATTTGCACATTTCTTAGTATGTTCTAGATTAAATGATTCACAAAATACAACACAGAGAGAAAAAGAAACAGAGAAAAAAGGAGAAGCTCTTGTATTGATTTTTCAATTCCAAAATTATAGTTCCGGCATGCCAGAATTCCAACCACGAAAATGGCTTCCAAAGCCCATGCAATAGTTCACAAAAAGGTGGTTACAACTTCCTCTGACAAGCAAAAATGGTTTACAAACCAATTCAATCCTTTGTGCCCCTTCAAAATTCTCAAGCTGAGAAGAAAATCATGGACATTTCTTTTCTTGTTAAGAATTCCGATGCTGCTCCTGAAGAGCAATTGTTTAACTTTCACTATTTTGTTTAGGCTTCTTTCCTTATATTCGGGGCATTCAGGCTGCAGATATGACTGTTTCCCAGTGGCTCTAGATAATCTCTTTTGAAGAAATAAGTGCATCTATCAAAACTCTGCACTTGACATACATTTAAATATGTTTTTAATAAAAACATGTGTGTAGCAAATGCCATTTAATCATCTGTCAGCAATGAAATAGTGGACTGTCTTTCCTTGTAAAACCATGGTCGTGAAAATACAGGTCTGCAATAATTGAAGCTATGTAATCTTCAGAGCGGTTTTCTGTAGTAAGCAGAATATACATTTACAACCATCAAAGCATAATGATTTGTTAGATGTAATTGCAAGTATCCTAGTAGATATCTATACAAAACATGGAAGCATACCTAATGCATATGAATTGTTTCAAAGAATTCCTAAAAAATATGTGGTATCATGCAGATCTAACTGCCCATCCACATTTTCTTAATTGATAGATATAATTTCCAGTAACACAACAAAACCCATATGAAAGCTTAATAACCTGCAGTACATGCGTATACAAATTTGCACATGAAAACCCAAATCAAAGCTTAATGACCCAATATTTTAGTCTTCCAATTACAATAGATTTAGCTATAACATACATTTGCTTATATCATTTGTCTGCATCTCAAATACAACTTAGTTATTGCACATAGCCATCAATACAACCCAATATTTCTTTGCTTACTCTATAGCTCCATATGCAGTAGTTGTATAGACATGTATGTCAATGTATACGTCTACTGAAATTAGAAGTGTATTAATTCCAAAAAAAAACTTACACCAAAACTTGTTTTTGTTGTTGCACAGGTTGAAGGAACATTGACAATCGCAAAGGCCTATTCCAGCCCATTTGAACCAATTTGTAAAAAATGCAACTTGACTATTGACTGTCTACCACCATTGCATACAGACATAGCATATTGTAGTGACTATGAACAAGAATGTCATATGCATTTTTTTTTTTGATTGGTAAACTCTTTTGACCAGAGCTATGAACCGGTGGGGATAGGGACCCCAACCCTCCAAACACAAAGTGGAAGAAGAAGAAGGAGAAGGAGAAAGTTGAAGGAGGAAGAGGAAAAGAAGAGCTAAAAACTGAAAGAAGAAGAGAACGCAGAGACAAGGGAAGTGACCGCAGAACAAAGGACAAAGGCTGCAACGATTAACCCGAAGAGTGACCAGCCCGTGAGGAGGCCGCATGCAGCAAGAAGTTGAAGGCATGGAGAGCTCGATCCTTGAGGGCATTCAATTGATCAACAACTGAATGGAGAGGAAATAGAGCCGCATCAATATCCACGACCGGGAGAAAACACTGGTCCAAAGAAGGATGGAAGTTCTGTGCAAACGTGACAAGGTCCCTGTACTGCCCGCTGAGCCAGCGAATATCCCTCCCTGAACCGATGGCAAACTCGTCCAAATCTTCCACCCACAGCAGAGGGTCTGGGAGTGAGAAATCCACGAGCTGATCGTGAAGGCCTACGCAATGTACAACGTAAATAAGATTTGAGGTGACCAGTTCCACTTCTGAAATGTTGGGATGAAGCAGCATACAGAAAGACACGAAGGCGGAGGCGACGTCGGAATCAGTTCAAGGGCGACGAGCGTTGAAGCGGTAAGAGTCGCCAAGAATGGCTTCAATGGCGTCGGTCTCAGCTGATGAAGAGTATTTGAAAATCATGGCCAGACGCCACCTATCAATGGCAGAGACATCTGCCAGTTCGCGGAACTGCCCACGGAGGGCCACAAACGGGAAACCAACAAAAGACATGGTGCCGGGAAGAAGCAAAGCAAAAGCTAAGAGAGACATTCCAGGAGGTCTGCGAAACAAGAATAAAAGAAGTGAAGAATAAACTATCCCGAGGGGAACCTGGCAAGAAACACTTGGAGAAGACGGGGGGCCAGTGAAGCGTGCGGGGGAGCGGCAAGGGAAGGGAAGGACACCGCCGAAAGGAGGGGAGGAAGAGACCGACGCATGGGGGAACTGCCAGACGCAGTGGAGGCGCGGAAGTCTAGTCGCGGGTGTTTCACCGATCGAGGGAGAGGAAAGTAGAAAGTCCTAGCCACATGTGTGCATTGTTGGAGGAAACGATTGCAGAGGGATTATCAATAGAAAAGTTGGCCAGGAATTCTGCTACCTGATTTTCTTCCAAGTACTTATGCGAAATGTTCTAGGATTGGAGTTTACCGAGCCAAAAATGAATAGAAGGAAGAAAGAGGTTCAATTTCCATGATTGGGAAGCACCATTGAAAACAGCAGAAATGAGGATTTGAGAATCCCCTTCGATACATAATTCTGTATAGCCAAGATGGACCACCAACTTGACCCCTTCCAGAAGAGCCTGTGCTTCAGTGGAGTTACATGTGCCATCTTGTAACGGAAAGGAGCCCGCATGGATGAGGAGACCACGATCGTCCCTGAGGATGCAACCTGCCCCAGACAAACCCGGATTACCTCTGGAGGCCCCATCGAAGTTTAGTTTCCACAGCCCCTTGGGAGGGGGACGCCATCTAGTGTTCTTCCTGAGCAGCATCTTTTTAATTTGTGAGAGCCCCTTATAGATAATAGACCCAGGATTGGGAATTTTGATGAGTGACCATTGATGAAGAGTAGCGAAGTCCTTGGAGGAAAAGGAGGGAAAGGAAGAACACTTAGCACTAATACATTCAGAAATGGCCACCTCCAACTTGGAAAGGAAGGAGGGGAGCTCGACCGCTTGCTCTCTGAAAAGACGAAGGTTGCGTTCCCACCATAAATGCCATAGCAAGAAATAAGGGCTGACGTTCCATATAGAGCTGTGAAAAAAGTTATGGGAAAAAGACGGCCAGGAAGAAAGATTAGCATCAATTCTGTTACAGGGAACCCAGGAGAGATTAAGCTTATTGAAGAGCCAATCCCAACACTTGGAGGTGAAGGGACAGAAGGGGAAGAGATGATCCAGATCTTCCTCAGCCGCACCACAAAGAAGACATTTAGAGGGGCCTGAAAAGCCCCACGCACGCCTTCTAGCCTGGGTGAGAACCTTTCTCTTCAATACAAGCCAACCGAAGTAAGAAATCTTCGGTGTAATGTGAGGGTGCCAGCATCCAGAGGAAATCGGAGAACCCTTTCCGAATTGCAAGAGGAGAATGTTGTACCCTTTTTTAACAGTGTAAAGGCCAGAGCTATTTGCAACCCAAAATAAGCAATCATTACTGTTGAGGTACGTAGCATGACCTTCCTCTAAGGAATTGGATAGGAGGACAGCTTCAGGAGCAGAGGCGCCGAGAGACAATATATCTTTCCAACACTAGGTAGGCGAGCCATTGGGATGCTGGTAACCATAATCAGAAACAAGAGAGCCCCATAACAATTTGGAAGAGTTCATAATGCCATTGAGAGAGGGAAGCAAGTTGAGGGGAGGGAAGCCATTCCAGCTTTCGTCCCAAAAAGACACTAACCGACCATTGTTTAGCTTCCACGAGACCCGATCAGTAATAAGATTTTTGGAGTTACACAGAAAATTCCAAAGGTGGGAGCCCTTAGGTAACTCAGAACTGGAAAGAAAAAGCTCATTTCGGTGACCATCCATGTATTTGTGAGCGGAGGACCTTGAAGGCGAGTCTGCTATTATCAGATATGAATTTCCATACCAATTTTGCGCCAAGGGCCATGTTCTGAATGGCCAAATCCAAGATGCCCAAACCACCCAGATTCTTGGGAAGCTTGAACAGATCCCAATTAGCAAGATGGAATTTGCGTTCGGTGCTGAGACCTTGCCACAGAAAAGTACGAGCCACCTTCTCAATTTTGAGTAGAACAGAATTAGGGATCTGTAGAATGGAGAGCATGTATATAGGAATGGAGAGAAGCACCGAGTTGATGAGAAGTGCACGGCCGGAAAGGGATAACCATTTACCTTTCCAGGAAAGGAGTTTGGCAGAGATGGAATTTAAAATCCCGTTCCAGAGGAGAGCCTTACCCTTCCCATGAAACAAAGGAATTCCCAGGTAGGTGTGTGGAAGTTTACCCAAAGAGAAGCCAAGAATCTCTTTGATTCTCCCCTGAAGCCTGGGGGCCATGTTAAAGAAAAAGATCACAGATTTATGAAAGTTTAAGACCTGTCCCGCAGCAACAGAGTAGGAATCCAGAATAGAGGAAATGCACCTAGCCTCCGGAACAGTCCCTTGACCAAAGAGAAAAGTATCGTCTACGAATTGCTGATGAGAAAGAGGAGGGAGATTGGAGGAGATGTGAAGAACTTTCAACGAACCTTCAAGAATTGCAGCTTTGATGCTACGACTAAGAGCTTCCACCACAATTGTGAAGAGGAAGGAAGAAAGCGGGTCTCCTTGATGAATACCCCTACTACTATGAAAGAAGCCTTCCGCAGATCCGTTGACAAGAACCGAGAAGCACGGGGAGGCAATACAGTCAAAAATCCACTTACAGAAGTGAGCACCAAAACCCAAAGCTTGCAAAGAAATAAGAAGGAACCTCCAGTTAACCCGATCATAAGCTTTGCTGAAATCCAATTTTAGCAACATTCCTGCTCTGGAAGAATTATGAAGGGAGTGAATAAGTTCATGAGAAATAATGATACCTTCTGTAATAGACCTTCCAGGAATGAACCCACTATGTTCCGAGGCAACCAATTTATGCTTCAATGGGGAGAGCCTATTGGCAATAGCTTTGGAGATAATTTTATATGTTGTATTACACAGGGAAATAGGCCTGAAATCATCTAGCTTCTCAGCTGGGGATTTTTTGGGGAATAGACAGATGAAAGTGTGATTGAGGTTCCCAAGAATCTTCCCTGAAACTTTGGATTCCTCAACCGCCTGCCAAACAGAGGGACCAATGATATCCCAAAAATCTTGGAAGAAAGAGGCAGGGATACCATCCAGGCCAGGGGCTTTATCTCGCTTCATAGAGAACACAATTTTCCGGACCTCTTCTAAGGAAAAGGGTGAAAGAAGCTGATCATTTTCAACATCCGAAATACAACGGGGAATCTGAGAATGAAGGAGAGACTGAGGGCCAAGAGGGGAAGCCGTATCATTCAGGAGCTTGAGGAATAAATCCACCGTTTCCGATTTAATCTGAGCTTGCAAAGTAGCAATGGTGGAATCTTCGAGTTTGAGAGAAGAAATGTAATTGAAGTTTCTTCTAGCTCGGACCGAAGAAAAGAAGAATTTGGTATTTTTATCTCCATCCAGCAGCCAAGTTTCCCTAGATTTTTGACGCCAAAAAGTTTCCTCTTTAAGAAGGATATCCCCCAATTCCTTGAGGAGAATTTTTTCCTTCAGGTAATCCTCCTGTGACATCCCATGCAATAGGATACTCTCGTTGAGAGAACGAAGAGTCTTCTCAACTCGAAGCTTTTCATGAAAAATATTTTTAAACTTCGAATGGTTCCATCTTTGTAAGTTAGCCTTGAGCAAAGATAACTTTTTTGAGAGTTGAAACATCATGGTCTCTTTGACAGCAAATGAGTCCCACCAACCCTTTATCAGCGACCTGGGAGAGGGGTCCTGAAGCCACATGTTCTCGAATTTAAAGGGGGTACGACGCAGAGGGAGGTCGAAGTTGAGATCCACTGAAATAGGAAAATGGTCGGAGCCGGAAAGAGGGAGAACCAAACTTTTAAGAAGGAAATTTTGCTGCAACCAATGCTCAGAGACCAGGAAGCGGTCAAGACGCACAGCGAGGGAACTGAACCCAGATCTCCTGTTGTTCCACGTGAACCAACCCTTGCACGGCTCTAAATCAATCAGGTGAGTAGAGGAAACAAAGGAAGAGAAATCAACCTGCGAGCGAGGATGCCATTGAAGACCACCCTGCTTATCACAATCAGAAAGGGTAGCATTGAAGTCACCTGCAACGATGAATTTTTCGGCAAACACGGAGGTCAGAAGCTGGCTAAGATTACCCAAGAGAATCCTTTTACTAATGGGAGTAGAGGGACCATAAATATTGCCGAGAAAAAAGAAATCCTCCGAGTGCTTAGTCGAGACCTTGCACCAGATGAAATTTAGGTCAATTACAAGTGGAACAATCAAGCAACTGGCAGCTTTCCAAAGAATGCCTAAACTACCCGAAGCACCAACTGAATCCGAGAAGCAGCCTTCCCACCCATTCCATTTTCTAAACCAACTTCTATTACAACCCTCATTCGACATTTTAGTTTCCTAAATCAAACAAATATCCACACCCTCGTCCAAAGCGTAACGTCTTAACAGACGCTGTTTGTTAGGGGCATTAAGGCCCCTAACATTCCAAGAAAAATGATCATAATTGCTTCAGAGAGGACTTGCCTCTCCTACTTGAAGACGGGAAGAAAGACTGAAGCTGAAGTTGCTTCCCGGTGGGCAACTTCATTGAGAGAAAGCTTACATTTATTAGGGCAGCCAAGAATGCTTCTAGGACCGAAATCCACATTGAGAAGGGGGGGGAGTGGGTAGAAGCGGGTCCCCAGCGACTGCGAGGGAGGGGAAGGGGACTCGGCAGAAGCTTTGGGTTCCTCAGGGGGTCAGCATCATTAGACAGAAGCAAATCCTCTTTATCCGTGATCCACTTCTCAAGGGAAGTCGAGCTACCTCCCATACCAATGGAAATACCCTCGTGGAATAGAGATAGGATCTGGGAGGAATCCTTTACAACAGCCGCCATTTCTTTGACGAGGGAGAGCGTTTCAGGAGCCAAAGCAAGAGGTTCAAGGATAGGAGGGGGAGCATGAGGGACGAGGGGCGGAGGTGACGAAGGAGGAACACGGGGGGAAGAAGGAGGGGAGGGGACAGGGGAGGTGTGGGAAACTTTCCGCCAATACGAGACACCTGGGGTGAGATTAAGACAAGACTTACGGGAATGACCTGGCTTCAAACATTTGAAATAGATATTGGAAATACCTTCATAAACAACCTTCTGTTTCCAGATACCTGAGGGGGTGTTGATAAGAATAACTTCCTTTGGTTTAAGAGCTGGAAAAGCAGAAATGCAAACTCTAGCCAAGGAAGAGAGAGTACCATTCAGAGTAACAGGATCAATGCGAATGACCCGCCCGAGACTGGAGCAGATTTTAGAAAGGATGGGTGCCGACCAAAATTCACTGGGCAGGGAGTAAAGTCTAATCCACACTTGAAACCCATCCTCCGCCACTTTGTGACAATCAAAGTGAGGCTCCCACTCGCGTATCGCAAGACCAGAATCGGAAAGGAGAGAATTTTTTCTTTCCATAGTGTCGTTTTTCTGAGCAGCGCTACGAAATAGCACAAGGAAAAAACCCTTTTCCAGGGAACGAATACTCAGGCAGCTGCCCCACTGTGTTTCACACCAGTTTCTAATGCCCGGAAACAAGAGCCGTCTCCCAATAAACTTAGCTAAAATAGCCCTCGAAGAAAGACAATTCATATGCACAGCGAAAGCAGCATCCTCGATTAGGGACACGGAGGGTATGTCATCCTGCGGAGGAAAAGAGTCACTATCCGGGGGGAGCGAATCAGCGTCAAGCCCACGGGGACCCAGAAGTTTGAGTAGAGATTCTGACAGGCCCTGGCCCGCTAGGTGCACCATTGCTGCACCCCAGAGGGGCGAGACCAGGGGACCGTTGAAGGAACAAAAATTCAAAAATTATGACCGTTCTACGTCCAGCATCCTAACTCAACTGGCCAAATCCGTGATCAATGCCATATGCATATTGCCACCATCTTCTAAGCAACATTAAAATCACAGACAAGACATCCATCCAATGCATAGCTAAAAACAAGTTTCTAACTGAATTGATACCTTCTCTTACTGCTACAACATATCCGTAATACATAGAAGACAAAGAAGTTGCTATAGAACAACTATCACACTTTACATCGCATGACATCTTTACAATAGACAAAAATAATATCATTAGATAAATGAAAACTACTCCAGATGAAAGTATGTTGCCTTAACCTACTTTTCAATAATTAGCAACATTCTGAATACTATATGCTCTACTCATACTAATACTCACATTCATTTATTGTAGGCATTCCATCCCAATTTTAGTCACAAGAAAGCATCTATGCATCTTCAAGCCATACACTGTCAGTGCCATCATTTTAAGATAAATCAGTTACCCCATGTACACATGTTTCAACTATTTCATTTCAAATAAATATGAAAGATAATTTCTAATACTACTCCATATTTCTTTTGCAGATCTAAAACTCGAACTCGGCTTCCTACACCGTAACATTTCTAAAAATCAAATTTGTAATAGCATAAATTATTACTTCTCATCATTTTGTATCACCATAGTTTAGTACAGAAAACAATAAGCTATATGCTTATATTTAAACATTTTAAACACATTCTGCTTAATATGCTTAATTTATGCCAAGAATTGCCAAGAGAAAAAATTAATTGTCCTATTCCACAACTTTTCATTACATGTATATGACATTTGTTTTTGCTCAAGGAGTAATTGCATGGATATGAGGACATCTTTCCTCTGAAGTGAATCTCTATATATGGACACCTGCCAATTACTTGATACAGTACACATGAAAACACTTTATTCATATTTTCATTATCAAAATCAAATGAGCACATGAAAACAAAATGATTGCATCATGCTTAACGATCCCTTTACTTCTGTTTTGAATTTTCTCTCGAACATAACAACCTATATAATTATGTTTATACTTCTCAACTACGAACGCTTCATGCACTTCCAGGTTCAAATTTACCATTTATATTGTAATATTCCATGCATTCGTCCTTGATGCTAGTTACAATTTTCTGTTTTTAATATAGTTTCCATTTCTCTATTACATTCTTCCTACTCTACTTTGCCCTTGCTTGTTTCGTACCAACTCCTCTTACCTAGTACCGACACATGACATTTGCCTAAAACATTTTACAGACCAAATCTTATCTTTCATTGAACTAGTTAATAATAAAACATTGAAAAAAATAATTAAAGTAAATTTAGCTTTGACATCGCTAACATATGGCAACTTATTTTGAAATCTGTTCATTTCCTTTTTTCTTTTTGAATACAATTTTTTTTTTCCACATCTTTGTATGGAAGCTGAAGATGTGATTACTGCAAAGGCAATGGGTTAGATTTGTATTCACAACATTAGATGAAACCTTATACGTTTGCTGTAGACATTGTTACTTGTAATTGAAATTTGGAACAACAAAGAATCTGTTAAGCTTATTAGAATAAAGATGTTGCTCTAGCATTATTTCTTTTGATTTCTGTGGTTAATATCACATTCCATGAGTACCATGCTAATTCTTTTTTAAAACTTGGTGGATTAACTGCATTTTAGTTATATGGTTTTGAATTGATCCTGTTTACCTTTTCTAAATTCTAGTCATGTTTACATAATTACATTCTTGATATTGTAGTTGCTTTTAGGTCCTAAAGTTCTTTTAACAATAACCTTATTCCTTATTTTAATATGATTTGCCTAACATTGAGTTTTCCCCAAAATGTGCAACTTTGTAAATGGAAAAAATCTCAAGATTAAAGACTGGTTCCTATTCCTTCGTCTTGGTGCATACGTGAAAACTTGCAAAGGATCTATTTCTAAATCTAAAACTAAGTTTTACCAAGGATGCAGGGATACAAGGAATACAAGAAATCAAAGAAAACTAAGCTATAAGATGATGCACCGAAGGAATGATGAACATTATTTTGCTGATAGACATAGACCAACAGAATACATACAATGATTCAAACACAAATAACCATATTTGTAATAGAAACCTAGATTATAGCAATGGAAACAAGAAAGGATCTAAAATCAATAAAAAAATGTGCTTTATTGCTTTGCAAATTGATACAACGAATTACAAATGGCCACAAGGAAGAAAAACGTATTTTGATTATATTAAAAGGTCTAAAAATCCACGAATTCATTTGCCAGAGGAAAAGGGGAGCCTGTAAAACCAAAAAATATCCACCCTTTTGAAAAAACAATCTCCATTGCATATAAAACGAGAAAATACAAGCGACAGATTGCCAGATTTCCAAATCCGCGTTCAACCACTGACAGGTGTGTTTAATTTGATTGCAAATTGATGGGCTCGAGGAAGAAAATCAAATCCCCATGTATTTTGCTTTGCAGAGCAAGAAGAGAAGTCAAACCTCATTAATTTTGGTGGTTGGGAGTGTTTATGTGTTTTTTCCCATGTTGGAAACGTTTCTTCGATTTTGTCCCTCCAACTTTGCCCAAAACTCAAACTTTGAGTTTCCATGGCGTAGAGGGCATTGCCAACTTTCCAATGGTACCAAATTCAATGAGTTTCAACCACTAGATCCAAAGATATGACCTTCTAAAATTATGCAACAAAATTAGGGCAAAAATGGTGAAAAACGGGTCCACGGGCTCAAACTTTCCTTTTTTTCTCTTTTTGCAAAATTTGCCAAATTCTCAAAAAACTCCGCATCCCCGCAGGTGTGAAGTGCCACGTGGTATCAAAAGTGCCTTCGTAGGTCTAAAGATCACTTTTGCGCAAAAAACACAAAAAATTAAAATTTCTCCCGCAACCCGCTTTCCCGCTTTATGCTTTGACTATGACTTCTGCGCCTTTGGTAGGGCTGCGAGCCCATTTGTGACTTTTTCCCTGCTTTTAGAACAAAAAGGTATTAAATTCCATATCTCCTCTAGTCCTCAGTCTTCCCTCCCTGCTTAGAATGCCACCACATTTCCTCCTTGGGCCTTAGGTAAATTTTTTTCCTTAGCCTTTGTAGGCCAAAACTTTACTTTGTGCCCTTTAAGCCAAAGACTAAGTTCTTAAAAGCCTTATGTTTCCCGCCGACCCCCTTTTTTCCCTTTGGCAACATTTCTTCCTTAGCTCTGCGGCCCCACCTTGGGAAAATTTTCCTCTGGAACTCCGCCGAGCCATAGTTTTCCCCAAAGGCGGGCCTGTGGATGGCCGGAGGAATTTAAGCTTTTTACCTTTTGTGGAAAAAGCGCTAAAGTGACAAAAGGATCCGTGCCTCCGCAGACACCCAAAGGGCACCACGTGTCACGCCACCTTTGGTTGCGAGGAAAAGGTCTTGCGGGAATCTTTAGTCAAAAAGGGATCCGCTCCACCGCCGATGCCTCGTGAAGCCACGTGGCAGCACCTCATTAATCGCGGGCCGGCGTCAAAATAAGTTGAGTTTTTAAAAAATATTTTTTGGGAAAAATTTATTATTTTCCCATGTGTCCACAAAGGCTTTCCGCTAATCACAAGGTTTGAGGGCCAGCAGGGCGGCTGGAAACTTAGTCATTTTTGCGTTTTTGGCAAAAAGTGCAAAAATGGTAAGTTTCGGACCGCGGCTCCGCCTACCAATATTTTATTAATTAAATTTCACAGTTAGGTTTTTTTTAGGCCAAAATAAAGTAAAACTTCAGAAGCCCATAAGTTTCGATTGGAAGCTCCATTTTTGGCAAACGAGGACTTTTTGGAAAGCTCTCGAAGTCCTCTTTGCACAGCAAGCTTAAGATTTCAATTTTGGTGAAGTTTAAAGAGCAATTTTTAATAAAACGTTCTTCTATCACTTAACAATGAACTTTTTAAACTTATAAATTTGGTTCAAATTAAAGTCTCGGTTTATGTTTATTTGCATATTTATATTTTTAGCTTACCACACACGCACAATCCTAAAAAAAATTCTTGCTTTCCACAAAAACAATTTACTTTCATGCTTTTATGGCAGGTACTGCTGCTGCAACGCAACCCTTGTTAAATATGTGGCCGAATTGTTCAATTATGGGTAAATAAAAAAGTGCAATCCCAATGAAATATAAAGTCCTTAGTTTGAAAATGGTTTATTTAAAACCAGGTATACCACAATGGAGTTGCAAGTTTAATGGACTCTATTACCAATGGAAACCTGAGAACAAAATGGTTTTTGAATATTGGGCATGATAATACAAGTCATAGTATGGGGTTTTAACAAGCTATAATTTCAGTGTCCTCAACAACTGTCAAAGAAAATTAAACCATGATTATATATATTTATTAGCTGAAACTTCTTAAATCCTAACATCAACAAATTTTGAATTCATACAAATTCCTACAATGCACATCAAGTAAAGGCCAGTCTTAAAAGCAGAAGTTGCTACCTCAGACTTCAATATGTTAAAAAGTATTCCCACGTATGTCTCCTGAAGGCAACCTGTGTGGAGTTTGTTTGTCTTCGTGTATTCATATTGTTTGGAATTTTGTGCAGACTGTAAGCACCCAAACATGTTGTTTCTTTTAGCAGTGTGTGAGAAAGTCCAGACCTGTGCATTGGAAATATATATATTGAACCAAATAAATCACAGATCACTTTATTGTCATATCAACAAGACTTGATTTGAGTTGGTCTTAATAGTAACCAGTGAGGATAAGGATTAACCCACACTTTGAAATGGCATGTGTCAATGAGGAATGGATTTTTAGGTGTAAATTGTGAGGTTTGAACCTCCAACCCAGTATTCAGTTACGTGTCAGTCTTCATGTGGATGAACAAGATTTCAAATTTCAAATGTTCATTTTTATTATTAGCATTCATCCATGCTTTTTCTAATCCAAAAACCCTCCACATATTTACTTAGTGGCTCTTGCTAATTATGGTGAAGGTGTGTTTCTGGCCAGAATGTATATGGAGGCACCTGTACGTACCCAAAATTATAAGGTACTGTACTGTCGGAACAACGTAACAAGTGCCCCAATGATGATACAAGTCTCCTCGCAAGGTGTTCGGGATCCAGAAAAGCTCTCTAAACATGCGTCAACATCCCACATGCCTCGCTTAGCCCTCGCGTGCTTTGTTTTTCTTTTTTTTCCCTCTTTTCTTGGCCTTTCGCTCTTCAGTGACGAAACCGCCGCCTTGCCTCGGCAGCGGTCTCGTGACCGCTGCCCTGAACAAGGCGGCGGTCCCGTAACCGCCGCCCTGCTCAGGGCGGCAGTCCTGCACGCATTTTCTAGAAAGCGTTTTTAACACGAATCACGTAAAAATCAACGATTTACCAGCTTTTTTTCACCGCCTTGGGCTTGCATTTATGTTTTTGGTCCCCTGGAATAGTGTTTGGCCATTATTTATAGTTTTAGAGTTCAGTTTGGTTTTGATCTTTGGGTGAATGAAATGCTATAAATAGATGGCTTGTGCTCAAGCAAATGGCCCCTCAAATTTTCCTCTAAATTTATCTTTGCAATAGATTTAGCTTTCACTTTGCCTAGAACTCTTAGTTTCTTTCATTGCATGCTTAGTTAGCATTGTTTAGCTATTGGTAAGCCACATATCCATCTTGTGCAAGCACTGCTGTTATTTTATCCAATCCATTGAAATAGAATAGCTTAGGAAGCCATTAAAGTTGCAAGTTTTGTTCTTCAAACAAGATAGTTTCAGGTTCTGGACGCTTTATGTTACATGACTCGTAATAGATCCCGCTAGGAATTGCATAAGCCAAGCTCTGTACTCTTGCGCTATCCCTCTCCTACTCGCATTATATTCAGTCTGTATTCTAAGCTGCCTTTGTCCCAATATCTACTTCTGTTGATGCTAGCATTACACGCTTTTTTGGATCCACGTGAACACGAAGGAACGAGGAGATCACACTGAGGGGACAAGATCACACACACCATTGGATTCGCCACTGTTCTGCAGAATCCAGGTTCTAGCTTTCAAAGTTCTAAATTAGAAACATATCAAATAGAGGAGCTAATCACTTCACTTCAGTCAATTTTACTTTCGATATTGCCAGGGAAGCTGTGGGGATTGATAGTTTATGAGAAACTATGATTCACTCCTCACTTCTGAGGTAGGATCGAGAGTCTTGCAAATAGATTAAATAAGTTATTTCATTATTTAGAATAGATCTACAAATTGCACGGACAAATAGCTACACTCGGTTATTTTGTTTGTTTTAATTTGTTATTTTAGTTGTCAATTCTAGATATTTTAAATAGCTACTTTCTTAAATTCTTAAAGTTTATCAGAAAATACAAAATAGAAGTTATATATGTTCTAGATATATTTCACGTAGTTAAATTCACTTTGTTGCAGTTAGATTTACATTATTGCTTTTGTATGACAATCACGGGACCTAGGGAACCCAGAGAATACGTATTTGAGCCAATTGTGCCTCAACCCAATCTCGTCACAGCAATAGTTGACATAGACCAGAATCTTAGAATCCAAGTCTTCCAAACAACAACAGATTTACGACAGATCAGCTCTCAGTTGAGGGGATTAAACATAGAAGATGACCAAGCACACACATTTTGGTCAAATCAACCAAACTACAGATTACCTAGGTTCATATTCACATGACTGTAGAAGGGCTTGAAAGAGAGCAAACGTTCGGTTGTGATCCTTTGGTCCCACAGCCAGATGCAGGAAACATTCTCATAGACATAGATACTAGCCTAAGAATTCAGGTTGCAAGAACACCTGTGAGGTACTCTGAGAAGATCGCACAGCTATTAATTTTGAATATAGAGGCTGAGAAAGCATATGATTATTGGATACTAGGGATCAGGGACTGAATTCATACATGACCATAACAGGACTGCAACAACCAAGAGTCTACGGTTGCGATCCACAAATCCCGCAACCCAACGAATCCATAAGTGAATCAGACATAGATGCTGGCCTACGTACACTAGTATTCAGATCTACCCCACTTCCACCTACCATCATCGAACAATTATCCTTACTAGATATAGCAGCTAACAAAGCTAGAGAGTTCTGGACTAGGCCAGAGAATCATCCATAGAGCCGACTATATTCACTATCCACCATATGACCTTATCTGGAGACATACACGAAACTATCCCAGGTCATTTTCCACGTATTCCACAACCCATAGATCAAATCACGCCAGAGCTCGATATTGATTGGAGCCTTCGAGCAGTCATCCTTGCCGATCGATCTATCACACCTGTTTAGGTTAGAAGGGCCTTCTTTGCCTTAGATTCACAAATTCCACTAGTGCATATTGAAGACATTAGATTGCCTAACTAGTTTGTTTGCATCCCACACATATCCCATCCCCACTGGCTGTCTCGGCATGACCTCGGGAGGTCGGGTGTGAGGAAGAGTTACTTGTAGATTCCCAAGCTCGCTTGTCACTTTTCCGTCATACAAAATTGGTGAACCCGACGTGAAACAAACAACGGTTTCACCTTTTATACCTTATTAGCCTTCACATCATCTTCACCAATAAAATTGGTGAACCCGATGTGAAACAAACAACTGTTTCACCTTTTATACCTCATTAGCCTTCACATCAGCTTCACCAACAAAATTGGTGAACCCGACATGAAACAAACAACTGTTTCACCTTCTCTTTGAGAGTTTCATCTTATTTCATCCGCCTTCGCTCCTTCCCATTATTCTGCGGGTATTCATATACCCCCCGAATATGTCGGGATTCGATGCATATGGCAGACCCCTCTTGGGTCTTGAGGCATACTATGCCCAACAGAATAGGAAATCATCACCCTCACTCTCAGTATGGGGTGACAACTGCTCAACTAATCAGTTTTCAACACAAACTCCAAGGATCATATATAACTCATCTTTTCAAACTGAGGAGTTAGATCAGCTCCCTCAAAAACAACAAATAGAGCCTTCAGGCTTGAATAATATGATGTTCACTGGAGAATCTGGTTTGTCTCCTTAGATACGACTTAGACCACAAATTAGTAGACAATCAAATCCATACCTGGTTTTAGATGATGAACAGTCAATACGTTATCCTAGGAGTGAAAAACACTCTCGAAGTATGTACCCACCTATAGAGAGTTTATGAATACAACCCGATATCTCTTTTCAAGAAAATACCTCCATGCCATTACATATAGGAAATGCCCTTGGGGACACCTGGCAAGACAACGATCAGTTCATAACGGGATATCACATGCCTATACAACACCAAGGTATACAACAAACTCCGCTAAGGAAAAACACTGTGACTTCACCAAATGAAGTCATTTCAACGTTAGTAGAAAAAGTGAGAGGGTTAGAACTTGCTCAAGCAAGTCAAAATTCTCAATTCATGCAAGCAGGAAGTTCCAATCCCCCACACCATCCTAGCCAAGTAGACCTCCTCACAGGAATAGGCACGTTAGGCATGCCTCCTCAGTATCCACAACAAACGCCAACTAGGCCCATCATCTCTAACAATGTTCCTCCCAGTCTAGTACAAAACAATCCATTCCTGGACAATACCCCATCATACTTAAACATGTACTCCAAATCACCACAAGGGGATATGTTCTCCTCTCCCGGCATGCTTGCTCAAACACCGGTGTTTCCTTATGCCCCTACCAACGCATATGCTACGTCATATCAACAACCCATTCCACCACCACTCCCTCAGCAAGCACCATCAATGGTCGAAACCTATGCGATAGGGACTTACTCAGAATATTTGAAAGATCCCTTAGATTTCACCATACGAAGTGTCATGCTTCCAAGACCCCTTCTCGATTTACCCAAGTACAAAGGTGAGGGAGATCCAAATGCACATATCAAGGCTTACGCTACAGCCATACGAGAACTACTCCCTTGGGATGGGGTTGTTGCTAAAATATTCCCCAAAACTTTGGAAGGCATTGCTCTCAATTGGTATTATAGAATACCTGAGGCTTCAATCCATTCATTTAAACAACTCATTTCAGAGTTCATTAAAGCATTCGACATGAACAAACTTTTAAGAACAGGAATCAGGGAATTCTTGCACATTAAACAAGAACACAATGAATCTGTCGCCCATTTCATCCATAGGTGGTGTACAGTTCTTTATTCTTTGGAAAGTGCTCCAAATATGGATCAGATAGAACTATGTGATTTATTCCTTCATTCTCTCAGCAGAGAGGTAAAGGAAGAAGTCCAGAAGTTCCCACTAAGAACTTACGATGAAGTACTTGAGAGCGCTCTCCGAATAGATCAAGCGGCAATAGATAGTGGTCGTAAGACATATGGAACAAACGGGAGGTTAATCACCTCCAGCCAGAACACTACAACTTATCCTACTACCACGAATGTCAATCAAGGACCTAAAATCCTTAACAAAAATCACGGGGTGACAACAGATGGAGTAACTGATCAGCCTAAAAAGGTAAATACTGTGAATACTTCACTACCAATGAACAATCAACGAAACAATAACTTTACCCCAACTATCAATACAGTGGATTTTAATCATCCTCAACAACAACAACAACAATGGCGAAATCCCACACAGGGTCTAAGCCAAAACTCAATTGGTTATCAAAACCAGAATCAAAACCAGAAACAACAAATGCAAAACTTTAATCCTAATAGGCAACAGTTTGATCAGAGTTTTAGGCCACAATATACACCAAACCAACAAACCAGGAATTACAATCCCAATTCATATTGTGGTTTCCACAAAATTTGAGGTCATGACACTAGAACGTGCCGTGACTACAATAAATTCATGCAATGTTTTCCAGAGGAACAAAGACAGTTCTTCACAGATTTGTTTTTGGCAGATCTCGTGTCACCACCACCAAGCACGCTCACAGGGGCAGTTTCCCCTCAGAATGCTCCCCTCAAGATCTTTAACGATCCACTCCCAAATCATGATAACAATAGGCTAAATCTAAATGGGACAAACAAAAGCGTAATGACGGGAAACAATGATCATGAAGCCTTGACTTCACTAAATCCATCAGTTGCGCCACAATTAGGAAATCAGCCGAGACCCAAGATAGTCAGTTTAGTAGAACTAGACGCCAAACTACCCATCGAAGCTATAACAAGAACACGAGAGTATTTCTCTCAGCCAAGCCCAAGTCACCTGCCAGAAACAGATAAGAGCCAACAAATAGTAGAAAAACCCGTAGGTGCCTATGATTTAATTAGTGACCTAACAAAAACCTTCTCGCACATTTCATTTTTGGACTTACTGAAGAATTCTCCTGCCCACAGGGCTGCTCTTCTAGAGGCATTAGGTTTAGGTCATCTAATTAATATCACTCCACCTCCTGAAATAAAAGTGAACCATGTAGACTTTGATATCCATCCTCTGGGACAGCCGGATAAGGATGTTGAATTCATATTCGAAATAAGTAAAATACCTACAAATGCTGAGATTGCACGCCGGGGTGATCCAGCCTTACACTTACAAGTATGGGTTTATAATAACTACGTAAAACAAGCAATGGTTGATGATGGGGCAGCAGTTAACATAGTCCCCTTCTCTTTCCTTCAAAAACTAGGATATGGGGAAACAAATTGTTCCACCACTCGAAATACATTGAGAGGCTATGATAGCCTTAAGGCCACTTCAATTGGAACTATAATACTACCGGTCACCTTAGGACCCAAAACAATCCTGACTGAGTTTTATATTATAGATTGGGAAACTAATTATAATATGATCCTCGGCCGACCATGGATACACCGTATGAAGGCAATCCCTTCTATGTTATTCCAAGAAGTAAGATTCTTGCATCTAGGAAAGGTGTTTGTAGCCAAAGGTGATCCAAAGCCATTTGATATACACCTAGCTGACTTAAAGAAAAGACCAGGCGTGCACTCAGAATTTGAACTTCCAACAAACCAACTTAATAAACCCACTGACGCAAAACCAGAGGAAAAGTTGGTACCTACAACAGATCTTGAGACTATGAATCTAGTCAAGACAATCCCAGCCTCAAAAGATGAGGCTAACATTGTAGAAACGGTATCATTAGGAACTACTGCAAAAATTGTTGAATTACTGGAACAGGATCTACCAATGTTCTTACCATTTGATTCTGTAGGCATGGGATATTCCCTAGGTGTTGGTTCTCTTCCAGCAGAGGATCTCTGTATGGTGGAAGTAGAATGCACAAACACAGCTAATATCCCAGCGTCCATATTCCCAGCTAAATATTGGACACTCTATTTAAATGGAGCTAGATGTCGTTACGGAGTAGGGGTAGGTGTAATCTTTACTTCCCCTAAAGGAAAGGTCCTACCATTCGCCTTCAAACTCAATTTCGAATGTACAAACAACGGCGCTGAGTACGAAGCCCTCCTCCTTGGCCTCATTTTAGCCAAGAGGATCGGTGTTAATAATATCAGGGTGTTAGGAGACTCACAATTGGTAGCAAACCAAGTCTCTGAGATATATGAAACCAAAGCCGAGCACTTACAACTTTACAAAACAGCTGTATTAGATTTAAGCAAGGAGTTTGACTTCATATCAATTGAAGCAATCTCGCGAGAACACAATCTTCTCGTCGATTCTATAGCAACCTCGGCATCACGCTTTACTCCAAACAGTAAGTTTGAGGATACCCGTTTCATGGTATCCCTTCGTAATGAACCATTGATAAAAGCAACGACAAATTCTCTTTTAAACGGAAATGAAAACAAATCTACTATCCTAGACCACATTGATAGTGATATGACCACTCTGAATTACTTAAACACCTATGCGGCATTACATCTCTCCTATCATATGATAGATTTGTCCTTAATCCCACATTCATCTTCCTACTTCGGAAATCCCATGATGGAACCTAGCGTATACACGGTAGAAAGTGGGGACGATTTGGATTTACCTCCAGCCCCACCTGAGTTTGAAGAGGGTAATGCCTCTTTAATCGAAGAAACAATTGATGTTAACATTGGAACAGAGGATGAACCAAAAATCTTGAAACTAGGATCCTCGTTAACCCCGGAAGAAGTAGAAATACACACTCAGATCCTCAAGGAACATCATAAAGCTTTTGCATTTAATTATAAGGAAATGACAGGCGTTGCACCACACATTGCGGTACACAACCTCGTCACTAAATCAGATGCAAAACCAATTAAACAAAAATCAAGACCCATGAAACCTAAGGTGGCTCTCATGGTGAAAGAGGAAATAATAAAACTCCTCCAAGTAGGATTCATCAAACCAGTCGATTACTCCCAATGGGTATCTAATATCGTTCCCGTTCTCAAAAAGAATGGGAAGATACGCATCTGCATAGATTTCCGAGACATTAACAAAGCGTGTCCTAAGGATGACTTCCCATTACCATCCATAGATGTCATTGTTGATGCAACAGCTGGATTTGAACTCTTGTCTCTCATGGATGGATTCTCGGGATACAATCAAATTAAAATATCTGAACAAGATCAAGCTAAAACCACGTTTATAACTCCTTGGGGAACCTATTGCTATGTCGTTATGCCATTTGGTCTCAAGAACGCTGGTGCTACATACCAGCGAGCTATGACATATATATTCCACGATCTAATTCATAAAATCGTGGAATCCTACGTAGATGACTTGTTGGCTAAGGCCAAGAAGCGTTGTGACCACCCGGAGGTGCTCCGCGTCATTCTTTCATGTCTAATAGAATACGGAGTCACACTAAATCCAGAGAAATGCATCTTTGGTGTAATAGGAGGAAAACTCCTAGGTTACATCATATCATCACGAGGGATAGATGTTGATCCAACCAAAATTCGGGCTGTCCTCGAAATGGTCCCACCTTCGAATGAATCTGGAATCAGGTCATTTCTCAGAAAACTTGGTGTAATCCGGAGATTCATCCCCGACTTAAGCTTCGCCATCCATCCAATCAACAATCTACTCAAGAAAGATTATAGTATTGATTGGACCGAAGATTGTAATGAAGCCTTTGATGCAGTCAAGCGTTTCCTGTTATCACCACCTACGCTAATGCCACCTAAGCTAGATCGCCCGTTAATTTTATATTCACGAGCTACAGATGTCTCGCTGGCCTGTATGTTGGCCCAAGAGAACGATGACAAGAGAGAGCGCATGATTTATTTCATTAGTCGAACATTACTTGACTATGAAACACGTTATACACAGGCAGAACGAGAATGCCTTGCCATAGTCTTTGCTACTAAACACTTAAGACACTATATGCTGAATCAAGAAACAAGGGTCATGATAAAAACGGACCATTTACGAACTTTCCTCACACAAGGGTCCTTGTCTAAGAAGGCTGGATGTTTTATAACCTTAATGGGGGAATTCAAATTAACATTTGTAAATCAAAAATCCGTTAAGGGACAAATCATCGCGGATTGGTTAGCTGATAACCCATTGGACAGAAGCGATCTAGTAAATCTAGACTTTCCTGATGAGTGCGTATACTACATTGAAACTAGACCTCCTATCTCTGAGTGTCCCTGGTATACCGACATTAGTAAATATATCATGGACCATAAGTATCCAGAAGGGGCTACATCGCAACAAATAAGGTGGTTACGCATTATTGCAGCCAAATACGTCATTATAGAGCAAGTGCTCTATCGAAGAGCATTTGATGAAATGCTTCTGAGATGTGTCGACACAGAAGAATCCAAGAAGATTCTCCATGAATCTCACAGTAGAATGTGTGGAGGCCACTTCATTGGCCATGCCACCGCTCGTAAAATACATTGAATGGGCTATTTCTAGCCCACTCTAGAACACAACGCAGTAGAGTTTATACGCAGGTGTTATAAGTGTCAAGAATTCTCCCACGAGATTCATATGCCAGCACAATCTCTACAACCAATTGCTACTCCATGGCCCTTTTCTACATGGGGTCTTGATTTGATAGGGAAATTATCTCCCTCGTCTACAAATGGCCATAATTTTATAATCACGGCCACCGAATATTTCACCAAGTGGGTAGAGGCTATGCCTCTCACTACTGTACCGGGTTCTGTAATCGTCAAGTTCATTTTGAACCAAATCATTTGCAGATACGATATCCCACAAGTCATTATCTCATATAATGGAACTTCTTTTAAAAATGACGAAGTACGCGAACTATGTAATAAATTTAAAATAAGCCAACATACGGCTTCCTTGTATTACCCTCAAGCCAACGGACAGGTTGAAGCAACAAACAAAACACTAAAAGCCATTCTCCTTAAAACTGTGAAAGAAAACAAATGAGATTGGCATTTGAAGTTATATTTGGCCTTATGGGCCCACCGAACCTCAATAAGAACACCAACGGGAGCAACTCCTTTCTCACTAGTGTTCGGGGCGGAGGTAGTTCTCCCACTTGAGATCAAAATACCCAGTCTCTACATTTCATTACAAGGGATTTTGGATGAAGATGCTTACAGAGAAGCACGTCTTTCCCAACTAGAAAGCCTAGATGAAACTAGGTTAGATGTTGAACAACGGCATAGAGTCTATGCTGACCGGATGTGCCGGCAATATAACAAGAAGGTCTATAAACGCGACATATATGAAGGTGATCTAGTTCTAAGATTAGATAGCTGGATCGACAAGAAGACCAACGAAGGAAGGAAGTTCTGGCCTAAATGGTTGGGCCCATACCAAGTCAAAAAGGACTATGGAAATGGTGCATATCTCTTATGCACGCTAGAAGGTGAGGAATTTGGTGAAACAGTCAATTCCCTACACCTTAAACGATTCCACGCGTAAGCAACCGGCATAATACTTATTTACATTGCATCTTCATATAGATTAAGATCATTTTGTCCGCTTGTTTCGTACACAAATCATGATCAAGGAATTTTATTCTCAAAGCAATTCATTACAAACTCATGATGTTGTTGGCATAAACTTTCTAATCATACCTCTCCATTTTCATGATATCATCAAATTATCTCAGAATCATGTCATCAAATAAAGCTAGATATGACAAAGTCTTAAACGGTAACCATACCAAGATCTGCGGGCTTGTTCTCACTTTTGGTTTCTTCTTAGGATAGGTGTCTTGCCTATGGTCTGTTCTAGAAGCTTCATGGTGTCACATCTATCCCATATATATATATATATCTTTGGAAATAAGCACATACTGACATTTTACTCAAGAAAACGAGTCAAACATTGATCAAATAAAAAATTTTAATTTTACACATTTCCTTGCCCCACCAACCTTCGGTGATGAGCTTGCGTCTCTTACTAGTGACGTAGGGTTGGGAAAGGATGGAAATGCCCTTACTCACCTATACCTTGCCCATGGTGATAAACCCACGCTTCTTACTAGTAGCATGGGGCAAAGTATAGGGGGTCCTCTTGACAAACAAACATTAAAGGTCATAAGCAAACAATTCAAATCTTGAAGTCTTAAATAAAAAATAAGTGAATCAGATGTTCAAAATTCCAAGAGATTTAAAATCCTAAAAACCCAGATTTTGTCTACTATGTGGCCATCTACGGATCTAAGTCTAGATAAACCACAAAGTAAGTAGCATTCTAAACTATGAAGTCACTCAGGTAGAGTAAGCTTGTAGCTTCCAATTTGGTTCCACCAAAGCTTTGTCTATCTTTCATCACTATCATTTCAATACATCTCATAACTTGCGCCCTTCCCAACTCTTAGGTGATAAGCCCTCACATCTTACTAGTTGCGTGGAGTTGGGAGTAGGGGCAGGTTTATCCATTCATCATACCGGTTTATATACATCACTTTGCCAAAACAAACATGAGGTATCCAAAATTGCTTGTAGAAGCTAAAATTCAAAATCATATTATATCTACATTATCATGTATCAACATCATGAAATACAGAAAGAAGGTAAAACACTTGCATCATTTGTTCTCCATTGCATACATTCTAAAAAGCATATAAACATACATCGTAGTATACATGAGGAAACTGGAAAAGGAAGACAAAGCCATCAATGCCAAAAGTTTGATCCAAAAAAATAATATATATATATATATATATATCAATATGATCAATGTTTATGTACAATGCCATCATGCACTAAGCATGGTCAAAACGCTCAAAGAGCCCGGAATATACAAAAGAATGTATCGTACAAAAATCTACGAGAGCCAAGTGGCTTCTCAATCTCTACGAGACCCCTCTGAAGGTGCACACCCACGCCTAGGACTCCGGCTACGCCGACGCTCTGAGTGCACAGAAGGCTCAGGATCCCGAGAGGCAGCCGCAGTCTCGCCACGAGAACGACTCCTCATCAAGCGCTCGGCTGTCCTATATCCCACTAACTCTGTGCGGAGAGTCGATACCATCCTGCCACATACCAGACTGGGGCAAAGACGTCAGTATGTCTACCGGCTGCTGAAGGCTCCCCAGCGTCCACGGACAGCTCTGCATGGGTCCTCTCCATGGGGATCATCAGGGAATCAGTGCATACCCTGCAAATCAAATCTCGCCACTCATCTACGGTCTTTGCAAACAAAGGAGAAAAACAAGCTAGAAACCAAACAAGAAATTAGAAACACAAGATAGCAACTAAGGAGATTCTAACTAAAAATAAACATTAAAAAGGAGAGAGGGTAACTTACTCAGATCACCAGGCCTCCAGGATGGATCTATAGGATCAGCACCTGCCACGGATGCCGCTGCCGACTGAGGAGCTGCTCCTGTGGCTGGAGCAACATAGCGCCCCGCAACGGACTCATCCTCCCCACCATGGCCCTGGGAGAGTGGCTCCTCTGAAACCAGAGTATCCCTCTCTGCACTCTGCTCGGCCCTCTCTGCCTGCATGATATCCTGAGTATCATGCCACTCAGGATCATTGTCCTCCTCGGTCTCCTCCTCTGTCTCTCCCCCTATAAACTCCTCAGACTCGGAGTCTATGTCAATAGGGTCATCACTGCTATGGGCAGGACCCACGGCGATCTGAAGCAAAGGTGCCCGAGGTGCACCGGCTCTCCCTCTGGCACGTACAATCCTCCTAGCCGCAATAGGAATGCCAGGAGTAACCACTGTCCAACCCCGGCCTCTAGGCCCCCCTCTGGCCTCTCGGACTGATCTGTATACTGGCGCCACCGGGGGAAGCATACCCATGTAGGGTAGGCTAAACTGTTGAGGAACTCAGCCAAAGGGGTGTATCTCCACTCACCCCACTCTATCAATAAGCTGCCCTGTGGTGGAGCAGGAGATCAAAGTAAGAGTCTCCTCGCCCCATATGCCTGCCATAGTCTGATATGGTGTGGCCTCCATGTCGGCAGTAGTCAGGGAGGAAACTGGCTGATGAGGTGCTCTAAGCACCAACATGTCTGTCCATCTGGCTGCCCTCATAGCTCCGAGGTCTATCACCTCTACACCTCTGCCATAGGGGATGAAGTGCTCATAGACCCAACTCATGACTAGGGTCGGGTGGCTCAAGGACTGCCCCTGTAAACGGACTACCCTGTATAAGTCGTGGTAGGTGGTCCCAAGAATGTCTGCTCCCCAGGCATATATCCGTCCATGTCCCTCTATCTGTGCAATAATGGGGGACCAGCAGTATAACAAAGTATCTCCTCCCTTGTCCCCGATCAGTCTCGAGGCAAGGATCCCCATGATAGCCTGGCGAAGTAAGGGGATGGGCAAAGTAGGAATGGATCAAACTCTAACCCCCTTCTTCGACCTCGTGGAGATGACTGCATCTCCCATATATGTAGCCCACTGTGTAATCTGGGCCCGTGAACCTGCTGTCTCTAGGGTGAGTCGTCTCCCGATGATCGGGACCCCCAGAATGCGATAGACATCCTCCAATGTAATAGTCCACTCACCACGGACCCCTGGCAATCGGAAGGTGTTCCGATCTGCATCCCAATATGAGAACATGTCACAAAGAATGTGACTGGATGGTGTAACATGAGGCACACGTGAAATGCGTAGTATCCCAGCCTGCTGAAGAGTATCCTCCTCATCCTGTGAGAGGGCATCTAGTACCCCTGGGAGCCAATCACACTCCCTCTCTCTACTCCACCGGATATACTCCTCTCTCGCCTGCATACACCCAAAAACACACAAAACAGAGCAAGTTAGCATCCGAATAATACTGAGAAAATCATGAAAACATGTAGAAATGCTAAAAATGCAAAAACTATTTCAAAGAGATGTTCTTTTTGCATTCTGTGCAAAACCGCCACCCTCAGCAGGGCGGCAGTTGTGTAACCGCTGCCTTCAGGGCGGCGGTTGTGTAACCGCTGACTTGAACAAGGCGGCTGTCATGTAACCACCACCCTGGGCAGGGCGGCGGTCGTGGTCTGAAAACCCACGCTGGTTTTAAACTTAAAAAGCCTAAAAAAAATGCAAAAAAGAGACCATTTTACCTAAAAACAAAGCCTACCCAGTAGGCGCCCCCCTAGATGAACCTTTTAACACTAACATTTTCGAAAATTACCCCCCAATGGCAAAGATTTTCGCATTTCAAAATTAAAGGGGTAAAAAGGCTAAATTGAAGAAAACTAACCTGTGATCTCATCGGTCGATGTTCTGCTCGCAGAGGCATGATCACTATCTCGTCACGGGTTTTGACTCTACTCACACAAGAAACCATCACCGTGGGTTCCAGAGCTAAAAATCAATCAAATCAATTTGCGCAAATGAATAGGAAAATGGGCCCACTTTCATATATATAGCACCCTGATTCATTTTAAATGCCTTTTTCACAGGTTTGGAGCGCCGATGGAGGTAAGTTCTTATCCCCGCACAAATGGTACGTTCTCATTTCCTATTATTTTAGCGTTTATTTTCCAAACTATTATGTCTATCTGCACTTGAGTTCTCTTTTCATTTTGCAGGTAGCGGGAATTTTGGACGACGTCAGTTCAACACACGGACGTATCAGGTATGAATTCTAACTTCCCATTTCGGGACCGCCATACTCGGACCCACCGTTTTACGCCTCTTTATGGCTAAAACGCTTCTCCGAGGGGGCAATATGTACGTACCCAAAATTGTGAGGTACTGTACTGCCGGAACAACGTAACAAGTGCCCCAATGATGATACAGGTCTCCTCGCAAGGTGTTCGGGATCCGGAAAAGCTCTCTAAACATGCGTTAACATCCCGCATGCCCCGCTTAGCCCCTGCATGCTTTGTTTTTCTTTTTTTCCCCTCTTTTCTTGGCCTTTTTCTCTTCAGTGACGAAACCGCCACCCTGCTTGGGCGGCGGTCTCGTGACCGCCGCCCTGAACAGGGCGGTAGTCCTGTAACCGCCGCCCTGCTCAGGGCGGCGGTCCTGCACGCATTTTCCAGAAAGTGTTTTTAACGCGACTCACGTAAAAATCAACGATTCACCAGCTTTTTTTCACCGCCTTGGGCTTGCATTTATGTTTTTGGTCCCCTAGAATAGTGTTTGGCCATTGTTTATAGTTTTAGAGTTCAGTTTGGTTTTGATCTTTGGGTGAATGAAATGCTATAAATAGATGGCTTGTGCTCAAGCAAATGGCCCCTCAAAATTTGCCTCTGAATTTATCTTTGCAATAGATTTAGTTTTCACTTTGCCTAGAACTCTTAGTTTCTTTCATTGCATGCTTAGTTAGCATTGTTTTGCTGTTGGTAAGCCACATATCCATCTTGTGTAAGCACTTTTGTTATTTTATCCAATCCATTGAAGTAGAATAGCTTAGGAAGCCATTAAAGTTGCAGGTTTTGTTCTTCAAACAGGATAGTTTCAGGTTCTGGACGCTTTATGTTGCATGACTCGCAATAGATCCCACTAGGAATTGCATAAGCCAAGCTCTGTACTCTTGCGCTATCCCTCTCCTACTCGCATTGTATTCAGTTTGTATTCTGAGCTGCCTTTGTCCCAATATCTACTTCTGTTGATGCTAGCATTACACGCTTTTCTGGATCCACGTGAACACGAAGGAACAAGGAGATCACACTGAGGGGACAAGATCACACACACCATTGGATTCGCCACTGTTCTGCAGAATCCAGGTTCTAGCTTTCAAAGTTCTAAATTAGAAACATATCAAATAGAGTAGCTAATCACTTCATTTCAGTCAATTTTACTTTCGATATTGCCAGGGAAGCTGTGGGGATTGATAGTTTCTGAGAAACTATGATTCACTCCTCACTTCTGAGGTAGGATCGAGAGTCTTGCAAATAGATTAGATAAGTTATTTCATTGTTTAGAATAGATCTACAAATTGCACAGACAAATAGCTACACTCGGTTATTTTGTTTGTTTTAAGTTGTTATTTTAGTTGTCAATTCTAGATATTTTAAATAGCTGCTTTCTTAAATTCTTAAAGTTTATCAAAAAATACAAAATAGAAGTTATATATGTTCTAGATATATTTCACGTAGTTAAATTTACTTTGTTGCAGTTAGATTTACATTATTGCTTTTGTATGACAATCACGGGACCTAGGGAACCCAGAGAATACGTATTTGAGCCAATCGTGCCTCAACCCAATCTCGTCACAGCAATAGTTGACATAGACCAGAATCTTAGAATCCAAGTCTTCCAAACAACAATAGATTTACGACAGATCAGCTCTCAGTTGAGGGGATTAAACATAGAAGATGACCAAGCACACACATTTTGGTCAAATCAACCAAACTATAGATTACCCTAGGTTCATATCCACATGACTGTAGAAGGGTTTGAAAGAGAGCAAACATTCGGTTGTGACCCTTTGGTCCCATAGCTAGATGCAGGAGACATTCTCACAGACATAGATACTAGCCTAAGAATTCAGGTTGCAAGAACGCCTGTGAGGTACTCTGAGAAGATCGCACAGCTATTAATTTTGAATATAGAGGCTGAGAAAGCATATGATTATTGGATACTAGGGATTAGGGACTGAATTCATACATGACCATAGCAGGACTGCAACAACCAAGAGTCTACGGTTGCGATCCACAAATCCCGCAACCCAACGAATCCGTAAGTCAATTAGACATAGACACTGGCCTACGTACACTAGTATTCAGATCTACCCCACTTCCACCTACCATCATCGAACAGTTATCCTTACTAGATATAGCAGCTAACAAAGCTAGAGAGTTCTGGACTAGGCCAAAGAATCGTCCATAGAGCCGACTGTATTCACTATCCACCATATGACCTTATCTGGAGACATACATGAAACTATCCCAGGTCATTTTCCACGTATTCCACAACCCATAGATCGAATCACGCCAGAGCTCGATATTGATTGGAGCCTTCGAGCAGTCATCCTTGCCGATCGATCTATCACACCAGTTCAGGTTAGAAGGGCCTTCTTTGCCTTAGATTCACAAATTCCACTAGTGCGTATTGAAGACATTAGATTGCCTAACTAGTTTGTCTGCATCCCACGCATATCCCATCCCCACCGGCTATCTCGGCATGACCTCTGGAGGTCAGGTGCGAGGAAGAGTTACTTGTAGATTCCCAAGCTTGCTTGTCGCTTTTCCGTCGTACAACACCCTTGCTCACTCTAAGAGTCCATATGTCTACGCCGCAATAATATATAATAGTTGTGTTACTATTTGAAATTCATTAACAAATGACCATTGTAAAATTCATCGCATGGCACACGATTTTATAGATTACCTTTAAACGTTTTAGACATGGAGGACACACTGACGACTACGTTGCTTATTTTGATAAAAGGATTTATTTTTCTTTGGAATCTTTGAACTAGTGAAAGTCATCTTCTTTGCTTCATCGAATATCATTTTCGATTTGGGTTTAAAACACGTGCATCACATTCTTGCTTGCTATTTTTTATTCTAGTGAACGTAGATTAAGTAACAAGTCATACACGTGGGGGTGATATCCACAGTATTGATGAGAAATTAATCTTACTCTCACTACACAACACATACCAAATCACTTCATAATCAACACAATAGCTCAAACATCCCTCCTTTTCCGCGGTATTCCTCCGCCCGATTGAGGTAACCTTATGAGGGAAAACAAACTTGACATCTCCCTTAGGTCTCTTGTTTAGGATTGACATCATCTGACATCTAAGGCATAAGCCCAAAGTGATTAAAACTAATCCTAGGGTTAGTCTGTTAATTTGCTTGTGCATCTTGCTTGTTTTTAGTTCTATTTTTCTGTCATACACTATTTCAGTAATCACTTCAAGACAGTTTGGTAGGTATATTAAGCATTGTTATCCCAAAACCAGCAGCTTCTTGCATATTCTCTTTTCTTTCACAGTGACCGACACCGGTCCCATACTACCGACATCGGTTAACTGACCGACGCCGGCTACATTCTGACCGACATCAGTTATCTGACCGATATCGGTTACTGTGTTTAACAGTTCTTGACAAACCAGCAACCTATCAATTCCAAAATTTTGTTGTTGTTTCTGTTCCTGATTGATTAAATCCCTGCTGTGTCCGCTTGTCCATGGTTGCTATTACCTGGAAACAAGCTACAACCATGGTTTCCCATGCATGTTCCGTGCCTTTGCCTGAGTCCCCCCCTTCGCATCCTATGGGGGATCCTACGGATACCAGCAATTTTCCCAAGATCCCTGTAGGAGATAAGGAATTTGCCAAATTTTTGGATGCTAATCCTAGCGCCGTACAATATTATTTGTCTCATACCCCTGACCGTGCACCCAACGGTCAGCTCCTCGTTGGTATGCCTATTAGTATCGCCGTACACTTAGCCCCTTCCCCACCTAATAACTCCGCCTCACCGTCTTCATCCTTAGCCCTGTCTCCCAGCTTAGTATATTCAGTGGTTCATACTGCACCACTCGGTTTTCCTCTGGTTAATCTGGGACCCCACATATCACTACCGTTTACTGCCCCTACCTCATCTCTCTCGCAGGTTGCCTCTTTCATAACTCGCTCTCTGCCACCTATACACACGAGCTTTCCCTCATAAGTTCCGCCCACCTTTTCATTTCCACAAATTCATCCAGTGCCCTCAACCTCTTATATAGGACACCCTTATTCGGCTGCCCCAACACATTCATTACCATTATCTTATCAACATTCAATCCCACCACTGTCTAGTAGCGGCTCTTAGACTAATTCTCCTCTGTTTACAATGACAACATCATCATCTAACCCCACCAATGACTTAATCAAACAGATGATGGACAAGATGCAAAATCTTGAGGCTTCTGTTTCAGGAAGTCGTAGCGCCCTGACATACGAGCAAGTTTTTCGGGAGCCTATTCATCCTTCTGTCCCCCTTCATACATATCCTCCTCAATGGGAATTACCGAAATTTACTGGCTTTAATAGTAAGGAGGATCCTCAACAACACTTGCGATCGTTCAGACATGCCTGCTATCTAATTGCTCATGACGATGCCTTACTACTCTATACCTTTCCCATGTCCTTATCAGAACTTGCCTTGGAGTGGTATAGTGCTTTAACCCAGCATTCAATCTTCTCCTTTAACCAGTTATCCCAATATTTCTTGGATCACTTCTCCATCAATATTGCCAAGAAAGTATCCATTACCAACCTCTATGCCATCCGACAATTTGAAGACGAGTCTATCGTAGATTTTGTTGGACGATGGCGGGGCCTCATCAACCAACTTACTTACGCCTTACCTCAGGCCGAGCTCATCGAACTATTTACGCGGGCCTGCGCTAAACCCATTTTTCCCACCCTTCAAATTCAAACTTTCTGCACCTTTAATGAGGCCTTTACTATGACTCGGAAACTAGAGATTCGAGCCTTAGAGGAGGAGAAATTGAGGTTACGCAACAAAAGCTCAAATTTCCGGACTCAAGACTCTACCACCAAACCCAACACCACCAACTCTCATGCATCCGCTGCTTCGAAATCAAAGAGTGTAGTACACGTGGTGATGGTCAAATCCCAAGCACCATCTAATACCCCGCCAAAAGCCACCTATAAGTATAAAGCCGAGCCCATCAACTACACTCCCTTGGGAGAAACTTATGGTGTGATATTACAAAAATTGCTTAAAGCAGGAGTTATCACCTTGCCTCCTGTTAAACCTCACTCTGGCTTTGATTCCACCCACACCATACCTTCTTGGTATTAAAAAAATGACTTCTGTAACTTCCATCGCGTGAAGGGACACAGTCATGAAAACTGCAAGATGTTGAAAAACATAGTGCAGGAAATGGTTGATGCAGGGGATATAACTCTTGATAATCCTAATACCCCCGCTAATCGAAATTTAAAAAATCTTCTACAAACCATTTCCAAACCATGCATCTAATAATAACACAAATCAAGACACCTCAGCCGAGGAGAAGAGTGTGCATGAGATCCATGCGATTTTCAACTCCCAACCCAGGGCTTCCATTGAGGAAATTCTGAATCACACTTCTTCGCCAACTCAGGAATTTTCACCCCCTTCTCCTTCATCAGGACAAGAGGACAGTCCCGCTATTCCTCTACCCATAAAGGAATTAACCGCCTAGAGTTCTCTTCTCACAAATGAACCTTCTTACACCACATCCCTGCAAGATTGTGAGCGGATGTTATCTAACTTATCTATTTCCCAAACATCTCCTTCCACCACTCTTGCTGCAACAGAAGAAGGCTTGCCACTTTTTTTGTCACCCTTAGAGGAGAAACCCCTTGAGCCTACATCACCAAACTCCTCAATCATGACAGATCCCCTCGAACATGCCCCCTACCTATTAGTTCTTCATCACCTAAATCTTTCCAGCGACCGGTTGACCTCTTAGCACCCATTGATACAACGCCTCATTTACCCCATGTACCACACCCGAAGTGGACCGGAATCACAACCCACCTCTCTTCCATACCAAATTTCATGTTCACACGTGAAGACTGTTATCCCCCAGAAGATAGACGAGTCCTATGGGAGCATTTGAGTACACCATGCTCTACTCAAATGCAGATGACTAATCCAGATACCTCTACCATATACCCAAGGTGTTTACAAAAGCTCAAAATGCATATGTCCTCATCTTCACCCCCCTCATCTCTACCGAATACCTCATCCACCTCTATTAACCTAACCAAACCTTCCCCTATGCTTGGGACTTCACCAATACCCAGCCTAACACATCCACCTAAACGGTTATATTTATCCAAAAATAAAGCCGTCCATCCACCTAGGAGACAGACCTAATCTCCTCAAGGCCAATCTATGCCTCTGTCACAACTAAAACCCTCGTCGTCACACCTACCTTCTATATTGGGACCTCACCCCTCCACCTTGTCTTAATACATCTTACCTCCTACGTTTTCTTTAAAACGACCTGCACCTTCTGCACCCATATAGAGATCCACGGGTGTACCAACACCGTCACCCCAAATATCCTGTCCACCTACCAACCCTAAACAAACTCCATCATCAAAGGATTTGTTTTTTGTCACTCCTCTTTCCCCATGGTTGTTTCTAGCCACCACGTCATCTGTAGCCTCATCATCTAACCAGCTAAACATGACTTCTGCGCCGAAGAAACCACGTTTAGTTAAATCCAATTATCAAAACCCCTTGTCTAAACCACCACCTGTACGAACCAACCATACCCAACAATTACCAAAACCCACCCAATCAATAGCCTCATCTTCCTCTGACTTTGACCTGTTCAAAGGATCTTACGCCAAGATCCTTGATATGTTGGTGGAGAATGCGACCATTTCCCTACCCCCACTCAGTCTCTATGATCCATCTAAACCTCGACCTATAGGTTATGATGAGTCTAAAATATGTGCTTAACATCGCACACTAGGACATGATGTAGAAGGATGCAAAGCTTTGAAATCCATCCTTCGCTAGTCACCTATCTCAGATAGACAGCCTAAGAAAGATAATTTATGTAGAGAGAAGCCTCTAGCTTCGATTCCTTATCCTATACCACCTATCCCCGCCTCGCCAAAATCTATCATCATTGCAACCCCGCCTCTCGAAAATAATGACTTATCCCTACCATCTTCCTCCTCTCGTATCCATGATATCAACATGATTAACATTGCTACTCGAGGTCAGAATAACAATGGAAAAGCGAAAGAACGCATACCTGTGGCCTCTCTTTCTCCTTCTGCCATCCCGATCGCACCACCACCAAAAGTGGTCATTTGTGGACCTACCTATCCTGTCTCTGATGGGGTTTCCCACTGCACCATTATCAAACAACTTCACCAATCTCCTGTCAAAATGACACTCTATGATCTCATTCAAACATTTGAATCACATCGACAAGCTTTAATTCCGATCCTTCAAGGGATAGAGGTCCTACCTAACGAAACCTTTCCCATCGCTTCCATTTTAACACCCAACCACGTCACTTATCTCACCAAACAACCTACCTCCATAACCACTTCGATCCTTGTACAGCAAGCCGATGCTGTCAGTTTCTCCGATGACAAAATAGTCATCTTTGGTGCAGAAGAACCTGATCCCGCTCTTTTCATCTCGACTTATGTCCAAGACATCCGCATACGTCATGTTATGATTGACGGGGGTGATAGCCTAAACATCATCTCCTCTAAAGCCTTCCAACAAATGAATATCCCTTCTAGCTGCATGTGTGCCAACCCCACCATGTTGCGTTCATTCAATGATGTTATTACTTCTACCTTAGGCACCATGATCCTTAACATTCGTGTAGGGCCACATACCTTACCCGAACTCTTCTATGTCCTTGAGGGAGAGTTCCAATACAACATGTTGCTAGGCCACCCTTGGATCCGAGATATGGGATGTGTTCCCTCCACCTTACATAGATGCATCAAATTCGAGTATGAGGGGAAGTCATACACCGTCAAAGCTGACGCTTCCCCCTTCAAAACCTGCAACATGTTATACCGCCCTAATGATGTGCTTGTACCAGTCAAGGCACCCATTGATCCAGGCCAACCATCTACTTCAACCACACCTCCACCATCCACCTTAACCACACTCACACCTTTGACCAATGAATCCACCGCCACGAATACCACTTCTTTCCCTGCGGACAACATCCCGACTTCATATCCCTTGGTAGATGTTTTTCAACGCCTTACGCTAGGGGAGTATCACCTATATAACGTTAGTACTTTTCATACCCCACAGGAGTATGGAAAATTACATGCGCATCCTACGTACGACCGTCGTGTGGGGGAGGTGATCTCCTATGGACCACCTAATTGCCGCACCAACCTAATGTATGGGGGTGTCGACGCACCCTCCGTTACCCCTGAACCTCCCCTTGGTGTGGTTCCCTTCCAATCTGATTTTCAATATCTAACAAATCGTCGTTTTGCCCTCACCTTCTTGACTCGCTGTGCTTGGAAAGGTTTTGGTTTCGGTCTTTATGAACAAGGCCAACATACAATCGTTCCCGTGACTACACACAAACATAAAGATCATAGTGGTCTTGGATTTTGTGAAACACTTACAACAAAGAAACCTCGTGTCAGTTGTATCTGGGAAGACAACGACATTACCTCTTCTGAACCATCATCACCTATTTTTCCATCTTCACCCACAGAGTCGATAGACCCAGAATTTATCCCTCCTAACTTTTTTTTTTCATAAATGCTATCTTCATGGGTCCTCTCACTTATCAACGTGATAATGAGGACCCATCTTCTCTTCCCCTCCTGTATCCATACATGATCAAAGAAGACTCACCTTCAATTAATGTTGTTGAGTGCCAGGATGACGACTCCATCCTCACTTACCTGGGCGCGGACGACTCTTATATTCAACGCGCCTTACCATCTGAAACTCAAACCATGTTGAATGAATTGACTATATAAATCAACATCCACACAGAGGACGATCCTCACATTGTGAAGATCGGACAATCTCTTAATGCATCAGAACAAACTACCTTCACTACCTTCCTTCGTGCCCGCAACCAAGCTTTCGCTTGGTCCTACGCTGACATGCCAGGAATCGATCTTGACATTGCTGTCCATAACATTACTCTGAAACCCGAATCCAAACTAGTTAAAGAAAAACTAAGAAAAATGCATCCACGCATTGCCCTCTTGGTCAAAGAAGAGCTTCAACGACTCCTTTCTGTTTCCTTCATCTTACCTATTGACTATCCTCAATGGATTTCTAACATCGTACTTGTCACTAAAGCGATAGGGGGACATCGGATATGTACAAATTTCTAGGACCTTAACCTCGCTTTCTCTAAGGATGACTTCCCCCTACCTAGTATTGATCAACTTGTTGATCTCACTGCAGGTCATGAGATGCTTTCTCTCATGGATGGCTTCTCGGGCTACAATCAATTTTTGGTAGCCCCAACCGATCAACATAAAACCACATTCATTACTCCTTGGGGAACCTTCTGCTATCGTGTCATGCCGTTTGGCCTTAAGAATGCTGGTGCGACCTATCAGTGGGGTATGACTTACATTTTTCATGACATTATGCACACTATCCTTGAGGATTATGTCGATGATTTTCTTGGCAAATCTAAACATCACAGTGAACATCTCGATGTTTTAACCATTATTTTCGATCACCTGTTACAATATTGTGTTCGTATTCAACCAAAGAAATGTGTCTTTGGTGTCCTTTCAGGAAAACTCCTTGGTTTTATCATCTCTTTACGTGGCATTGAGGTCGACCCAAGCTAAAGTCCAAGCAATCCTAGAAATTCCCCCACCCACTAACCTCAAACAATTGCGTAGTTTGCAGGGGAAAAACTCCAATCTATCTGGCGTTTCATTTCACAACTCTCAGAACCAATGTCAACCTTTCCATCATCTCCTTAAAAAATACATTGTCTTTCAATGGAGCGAGGAATGCCACCAAGTCTTTGAGGCTCTTAAAGCCTATCTCTTGCAGCCACCCGTGCTTGTCCCACCTCAGGATGATCACCCTTTCTACCTTTATCTTTCTGCCCACCGACCATGCTAGTAGGAGCCATGATCACACATCGTGACTCTGAGCATTGAGAACAAGCTGTTTATTACATAAGCTATACTTTTAGTGGATTACAAGACTAGGTATACACATGTTGAAAAGTTATGCCTAGCTCTATCATTCGTGGCCACCAAACTCAGACATTACCTCCTGAATCACAAAACTTTTGTCATCACCAATGCTGACCCCATCCATTATATGTACGCCAAACCTCATCTAAACCAACGCATCACCCGATGGCTTATGCTCCTCGCCGACCTCGACCTTGAGTTTGTACACCAGAAATCAGTCAAGGGACAAACTATCGCAGACCAACTCGAGGAAGCCCCTTTACCTGGGGAACAATTTACCAATTTTACTTTCCCTGATGAACTCATCACAACTCTTTCACTCAGTGAGGTGTCGTATCCAATGACCCTCTTCTTCGATGGATCTAAATGCTAGCGCGATGGAGGGGCAGGTGTTGTTCTCATTCCTCTTGATGCTGAACCTATGCCTCTTTCATTCTGGCTCGATTTCCCCTGCACTAATAATACAGTGGAATACGAGGCCCTTGTTTTGGGTATCCAAGTTGCGTTACACTTAGGTGTAAAGTCTATTAATATTTTCAGTGACTCTCAATTGGTAATCAATCAAGTTACGGGCATCTACCAATGGAAAAATGAGGAACTTCAAAAGTACAAACATTACGTGGATTCACTTTTGACCTTATTTACTCATTATTCTATCCAAACCGTTCCCCGGTCAACTAATAAATTTTCTGGTACTATGGCTTGCTTGGCCTCGCAAATTCTAGCCTCACCAACTGACTCAGACATATTTGTCCTAGTGCAACAACTCTTTGCCCCATCTTACTTAGTTCCGGATGTTTGTATGGTAAATAATGTATCTGCTGATTCATAGGATACCTGGTATCACCAATTTCACGACTACCTTACAACCTCTGTTCTACCACCTGACCTTACTAGTAATGGCAAACGTGATTTTCTTAAAAGTGTTTCTCGTTATGTCATCATGGGGGGACTCCTCTATAAACATGGCTTTGATGGTATCCTCCTTCGTTGTCTAACCAGCGCTGAAGTCACTCATACCACCCAACAAATCCACGACAGACTTTGTGGTGGGTACTTTAGTGGCCTCGCCATGGCCAAACGGATCCTTCACCTAGGATATTATTGGCCTACTCTCAATAAAGACTGCTGCGAATATGTTAAGCGTTGTGTTATGTGTCAACAACATGCCAACCTTCAACATACTCCTAGCCACCCGTTACAGGTCGCACGAGATCTTTGGCCTTTCTCACAATGGGGTTTAGACCTTAATGGCGAAATTCATCCGCCTTCTTCACAACATCACCATTAGATCATCACGGAAACCAAATATTACACTAAATGGGTGGAGGCCGTTCCAATCATTTCAACCAAAAAAGAAAAAATCGTTGAGTTCATCAATCATCACATTATCTGCGTTTTGGTGTTCCTCATCGCCTGATAACAGATAATGGAAAATCTTTCAAAAATAAGTTGTTACAAGACCTTTTTGACAACTTTGGTATCAAACTTAGCTTCTCGTCACCCTACTATCCACAAGCGAATGGAAAAGTCGAATCTTCTAACAAAACCTTAATCAAAATTCTCATGAAAGTCGTTAACGATTCTAGAAATAATTGGCCTGCTCACATCCCCTTTTCCCTTTGGGCTTATCATACCAGCATTCGTACCTCCACTAATGCCACACCATTCTCTTTGGTATACGGTACCGAGGCTGTCTTGCCTCTCGAAATACAAATCCCCTCCCTAAGAATATCTCTTTAGGATATTCTCACCAATGATGATTTCCGCCAAGAGCGGTTAGCCCAATTAGAGCTTCTTGACGAGCGTCGTCTTACAGCTCTTGACCACCTTCAAATCTATCAAAAGCACATTAAGCGTGCTTATGATAAGCGAATTCATGAGTGTACCTTTCAGATTGGTGATCTTGTCCTCAAAGAGAATCAACATGTGACCAAACTAGAAAAGAGAAAATGTAGAAAATTTACTCCTAATTGGATTGGGCCTTACATTATCACTCACACTTATGGATCAGGCACTTACCGTTTAGCTTCGCTTAATGGTAAACCTGAGCCTGAACCCCTTAATGCCTTGCATCTCCGACCATTCTACTATTGAATTTAGTGTTACATCACTTCTTATCTACCTTGCGCTCGTCCCTTGAGCTCATTTACCCCCTCATAAAATTTGTTTTGTGCATCTCAAAGTAGAATCAACCTCACGTGGTTTGATCATCACCTCCTCTTAAAGATGCCTTCTCTTTTTTTAGTCTGGTCCATGACTTAAAAGTATCAAAATAACACGTTCTCAATAATATAATTATGGGATATTCTTGAGTCAAACTTCCTGCAAAACTACATGCTTCATGCCAAATGGACATCTAGACCTCTAAGTTATACATAGACTGCTCCCTCGAAGGACAGCTATGTGCAACGCCACATCTGCTACTATAAATAGACTACTCCCTTGAAGGACAGCTATACAAATTCAGCCTCTATCAGAAGCTTCTCGCATTGATCTGCTTCGTGAAGAACTCAAGAACAATAAAATGCATATCCCATATAGACTTCTCGCATCGATCAGTCTATATCCAGAAAAATAAAAGCAATATTCAAAAGCACTTTTGAGTCATGGACTTGTCTATTCAGGTTTGGTTCTCTTTCGTCAGAATAATCACCTTATAACAAGTTCTCTGCACCCATCCACCTCCACCTCACCTCACCATTCTTTACAACAACAAAACTCAAGGGACGTGACGTATATCCGATATATTGTGATTATATAACTCTTTTCACCTATCGACTTCTCGCCTATGCAAGGTACCTAGGGATTTAAGCTCATCCTATGATAATACGTGGTTTGTTTTGCTCTTTTCAACTATGGGACACTTTTTGCCTCTTTTACCTGAATCTAGGATTATGTGTTGACCTTAATCAGGACACGATTCCCTATGCTTGGGTAAGCTCAACCTCACTTCACCTATACCCACACCAACACCGCCAATACCTTACCAACACCAACAACATTGCCCTATCAACATCAAAATTTTTACTAACCAAAAAATTGCCTAACCACAACCAAATTACCTAAATTCACCTCTCCCTGGTCCTAAGGGAGAACTACATCGGTCTGAGGCCCCTCCTTTCTTTGTGCAATGGGCTATATAGGCAGCACTTAGGAGACATGGGGTCTCCCAAGGTTAGCTCGACCATCCCCTACCATAACCTATCATGTGTTGTTAAAATATACATGATTTCGCATATTTATATTGATAACACTCACCTTGGTCTTTTATCAACTCAAAACATTCGAAACAAAAACATTCTTATTATTATTGTAAACTCAAATCAACATACATATTCAGTTTTATTTAGATGTTAAACAAATACATCTTCTCTATCATCGACGCGCAGGTCGGCATGCTTATTTATTCTTCTACCCCTATGAAATTCACTTAGACCCTTGCGCCTCATCCCGAACCAGGTGGTGATCGTGATCGTCAACGCCACTCACCTGGCCTCTCCATCCTCAAAGGTGCCACTGCTATTGGTTCCTCCCACTGATCCGCCAACATCTCTTGTAACGTACGAATACGCCCTCTCACGTGGAGGAATCTTGCCTCTAGTCTCTCCACTCGTAACTACGAAACCTCTAACAATCCCATTGTCTCATTCACCTGTGTTTGAAGCTGGTGAACTAAATCCTGCAGGTGGTCTCTCTCCGTTGTAATCACAGCTATGTCAGGATGATCGGCCCTCTCACATGCACCTCGTAACTCTGCTACCCACCATAATCTATAAGCCTCTGTCGCTCCCGCATCCATTACCCTGCGATCGACTGTTGTTTCTTCTGGTCCTTCTGGAGGTGTCGGTCGGGGAGGTGAGAATGATGCCTCGGCATCAATCCTCATGTATGGTCTATAAGCCATGGGTATATCCTGAACAAATCTAAATTGTCGCCGCACGCGATCTAGAGGAATCCTCTCGTACTCACCTGGCCTGTGCCCCGCAATCCACTTTAATCACTCTACACCCCTCAAATCCTCAGCTATGTTCTCCATCACCATATAGTTCCCTTAAGGCCTCCAAAAAATATCCGTAATCATCACCATCTCCCACATCTGCCTATAATACTTGACGTCATCTGTCACGGTTTTTGATCTCGCCTCTTTCTCTGTCTGGACCCATTGTCTGAATCCCAACCTCTGTACTCCTGTCTCTCCTCCCTGGATTGGTCGGCCTATTGGTCGCACACACACAATGTGCTCATAGGCCCAATAATGTAATAGGTATGCACAATCCAGTGTAGTCCTGTGATTTCACTTGCAGGCCCATAAACCCCTGTATGGCTCCGCCAGATATGCGGGTGCCCATGCGAAAGTCACGCTCCTTTCTATCATTTCCCAAATAATACACATCAATGATTTTGGAAATCTTCCCCCATCCGCCCTCAGTAATGCATAATACCCCACCGCTATCATCAATACCACTGCTAACCTTGTTGCCTCAGGGTGTGCTACAAACATTACACCATAAGTGAATGTCAAACTTCGCTGTGTCAAATCTCGTGCAGCTGGACCAAATACTACTGTTATCTCTCCCTATGCCGCGCTAGGCCCTGCCTCATACACTGGTCTTCCTGTAATTGGGAGTCTCAAAATTTGGAACACATCTTCTAATGTCACTGTCATCTCCCCTGTTGGCAAAAAGAAGGTATTCTTTTCTAGATTCCATCTCTCAATCAACGCCTACAACATAGCATGATTGCGTGCGATTCGTGAATAATAGCAGATTCCACTTAACCCCACATGGTTTATCAATGCCCACTCAACTAGTGTTACATCCGCTCGGACCCATGACAACAAAGTTGGCACCCTATCATTCATCCTCAACCCTGCCTCTGCCTGCATACATCAAATCAACAAACAACAAATCAATCAATAAAACCCCCAGGTGTTTTTTTATCACATTCTAGAATTTTACACAGTAACCGATATCGGTCACTGTCAATTCTATACACCCTGCTTAAAAACACCATCTATGATAATTATTCGCTTGTTTACCCCTCTCTGCACCTACAAACATACCCGAAACCCCTGATCACCTACCCCATAACACTCACCTCATCCCGAACCCTTTCCTATCACCTTTTCTTTTTTTACCCACTTACCTTCTCTTATCCTATTCATAAACATGCAAGAATTGAATTCCAACCAAAACTTATATCTCTTGGGATGCAGCAGCTTGCGGTGGAACCTGTCTTCTCTCTCTTCTCTGCTCGTTGGATGCTTCTCCTTTTTCAACCATGTTCACCACCCTCTTCAATAGAATTTGCCTTTCTGCCTTCTTAATCTAAGCCCACGATTACTTTACCTATCTATTTCCTCCTTATTACTCAATTCTCTCATGTAATTACCTATATAAGTCGTCAACAGCGTTGCCTTCTCGTATTTAACTTGTTTTATGACTCTAAAAATAAGAACTTAAGTTACCTCCCAAGCTTTTCTATTTTTAGAAAATCTTGTTTTTAGTATAGCCGATATCGGTTACCTAACTGGTATCGGTCGAATGACACATGACTCTAAAAATAAGAACTTAAGTTACATCTCAAGCTTTTCTATTTTTAGAAATGTTCTTTCTAGCATAACCGATATCAGTCACCTAACCGATATCGGTCAAATGACTACCGACATCAGTTACCTAACCGATATCAGTCACCTCACTCCCTTTGGTTATCCTAGGCCATTTCTTTGTTTTTTTTGCAAATTTTTGTTGGTGCCTACCTATTTTCCCTACATAACGACATAGTTATCAATATCTATCATCAGAATACCATCAACACATATGCCAAACTTCATCAACATCATCTATATATACATCAAATTTCAATACCATCAACAAAACACATGAAACATTCTAATACATGCATCAAATCAAAAATTTTACAAACCATGTGGAGCAAACTCACCTATATATCATCATCAAATCAATGTCAACATATACAAATTTCCCTACATGGGGTCTCTGTGCTCTAAAAATACAAAGTCGGCACGCAGGCCGCTGTCTCTGTCAAAATCTTGACTCGGCTCGCAGGCCGGTCTCTCATGTCAAAAATATACTCAGCTCGCAGGCTGGTATCAACTATACAAAATGTACTTGGCTCACAGGCCAGTATATACAACAAAAAATGAATAAATAAATCCTATGTGGGCGCATGCAGGCAATCTATATACACACTCGGTTCGTAGACCGGTGTCTCTATCAACAAATCATCTATACACCTATCTCTGCTCATGGGGTGTGTCAGCTCTCTCCCCCTCCCTCGGCTTGTCTCTCAGCTGGCCCCTGTGCCAGATCTCACCTCCTACCCATCACTGACCCACTGGCTGTGGCTGCGGCCCCCTGTGACCTGTGACTCCGAGATGTCTCTGCCCTATGAGCCGCATATGGCTGATAGTCGGCCCCGGTACCATCCAATACGTCCTGATAATATCGGGCCTCCACTCTCGCCTCCATGTAGTGGGCCCATGCCACCATGGCTGGTGGGGCTTCTCCCCCGACTCCTAATATCAGTGGGCCCTGCCCTGCCTATACACCCTGCGCTTGTGCTTGAGGCTGTGCCGGTGCCTGTGCCTGAGGTTGTGTCGGTGCCTGTGCCTGTACCTGTGCTTGGGCCAACTGCCCCTATAGCACCCCAATCTGTTCCTGTGCAGCAGTAAGCTACCCCTGTAATACCTGCACCTGGCCCAAGAGACGATCCCTCTCCACTACAATAGCCGCCAAATCTGGCTGTGCGGGCTGTGCTCTCATGACTGCCCTCTACCCTGCCCACCACACCAAAAATGAACCTGTCACCTTGGCATCGTCCACTGTATCATCGGCCGGCCTCTCTGCTACCTAGTCTGGGAAGGGAGGTGGATCATCCTGTCGTAGGCCCAACTGTCGGCGTACCCTCTCTAGGGGAATCCGCTCATGCTCCCCGGGTCTCCGTCTTGCTATCCAGAAGATATACTAGATCCATCATAGCTGTGCTCGGGCTTCTCCTTGGGGCTGATGGCCTCTGTATGGCCTCCATATAATATCTAGGGCGGTCAGGCCCTCTAACATATGCCTGTAATAAGTGACATCCCGCCCTGCGATAACTACTCGTGGCTGGCCCACGACCCCCAACCACCTCTGAAACCCATATCTATAGACTGCCTATGGCCCTCGCTGCTGGGGAAACCCGACTGGTCATATACACACGATATGCTCATAGGCCCAGCAGTGTAACAAGAATGTCGAACATATATCGAATCGCCTCATACGACGATAGCCCCAGAGCTCTCTGTATAGCTGCACCAGATACACTGGTGCCCATGTGTAGCAGGTGTGCTCCTCCACCATCTCATGTAGTACTCCCATCAGTGCCCGTGGGAAGTGACCTCCCTCTAAGTTTGGGAGGGCGAAGCAGGTGATGCCAATCATCATCAGCACGGCAAGCCATGTCTCCTGTCGATGTGCGCGATACATATAGTCGTAGCAGATGCTCACACTATGGTATGTAATCAATGGGGCTGCATCCCCGAATACCTGCAGGATGTTGTCCATTACTGTCTCGGCATCCACCTGGAACACTGCCTCGCCTATGATTGGTAGCCTCAGGATGCAATACACATCCTCTAATGTGACCGTCATCTCTCTTGTAGGGAGATGGAAGACATTGGTTTCCAGATCCCATCTCTCGATGAGGGCAACCATCAGGCTGTGGTCCCTATCCACAACCCTATACCTCTGGACTCCGCTAAGTCCAACCTATCGCATGACTGCCCACTGCACATGTGGCCGCATCCGCCCCAGTAAAGGTGGTATCCGATCCCGCATCGTCAGCTGCTGGCGTGCTTGCAAAAACAACCCACTCCATTAGGTCTACCCTCTACAAAACAACTACCTTCACCCACTCACCCACCCAACCACAACCCAACTCTATACACACATCTACACGCACCTATCTTACCCTATACATCTACAATATCCCCTTTACTTATCTCACACCATACCAACCGCCCCGCTCTACTCTCACCCTCTAACCATACCCCCGCCAATTTAACACCTCCTACTTCATACACAACACTTAATCTCTCCTAGCCGAACCGGCCCCAACCACTTGATTACCCCCCACCCCAATAACCTTTACCAGCACCTCTACCTTCTCCCCCTTCACCCCCATAAAAAAAAAAAAAACTCTATCGTACCCACCTACAACAAACGAACACCACAAATTTCACAACCCTAACTTCTACCCCTGGTGACCGGTACCGGTCACCCTCGACCGCCATCGGTCCCCAACCACATTGTATGTACCGATGCCAGTCGACATATGACCGACGCTGGTCTATCGCACAGTAATCTATACAATTATTCTGTGACCGATGTCGGTCGCCTAGTGACCGACATCGGTCATTGTGGGATTTCGGGGCCGGACAAAAAATAGCCCCCAAATCCCTTTTTTTTTCCATTTCAACCCATCTACCCACAAGAATTACCTAAAAACTCACCCACCCTACCATTTTGGCCTACCTAACATACTTACCCACTCCATTTTATGATTTACCTTCATTTATTCATTATTTTATTAAATTTTGGATTCCTACCCCAAAACCCACATCCTAGCTAAATGCTTCAACTTCACGCAAACAGGGGTTCAGAACCTACCGGTACGACTACACGTTTTCGTGGTGGGATAGGTGGTGGTGGTCTAGCTCCTCCAGCACCTCCTGCTCCTCTAGGCTGTGCCATAGCTCCAAATATCCTTAGCAGGGTCCTCAACCAATCAAACTCTACTTCCTGATCACTGGGGCCTACCAATAACTCCCTCCTTCACTCAACAAGTGCCAACTCAGCCCACAAACTCAACAAAATCAATTCCAAACCCAGACAAGAAAAAGGTTGGCACTCAAATTGACAATGTGACAATGACACGCCGTATTTTTTATTTTTATAGGTTTTGACCTATAACCGATATCGATTATAGCGCGCCCTAGAACACCGATATCGGTCGTTTAATCGATACCGGTCTAACTTACCGATATTAGTTACATGCCTAGTGTTTCCTAATTCCTTCCCTTCTCCACCAATTTCCATTTCCCATCACATCACCTACTCCCGGCTTTGCTAAATAGCCTTATTTTGAATTCACTTGGCTCGACCCAAGGCCGCAACAAACCAATCGGCCCGACCTAAGGCCGCAACCAATCACTCGGTCCGACCCAAGGCCACAACCAATCACTTGGCCCGACCTAAGGCCGCAACAAACCAATCAGCCCGACCCAAGGACGCAACCAATCACTTGGCCCGACCCAAGGCCGCAACCAACCAATCGGCTTGACCCAAGGCCGCAACCAACCACTCGGCCCGACCCAAGGCCGCACTAAACCAATCGGCCCGACCCAAGGCCGCAACCAACCACTTGGCCTGACCCAAGGCCGAAACAAACCACTTGGCCCGACCCAAGGCCGCAACCAACCAATCAGCCCGACCCACGGCCGCACCAATTAAGTACCTCGACCGAAGCCCGCAAATTATGATTCTATCCACTCATAACGTAGTCGTTTGTTTAATCGAGCTCACCTATTCATGTTTTAGCATGACTAGGATACTTGAATTGACCAGCCAACCAGCTTTGCTTAGACCGAGACCGTGACATTTATCTCAACCAAACCAACCATTTGGTACTTCCGAACATGCCTAAATGTTTCGGTACCTTACCCGTTATATCCCCTGGAGCTACTTCCTATGCCTTGGATACCAGGATTATATCAGCCTTGTTTAGATAAACTATCGACCTTTGCCTATGAATTGCTTGTTTACTCTTCAAACCATGTACCCTGGTTGCACTACTACATTTTAACGTGTGTCTGCCTCCTTGAACTTACCCCACCATCTTATCATCATCTCATCATCATTCACCCTTTATCAACCCTATCCCTGATTTCACTTCGCCTCAATCTGTGATAAATTTGAGGGGGATTACCTATACCCTTAATTGGGGCAACCACTTCTTATTATTGTCAGTACAGCTTTACAAGACAAGCTACATGACAACAAGGGTCAAATGTAGACACCAAATTTGGGTCTTATGACACCCTGTACCCCATATCTCGTCCCGCAACCTAACCCTACCTCACCACCTGAACCTTACACACCTAATGATTTATTAATTACCTTATAATTAATAAATCCACATCTCCAACCTCGCCACCTCACCTCACCACCTCACCATGACCTAGCCCTAACCCTAAACTAACTTAATTAAGACCTATAACTTAGTCTAAACCCACACCCATGACTCATCAACCCTCACCCGCATCAAAACGAATCTAATAATGATTTGACCAAGCCCACAACTGATCCCTCGGGAGAAAAGGAGGGAAGGTTGGCTATTTTACTAAAAATAGCCAACTTTGACCTAACCGACATTGGTTCCTATTCGACCGTTGTCGGTTACGTAACGACCATCGGTTCCCTATAAATGACCTCCCCTAACCAAAACACCAGGATCCGGAATTCATTTGCAAGACAGAGACAAGCGAAGAAAAGGGAAGAGGTTATAGAGAAGAGCATTGAGCTGAAGACTGCAACTGAGCCACTGGATCGCTGTCACCCTTATTCAAGCATTGGAGAAGACTGAGGATAGCTTAATCAGCTCACTTTCCAATACCGGATCATCCCAACTAAGCCTTACTGTCACCACCACATTCCTTGGACCTGAATCTTCATCAAGAATGAGTAAGTAGTGTCTTGTATGTTTCTAAACACCATTTCTTGAACTTTTTGATTGATAGGAATTATAAGCTCACTCCTAGATCTACCACCTGTCAGTACCCTGCACTTAACCTTCATCCATATATCCTTGTATTGCCTAGAAGATAGTTTTATCACTCTCTGAGTCTTCCCCGTCATCTCACTATTCCCCTCAACCATCCACCAGTCTTAGAAACCCCACAATCACCCTACAACCAACCTCTATCCAAGAGCACCTAGATTACTGACCCTACCAGTGTCAGTTATCCCCTACCGGTAGCGGTTCTCTAACCGCGGTTGATTATCCAGTGACCGGCATCGGTCACTGTGACTTATACCCAAAACCTTCCTCTCACCTATTTGTCTCCTAACAACCTCAGATCCAATTTGGTTTATCCCTGTAACTCGAGCTGAACGTATCAACAACCAGTGACCAAACAAACAACATGACATTTTATTATTGGTAGTTTAGTATCTATTGCTTTGTAACGAGGTACCTAAATCATGATTTCACAATAGCTTCTTTATTATCATTTGCATTAATTTGTATTAAAAGGGAATTGACCACCTTTGAAAGGAAGTCTAATATTTCTTGGGCCCAAGGCAGCTCCCTCATTTATTGTCTAACTAAAATCTGGTGGTCTTGCATTCTTATTTACAAGTAGTCCTTCCCAGACAAAAAAGAGTTCTTCACAATCGATCTGATCTCTCTACGGTACGTGCACACCTTCCCAAAATTCAACAGGTATTCCTCTAGCCCTAACCCTTATCTTTTTTCTCAAGAGAATGAAAGGATAGAAGCAAGTCTATTCCGGAACGGAAACATTATGTGCGAAACAGTCCCCTCAAAGAGTATCCTCAAACAATGGGTTCACAACCACTGACAAGGTCATGGTGTCAAACTTGAGGGAGTCTAAAAACTTATCAAGGGTTTTTTCTTGTTTCATTTTTCTAACCCTGAGCATTGCAAGGCCATTGTCAATCATGGTCCTTGGTTTATTATGAACACTTTGGTGATTTTTTCCCCATGGATGTGTGATTTTCAAGTTTTTGAACATGCTAAACTTAAAGTTTCTGTCTAGGTGGAATTTCATGGTTTACCACTACCCTTCTGGAATTTTGTGGAAGACCTACTCAAACCCATTGGGAATTTTGTTTTCCATGATCCAAACAAGTTTTATGTGGCCCATCCACAACATCGGGTTTGTGTGGAAGTGAACCTAGCCAAAGGCCTCAAGGAATCCATTGATATCCAAGTCGGTGACACTAGATTCTCTCAGTGTGTCCTTTATATTAATATACCCAATACTTGCTTCCGTTGCTATTTCGCCAACCACATCATTTGAGAATGTCTGCTAATGGCCTCCTCAATCCCGCCTGTCGTTGAAAAGAAACATGTTAATCCTAACCCGACCTCTTTCACTAGTGAGGGTTGGACTACTGTCACCCACAAGAAAAACCCTAAACCCCAACAGTCTATTTACCGGCACGTTATAGGGTCTTCCTCAGCCTCGGCTCACATGGCTAATAAGAAACTGATGTCTCCCCCTCTTGTTCATCACTCCCCCCTTATGACGTCCACTAATTTTCCTACACCTTTGATTTCACAACCTCTTCCCGAGGCAAACTTTGAAATTGTTGGCTCCAACTCTGCACACAGGAATTCTCGTATCCCATCTTCCCCATAGGATGTATAATATGTCCCATCATAGAGGAATCCTTTTCAAATAATTGATTATGTTCCTTTTTAAAAAAATCGTTGGTTCTTCCATTTCTGTGAATAAGTTCATCGGTTTTGGGGGACCTCGAAGAGGAACTAGGAATGAACCTTGATGTTGCTCAATGATTTTGTTCTCTTGGAATGTTCGTGGAGTTACTGAACCAACCCATTGTTACATGGCTAGGAACAGTTGTCAAAAGTTTTTCCATATGCATGTGCTCTGTCTGTAGGAGGTTAAGATGGCTAGTTTTCTTCTCCAGTCTACTGCTTGTACTATCTGGCCAGGTGCCATTTGTCATCATTCCAATCATAATCCTGGGAAAGGGGCATTCTTACTCTTCTCTCTCATTCTCTATAATATTCTCTTATTTCTTGGGGTTTTGACCCCTCGCATTGGGTTGTGTGGTCCCTTTTTGATATGCATAATCAGATTTTTGGTATTGCTAATATTTATACTTCCAATGATGTTGTTGAGAGATATTTCCTTTGGCGGTGGCTTGCTGATGAGTTGCATGACACACATTAGATATTTTGTGGGGATTTCAATATGGTGGAATCCGATGATGATAAAGTGGAGAGTCTTCCTATGCGATGGTGTGTGGAGGAACACAAAGCATGGTTTCACATGCACAACAAACTTAGAATCTATGATTCTAATCACTATTTTCGGCATGCCTATGATTCTCCCTGGTTCACTGGGTCAAACCTCTGGTAAGGTGATGATAGAGTTCTCAAAAAGACTGATTGTGCTTTCCTTCCTGAGCAACGAGCATTTTCTTTCTCCTCTAATTCTGAGAGACCTATATCTATCTGGGAAGGGACTCAAATTTCAGATCATTTGCCCATTTTTTTTGAAATTGCGTAGTATCCGGCTCCTTCCATGCCCTGGAACTCCCAATTCTACCTTAACACTACTCACGTGTAGCATAAGATAACTATGGATCAAATTTTACACGTTTGAAATCTGGTTGAGTGCCCTTCTGGTCCAGATGGGTGGATTGTTTGGTGGTAAGATGATATTAGAAGAGTTGTGACCTTTCTCCATATGTTTGGGAGGTAGGCTGCATTATTTAGATGAAGAGCATATAAGGCCTCTTCCCAGGAATATATTAGAATTTCCAGAGCCTTGGAATTCCCGCCCTTCAATACCCGCGTTCAGAATAAGGAGGCCCAATGATGACACAAGCTTAGGAAGGAAGAAGTTTATCAGGCCTATGGAGCACAAATTAGAGCTCGGTCGCATTAGCTAAAAATTGGTGACTGAGATACCAAAGAAATTTTTTTCTTCTGCCTCATCACGCCTCTAGTTCTATCTGGGCTATCAAGAGTGCCACTGGTTGCCTCACTGACCTCCTAGACGTCCTCCAAGCATTTTTACAACACTACCATGGGTTTTTTACTACATAACCTTACACTCTAGAGAGGGATGGCAGTTTGCTTCAGTGCATCCAAATGGTTCCTTGCAAGCTTTCTGAGACTCAGAGAATTTCCTATGATAGCCCGCTTTCTGTTGATGACCTTAAGGAAGGTGTCATGCAAATGAAAATCCAAAATTCTCCTACTATTAATGGATTTCCCTACGAGTTTTATTAAGTGCTATGGGATACGGTTGGTATTGACCTTCATCATGTGTATTGCGAAGAAATGACCAACAATTCTCTTGGGGTTTTGATCAACCAAGGTATTATTAAGTTTATTCCCAAGGTTGGAGGTCCTGAATTCCTCACCAGTTGGTTGTCAATTACTCTATAGAATTTTTTTTATAAGATAATTGCCAAAGCCTTAGCTCTCTGAATCCATAATATTTTTCCTCTCATTGTGGAAAGAAAGAAAACGGGTTTCATCAAGAGCAAATTCATTCTAGATGACATCATTATCATCTGGGAAGGCATAAAGTGGGCCTGATTGTTTGATCAAAAGGCTCTCTTCACAAAAATTGATTTTGAAAAAGCTTATGATAGGATCAAATGGCCCTTCATTATTTCTATGCTGCAAGCTCTTGGTTTTGGCCCCAGGTTCATCCGGTCTGTCAACATGCTCTTCCAGGATGCTAATGCTAGGCTTACCATTAATGGTGTTCACTCTAACATGTTTGAGCTGCATAGATCCATTCAACAAGGTTGTCCCTTAGCTTCAATGCTTTATGTACTTGCTGTGGAGGGGTTAAATTATTTTCTTGCCAAGTTTTCTTCACAGGGGTTAAGTGAAGGGCATTTCTATTCCTAATTTTGATATGTATCTTATTAATGGTCACTTTCTTGATGACTCCTTAACGTTGTCTGAAAATGAAGAGTCAGTTACAAACACCTTACGGTGTCTGGAAATTTTTTACTAGGCCTCAGGCTCCTCCATTAAATGGAAAAAGATTTAATGATATAAACAGTCTATGGATCCTATGCCTCCTTGGTTGGAAGGTCATGCTTGGCAGTGGATTTAACCAGGGGTTCAGTTTAAGTTTCTGGGCACTCCTTTTGCTTTCTAGGTTACTCCTTATACTTTGTGGTCTTATGTTGTTCAGAGAGTTGAGAATAAAATTGCTTATTGGAGAACTGATCCTCTCTCGCTTGCTAGTAAGTTTCATATCTGCTCTAAGATGCTTGCTGCTACTCATGTTTGCCATTCTTCATGTTGTGCACCCTCTAAAGCTGTGTATGCCAATTTGGAAAATATGCTTAGATATTTCCTATGGGCCAACATTAGCAACCACAAAGGCTTCAATAAAGTAGCTTGGGACATTTGTTTCTCTCCTAAAGAGTCGGTCTACTTAGGTCTTATTGACATTCAGATGCAAGGCATTGTTATGAGTGTCAAAGGGATTATCATAGGTTTAGAGGTTTTCAAGGCATGGAAAATTCTACTTCACCGCTACATCTGTCAAGGGGTTCTATTTGGAAAACAACACTAGAAAAATTTGGGGTTGTAAAGTTTGTTTCTCTCTCCTATTCCAGTGAAAATTAGAGGAATGTTTGCTATGAAAAAAATCTAGAAGGCTTGGGAACTGGTCAAACCCCATCTGAGCTAGGTGGGGGATGGTTTCAGGACCGTCCTATCCATTAATTCACATTCTTTATGGTGGTCTCCTATGGTTAATTTTCACAATGTTCCCTTTTCTATGGTCCCATGGGTTAAAATCCTTTGACTGTTTAAGCATGGAATCAAGTTGCTTGGGGATATTTTTTGTAAAGCCATTCATGTTTGGAAACCTTGGGTGCTTCTCAAAGTGTAATTTAACCTCAACAATGGAGATAAGGAATCTATTTAGGAAATTTAGAATGTCATACCTATGAAGATGCTTCAAAAAACTGTTGTTTCTCCTCATGCTCAATGGTGGTGTGATTGGCACTGACCCACTTCGAATCCCTTCAGGTGGTACAAACCCAGGATAGTCTAAAAGGTTCTTGTACCTTTACACATTCCTTTTGATAAATTGAATTCGACCTAGAAGATTAACTTCCCACACAGGGTCTGGAAGTGTAGATTCAACAACATTTGGAAAGCTCTCATAGAGCCGAAAAAGGCTTATTTCTTCTAGTTCCTTCTTTATCAGGGTTTTCTAGTTGGCAAACATTTGCAACATCTTGGGGTTATTTATACTCTGTGTCCTACGTGCTAGTCTCCTAAAACCCTAATGAATTTATTCTGGTTATTCCCACTTGCTCAGTCTTCCTGGAATTGGACTCACTCCCTCTTCTAACCTTTCTGCCTTGAACCCTTCACATGGAAAATTGTTTTTCTGGGGGACTCGACCTTGCTTCTTCCAAAATTCAACAAATTTTGGAAAAAAAATTGTGTAGAAATTCTTTTTGGAATTTGGAAGATTAAAAATGACTCTATTTTTAATCAAACTTCACTTAGTTTGGAGTTTTCTGTGTATGCTTGTAGACACCCCAATTTCACATCTATCCTAAATCAATTGATTCCCCTTCCTCATTTCCCACAAAAATACACTTCGAATTAATCAAATATAATTTGATTAATTATCCATTTCAAAATCTAAAAATAATCTAATCCTCACCACATGTCATTATTCTCCATGTTTTTCCACTATTGAATTAAAAATTCAAATTCAAATCCTCACCCACCATTCGTGGTCCCCACTCACCTAAAATCCTCCACTTATGAATTAAAAATATAATTCAAATCCTCACCCATTCTTCGTGGTCCCCACTCACCTAATCTTGCCCACATTTTCAAACCACTCACCTAATCTTGCCCACATTTTCAAACCACCCACTTAATCTTGCCCACATTTTCAAACCACTCACTTAATCTTGCCCACATTTTCAAACCATGATTACTTAAATTAATCTAAGCTAATCACTCCCTCAGGCTATAAATACAACCTTACCCCTCCCCTCTAAACACATGGAGAATAAGCTTGCATGCCATATCTAAGTTCTTGCATCCTTTGAGCAAAGAACATCCTTTTGCCTCGTCCTAATGCAAAATAGCCTCATAATCCTTTTTCCCATCTAGTGCAAAGTAAGAGGATCGTTGTTGCAGGAAGGTCTTGCTCTGTCTTGAAGAAAAACACCTACATATCACAAAATCAGGGCTCAATCCAAGTTTCCTAGCCCATTCTGAGGTTTGCTACGGAACACGAAGGAGGAGGTACGATTATTGGTATTTTATTTCCTTGTTAGTAGTGTATTTTTCCTAGCTTACATTCTGGCACGCTCGATTACTTTCGATCTATTACCATTAATTTCCCAATTAGTGGTTTTATCTGTTCTTTGTTTATTATTGTTCATTATTATTTATTTTTCTGTTCCTTATGGTCTTCTTTGGTTAACCTTCACGCTTTGGGTAGTGTTTTTGTTGTGTGGTGTCTTGTGGTGTATCTGCAGGTTATAGCAACAATGAAACTCTGAAGCTCATTCTGTCTTTGATCTCCTCGGTGCTTGGTGTTTAGTTCCCAGTTTTGATTTTGCTATTTACTCATCATCTGTAGAAACACATGAACTAGCCATTAGTTTATCATCTTACTGTCATGGGACAACCAATCCGGAAAATGCATTTATTTATTTACTTTTGCTAAAATAACTGCTTTGTAGGAAGTTAATCATTTTTATTTTCTTTTATTTTAATCAATCATTTTGTGATCTAACTCTTTCTTTCTATTTATTTTTCTTTTTTAACCTTGCTGTCAAAATTTTAGCTTCTCAGGTGAAGTATAGAAGTCAGAAAATTAAAAAAAACAGCTCCCGGGACGTTTTTCTCACGTTTAAACTTTTCATTCAGAACGTTCTCATAGCCCATCTTCCGGAAGCCATAAATTTTTCTCCCGAACTCTTAATGACTTCATTTTCTTTTTAACGGAAAGGTATTGAAAAGATCTATGCAATGCAAAAATAATTTTTAGATTTAGACTTATAGAAAATTTTTGGTTTCATTTCTTCTAACACTGTCTTTTTAACAAAAAAAAACAACAAAATTATAGTTTTATTTTAAATTTTATTTTTATTTTATTTCACGAAACAACCTCACACGTATGCTCTTTCCTCGCACTTCAAAAGTGATCTTGGAAATCAGAAACGTGAGGCCACTCGAGCTCTAGCACAACATAATTTTTAATTTTTAATTTTTTGCCTTACATTTCAATTTTCCACGACAACACTTCTAGGTAACGTTTTCACCCTCTTCTTTCATCGTTTTTATTTTTTGTGAAAATAATCATTATCGCTATTTCGCAATCATGATTAATTGCAATAATTATTAAAATTAAAAAAAAAAAACTATTCCAATTGTATCCACGTATGCTCTTTTCTTGCGCCTTCAAGCGATCTGGAAAATCAGAAACGGTCACAATTTTTTAGTTTCTTGTTCTAACATTGCAGGATCTTCTAGCTTTGTTTTCCAACTGTCATTTTAATAATTATTTTCCTTTGTCATATTCTTAATATTTTTTTTTTGGTCGTTGGTTGTGTATGCTCTTTTCCTGCGCCTTTGAGTGATCTGGCAAATCAAAAACAACCACGATCACTTTTCTAACATTTCATTTGCAGGATAACTACTAATTTGTTTTCTGTAGAACCGTGTTGCTGGAATATTTTCAAAAACAAAAACAACAAAATCCCTGCAAAAAAATACCACCATTCAAAGACAATTGCTGAAACCAAAAAAAAATATACGCTCAGGTACGTAATTATTTTCTGCTAGTGATTTATTTCAAATTGGAAAGAACCCTGCGTTTAATCACTTCATCATATTGTTTTTGCACGTAGACGAGGTGGATTTCATCACCACCAAAGCTACACCGGTGACGTGGACTTGACTACCACGCACCAACAACATTTGCATCTGCATTGCACTTTGAGACCTAGTCTCATCACAGCGTTCGGTATTTACCTCGCCGCTGCTCTTCACTTACAGGTAATGCTGTCGTGCAGCGCATGTGAGTCACACCTAAATAGCTGTAACAACGAAGCCTGGGCATCGTCCCTGTAAATCGTTGGGGAGTTATAAGGACACCATACACATTCATCCCTCCATCACCTTCCACCTTTTCACAAAACCTGTTCTGGACGTGGTGATTCACTCCGAAATAGGCAAGTAAGAATTGGTGAGTCTCCTCCAGTGCTCTAAGGGTTCCCCGTACCAATTCTGTCCCCGTACAGAATTAGGTATATCAGGACTAGGGTATATCGGAGGACGCATCTTCTTGGAGTAATAAGAGCCTGCATCCACCATTTCACAACATACTTGTATGATTGCATGAAACAATAATCATTCCTGAAGAAGTTACCTCATAAGCCAAAACAATTGAATCCACATGATTGCTTGCTGTTTGAAAACAAAATAGTTTAGCATTGTTTTATCATAAAACTTGGCTGATATCAATGTGTTTATTGTAAAATTTCAGACCCTAGTTGTGTTCCACAAAAAAATCAGTTCTCGACCAATTCAATACCAAGCGAAAACATCCAAACAATCCAACAACACAGACCAAAACATCACACCAATTTCATTAGCTCACTTTAGCCAATAATACATCTGTCATAGCTTGTCTTTAGCTATATCCAATAGATATTGAGTGACTTGCGTTCACTCCTTATCTCATCAATTGTCAGAACATTCTTTCTAGCTTGTTTCAAGCTATATCAAAATGACATTGGGTGACTTGTTTGAGTTCACTCATTATTTCATCAGCTGTCAAGTTTAACAAAATCCCATCCGACACAAATCCCTTCAAATCTCATTTTGAGTTCACAACTGTGTTGAGTCACTTGTTTGAGTTACTCTTCCTATCAAAAATCTAGAGCTTGTTTAAGCCAAACCAATCAACATATTCATCATAGCTTGTTTGAGCTATATCCCACTTGTATTGAGTACCTTGTTTGAGTGTACTCCTTACATTTTCATCTGCTAAGCTTGTTTAATCCAAACCAATCAACATATTCGTCATAGCTTGTTTGAGTTATATCCCACTTGTATCCCGAGTAGCTTGTTTGAGCTTACTCCTTATAGCCTTGTTAAAACTTGATTGAGCGAAAAACAAAGATCACAATCAATAGGTTGAGTTCTTCATCGCACATTTCTTCATTCTCCCTCTCTTTCAAACATGATGAATTCACGAAAAACATCACACAATGAGCTATTAGAACAAATTAATAAGATGAAAACACAACTCTCTCATATGGCTACCCAAATCAGTGAACGATCACCCAAAAAGCCAATCATACAACCTAACGAAGACATCACTTCATGTAAAGTCCAACGTCAGTTTACCCCCCTTGGAGAAAGTCTCTCTAGTGTTTTTCATCAACTAAAAGAGGCTAAACTGATAAGATATCCAATTACAAAACCCTTTGTCAAAGGGGAAGCTAAGCCATGTTGGTACAAACCTAACACATACTGTGACTTTCATCGCATTGATGGTCATCACACAGATAAATGTGTGCGATTTAAGAATTACGTCCAAGACTTAATTGACGACGATGTCATCTCTGTAGAACTTGATGACAATGCTCTTGCAACCAATGACACATCCAATACCACAACTTTCCATGAAGAGCTGACTACTGTCGAAACTCCTATATATACTGAAATTCCACGAGATCATGATGACAACAGTCAAGACTCTCTAATTCCAAACAAATCCATATCTTCTTCAAATTTCCTTCCATTAGTTCAAACATACATTGAACCTATTTTGGACAGCAAAATTCTTCCAACATCTACTGAGCATTTGAACTTATTTCAATACACTCTTTCAACCCAAACATACATTGAACTTGTTTTGGAAAACAACATTCTTCCAACATCTACTGAGAACTTGAACTTATTTCAAGACACTCTTTCAACAGAAACATACATTGAACCTGTTTTGGACAACAACATTCTTCCAACATCTACTGAGCACTTGAACTTATTTCAAGACTCTCTTTCAACCCAAACATACATTGAACCTGTTTTGGACAACAACATTCTTCCAACATCTACTGAGCACTTGAACTTATTTCAAGACACTCTTTCAACCCAAACATACATTGAACTTGTTTTGGACAACAACATTCTTCCCACATCTACTGAGCACTTGAACTTATTTCAAGACTCTCTTTCAGCCCAAACATATATTGAACCTGTTTTGGGTGACAACATTCTTCCAACATCTAACGAGACCTTGATCTCATTTCAAGACTCCCTTTCAAACCTTGATATTACTGTAGACACTACAGACGAGGTTCCATCAACAGGTACCATTAAGTTTGATTCTATTCTTCCAATATTGGCTCTTATGCCTAACATCTCTAGCCTTTTTGTCAAAACACAACCACATCGAGTTTGGACACTTGCGACAATGCAACCTGTCGTGTCCATCATGCTTTCAACTATCGATCTTGCAGGCATCTCATCACTAATTAGTCTCACCTGTCAAGACTTCTACGTGCATCCATTCTACGAGGTACTTATACCCAGGAATATCTTTACACAACCTTTTCCATCTTTAATTGTGAATCTATCCTCAAAACAATCAATTAATGGACAAATAGAAGCAAAAAACCAAATAACACAAACCATCATTGTCAACACACATGGAAGCTATTGGCTTAACCAAATCTATCCCACTCTTTGGGCTTACCACACATCTTATCACACACCTACTGGAGCCACTCCCTTCTCCTTTTTTTATGGTTGGGAAGCTATTTTACATGTCAAGGTTGAATTTCCATCCTTCATAATATCCCTCAAAGATGTAATCAATCAAGATTATTATCAACACTCACGTCTTAGTGAACTCGAGCTTCTTGATGAAAAACAACTTAATGCCCTAGATCATCTTCCATTCTATCAAAATTGGCTATGGCATAGCTACCATGAAAAATTCAAACCTAGAAAATTTAAGGTCAATGATCTCATTCTGAAAGAAAATCGAAAGAATACACCCAAAGAACGAGACAAACAAGAAAAATTTGAGCCCAACGAAATCATAGATAATTTTGGGTTTGGAGCTTATAAATTGGCCATTGACATAGGCCAAGTCCTTGAAAAACCCATGAATGCATTCCATTCAAAGAAATTATATTCTTGAAAGCACTCTATATTCCAGGAAACAACAACGTGTACATTGTTCCTTTTGTCTTGCTTATCTCTGAATAATTTAAATTTATTCATTTCCATTGGCAGATATTTTCTTTATCAAAATCACATCTTCATATTTATCATCATGAGACAAGTGCTAATATAAATCCTATTAAGTTTGTGAGCATCATACTTCTTCCATTTTCAGTCGCTTTCCTCTATGGTCATACCTAGAAGCTTACTGATGGTAATATATCCCCTTCAAATACATTCTCTCTTTCATAACAAAGCTCTAAACTTCGTTACCCAGTTCGTTTGGTCGTCCATCTCAGTCTTCGGTGTTGAACCCTCGCGTCCTACTAGTCGTGTGGGGCTGAGATTGGGGGCAGACGTTTCTTCCCAAATACAAAGCACTATTGTAAAAAAATCCATCAATTCAATAACTTATGAATAATTCATTGTCACATCTTTCGTCCTTCATAGTCTTTGGTGTTGAGCCCACACTTCTTACTAGTAGTGTGAGACTGGGAATGGAGGAAGGTGCCCTTACTCGTCTACGTCTTGTCTTCGGTGATAAACCCTTGCCTCTTACAAGTGGCATGGGGCAAAGCGTAGAGGGTCATTCTCATACAAGCATAAAAACATTGCAAAATATTCAAAAAAAAAAAAAAAACAAAACAAAACAAAAAAAAAAAAAAAGACAAAAAGGAAATTCACTCGCCTATATTTTGCCTTTGGTGATGAGCCCTTGCTTCTCACTAGTAGCATGGGGCAAGGCATAGGGAGTCATTTCAAAAATACAAAATCTTACAGTGCTTACAAATTATAGAATCCCCAAACACGTAATTTAGATGCCTAAGTGAAGAGAGAACTATCCCTTAACCTCATATCTTATCAATCAGTAGGCCACATAACTGTCTAAGTCTAGCATGTGACTCATAAAGTGAAAGCCATTTTTGAAACTGGTTCAGTACCATTATGAAGAATGGAGTCACAATTTCCCAAAGGGATTGTTGTTAGCATTTGTCTCTATATTCATTATCCACCTCCTGCGTCCTTCTTGATTCTCGGTGATGAGCCCACACATCTTACTAGTTGTGTGGAGTCAAGAATGGAGCTGGAATTCTTTTCATCATATCATCACCACCATATCCTGCCAATGGAAAGAGAATTTGTGTTATTCTGAGCATAAGTTACCACACGGAACATGGTACATATGGATAATATCCATGGTTTATCGCCTCTCAAAAATAAGTCTGCACTCTGGGCCATAAATTGCCACTCACAGTGTAAAAAAATCTACCAACATTTGAAAATAGTCAAAAATCCACAAAACAATGTAAAAATTTCAAAAATCCAAAAACATTTGAAAATCGTCAAAAATCTAAAAACATTTGAAAATCGTCAAAAATCTAAAAAACAGTGTAAAAATTCATAGTGTAAAAAAATCTACCAACATTTGAAAATCATCAAAAATCTAAAAACAGTGTAAAAATCTCAAAATCCAAAAACATTTGAAAATCGTCAAATTCCCAAGTATAAAAATCCCTCCAAAAAAAAAACATTCAAAAATCTCCAAAAAATCTAAAAAAATTATAAAATTCAAAAACAAACATTAGAAAATCCAAAAATCCAAAAACAAAAACATTAGAAAATATCCAAAATACAAAAACATTTGCAAAATTTTCAAAAGACCAAAAACATCCACAAAATCGTAAAAACTCAATAAGCAACACAATTCATCCTTTGAACTATTATCCCAAACAAATGGTCCAACCACCTTATGACTACCAATTTCAAACCACTTCTCCTCGCGTGAATCCTCGCTTGGGGAAAATCCGGCTCTCATTGTTTCCTTGTTTGAGGAGACTGACCCAATCCCTTGTACCCCTACTTGGGGGCACATCTAATCAATCATCACTGTGGAACACGTTAGGGACATGTTTACTGGTTCTTGTGTTGCATTATTAGTGGCAAATTATTAATTGCTTTCTTGTATCTTGATATATTACAGGGGGCATCTTGATTTTATGTATCCTGGTGTTCTCTGTAATATTCTTATGTTATCTGATTGCATGTCGTACTGGGGCATCATACTTTCTTGATGGCCTCTGTCTATGCTCTCTTCCATTTGCATATCGTACTGGGGCATCAAACCTTTTTGATGGCCCCTGTCTATGCTATCACGCATATTACAGTCTAGTCATCCTGATCTTTTATATCACGATGCATCCTGTTATGTGCTATATTAAAATTAAGATGCTTTTCGTCACGTGAGTATCTTCCTGCATGATCAACATCTTACTTTGCACCCCATCCATTCACCCATACTAATGCATTCTCCAGTTTGCGAATCCTACTTGATCACCGTTGCAGTTTGCGAATCCTACTTGACGATCTTTCTCAAGTAGCATTCACTATCCAGCAGCTCCTTCTCCCCCACCATGATCACCATGTATTTGATCCATTCATTCTCACTTCTCATTTTTACTCCTCCGCCGCTTATACCCATATTACCCTTCTCACCATTCCTGTCCCCTCTCACCCATTGGTATTCTTTCCTTTCACCCTTTTTCTTCCCGCTTGACAATCTTACTTAATAACCCCTTCTATATGGAATCCTCAGTGGAGGTTTACCCTCTCCCTAAGATCTTCCCGCTGTAGAAGCTTCTTCACCACCTGCCCTCTCATCAAATAACCATCACCACCAAACACATCTTCCAACTCCACCTCTTCTACTTCCCATTCCCGCATCATTACTCTCACCACGTGGGCATCCCAATTAAGGATTCCCCTCACACTCTCCGCCCTCCACTGCATATATTCCTTCATCCATTCATGTTACACTCCTTTGTGTCCTTTCTTTCTTATTATCACCTCATCTCATATCATATACCACTTAGGCATACCTCACTCACTCTTTTCTCATCCTTCCCCAAATCCACCTTATGCCTGGTCATCCTACTTACACGCTCTCGTAGTATGGCAAATTCACTTGAGGGTTCCCCTTCAGTCCATTTTGTCATACCCTATTCCCACCAACTCTAACATCATCCTTCTTCCTCAGCTTGGCGATCTTACTTAACCATTCCAGCCGCATGGCAATCTTACTTAAGACTTCCACTTAAGGTTGATCTGCCCTGTGGCCTTCCCCCATCCCATCATATTTCCCCCATCTTATTTCTCCCACCTCTCATCGTGATCATCTTCTTCACCCTACCATTCCACCCCTATCTCCAATATCATTTTGTCTTTCTCTTTGCATATCATCCCTGTCGGTTGGGTGACCCTACGAAACCTCTCCAGCAGTATGACGATCTTACTTAAGAGATTCTCTTAAGCATGACATGTCATCTTACACTCGCCCATCACTCTCCAATCTCACCATCCATATTTCCTCTTCATTCCCCATCATCACATCTTTTTCCCACCACTATCACCCTCCTCTGCTTGGCAATCTTACTTAACCACTCACCCGGCATGGCGATCTCACTTAAGAGTCCCTCTTAAGGATGATCTGTCTCCTTGCCTTTCCCCATCACTACACACCCTTCACCCTTCATTTTTTCTCGGCATTCCCCATTATCACATCCTTTCACCTCCTTTTCGATTCTCGCAAACACCACTTCTCGCTTGACCATTTGTCATCTCTAGTTTTGCTCACATGGCAATCTTACTTAACCACTTCCGTCACATGACAATCTTATGTCAGGGTCCTCCCTACACTTAACTTGTCATCGTGAACTTCTCCCCCACCTCATTCTTAGTTCACTTTGTTGATCGCTTCTTCCACCTGGTATCTCCTATTACCCACTTTTTCCTCCTACTATTATCCTTTCTCCACATATCCTCTTACAACATACAACTCATCTCTTCCACCTACAATCACATTCTTTTCCCCCATTTTCCCCTTCTTGATCCATCATCCTTCATACCGTTTCTTCCCATTCTTTTCATGTCTTGGTTCTTCATCCTCACCTCGTTCATCCTCATCACCCCCATCCTCTCTTCGCTTTCACTTAGTCCTAACTCCTCCCTCCCATCTTTTTCACTCTTTCCCCTTCATCTTCTCACATTCCCCCTACATTTCTACCCACACACATTCGCCATTATTGTTAACACTCCTATATCATTCTTTCATCATCATCTTCTCTTCCTACGCTAATAATTGTCAATGGGTTTTCCCTAAAAATTATCAATCCTCATTCTGCACGACCTCATTCACTCCCTTGGACCTTCTAGAGTTTCCCTTCATTCCTTCCCTCCTCTAAGCCCACCACTCATTGTCAAAGGGTTTTCCCTAACGTCCCTTTGTTGGCGTTACCCTTTCCAGTCCTCATTAGTTTTCTCTTTTTCTTCATTTTTTCTCTCACCCTTCCCCACCACTCATTGTCAAGGGGATTTCCCTAACGTCCCCTCATTGGCATTGCCTCTTCTATCCCCTATTCTCTTTTCTCTCCTATTCTTTTCCCTCACTCCTACCCTTTCTTGTCGCTTCTTACCCATCTCTCCATCTCCTCTTTGCCCTCTTCAATATCTTTACTGTCTTCATCATACATCCTTTTCCTATTTTCTCGTCATCCTAGTATCCTCATTTCATGCATCTCCACATCTTTTCCAATCGATGTCATTCCTCCCCTCTTTCTTCTTTTAACATTCCTTATACCATTCCCTTTCCACTTATTACCCCCTTTCTGTATTCCCTTCCTTCTACATCATTTTCTTTGTTATCCTCTTCTCTCTCCCACCCCTCGTCTTATTTCCCTTCCCTTGTATCATCTTCTTCCCCTTTTTCCATCACGTTTCCTCCTTACTTCCCCATCGATAACCTGACTATTCAGCGTTGTCCTATCTTTTTTATCATACCACCCTCCACATGCATCTCCATACGGTCTGTTCCATATTCTTGGCCTTGGTCTTCCTTGTAATGACACGATTCCTTCAATCTTCTCCTTGTATTCGTTCTATCTTCCTTTCCTCTCCCCTAATTTTCACGTTTCTTCTGACCACTTCTCCTTTTCTCTACCACCCCTACCTTTTTGTTCATTCTGTATCTGTTTCTCTTCCTTTCTCTCCTCTTTTTCACACTTTCCTCGCCCCTCATAGTTTCTTTTTTTTCTCCGTTCTACTTCTTCTTTTGTCCTCTTTCCATTTCCCTCCATTTCACCCCCTACTCCCACCTCGTTTTCTCCTTCTTATTTATCCTTTCCCATTTCCTACTTTTCTTCACTCTCTCATTTATTTCACTTCCACGTATCCCTCTTTACTATCTCTGTTGCTTCCTTCATTTTGCACATCTCTCTATTTCATCCCTTCACCCTCTACTCTGTCATTTTCTTCTTTTTGCCTTGTTTGTCCTTCATCATTCCCTTCTTCCCCTATCATCCCTCTCTCTTATTTCTACCTCTTTCATTCCTTTTTTTCCCCTCCCCTATCTCCCTTACTCTTCTCATAATCAACCCCCAATCCTATCCATTCCCTTTTCTCTTTCCCACACACCCTCACACCTAGCATTCAAGGTCGATTGAATCCTTTCTCCATTTGCATCGTGCGGTCATTCCAGTCTCTTCCACTCCATTATCATCCTCTTCTCCGCCGAATCCATTTCCTTTCTTTTCGAGAGTTCTATCATATATTTCATTCTCGTCAGTCCTCTCGAGGGGGCATCACCACATCTATCCATAATCACATCTTCTCATGACATTTTTGTCTTGGAGGATACTATAACATCCGTCACTCACCACTTTCTATTCTCCCCAACAAACATTCGCTCTACCTTTTAAAAAGTAGATTGAATTCTTCCCCCATACCGTCTACTTTCTTTGAAAGGACACTACTTTCATAGTACCCTTCCAAAGAGGGGCAAATGTAGACACCCCAATTTCACATCTATCCTAAATCAATTAATTCCCCTTCCTCATTTCCCACAAAAATACACTTCGAATTAATCAAATATAATTTGATTAATTATCCATTTCAAAATCTAAAAATAATCTAATCCTCACCACATGTCATTATTCTCCATGTTTTTCCACTATTGAATTAAAAATTCAAATTCAAATCCTCACCCACCATTCGTGGTCCCCACTCACCTAAAATCCTCCACTTATGAATTAAAAAATAATTCAAATCCTCACCCATTCTTCGTGGTCCCCACTCACCTAATCTTGCCCACATTTTCAAACCACTCACCTAATCTTGCCCACATTTTCAAACCACCCACTTAATCTTGCCCACATTTTCAAACCACTCACTTAATCTTGCCCACATTTTCAAACCATGATTACTTAAATTAATCTAAGCTAATCACTCCCTCAGGCTATAAATACAACCTTACCCCTCCCCTCTAAACACATGGAGAATAAGCTTGCATGCCATATCTAAGTTCTTGCATCCTTTGAGCAAAGAACATCCTTTTGCCTCATCCTAATGCCAAAATAGTCTCATAATCCTTTTTCCCATCTGGTGCAAAGTAAGAGGATCATTGTTGCAGGAAGGTCTTGCTCCGTCTCGAAGAAAAACACCTACATATCATAAAATCAGGGCTCAATCCAAGTTTCCTAGCCCATTCTGAGGTTTTCTACGAAACGCAAAGGAGGAGGTACGATTATTGGTATTTTATTTCCTTGTTAGTAGTGTATTTTTCCTAGCTTACAATGCTAAAAATGGAATTATTGCTCATGTGTTTCTTTAGATCCAAGTCCACGTGGATTAATTCTTCTTGGAGGTGGAACATATTTAGGATATTATTTTCCATTGGGGTAGTGCCCCTTGTTATGTCAGTCAGGTTCTGTCTCTCCTACGTAATCCTTCATCACTATGGCGACGGTCCCCACCTCCCACTTGGACTTAGTGTTGTGGTCAAGGTGCTCATCAACAATAGTGTTCCCGAGCTTGGCGTAGTTCCTCCCCTCCACAGTAGCAGGCTGATGGCATTTTCCAGCAACTCACTGTTGATGGCTTGAGGGGTCCTCCACCCGAAGATGGTGATGGGTCTAGCTGGGGGGCTCCTCCCTCCTCTCACAACAGTGGTAGTGGCTCTAGGTGGCCTTAATCCCCTTTGGCCTCTAGTTTCAAATGGGGTGTTCCCCTTGATAAATTTCCTCACTTGTCTCTTGCTATATATCTTAACAATAGGATAATTCAACTCGCAATCAAGGAGATGGGTGGGATCCTGCACTGTCTTCTCCTGACCCTTGCAATGGGTTAGGGTGATGCTTCATGTAGGTTGTTGTCACCGTCTCCTCCTCCATCCACCATGTTTGTTGCTACTACTTAATTCTCTACTCGGTGTTTTGTTAGGTCTATGACTTGTTATATGTTTGTATGCTTTTTGTATCCCCTGGAACATGTATGCCTGATGTGAATTCTGGGGTGTGACTCCTCCACCCATGTTTTTGGTTGCTAACCATATGTACTTTTCTTGATCATATAAATATAAAAGTGTGTTTCAATAAAAAAATTTATAGGGGATGGAACCTGTAAGTTCTGACACAGTTTGATCGTCATCTGTATCAATCGACTGCAGTACTTACATGAAAAAATGGACGACTCGATTCTTTTAAAGCATATATATGATTATTTTACACTTTCATCCTTTTTTTCATTCATTTTTTCCAGTAAGTGTTGTCGTGGTTCACACACCACACATTATTGATAAGAAATGTGGTTAGATTTGACATAATGTTTATCCTAAAAACTTGGAGAAAGAGATTTTGTGTTTGTGATAATACCTACAAAGTCGAAAGTAATGTGGTCATTAGTAAATCGATAAGTTGGGTGCTAGAAAAAGGAGAAGCCATATGGTGTGATATTTTATCGGGTGGCACTGTGTAGAATGCAATATTGTTCCCTACATCTTCTAATGAATCACCAAACACAAACATGAATGACACATATGGCCCCTTTTGAGCTTCTACAAAACAACTAGTTATCCTCGTCCAGACTAAAATATTTTCCATTGAAATCTCCATTCTCGCCTTCACATACACCATCATTTAATCAATATTTATATAGAAACAATCCTACTAAGTCAAAATAATTGCGGCCATTGGTAAAGCGACAAGTTGGGTGTTGGAAAAAGGTAAATGGAGATTGTTATCCCATTTGTATAGATGATTGTTGTAGTTGTTAGAAATTTCCAACCACATGTTTCGTGTCAGGGATAGTTCACCTACTACAAATTACATTTTGATGGACTGATGGTTTAAACACCCAAAAAATAAAAATGTGCTAGGTGCTTTTCTCTCAGCCTTCTCACGTGGAGTGTGTTGATAGGTCAGGACAACTAGAAATGGGTAAACTATGTTTTACAAAAAAATGACGTTTAAAGAAAATGTTGATGGCGTTCAAGAACTAGAAATTAGAATTGACCAATCTTTGTTAGCGCATGTGGATAAGTAAAAACCTAAAATAATATATATGGAGACATTGTCCTCTTCCAGCTATTATATGGGTCACCCTAAATTTTATCATATTGTTGCTTAAGACTCCACTTCACTATGGAATTTTCTATTGGAGTGAACTCATATATAAACCATTCTACAACATTATTTCAGACATAGGGAGCACAAGGGATACTATCATTTCTAATCGGGAGCCATAAATGGAACACTTATCGACCTTGGCATCTTGTCCAGTTGTCTACAATGCCAGATTTTCCTTCTTCTGAGGATTCAAAAAATGAAGATGTCATGGTCAAAAATTCTATTATGTTGGGTGAATGGGAGCTTCTTTCCCAAATCCATATTAGAAATCACACGACCCTTGATAGCATTGTCATTTTAGGCAACCGAAACATCGAAAACATCACATATGGCTACAAAATCATCTAACTCTTTCTTTGCATACTACTCGTCCATGTTTCATTAAAGTATGTAGGGGTTCTTCCATAATACATTTCAACCAATTTAGCTCCATGTTAGTCTCCCTTCCATTATTATTTGAACAATAAAATGATTTTGATATTTTTCTTCATTACTTCATGTAAAGACACTGATTGCCACCACTCAAATTGATAATTCAAGGTACTACAAGGAAAAATTAATAATTCAAGGTACTAAAAACACATGTAAAGCATATCTCATAACCAATATCATAAAAACACTATCTATTGTTGACCATTCAAATAAGTCTCCTCTCTTATTACTTACACCAATTGGAGTCGTTGCATTCAATACTTCTACCTCTACTATAAATGCTATTCTATGGTTTGTATTGAAACATGGATTTCACAAACATCCAAGTTCATTTTCATACTCTTCTCCAACATACAATATCTATATCTACACTTAAACAAGTGTACACTTTACACTATCATCCCTCCTCCATTTCCTGCTAACTTGTCCACCTCTATTTCTAGCATGATGATCTCCTGCATTCCTCAACCTCTGTTCCCCCTACACCTTCCACTTAATTTCCCTTAATGCATTCCTTCAGCATTTCCATTGCACTTTTCACAGGCGATTTCCATTCCATAGCACCAATATGTTTAGATGCATAGTTTTTATGACATACATGGAATATTCTGGTGTCCAATTACGGGAATTGGGGAAGTATTTGAAAGAGAATATAAATGTTAGGTTAAAGATAAGAGGAGAATGTTACAATTGAATTACATCACATTTTTAAAATTCCAATACTACAAGGGAGATATAATCAAAACCAAGAGATAAGGATAGATTGAGAGAGGGAAGGAGGGAAGAAGAGGAAGAGGAATGCAATGAATGACTTTTGGAAATTTAATTGGGACGGGGATGGTGCATCCAATGAAGTCACCCATCCTCATTTTTCTTAATTTGAAAATATGGGCCAAAACTCATTTAGGAGAATATATGGAAGGAGAAAGGAGGAGATATATGCATGTCATGGAGGCTACAAAATCTAGAGATAGTTGCGAAAGTAAGTCATTATTATTTTTTCGCTCTGATATCAATAGTTGTTTTATATGCAATGTAAGGCCTTGTGCGTTATGGATTGAAAGAATTGAATCCATTTTTAGAGGAAGATTTCTATGGTTCCCTCGAGAGACATGGGATACAAACACAAGATTTTTCAGACTAATACTATATGCCTATAATTTTTATAAAAAGAATGTTTTAGAAGTTTAGTTTGTTATATAAGAGTATAGATGGTTGTGGGACTCATCTTCGACCTCAAATATTTTATTTGAATCTAACATCAAATGAAGTGAAAACTTATTAGGGCCTTCACAATCACATGAAAACAAATTCGTCAGTTGAAGGCTTGAGAATTTGCTTCTTGGATGATCTTTCTAATGAAGCCTCATGTATGGAATTAGGTATGCACAATGTGAGTGGATGTGAATGTGATCCTACATGTGAAGCAAAGGAAGATGGTCAAACTTGTTGAAATCTCTGATATGAAATTATTGAACAGGGACGAAAGCCTTTTAATTTTATTAATATGCAATCAAAAGCAAACTATAAAGGATGGGTTGTAATTCTTATAGGAATTGAACAACCAAGTACAAACAAAAAAACATGTTACACAGGTGCAACAATAATATTTTTTACATAAGATTCCAAAACATCTAGGAAGTAAAAATAAAATACAAACAAATATATTGTTATAATAATGAAACAATAACACAACGTACAATATAATGGTCATATAAACATAACCATAAAAACAATTCATAATTACCTAGTTACCTAAGTAATAATTATATTAGCAATGCTAAATTAATCTAGGTAAACTATTTTTTACCTATCATTCCCCCCCTTAATTTTGCATTTTTTCAAGAGATGAGGAGAGGAACTCTCTGAACAACTCAACATTTTCATGTGTAAGTGACTTTGTGAAGATATCTACTCGTTGTTCATCTATTGGAAAAAACTGAATCGATATGTTTTGTTTCAAGACATGCTCACGTATGAAATGAACCTATACCTCGATGTGCTTTGTTCTCTCATGAAACACTGGATTGCAAAAAAGTTTGAGAATACCTTCATTATCCACATACATGGTGGTAGGTTTGTCTTGTGGTATTCCAAGTCCTTATAATATGTGATGTATCCATATCACTTCTCAGACAGCTTCACCCACAACATGATATTCAAAATCTATAGAAGAGAAAGAAACAAATTGTTTTTCTTGTTTCCCCATGATATTGGTCTAGATCCCAAAAAGAATAAAAATCTAGAAGTATACTTCCTATCGTGGATGTTTCCTACATCATCTAAATTTGAATATCCAGATAAGAGGAATTTATTGTTCTTCTTGTATTCTAGGCGAAGATCTATTGTTCCCTTGAGATATCTCAAGATCCACCTTGCTTCCTTCCATTGAAAAAATCTAGGTTCTTGCATGAACTTGGAAAGATAGCTCACTACAAAGTTGATATTTGGTCTAGTGTATGTGAGGTAAATGAGACTCCCAATCAACTGTCGATAGAGATTTACATCTACCACAGGAGATGGATCTGAACGAGATAATTGCAGTCTTGTCTCCATAGGTGTAGTAATAGGTATGTAATCCATCATCCTAAATTTCTTGAGTGTTTTCTTAGTATACTTCAACTGAGAAAAAAATCTGTAATTCTCTTTCTGACATACTTCCAATCCAAGACAGTAGTGCATTAGCCCAAGATCTGTCATGTCAAATGATCGTTTAAGATCTTTCTTCATTAGATCAATCATCTTCAATGAACTGCTAGTGATTGTTGTCAAAATTTCACCCCCCCAGGGTAAATTTCGATAACATGTATCAGAGTTTTGCAGTTCCAAGCATGTAGATTGATCCAGGAAAAATCGTGAAAATTGGCTAAGTCCTGCTCAAGGTCGCCTTTGGGACAATTGGAACAGAGGGACGCGAAGGGCGCGAATCGGCCGGTTCACCCGAAACAGAGAATTTTCGCAAAGGAACAATCGGGCCGCGAGGGCGCGAAGGGTGCGAAAAGGCGAAGCGGTGAAGCAAGGGAAGCCCATTTTGGGCGGTTCGGAAGAATTTGTCCCAAGCAGCAAAGGGACATCTGGGACAAATGGACGCGAAAGACGCGAACCGGCCGGTTCGGCCGGAACGGGAAACTTTCGCACTGGGACATCTGGGCCGCAGGGACGCGAGGGACACGGATAGCCGAAAAAGCCGAGAGCCAATCAAATTGCGCCACGTGTCATCGGCAGATAAGGGACAAGGAAGCCCATTTCGGGCGGATCGGAGGTTTCTGTCCCAAATAGCACTGGGACATATGGGACAAAAAGACACGAAGGGCGCGAAAGAGCCGGCAGTCCCGCGGACCAATCAAATCATGACACGTGTCACAAGGGAAAAGGTCAAAAGGTCAAAGGGTGAGTTTTGAAGGGTCAGTTCGAACCAATGGGATAGTGCCACGTGTCCCAACTAGGGCCCACAAGGAAATTTCAAAGGAAAGCCCACAGAAAGGTGGAGGAGAGAGAATTATTCAGCGAATCAGAGCTTGCCACGTGTCGTCTAGGTGGCGAAGCGCGGGAAAATATTTCAAAATCCGTTTTGGTCTGTTCCGTGCCCTAAATCTTCAGATCGTCATATCTTTTGATCCAGATCTCAGATTTACACGTTCTTTATATCAACGGAAAGCTGTTGAAATTCTCTACATGATTCTGGGATCAATCTTCCATTTTGGTGTAGTATAGAGAGAGAAAGTTAAGAAACAGCTCTGACGCATGGTAATGCCAGAAGTGACGCTTCAACAACCAGCTTTAATGCAGCAGACAGCCCGCCGTTTTACCAGGATCCGCCGCTTCTACCATAATGAGATGATTTAAAATGCGACCTAGAAGTGGTTGTGGTAGTTTCGAATTTCCTCTCTTCCCTCTCTCTTTCTTCCTATATATTGTACAGAGGGGCTTCTTTCAAAAGGGGGACATAACAAGTTGTTCATCTTTTCTGCTCTGCCCTCCCTTCTTTTCTTCTCTAGGGTTGAAAATGGAGCTCGAACCTCCTCCCTGCTCTGTAATGGCGTTTTTGCCTTTTACTAATGAAATGATGTTCTGTGCAAACTTCTGGAGCAACAAAAAACATGTTTTGTGATGCATCTGTCCATCCTTGCTCGTTCTTCGCTTGTTTTCCTCTTGCCTCTCTTCATTGCAGGTATTTGTGCATGTTTGAATGTTCATTGCAGGTCTGGAGCTGTGTTCATGGAGTTTTGGGACATTTTCTGTGTGAAATCTATCCTTGGGCCTGTGATGCATCTGTCCATCCTTCCCATTGCTCACCTCTCTTTGTCCCATGGCAGTTTTGATAGAGGTTCAACATTCTCCTTCTCTGGTGTATCACCGTTTTAGTGTAGGCTTTTGCTGTTTTTCCCTTCTCTCTCTCTCTCTGTCTCCTTGGCATGGTTAGATTAGGATTAGATTAGCTTGCCTGCACTGGAATAGCTTGTGGCAGGTAGTTTAGGAGCAGGAACCAGCCTTCTCTGGAGATTCCTTTCTCATTTTACAGGTCCCACACCTGGAGAAAGGATTCAATGTTGTGCAATCACACTGGATGCCTGAGTGATCAACCTAGAAGCCTGATCTGCATCCAGGGGTGCTGTGATTTTGCATCAACAGTTTTGGCACGCCCGGTGGGACCTTAGAGGTCTTCCACTTCATCTTTTGCAGGTTGGTGTGTTCCTGTGAAGATTTCAGCCTTTGGAGGCACTTGCAAACACATCTGGCGACTCCATCTGATCAGCAACCCATTTCTGAAGTTGCAGACCCGTTTTCCATCCATTCCCATTCATCCTTCTTTCCATCTCTTTCATTCTTTCCCATTCCATGAGGTTGTGCAATCATGACTTCATTTCCATCATGGAATTCACATCAACAACAGCAGTATATTCCACCTCCAACATGTTTTACAAATCCTCCAAATCAACATTTTGAGCAGATTCAAGATCAGTATGCATACCCATATGAGCAGCAGTGCCAAAGTCAGTTTGGCTATGGAGCCTTCCAAGAGCAAGAGTATGCATACAATGAAGACCATCAGATCCAAGATGCTGGTCTGTTGGAGAAAATCCAAAAGATGGAGGCAAAGATGGTGCAGTCCAGAGCAACAGCTCAGATGAGAGCTTTCAGAATTGGTTGCAGGACTCCTTGTCCATGGGGAGGCCCTTTTCCAAGACACTTCAGCCCTCAAGAGAAGCTGGACTTCATGATAAAGATGCTGCCCCAACTTGCACAATGGACAGCAGAAATAGAGGCCTATACATTCGGTGTTGAACAACCTTGTCAATGGGTAAGTTCTACACCATCATCTGGTTTTTCTCTTCCCATTACTCAAGCAACATCATCTCATTTGGACTTGCAAATTTTAAACTCTCCATCTGCTGTCCCAAATGTTGATCCCATGTCTCCACCTCTCAGTCTTCCACCACACCTCAATTCTTCTTTCCTTTTTCCTTCCAAACAGTCATCCTCTCCACAAGAGCTAAAAGAAATCCCCCCTCCTCTAAAGAAACAAGAGATTTCATCTCCTTTACCACCACAAAAAATTGCCAAATCAATTGAGTTGCAACCCACCCCTCCTCTTGCATTCCCAATTCCATGTGGGGAAGAAGAAATTGAAAAAATCAGTCATCAAGGACAGCAAGAGGAAGAGCCAAGAAAAGAAGAAATGATTAAGAGCTTAGTAAGTTTGGCTGCCAAGTTTGGTATGACAAAGATCCCCTTGATGGTTAAGCCTACAGAAGAGGCTAAGGTTGGAGAACAAATGGTGGTCAGGACTGATTCTGTTGCAGCAGAAGAAGAAGATCTTGCAGTCCCAACTTGTCCTCTAGAGCAGCAGATTGAAGAGTTTGACTTGACAAACTTCATGCTGGAGGAGGAGCTCATTCAAGAGCAAGATTGTCTTCGAACATTGGATGAAGGAGAAGCTGCTCCAGATCCAGCAGCAGAGGAGCACATTCTAGCTGTGGAGGAGAAAGTTGCAGATCCAAGAGCTCTGAGCACAAAGCAGGCTACAGGAGAACCTTCAGTTCTTCTTTCTACTTCACCTCTCTCAAGTTCCAGTGCTGAAGAGGAGTTTGACCTCTCAAAATCAATGTTGGAGGGAGAAAGAAACCATGGTGGTCAAGTTACAGATCAAGAGGACACCATGGAGGAAGTTGAACATTTGCAGCAGGACAGCCATGAGGCAGTTTATCTGTCAGATTTGGAGGACTGTTTTGATGGAGAAGAGCCGGTTGAGTTTCCACCATTCTCTCTTTCATCATCCACATTCCAAACACAAGAGTCTGCTGTCCTGAAGGAGAACATTCATTTGCAGCAGCCTGCATCTTATAACAGCTCTTCGGAATCAAGATTGGAAGATTTTAATCTTTCATGTTCTTCATTGGAGGAAGAGAAAGGGCAGAAGGGTTCTACCATTGCTTCCACACCATCCATTCAAGGTCTACAAGAAGACTCCATTCTTGGAGTTGAAAATCAGAGCTATGGGCATATCAAACTAATCAGACCTTGCCCAATCAGGTATTTGGCTTCATTGGAGCCAAAGGAGAAGTCACAACCAGTCATGCTTGCTTCTGAGCATGAGGGTGAGCTACAAAGTATCAAGGATCAGCTGTCATACCTCTTCAACCCAAATGCAGAGCAACTAAAAGAGGTATTGAATTTGCCTTCAGCTGATACCTTGATGATTTGTGTGGAATACCAGCTTTTTGTTGATTTTCCACTCATCCTAACAACCATGATCAGCTCCAAATCAATTGCATGGCTGCCAATTTTGAAGAAAGGAAGCTATTTCTCACAACCAGTTGCAGGGTTTGTTTAGCTTGCCTTTGCTTCCAGTTAGAGTAGAGTAGCTAGGTTTGCTTTCAGTAGAAGAAGTGCTTGTGCACACTCTGCATGTTCCATTTGGAGCATGTATGATTTTTAGTTCTGTACATAGTTTTGGTGTTGCCGGTTCTGCTCTTGCACAGTTCGTTTCAGTGGCATTTTGGTGAGAACAACTCCATGTCCGGTGGGATTCAAGTGGCTCAGAGGGAAGTTTTCAAAGTTCAGATCAGTTTTCAGGCTTGCTTATGACTCCATGCCCAATGGATTGCTTCAAGCTACTGATCATTCACCTAGCAGGCAGGTGACCCCGCTGAGTCGTCAAAACTGTTGTCAAAATTTCACCCCCCAGGGTAAATTTCGATAACATGTATCAGAGTTTTGTAGTTCCAAGCATGTAGATTGATCCAGGAAAAATCGTGAAAATTGGCTAAGTCCTGCTCAAGGTCACCTTTGGGACAATTGGAACAGAGGGACGCGAAGGGCGTGAATCGGCCGGTTCGCCCGAAACAGAGAATTTTTGCAAAGGAACAATCGGGCCGCGAGGGCGCGAAGGGTGCGAAAAGGCGAAGCGGTGAAGCAAGGGAAGCCCATTTCGGGCGGTTCGGAAGAATTTGTCCCAAGCAGCAAAGGGACATCTGGGACAAATAGACGGGAAAGACGCGAACCGGCCGGTTCGGCCAGAACGGGAAACTTTCACACTGCGACATCTGGGCCGCAGGGACGCGAGGGACGCGGATAGCCGAAAAAGCCGAGAGCCAATCAGATTGCGCCACGTGTCATCGGCAGATAAGGGACAAGGAAGCCCATTTCGGGCGGATCGGAGGTTTTTGTCCCAAACAGCACTGGGACATCTGGGACAAAAAGACGCGAAGGGCGCGAAAGAGCCGGCAGGCCCGCGGACCAATCAAATCATGACACGTGTCACAAGGGAAAAGGTCAAAAGGTCAAAGGGCGAGTTTTGAAGGGTCAGCCCGAACCAATGGGATAGTGCCACGTGTCCCAGCTAGGGCCCACAAGGAAATTTCAAAGGAAAGCCCGCAGAAAGGTGGAGGAGAGAGAATTATTCAGTGAATCAGAGCCTGCCACGTGTCGTCTAGGTGGCGAAGCGCGGGAAAATATTTCAAAATCCGTTTTGGTCTGTTCCGTGCCCTAAATCTTCAGATCGTCATATCTTTTGATCCAGAGCTCGGATTTGCACGTTCTTTATATCAACGGAAAGCTGTTGAAATTCTCTACATGATTCTGGGATCAATCTTCCATTTTGGTGTAGTCTAGAGAGAGAAAGTTAAGAAACGGCTCTGACGCATGGTAATGCCAGAAGTGACGCTTCAACAACCAGCTTTAATGCAGCAGACAGCCCGCCGTTTTACCAGGATCCGCCGCTTCTACCATAATGAGATGATTTAAAATGCGACCTAGAAGTGGTTGTGGTAGTTTTGAATTTCCTCTCTTCCCTCTCTCTTTCTTCCTATATATTGTACAGAGGGGCTTCTTTCAAAAGGGGGACATAACAAGTTGTTCATCTTTTCTGCTCTGCCCTCCCTTCTTTTCTTCTCTAGGGTTGAAAATGGAGCTCGAACCTCCTCCCTGCTCTGTAATGGCGTTTTTGCCTTTTACTAATGAAATGATGTTCTGTGCAAACTTCTGGAGCAACAAAAAACGTGTTTTGTGATGCATCTGTCCATCCTTGCTCGTTCTTCGCTTGTTTTCCTCTTGCCTCTCTTCATTGCAGGTATTTGTGCATGTTTGAATGTTCATTGCAGGTCTGGAGCTGTGTTCATGGAGTTTTGGGACATTTTCTGTGTGAAATCTATCCTTGGGCCTGTGATGCATCTGTCCATCCTTCCCATTGCTCACCTCTCTTTGTCCCATGGCAGTTTTGATAGAGGTTCAACATTCTCCTTCTCTGGTGTATCACCGTTTTAGTGTAGGATTTTGCTGTTTTTCCCTTCTCTCTCTCTCTTTGTCTCCTTGGCATGGTTAGATTAGGATTAGATTAGCTTGCCTGCACTGGAATAGCTTGTGGCAGGTAGTTTAGGAGCAGGAACCAGCCTTCTCTGGAGATTCCTTTCTCATTTTACAGGTCCCACACCTGGAGAAAGGATTCAATGTTGTGCAATCACACTGGATGCCTGAGTGATCAACCTAGAAGCCTGATCTGCATCTAGGGGTGCTGTGATTTTGCATCAACAGTGATGACTAGATCGTCGACATAAAAAAAAACAATCACAATCTCCCCCCTTGTTTTTTGAGGTAGAAATTGGGATCATATGGATTTTTGAAAAATCCATGTTGTACGAGATTCTCATCTATTTTCATTTACCAAGCCCAGGATGCTTTTTTAAGGCCATACAAATATTTTCTAAGTCTACATACCTTTGTTTCTTCTCTAGGTACAATGCATATCCCTCAGGTTGAGTCATATAGACTTATTCCTATATATTTCCATTTAGAAAGAAACTTTTCACATCCATCTAATGGAATTTCCAACCAAACTATGTAGCTAGAGAAAAGATCATCCTGATCATTTTGATCTTAGGTGTGGGAGTAAATGTATCCTCATAGTCTATGCCTTACTTTTGTGCATGTACCCCTTTGCTACCAATATCACTTTGTACTTGTCTATTATCACATTTTATTTATACTTTTTTTTGAATATCCATTTTTGCAACCAATGGGTTTCTTCCCTGGTGGAAGATCGATAAGCTGCCAAGTGTTGTTTTTCAGTCAATGACTAATACTCAACATCCATGGAATCTTTCCAAGACTTTCTAATGTAGGGATTTCCTGGACAGTAGATGGCTCAATCAGATTCAACAACTCTACTCATCAAAGTAAAGTTTACTTCTTCTGCATGCTTTACTACGAGTCAATGGTCCATTGGTGGATGTATTCGAGTGGATCATCCAATTTTGCATCTCGTATCATGTTATTATACCACTTGGGTATACACTGATACTGCTCCTGTGGGTCGTGGTTCGTATCTGATAATCACGATCATCCCCATCATAATTGTCATCATCAACGAGAAAAATATTTTTTGTTTTCACAATAGGTGAAATATCTACATCAGGTGAGTCTAGAGGAGGAGTATCTCAGCTTCCTTCTTCTCAAAGAACTCAACATCTCTGCTGGTGTAGAACTTTCTAGGTCTTTGGATCCATCAATCTATACCCAAGAGTCTCTTCATTATAGCCAATGAAGATGAGATTTTTGTGACTTCATATCCAACTTATTTCAATGGTTTGCTTGGCTATGTGCATGTTTCTTTGCACCCAAATAATATGAGGCGTGCAATAGATGGCTTCCTTTTCGATCATGCTTCATGTGGATTTACTCCATCTAGAGAAACTGTGGGCACTATGTTCACCAAATATACAATCGTCTTTGTTTCTTCTTCCCAAAATGTCCTCTCTAGTCTAGAATCATCTATTATGCAATGTATAATTTATATGATAGTATAGTTTCATCTCTTAAAAACACCATTCTATTGTGGTGTGTGTGGAGGAGGCATCTATCGACAAATCCCGTGAGCTTGAAGGTAGGATTTGAGCTCATTACTGATGAATTCCCCCCCTCAATCTGAGCGTTGAGATTTGATATGATGACCATTCTCATTCTCTACTGCCACTTTGAACTTTTTGAAGTTCTCAAAAGCTTCACTTTTTTACAAAGACAAAATATCCACATTTTCCTTGAATAGTCATTAACACATAACATGAAATATTTAAAATCCAGAATGATTTGGTTGCATCATACTGTAAAGATTTATATGAACTAGATCAAGCTTACCATGAGATTGATAAGTACTCTTATGGAATGAAGCTATGTGTTATTTGTGTGTTAGGTAGTGAGGACACTTATATGTATCCTTTTGGAGAGATGGTAAGCCTCTCACCATGTTATACCAGCAAAGTATTTCGAGATATTTGAAACTCATGTGACCAAGTCTCTAATGCCACAAATGTGCTGATGAAGAATTCTTAGCCACAAGTGTTTGATCATCCCTGTGGAAAAATTAAGGCTGGAACATACGTCCCACATTGGAGGATTTTGCAACAATTTTTGAGCCTCCTAATTGGGCTCTCCTATCCTGCTCTAATACCAAATATAGAAGAGGGAAGAAAGCTTATTAATTATATTGATGTTAAATAAAATCAGGTATAATAGAAATGGCTACAATATTTATAGATATTGCACAACCATATGCAGATAAACAAGATGTTGCAACTATGCAACAATAAACACACCCGTGTACAAAAAATTACAGATAAATGGTTTGAACAATACATAACCATATAACAACTCAAATAATGACAAAACATGCTATGAGAATACTATTCCCAAATACAAACAAAATATGGTTTTTAACTACACCATGACAACTTACAACAACAATAATTATTATTATCTATGTAAAATTAACCTAGGTAAACTACGTTTTACCCAACATTCTCATGGAAGTTTCCCAACAAGTAATGTTGCATGTTGATCACCACCTTTGCATATGGATTTAATTTAGAGAAGTATTCCAAACCTTTCTATTAATAATGATGGTATCTTTCATAAAGCTCTAAAATTGATTCACGTATTACAACATGATTTTCAAGCCCAATTTCAAGTTGTGAGTATTGAAATAAAATCTCTCAAGGATGAAATAACGTATCTAAAGGATTCTTTTAATACCCATGAAAATAATGTCTCTCTACATCATGATCAATATAATTCTAAAACTAATAAAAAAATGTTATACACATGTTATGCTTGATACATGTGCTCATACAAGTGAAGTAAAAGTCCTACATATCTAAGGGAACAATGAGTGTGCTTCAAAAAATCAATCTCAAATACTAAGGCAACCACAATAGAAGAAACCTTTTTTGATTGATAAGAATGCTAAGAAAAATGGTATTCTCTATGAGCTACTTGACAATTGAGTAATCAATTTATCACCCAATCAATATTACCCCCGCTATTAGCTCGAAAAAATTAAAGGTCAAACATTTTGAAATTATCATGGGATCAATAAACATCGTGATAATGATTTCTATGCTTTACAATGACTAATCCAAAAAATCTAGCATAAGGGATTTATTTCTTTCGATACATGACATTCTGCTATGCAATCATCTCAATTTTTTAGTGTGCACCAGTTTACCCCTTTATATTCAGGATGACTCATCATATCAGTTGTATGGAGACATTAGATACAACACTATTTTGGACTTTATTATGATTTTTTCATATATTAGTGTTTTGATGCTAACTTATTTGACATGATGTTGTATGAGGCATATGATGTCAGCGTACCGATTTTATATTTAATTGTTTAGTTTAGATATGATGTTATGAATATAATTGATATGAGATTTAGATGGATTATATCCTGATATATTAATGGATAATTTCCGTAACGGTTAATTATCTCATTTATGGATAAACAATGTTTAATTAATTTTGGATGGTTTGGTATATGTTTGATTTGATCATTTGGATGTATGTAGTATTTTTTTATTTCATTTTGGTATCAAGCAAGTATGATATGTGATCCAAGTATGCAGGTTATAGGTTCGCTACGAGAGAATGTGTGACTCAAGGGTTGCACCTCCAAGTTGCACAAAAAGGTCATATGGGCCAAATCCCTTTGTCTTGTTTGTTCAACCTTGATTTGTATGTCGTGACTAGGATGGAAATATGAAATCCATCACCTTTGCATGTGTATTAATCTTTTGGTTGGTCACGTTGGCTTGTTTGTCTCCATTTGACATAATTTAGTATTATTCATTCTAATCACTTAAGCCACTTTTATGGGTTAAACATTTTTTACATGATTAGGGATGGGTTAATTGAATTTACCTTTGATTAAGAGGGTTTGTACCACCTAATAATGGACTAGGTGGGCCCCACCGACCCTCTTAATGAGCCACTTTTCCCTAAACTTGATTTTTTTTTCTAAAAGTGGAAATTTGAAAGGTTGTTTTGAACGTTGAGGGTCACTGTTATATCAAAATGAACCCTTTAGACCCTATCCATGGGTAGGGGGACTCTTACCAAGGCTGAAATGGGTTTTTCCCTCCCTTTTGGCCCTCTCTTATCCCCATCTTTATTTATGATTTTGATTTTGGGTGTCACTTGGTATTTAGGAATGTATTTTTTATTTTGTTTTGTTTTGCGGGGCCCTGGTGGCCTTTGGAGCTCAATATTGCTCTATGTGTAAGAAAATGCAAAAAAACTGAAATTACGTAGTTTAAGATGTCCCCCCTTAGAGAAAATTGCTCGAAATGAAAAATTAGGCTATGTGGGAGAAAAAAATAGCCCAAATTAGGGTTTTCTCCACTAAATTTAGTTGGGGGTATGGCTCTAACTAAATGGGTTAGCGAGGGTTAATCACTGCTAAATGTGGGCGGTTCTACTAAATCTTCCTCTAAAGTACAATCTATATAAAACAATGCATTGGGGGTGGGGGTCGAACCCCAAAGCTTTACCCCAGCCAACATAGCGCCTATAGTGCTTGCTATGTGAAATGAAGCAACTTGTATTTAAATAATAAAGAAAATCAACTAACCTTTAAAACATTGATGCACCATATGGGGGAGAACCACATGGCGATGGATGGAAGGAAAATGGATTAGGGACTCCACAATCTAAGTGCCCATGTATTGGTTTACACTGTTGTTTAGTTCATTGTTATATTGTTTTGCTTGAAGATTTCTTCCGTCATTTTTGAAGATTGTAGGTGTAGAGATTAGGGGGCATCAGCTTGTTTAGATATTGTTCATCCAATGCAAATGATCTCGACTCGACTGCTCTAAAAAAATTAATTCAAAACGCCCATCTAGCATAGGCTGATCACACAAGGGTGACTCAGCCAAGTTGTAGGGGAGGACCCGATCCACTCACAGACTCAGCTTTTATGTGCAGGGTTCATTGTATATATCCAGATCATCAACATGCCAGTGATGGTGTATAACTATGTCGATTGTATGTGGACTCAACCCAATATACCCAAATAACTCGCTTCCCACAAAGTAAACCCGCTATCTTTCCAATGCAATGTGGCTTAGTTCAATTCAACATTGGATGTAGGGGAGTAGTCAGCCCAATGGGAGTCAGCAAAACACTGCTCCAAAAAGAACTCGGTGAAACATGGCTCAACTCCTTGCTAGGTTAAAGCACCAACAATGTAACTTTCAAATGAATGGACAACTCAACCCAATGTGCAGAGCTCTTACTCAGCCTGATGCAGAGATCAATGCCCAACTTGATTATGGGGAAATAAACAACTCTCCCAGGAAGCCAACTCGGTGGGTTGAGCATCTGTAGCTTAGGTGGGTAGGAGCTCACTTATCCAAGCAGCCAATGTAGCTCACTTAGAAGCTCAGTGCAAGACTCTGAGGACTGCTATGTAGGTAGTGTGCTACAATTTTTTTAAAATTTTTTTGCTACAACAAATTTTTCCTGGTGTAAAAATAATTTACGTTCCAAACACTTGGAACAGAACAAGAGGTTGTGGGGATATAGGGATGGGGCTGGGAAGTTGCAGGAGGTTTTACATGCTCTCCTAATGTTGAAAATACTTCTCCAAGCTCCTCTATCTCTTCTGCTCTCTCTTTCCACACCTTCTCTGCTCACATGTCTAGATTAACTTGCTCTGGTACCAAATGAAATTATCGAACAAGGAAGGAAGCCTGATAATTTTATTAATTTGTAATCAAAACCAAATTACAAAGGATGGGTTGCAATTCTTATAGGAATTAAACAACCAAGTACAAACAAAAAATTATGTTGCACAGGTGCAACAATAATCTTGTTTACATAAACTTCCAAAACATCTGGGAAGCAAAAATACAATACAAACAAATATATTGTTATAACAATGAAACAATAACACAACGTACAATACAATTGTTATATAAACATAACCATAATAACAATTCATAATTACCTAGTTACCTAAGTAACAATTATATTACCAATGCTAAATTAACCTAGGTAAACTAAGTTTTACCTAATACGGTCAACTCAAATCCCTCCTCCACCATCTCTTAAAGACCACATAAACACATAATCCTCAATACACTAACACTTGTAAACATATAAATGGGAGTTGTGAGGCTATTTAGACACATTTACACTTAACAATTAAAAACCTATCTTTAAATTCCATAAGCTAAACATTTTTTAGTTTTATTTAATTTAAATTTCTTTCAATTTTACAAAAAAACACAAAAGACGAAGACATAAACATATTTGAAAGAGGCATCTTGATAATAAATTAATGCATGTGTCAACAAACTAATAAAAAATCAATCAAATTGTAAGTTGGACAAAAAATGATTCAATCATCAATAATAATCTATCATATGAGTCATCTTATAATAAACTTAAATATTAATTTTAGTTTAATAGTCATTCAACTGTAAGCACAATTTTTTTTAAAATGAAATCATCTAATATTTCCAGAAAAGTATACAAACTACCAACAAAAAAATTAACCATAGCCTAGATTTTTTTTAAATTACATTATTATTAATATCTTAATGTTCAAGAATTTTAAATTCTAAAATTCAATGTATATAGTATTTATGTACAACTATTAGATGTTGTGATATTCATATAAGACTAAAAATATGCCACATTAAGTGTATTTATTTTGTTTTTTTAAATTACACTCAGTTAAAATTTTATCCCTCCAAAAAGTAAGGTTTATAACTAGTAATCATCACCATAGCATAAGAAACACAATGAATGACAATTTTGAATTTAAACTTTAACTCATTATACTCACATAAATCAAAATTGCATAATGATATATGACTATATAAACAATTGAATTTACGTCAATAACAACCAATAGAATACAAGTCAATATATCAAACAAAATTATCAAAAAACTATTTGCCAATAATAAAAAAAATATATCAAACAAAATTATCTATAAATATAATATTTGAACAAAATCACTCTTTGCATTTCATAAAAAAATAGTTCCACTTTTGGATTTGTAATTCTATGTAGACCAAGTTTTATATTCTACCATTTCAGGTATACCCCAATTTATTTTCACATCATTTTTTTCCATTTCATATATATTTTCTTGCTTCCATAGCTATTTTCAATGTTTTAGTATTTATTATTAAAATAGTATAATAGGAGGTGTTTCGTGTTTACACCTTTTTTTAGATTTAAGAATCTAGAATTTAGCAAGTTAAGTACATTAAGTATGTAAAGAGTAGAATATAAGGGGGCTATTTTAATTAATTAACTTCCAACATTAATCATACAATATCAAAACAACACATTAATTCCTTACACGATATGTTACAAATTTGAAAACAAAAGGGAATGAGTGCACTTGTATGATTACAAAGGATTCTTAGAAGTTCTGGGTGTGCAAACTATTAGAACTGTAAAATATAAACTTGATAATGCTTTATTCTAGGAATTGTAATGGGAAAATAACCTAGGTCAAGACCATACAAATCTTCCAAGACTGTATGTACCATCTTGACCCTATTATACGGTTTTGGACTTACTTCGAATCTTGTCATGTAACCTTTTGCAAGTTTTTCCTACCTGGAAATGTTTGTTGCTATCAAACCCTAATTGTCGTTCATGTTGTGAAGGCCTTTGAACATTTTGGATAAGACCTCAGACCTTAGTTATGGGTGGGAGACCTCACAAAACAAAAAATACTTTGGTTGTGGGAACCTCTATACACCACCAACGTTGACACTACTTCAAAGAGGCCTCAAAACACACATTGTTCTCCACCTAACACATGATATCATAAAGTATGTAACTTGAAATTATTTGACAATGTTTGAGTTGAGTTTGGATCTTGATAAAATACTTATAGAAGGGATATTTGAGTGCTTACAAATGAGATAGCTTGACTTATTGACTTGGTATGATGCTTCAAACTTGTAGTGGTTGTTTCCCTAATGATTGTGTATGAGTTTTTGTGAGATTTAGGGAGCCTTTGGCACATTTTGCAAGTGTAGGAAGTAAGTGTATCAATGAAGTGCCATATAATTTCCATGTGTGTAAATGAGGTAGTGTTAAAATTCTTATATAGGGCTCCAAAGGTAAATTATCGAAGAAAGAACAACCTAGAGGTAGTACATGACCCAAAAAAGAATGTGAAACTGAAAGAAAAGATGGAGCAAAACTGTACAAGTTGGGAAGGTCCAAATATAAACTCCTGACCAAACAAGAATATTTTTCCCAGGGATGAGAAACATGAAAACTAGAGTTTGCATTTTTTCAATTGGGTTTTTTCTATGGATTTTATGCATTTAACTCTCAGGACTTGTTGACATATCAGTGTGTATGAATAAGTAATATAGACAAGACACCTCAAAATTTTACAAATCAGGGATATAAAGAGTGTTTATCTTAGCAAGAGTTCATTGTCAAAACTAGCAGTGTCTAGTGGGAAAATAAAATTAAGATATTCATTCAAAAATATCAAGGATACTGAGAGTATCCTATAAAGAAACCAAATCTTATTTATTTAGAGGTTTAGGAGAAGAGTTTTGGTCTCAATTTCCACACTTATTATGGCCTTGTATTTTAGGAATATATAAAATAACAAAGTGGTTGCAAATACATTTATGAAAACCATTAAGTGGACTCTAGAAAAAGTATATATACTCAAAGACCTTGACGAACCGTGGACAAGAGCACTCGATTATTGGTTTCAATCTACGCTAGATTCTTTTGTTATCAATTGGAAAATCCAAAGTTGGACTATCTTTGATCAAGAGAAGAACAAATTTTTAAGTGGATCCAGAGGAAGGTCCTTAAGAGGGTTCCCTTTCTAATCCATATTTTACTGGTAGAAAAGGCATTAATTAAAAGCGCACAAAAATTCCTTTAGGGGAAAGGCACCATGGGATGACGAAAGACAAGAGGGGTGATAAAAAATATGTAACTATTACAATTTTCTGGGGTAATCGTTGGGGTAGAATAAATAGGGAAACATAAAGAAAAGAAAAGAAAACACTAAAAAATTACATAGTCAGTAAAAAGAGATTAAGAGAATCAAGAAATATAAAAAAGTAAAAATGATGAGGAGGTCGGAAGAAAGGGCTAGGATAGCCACAGAAAAAAAAGAATTAGAGAAGAAGACCAAAAACTAAATAATAGTAAGGGAAGAAAGATTAAATAAATTAAATGGGAGAAAGGAAAAATTAAACAAAAATTAAAGAGTAGAGAAGAAGGATAAAACCACTTCAAGTGGAGGACAACAAATGGCTATCCCAAAACTGGAGGTAGACGCATGTCTTACTATAATTCCTACATTAGGTGGAGACTAACATATATTGGTTACCCTATGGATAGAGAGTACCACTTGAGAATTTCTGTTAGACAATAAAATAAAATACTCATTATCTCAACAATATTAACTAACGAAGGAACTACAATAAATAGTAGAAAAAATAGAACCATGCACTAGAAAGATTCTAGGAATGGAAGAATTGAAAAAATACTAATTAGAAGACCCATTAATGATCATAGAAAAAAATGAGGAAAAAGAAGGTACCAAAATAAGGGAAACTATAGGTAAGGAGTTAGAAGAAAATAAGAACATGAAATAAGATAGGGGAAAACAATAGTTAGGTTTGACGATCAAGATACATAATAGTTATAAAATAAAAACAAGAAAATAAAAAGTGAGTCTTGAAGGATACATAAATTTAGAAGAAAATTATAGACTAAGAGGTGTTAAAGGAAGGAATTTATTTGTGGAGGAAGATAGTTATGAAGAGACACCAATAAAATATGCATCCCCCAACCATAAAAAAAATCCTAAAGGACATGAGCCCCTCATATTGTTCACCATCCCATGTGTCACTTGACACACCAATTGGAAAACTGTAAAAAGGAGAAAGTTTGGATGAAAGATACAACAAATTTCAAGAATAAAGTAAGAGAAGAAATCTACTTTGATACAGAACTAACAAGAGACAAGGGAAGAAATGGAGCTTATTGAAAGGTCAGTAATCATAATAAAAAGAAGGAGAAGGAACCAAAAGTAGATAAACCAGTTTAAACTATGCCAAATACACAATATATCAAAAGAATGGCTTAGAAGATTAAGTTGTCACTATTTGGAAAAGATACTAAGGACTCGAAGGATCACATATTTATTCTAGATTCATTCTGGAAAAGAAAAAATTTCACAGATACTAGAGGAGCAAATTAACTTGCAACAATTAATATGTTGTTTACCAATTCACATTCATTTAATCATCAAACCAAGGGATGTAAAATTTCAATAATGCCAATGTTGTATGCACAGTTACAAATCATTTAAGAGATATGGAAATAAATTGTTGCCACTACAATACTTGAAATAAAAATGCTCGAAAGTAAAATTCTTGAAACAAAACTTAGAACTAAAAGCAAATGGATTCTAAACACTATGTCTAAAACAAAGCTTGTAAATTCAGAATGTAGATAAGGAGATAAATTACTTTCTAGTCTGATCATGCAATGAAATAGAGAAAAAAAACTATGGAGGGGTTTAGCAGAACACAAGTGGGCCATTCCTTGGGTGTTAATCCCTCCTAAAGCTTGTAACTAAAAGCTACTGAAAAGAACTCATATTCTTTATTGAATTGACATGAATATTACATTTAGGAAAAAAGTAACTTATGTATCTACGTATCATCTATTATCTAATTTCACTATTCTCTATTCTCCATCTAGATCTATATTTCCAGCATTAACCCTTTTCTCGTATACTCCTCAATTACAAAAAAATGTGAGAAGAAGAGTTTACCCAGGAGTTCAAATAGACTAAGTAAGAGATTTTCGATGGAAAAAGTGGAAGATCTCAAATGGAACAACAAGATTTTAAACACATGCAACAAAACTAATTAATAGGTGTCCAAATATCAAACACATAACTCAAGTAACCAAAAAGTTCCTTAAATCATGTGTTCAGTAATTGATAAGTTCTTCAATGAGTTGTAATGAATAATCAAATCCATAGTTGAGTTATATTCCAGTTCCATGTTCTAGTTCTAACAACCTCTTAAATGACACGTACATATTTGGAGTGTCATTCTTCACATTCCAAGATATCTTCATAATCATGTATTTTTTGTTGTAGGTGATATCCTTTGGTTGTAGATGAGTTGCTACTGTTAATTCCTTTGTTTTAGGTGAGTTCCTTTGGCTGCGGATAGGTTGCTACAGATAATTCCTTTGACTACATGCAAGTTGCTACATATAACAAATTTCTTGCAAACAAGAGTGGCATCACACAAAACATCATTCAAACAACTTATTGAAATCATGAGAATAAATGCATAATCAAAATACCACAAAATAAAGATAATTAGTTATAACTATATTAATCAGTCTATATGCCAATAAGTTCAAGTCATAATGATAGTGTTCAATGGTATCTGGGAAATACAAGGACACAGCTTCAATGGATTAACTAAATTACAAATGGTGAGGTGTTTATAAAGGGGATTTACATGACTCATCAAACCACCAAGATTAATTTCTTAAATTTCCTCATTTAAGTGGTTCAATTTACTGCTACTGAAAGTAGCATAAACGCCTGAAGTCAAATAGGGTCTCGGTCCCTTCCTCTTCTATGAAGAAGTAACCACCATTTATCCTTAACATGTGCATAGATTTGTTTTGTATCCTTTCATTCCTTGGTCTCTCACTTGTCCATGTCGATATTCAAAAGTGGATTATTAAAGGATGATAACCAATTGGAATCTAGACATATGCACATCGGGTAGAAATGTCAATATATGCATTCACTCTTCTTAGAGTTGACATGACATTAGGATAATAACACATCTCTTTCTTTTGTAGTTCAGGAGATATATCGGTCCAACACATCTTGCATGCTTGTACCACCTATATTACTTTTTCCCTAATGATTTTTCTGACTTCCTCATGTGTTTCTTTCCTCCTTTTCCATACTCTCCTTCTGATCACCTTATTCTTCATATACTTTACACACTGGTATGTAACTTCTCTAGTTTTGGTAGCTTAAACCCTGACCATCAATGGATATACCTTCTCCAAATGCATGTATTCCTCCATTTGTATTTCTTTGTACAACTCATTTATAAATTAAGAACAAATGGATTTGGATTGAACATATCCAATGTATAAGATTGGAATCCATTCCCTATCATACTCAAGAGCATAGTTGTACATGTAGAGTTCATGTAATAGGAGCTGCATTTCATGACTGATCTCTAGATATAACCTAAAGAAGGTCCTAGCTACACTAATATCATATGGTATATAAGAATTGATGTAGGTTAATGTGAGTTGCAACATCTGCTCCTTTAAGAAGATATCATAAACATTGGATGAATTCCTGCAATTGAATATCTCATGTGCCACCCCGATTGCCTCTTATTATTTTTTATTTAGTGTTTTAATTTCTCTGTCCTTTTCCTCAAGTTATTGCTTCTGGTAGAAGATGAGTTATTATGTCTCTCTTTCTCACTTTTCCTTAACCTATTAACATTGGTATCAAGATGATTCTTCAAGTAATTAATATAAGGTAGTATTGTTTGTGTGACCATTTCCTTACAAGTTGGTTTCACAGGCTTCCTTATAACTTCTTAAATGATAATTTTTGGTTTTAATAGGGATACATTCAATTGTTGTATACTAACATGTGGTGTTTGTTCCATAATTGGTAGTGTCTTCCCCAAAAATTGCTCAATTATCTCATTTACAACTACATGAAGGCATTCTTGTATGTGTTCAACTTCTACAGACATTTTCCTTTTCTAAATTCCATGAACATGGTGCTCAATGATTTGTTCAACAATGTCTTGCATGTGTTCCTATTCACATTCTTATTCATGTGGCCACATGAACTACTCAACAATGTCTGGTATTTGTTCATGTTCAATTTCCTCTAGAAATTCTTTTTATTTTTCTTCCTCATTCTAATGTATCTCTCCCTGAACTTTTATATTAGGAATTTTCTCATTCAGAGTTGGATCCTCATGCTCCTCTATGGGACCTTAAAGGTGTTCTTTTCCAAAGTTCTTCCTTTTTATCCACACGACCACCCATTACATGTATTGTCTCCTTATCAGGAGTTTCTTGGTCAGTTTCCTTTCCCATTTCCTCTCCCTTATCCTTTTCATGACCTTCCATGGGCTCTTCAGGGTACGCTTGTTCATGAATAGGGGCATTAATATCTCCCTGTTGTATTTACATTGGATGAGGTCCAAGGCTTCATTTTGTAGCTTCCTCATTACTATCTAGTGATATTAGCTTTGAATATTTTGGTTTGGAGGTTCTTGGCCTTCTGGTTTTGAGCCTTTGAGAGTGCATAGGTGTAGGAGTGGATTTAAAAGACTTCCTTTTACCTTTGGTGATCCATAGGGATCCAAAATGACTCTACTTTATCAAATTAGCCAACATGAAGAAGAAAAAAATGATACACAGAGGTTCTATCTATTTAGTGACAGGACCGCCACCCTGTGTAGGGTGGTGGTTACATAACTGCCGCCCCACCAAGGCGGCGGTCCTGGGACGACCGGTTTGCATTGGGTGGTAGTCCTGGATCTTGCGGACAAAAAATAAAAATGACACACATAGTCCCAGAATTCCAAAGGGTGTCCATGTCTCTTCTTCTGCATGACCTTTCTCATTCTCCAATACACGGGAGAACATGAGAAAGGCTATAAATGCATGTTATGGAAGAGAACAAAGGCATTGAAGCATGAAGCAAGTGAGTAATAAGCTCTTAGTGTTGGAATTGTGATTTGTAGAAGCAAGGAGTAATTGATACATAGAAAACAAGTAACTGGGAGGAAGTGTGAGATATTATCTACTTGTCTTTCATACTTATTGTAATTTATGTACTTATTATTGAATTGGCCAATAAAAGTGGTAAGAAAGAGCAATTTCCCTTTCTGAGTGGTTTTTCCTCCTCTGGAGGTTTTCTAGGATAAAATTGTTGGTATATGAGTATATATTCTTTCCCTTTCCACAAATTTTTGATTCTAAGCACAAGTATAATTCATTCACTAGCTATCTCTATTATTTTCTAATAGAAAGTAGAACAACAATGATTAATTGTGATTCTGTGGATAATTCCAAAGTTGAAGAGTTTACGGATCATTTTGGTATCAGAGCTAACATTTATCCATAACTATGGTATTCGTTCTTGGATTTGTATGACAGTGACGAGATCTAAAGGTGAAGTGGCTTTACCTTGCGATTCAGAAATTACTACAAAGAAGTGGAAACAGAGAATTCAGGGACAAATAGAGGAAGAGAATTTGGTTCGTAGAATGAAGAAGTTGGAGACCATGATGGATAGGATGTTTAGAAGGAAAGAAGAGCTTGTTGATTTACAGAAGACAACTTCTATCAAACAAGACTCCATGGACTCAATGGTTCAGGGCTTAGCTGAAAAGTTTGGCATAGGAAGGAGCCACCGTGAGGAAAGGTATGGGGAAGAGCATGATGAAGAGACTTCTAACACAAGAGAAAAGGTAAAATCCGATCATACTACTTTTAAAGTTGAAACGAAAGTTGAGATTAAAAGCTTTGAAGGACAAGTAGATGCAGAGTTGCTTGATAAATGGTTAAAATAGTTAGAAGTATACTTTAGTGTCCATAATGTCACTGAGGCACAGAGGATCACCTCTGTACATCTCAAGATGGAGGGACATGATCTGGTTTGGTGGGAAACCCATCTAGCCACTTGTGAAAATAAGAAGCATCATATTGTGAAATATTCACAAGAATTTAAAGAATTACTTAGAGCTAACTTCTATCCTATTGGCCATAAGACTAACCAAATGATTAAATGGCAGTATTTTAGACAAGGCAATGGTCAAATTGTTTAGGACTATGCTACGAAGTTTTAGAGGCAAGCCATGTTTCTTAACATGGACTTGGAGGATGAGGATATTTTGACCAAGTACTTGGGAGGACTTCACACTCACCTTCGAAGAAAATTCATCTCCACAAATCCCAAAGATCTCAACGAAGCATGTGTACAGGCGTACTACATAGATGATGAAAATAAGCAAGGAGAAGCAGATCCAAGGGTAAAGTAGTCAACAAATAAGTAGAAGAAATAGTTTGGGAAAAAAAATAACAAGGGTAAGTGGAAAGGGAAAGGTAAACAAGCTACCACTACTTTGAATACTTGTAAAGATCCCAAGAATTTTTGCAAGAAATATGATATCAATGGTCATATTGACGCTACATGTTGGAAGTTGCATCTGTAGTTACATCTGAAGAACCAAACCAAGGACTCAAAGAAGTCCATGACAGATGTGAAAATATAAGGGGAGGTGGAAATCGAAGATAACTCTAATGTAGATGAGAGGCTTGGATACACGGCCACCAACATGGACAACTAGGAAGAGGAGATGAGGAGACTATTCTAGATCAAAATCTAGATCAAGATAACTAAGGTAAACACTTTGGTTGATTTCTGAAGCAGTTGTAAAGAAGCTTGATCTTGAGACTTAAGAACATCCACACCCTTATCCTTTGGGTTGGGTGAAGAAGGGTGTTGAAATTAAGGTAACAAGAAGATGTAAGGTCAAGTTTGGGATAAATTTCCAATATATTGATGTTTTTGAAGCTGATGTTATTCCACTTGATGCTTTTGATGTTGTATTTGGGAGTCCTTACTTTTATGTTAGGGATGCTATATTTATGAGGAGGGGAAACCGGTACAAATGGGTCAAGGATGGGATCAACTACAACATCCGGGCACACCAGTGTAAGACACGGGTTACTATGGTAAGTGCTAACCAAGCAAAACGACTTATTCAGGAAAATCATAATTATTTTTGTTTACTTTTATTGAAGGATAAACAAGATGGGGTAGAAGTTGCAGAGATTTCTAACCAGGGAAAGCATGATTTGGATAGTATTATTTAGTCTTTTCAAGAAGTATTTCAGGCTCCTAGAAGGTCACCACCAAAATGGGAAGTAGAGCATGAGATTCAACTATTTCTAAAATCCCCTCTACTGAAAATCGGGTTGTATAGGCAATCCTTTCTTGATAGTATTGAAGAAAAGAATCAACTTCATGAACTAATAGACCAAGGGGTGATACATCCGAGCACCTCACCATGTGGTTCACCTATCGTGATGGTGCCAAAGAAGGATGGTTCTTGGAGAATGTGCATCGACTACCGTGCTTTGAACAAGATCACCATAAAGAACAAAAATTCACTTCTCCACATAGATGATCTCTTGGACTAGCTTCAACATGCCAAATTTTTCACGAAGTTGGATCTCAAGTCAGGATATCACTAAGTCATAATGAAGGAGGAGGATATATGGAAGATGTTCTTCAAGACAAAACAGGGTTTGTATGAATGGTCAGTCCTTCCTTTTGGTTTATGCAATGAACCCGCTAAATTTATGAGATTGATGAATGATGTATTGTCGGATTTCATAGATTCATGTGTCATTGTATATCTAGACAATATCTTGATTTTTAGTTCCACATGGGAAGAACATCTAACTCATTTACAGTAAGTCTTGCAAGTTCTCAGGGACAAACAAATGCTTTGTAATATGAAGAAATGTGAATTTTCCAAATAGTCACTTGTCTATCTTGGGCACATGGTTGGAGGAGGAGAGCTACGAGTGGATCCAAAGAAGGTGGAAGCCATCACTAATTGGCCAACACCAACAAGAGCCACAAAAACTAGGAGTTTTGTGGGAGTAGTATAGTACATGTAGAAGTTCATTCTGAGCTTCTTTGGGATCGCAGCACCTCTACACATAGTGGCCGCAAAGAATAAGAGTTTTGACTGGGGTAAGGAACAAGACAAATCTTTTGAGTTATTAAAATACAAGATTATTCATGCTCTAGTACTTGCTCTTCCTAATTTGCAGCAGCCTTTTGAAGTAGAGACAGATGCCAGTGATTAAGCCATGGGTGTAGTGTTGCTTCAAGGAGTTAAACCCGTATGTTATCATTCTGAAACTTTCACTTCAGCGGTTAAAGGATATTTAGTATATGATAAGGAAATGTATGCACTAGTTCAGGCAATTAAAAAATGGAAGCATTATTTTTTGGGTAAAGAAACTATTGTGCACACTGACCATAAACCTCTCTAGTATTTGTAAGCACAATACAAATTATAGATGGAAAGGCACTAAAAATGGATGGGGTTCCTTCATCAGTTCCATTTGGTGACTAAATACAAGAAGGGTAGTACAAACTTGGTGGCATACATGTTTTCTGGGCCACCCATACAGGAGAATGTTTCTTGTTTGGCCACTATCTCTTAGATCGAGCCCTTCACGAAGGAAGCTTATAGAGAGGTATATGCCCAGGACAAAGACTTTAGGGTGACATTTCAGCAGTTGTAGTCCCAAGGGGCTAAAAGGATAGGTATTGAGGATTGTTATCTCAAAGACGGGTTGCTCTACCAATGGGGGAAGCTTTGCATGCCAAAAGAAGAGTGAATTCTATTAATGAGGGAAGCACATACCTCGAAAGTAGCGGGACATTTTGGTGTTGGTAAGACCGTAGCCCACTTGTAAAGGTACGTGTATTGGCCCAATATGCAAGAAGTATGAAAATTTATAGGGGGATGTAAACTTTGTTGTACTAGCAAGCCTAAGACTAGGAAGGAAGGTTTGTATATGCCTTTGCCAGTACCTACTCATTTGTGGGAGGACATTTCTATGGATTTTGTAGGAGGATTACCTATGTCTAAACATGGCCATGACTATCTCTCTATGTTGTTAATAGATTTAGTAAGATGTGTATTCTTATGGCATGTAAAAAGACAGTAAAAGAACATGAGGCAGCTGATCTTTTCTTTGCTAATGTATGGGTGCATTTTGGTTTGCCAAAGTCTATTGTTTCTAATAGGGATTCCAAGTTCTTGGGGAATTTTTGGACTACTTTGTGGGACAAGATGGATACCAGGTTATAGAGGAGCAAAACTTTCCATCCATAAATAGATGGAAAAACAGAGGTGGTAAAAAGGACTTTGGTACAGTTGATAAGAGGTTATAATAGCAAATACCCAAGGACTAGGGATGATTCCTTAGCCTACATTCAACATTCCTATAACTGGGCAATACACACATCCACTATGAAGTCACCGTTTGATGCACACTTGGGATATCTACCTAGAAATCTGTTGGACATAGAAGTTGGAAAGTAGGATGAGAAGGATACACCAGACATAGAGGTGACTAGAGAAAACAAATTCATTGAGAGGATCCAGAAAATCCATCTCAAAGTCAAGGAACAACTAGAGAAATTTCAGGGAAAGTACAAAGCTAGGCACGATCAACATAGAAGGGAACATAAGCTTCATGTTGGAGATAAAGTTTGGATTTACTTGAGCAAGAAGAGACTACAAGGTCAAGAAAGGAAGCTCAAGCCACTACGATATGGACCCTTCACCATATTGGAGCAGGTTGGAGAAAATGCCTTTCAACTTTTTATGTCATTCATGAGGATGTACTCTGTAGTAAACTGCGAGAACTTGCACCTATATGAGCCATCCATGCTAGATGAAGATGAAGAACTACAATTGCTACCTTCCATGGAGGATTGCATCTTGGAATCACAAGGTGAATTGGAAGAGGATGTAGTACTGCAGGAAAAGGTTAGAGAAACTAAGATAGGTCCACATGAGTCTTATTAGATTGGACTGGAAGGAAAGACACCAAGGCAAGCCTGGTGGTACTTGAAGGAGCAAGTGAGGGAATTATTTCCTCATCTACTCCCCCCACTAAGCATTTTTGGGACCAAAATCCTCCTAATCAGGGGATTTATGATCCATAGGGATCCAAAATGACTCTACTTTATCAAATCAGCCAACATAAAGAAGAAAAAAATGATACACGGAGGTTTTATCTATTTAGTGACAAAACTACCACCCTGTGCAAGGTAGTGGTTACAAAACCGTCATCCCACCAGGGTAGCAGTCCTAGGACCGCTAGTCTCCATTGGGCGGCAGTCTTGGATCTTGCGGATAGGAAATAAAATATGACATGAATAGTCCCATAATTCTAAAGGGTGTCCATGTCTTTTCTTCTACATGACCTTTCCCATTCTCAAGTGCACAAGAGAACATGAGAAATGCTATAAATGCATGTTATGGAAGAGAACAAAGGCATCGAAGCATGAAGCAAGTGAGTAGGAAGCTCTTAGTGTTGAAATTGTGATTTGTAGAAGCAAGGAGTAATTGAGACAGAGCAAGCAAGTAACTGGGAGGAAGTGTGAGATATTATCTACTTATCTTTAATAATTTTTATAATTTCTATACTTCTTATTGAATTGGCCAATAAAAGTGGGAAGAAAGATCAATTTCCCTTCTCGACTGGTTTTTCCTCCTCTAGAGGTTTTCCAGGATAAAATTGTTGGTGTATGAGTCTATATTCTTTCCCTTTCTGCAAATTTTTTAATCTAAGAACAATTATAATTCATTCACTAGCTATCTATGTTATTTTCTAATAGAAAGTAGAACAACATCGATTAATTGTGATTCTGTGGATGATTCCAAAGTTGAAAAGTTTACAGATCATTTGGAGGTGGAGGATTCAGGAGTGAAGAATTGTAAGAGATTTTCAACAATAAAAATTCTCTCAAGTGAGATTGGTATAGGATTTTCCTTAGCAGATGGAAATTTTTTAGAAGCAAGGGGTTTTTGTGGTTGGGAGGCAGATACTATAGGCTCAGTTGTATGATCAGATAAAATTTTAGTACTTCTCCTCTTTCTTCTACTTCCCAATAATTTGTCAACATTATTGGCATCTGTAAATTCTCCCCACCCAATCTCAGGATAATCCCTTTGCAGGGTGTGCTTTATAATCAAGGTGATGAGGCAATGGTGTGATCGTGTAGACCTACCCATTTTTGCCTCCCTACTCATCCTCTTTAGTATCTCATGCAATAAATTAGGTACATTCACTTGTCTATTTTTCTTGAGATGATTCAAAAATTTAAAATGAACTATATATTCAACCTATAATACCTTCCATCACAAGTGAAGTGCTTAATTATAAAATTTACAACCTCACCCCATAAGGGTTTAAGGGATGTTCTTTGTGTACCTTGTCTATCTGAGATAAATTGGTCATCATCATATGTAAATTCTCTTATGGATGCTTCCAGGTTAGCCTTTTCTAGAAATGGTTCTCCCTGTATAGGTAGGCCAATTACTTCTACAAAGATGTCATCATTGATTTTGATTGATAAACCTTTCATTTTTTCCTCCCCATCACGAAATGTGTTGGAAAAATATTCAACCATTGCTTTATTAAATCCTTGAAATTGGTTTATGTAATCTAGCCAACCATTTTCTTGAAAAAAATGTAAAATTTGAGGGTGGCTAAGAAATTGAGAATGCTCTCTCAGTTCATGCCTAATCAAATATCCTCCCATTGTGAATATGCAACCTACTCTTGTCTCAATACGCAATCACACAAATATTCTTGAAGAAACAATGCACAATTGATTTGTGTTGCAGTGTTTTGAGTGTTTTCAAACATTGAGACCGAAAGGAATCTCAACATGGTTACGGGAGTGATCGTTAATTGATGTGAGCATGTGAAGTGTGCAAATTGAATTGATTTTCCAACATGGGATCATGTGGAGGGACACCTCATAGCATGAAAGGTTACGGTGTTTAAATGCAATAAATACTCAATGACTTGGCATAAATATGAATTAATAATAATCATTATAATTATAATTTAATAAAGTGATAGTCGAGTGCACTTATATTGATGCTCATTTGGAATGATTATTGTGTATACTTATTTGGATTTACACCTTGGATGCATGTAAAATTTATTTAATGTTGTTGACATTGCTATGATGTTGTAGATGTGTGTTGAACTGCTATTTGCTAGTCCATACTAAAACTAGATAACTCCCGAAGATGGAATAACGATCTGTTGGGGTGTCATTTATCTCTTTTCATCTCTCACATGTGCAAATATCCTCAATCTTCCTTCATGCAGTCATGAGTTTAGTCAAACACAAAGAAAAAATAATTTTGTTGCATATTGCTGCAAGTGGAACATTCAATCATCGCATTATCTCCTTTTGATGGAGATTACGTGCTCTTGCAATCACCTTACATTAAACCCTCCAAAACAAAAACTCTAAGAAATAAAATGTGTTAGCAGATTGTTGTTGATGACCAAAAGGGCTGATCACAATAATTTTATTTGTTCAGATTGTAATGCAAACTATAAAGGAATCAAATAGCAATACCATTCATATCTTGGTGTTTTTCACCACCTACCTTTACTTAATTTTGAGTATGTATGATAGTAACTTCATACTTTTTTGCCTCCCCATTGTTGGGCCCCAATGAAGACTATATTGGATTCCCCAATAAATAGCTTCACCCAATAGCAGAATCTGATATCTAGATATATATATATATATATGCTATATAGTATATAGTCGTTGATCCACTACTATATGGAAAAATAAGATCGATATCTCAATATTGTAGACATTGAATCTCTATATCTATATCCTAGAGAAATTTATAGCCTAATGAGGGGGTATAGAGGGCTCTATATGCACTATCTACATGCTTATATAGGTAATATAATATGTTGTCTTATCTATAGGATGAGGAGAGAGACAACGACATCAACAATGTGTAGGGAAATTCTTCTTGTAAAGCTAGCCAATTAGGCCGTGAATAATGAGGACCACCCCTCGCCACCTACTATATATATGACGATAGATCTACGGACTCACTCCACTCTAATAGTATTGGGAATTGGAGGGATATATAGAGTTGGTTGGCTAGTTGGAACAAAGACTCTCTATGGAATAGTCAGGCATCAGGAAATAAAATTGCATAAAACATCTCTTTATTTATTTAATAGAACTATTACATATATGTCTCATACACTCTTCAATCCATTACATCACATATTCATTCTCCTCTCTATATCTCCAAGCATTTCTATTATTCCATATATCTATCTCTCTATGTCTACACACACATACAAACATATACCTTTATATATCTAATTATTACATTCAATTAAAATAAGTATTTTCACTTCATTTAGTGATGAATTTGTATTGTTCAGTTTTTATTTTCTCTGAATTCTATAGTTGTCTCTATGTTATGATACTTCTTGTAGACATATGTGGCTTTCATAGTCTTCCGCATCTTTCACAGTCTTCTGAGAATTTCAAATTCTTCCATGAATTTCACAGTATTATGCAGCTTACTATATTTATGCCCTAGTGTACAAAATTCATGAAGAACCTTATCAATAAGGAATATTTTATGGGCATGTATGATATTTATATCTCATTATTTTTCATTAGTAAACCCAAATACTTTGCATACCATGCATCTCAACCAACCACCTATGTCTTTGTTTTAGGTTTAAATGATATTCTTGATAATATCACATAGATCATTCTGGCATTCACACTTGGGGGCATCCTAATTCCCCCACACCACCCAATGACACTCTCTTGTTCTTGGTTCATACTTTACTGTTGAGGGAATTCCTACATGAACCTTACTTTGCACACAAACACACCATGGGGAATCCTTAATCCTCCCTTCTAGTTGTTCTCTTTCACATATTTATAATTAAAAATCCAAGACCATGTTTTCTTAAATCTTTATTGGATGTAATATTAATTCCTTATACTACTATATGTTACACCTTTTCTTATCATGTTATTATGGTTCCTAATATACTTAATCATTTTTCATACACACATGAACATTCACATGGTATCTTGAGGTTAATGCAAGTCAGTTACAAGTTGTTACATGATGTATGATGTTTGGCCATGTCCATTACCAATCCCACTGAGGATCATGGGGACATCTAACTTTTTCCAATTAATATCAGATTCTATCATTGCAATATTTCACATTTTCATTCCTATATTCACATTTTACATTGTGGCATACTATTTACCTTTCCTAACATGCTAACCGATGCTTCATGTGTAGAATTTTCCTTTCATGACTCCTTTCTATCATGGTTGTCTGATTTTCTTGTATATTGTTTACGAGTTATTCCCAATGTTTATTAGTTTCCTTGTTTGCACAAACCTTGATAGCTTCAATTGTCTTGTGAAATCTTGAGTTGTGTCCCATGTATACAACCATTTCCTCATTGTGTCTTTGTTTGATGTTTTCCTATATAATTTTACTAGTTGATATTTTTGTGTACAATGCTTGTTTCTCACTAGCACTTGTATGATATCATGTTCCCATTATTTTTATTATACCATGATCACTACCATGCATAATTCCTATTCCTCATATAGGATTCCATATATCATATATATATAAGTGTTTCAGCCTTCCTCATTTGGGCTCCATTCACATTTTTTCAACTCACGCACCCAAAAAAAGTGGAGGAAAACACCAGGTGAACCTTTTCACCCTCCCAATAGTTACATAAAGCAATTATAGAATCACAGTCAATAGGAACATATTAGAAATTAGTTACAAAATAGAGCCAAAAATAAACTTGGCCACAAAATTTAACATGGATAGAACCACCCTGATTAACTAAAATAGGAATTTTAGATCTATATTTTAAGTTAATCTAAGTAGGAATAGAAATGAAATAAATGATGTAAGCTGAAATAATGATGCTAAATATTTTATTTTGATATTTAAATGAAATGAAATAATGGAAATAGGAGTGATAGAGTACTAACTTGAATATGACTTACCTCACTGTGATTCTGCACTGAATTGGAGGATGTGTGGATAAAGCAGAGTATGAAGGCACTACCTAGGAAATTGTAGCAGCTGAAGGTCTGACTGGTAGATAGCTATCCTTCCTATGCAGTGTGTGTGATGCAATGATGCCCAAATGCATTCATTTTCCTTAGTATATATATATCCCTTGATGGTAGATAGTCTTCCCCTAAGATAGTGGGCATGTTATGTTTATATAGGGATATCTTGCTCAAATTGTGACACTAATGACCCGACATGCCGACTAGTATCTAGGGGAAAGAGAGGGAAAATGAAAAAGATAAAATTCAAACAAATAAATTATATCTAAGTGCTGCTAGAACTAGGGTACCTAAAACTAAGGACCGAGGCACCCATGGGCGTTGTAGTACTACCAGGTGCCCTAGTTAAGGACTAGAGATGACAAATGACCAAATAACAACACCCGAGACTCCCTAAGAGATGAAAAAAAATATGTAAATAACTAATGACTATGCAATACAAATGCCGATGATGACCATCTAAATGAAGATAGGACTAGGGGATATGTCATTAGTGAATACTTTCTTTACGCAAGATCCATATAAAAAATAACATATTTGCATGTTTAAATGTAATAACAAGTGCGTGATTTTGTGACTACATTTTCCCCCACTTTATGTTGGTAGGCGGAAATCTTAGTAACATAAAGTAGATAATGATGTGTACCTAAGAAAAATTCATAGAATCCCATGTTGCATTAGAATGCACAGATGTGGTAGTAAAAGTGTGTTAAAATAACTATAAAAGTGTGTCGAACCATGGATCATTGGGTTGATCCATGCAATGTAAAAAAAATCATACTAGTAGGATGAAGTGCACTAAATGAGAGTAATGATTACTATGTATGATTATTTCAAATACCTATAATGACAATAAGATGGGGAAGGAAATGATTGATTCCCGACCCAAAAACGTGTATATAAATAAACTATTGGAGGATTTGGGCATCCTACCAACAGAGGAAGAGTGTAGGGAGAAAAGTGTTTTATTCTAGAATCTCTAACTACATCCTCAAGATCTAGCCACTGTAGACATAATCATATCAAATAATTATGGTTTTTGGATCCATATAATTTTGATCGAACAGTTAACCCATAGAGGAGTAGTATAGGAAAGGCACTCTTTCTCCCACTCCACTGTTGTCACGGCAATGTGATGGTTTCCAAGTTAGGTAATCTAGAAGAAAATGTGAAATATATGGTAGCTTCCAAGTTAGATCATCTGGAAGAAAGCGCAAAAATATATGATAGCCTCTAAGTTAGGTCATCTGGAAGCAAGCGCAAAATGTAGATTAACTTCCCAAGTTAGGTCATATGGGAAAATAACGAATGTAATCTACCAAGCTAGGTCATCTGGGAGGATGAATGTATTGAATTTGTGTTGATGATATTATTTCGATTGTTATAAATTTGAACGTGTTGATTGATTAATTGATTAATTGATTTGATTTGATTTGATTTGATTTGATTTGATTTATTACTCGTAGAGAGATTTTATGCTAGCTACCCTTAGGTTAGGTCATTAGGGGGGAATCAATAGAAATAGGTGAATGATCACATGGAAAATATTTTAACGCTTGTTTTCCCCAGGTTAGGTCATTAGGGGGAGGGATGAAATGATGCATAGAATAATTATATGTTTGTTGTCCCTATATTAGGTCATTTGGGGGAATTAATGGTGAAATGTCGCGCAGTCATTAAGTAAATGTTTCAAATTTTTGAATTGACAGTGTTGATTAATCACATGGTAATGTAAGGGGGATTATAGGATGACCCCAATTATATGACCCCTTTCAGAGAAAGTGGAAGTGATGAGAAGAATGAATGTTAAGCCAAAAGTAAGCAAGATAGATGAAGAAAGTGGTAAAATTTGGAAAAATGAGGATATCGTGAATGAAAAACATTGTTGAAGAGAGGAAACATGTGTGGAATGTGTCCAATATGGTAGTAGGTGGGATTCTAAAAGAATCCACAAATGGGGTGTAAATCAAAGTAGAAACACTCAAGATATGACAAAAATGGTGTGGTGTGTATTAGTTGTGTTAATAAGTGTGAAATAATGACTATAGTGAAGTAGGTGATGAAAAAATAACTATAAGTAGTGAAGTGAAAGAGTGTTTAATCACTTTAGTTGTTGTTCACGTGATTGTGAGATTGATCGTGAAGTGAGTGAAAATGTCGCCAGTGAGAGCAACATGTCTTAACCAGTTTGATATGGTGGCAACCGTCGTAGCGTCACGCACAACTGTGGTATTGGTATGTGTGTTGTTTTGCGAAAAATGTATGGTGTAGTGGTCGTTTCTGGTGAATTTTTGTAATTTCAAGATTTTTGAGTTTCTCAGTGTTTTAGGTCTAGAAAAGAGTAGTGAGGGTGCTAGTGACCTTTGGGACAAGAGCACCCATATCTGGGTGCTAGTGTGCTACTCTTGGGCACCCTAGTCCTACAATTGGGTACCCTGGCCCAGAATGTGTGCATTTGGTCTGAAAATGGTATAAGTGTTGTTTTTAATGTATAGTAATGTGATTAGTGAGTCTTTTTGTAATTATAAGGTGTTATAATGTTGGGTTTGTTGTCTGTTTGTGTTTTGTAGAGAAATATTCACTTAAGGGACTTTTGCGGTGAGTGTCACATGAGTAATTTGCTTAGATTAGGCATGTCAGATGAATATTGGGATGTGATGGATCATGCCATCATGTGGCACATAACATAGATGGGGGATGTGCCCCATAATATGCCCATGTTGACTACATTGTGTGAGAGGTAGTGCACAGACATGTGTACATTTTAGCTACCTACGAGAGAGATGACTGTTACTTTGGAGGATGTGCATCGTATATTATAGTTTCTAATTGTTGCAGAGAGATTATAGGTGATGCCATTGGAGGATATGGAGAGAGATATGCACATTGCAAGATAGTATTTTATGGGGGCTCAAGTACCTATCAAGGCCCATATTAGTCTGGATGTTATTTTTTGGTCTAGGGCTCCATGTTTTTGGAAGTTCATAGCAAGTGTGATTTCTTCATCTATAACAGTGGAGGGAGGAGGTGTAGGCATCTTGTATAAGATACATGATATATGTTGGCAGATAGAGGATGATGGTACTAGATATGTGTGGGCATGGTGTGTGTTGGCCCAACTATATAGAGATCTATACCAATTTACTCATGATGAGCATAGTGGTGGGATAGGAGCCACTACACTATTGCATGTATGGGATTATGAGCATATAGTGATATTGAGACCAGTTGGAGTTCCACGAGGAGATTGGGTTAGTCCTAAAATATATGCAAGGAGATGGATTAATATTCATGGGCGTAGGATGGATAAAGAAACCTACAGGGCACTAATAGATAGGATGGGGCCCAAGATAGTTATATGGAAGCCATATCGCGACCATGGAGGATGGCTTGAGGATGTTATAGATTTTTTTGTATTCGGAGAACAATGTAGCTGGAGGATCGATTCCTAAGTATGGCCAACATTTTTTAGGTGGAGAGAGTATCACGATAGTTTGGCATGGCTTATGATGTGCCCCTAAAGCCATATACATGGTTAAGATCCATTAGAGCACCTAGGAGGGTTGGAACTAAATTAGGGCCCACAATAGAGTAACTAGTACTGCCAGGGCCAGATGAGGTAGACGCAGAAATAGAGCTGATGGAATTAGATGATGCGGGGTGTACAAAGAGTAACGCATATGGTGGGTGACACATTGGTGGGTATTTTTGTTCCCATTATTTGTAGATCCAACTAGGTTACTACGTGGAGGAGGAGGAGAGGGGGAAGCACACGCCCATGACAATGGAGCAACAATTGTAGTTGAGCATGAGTATCTATAGGTAGTTGTGTTGTGTGTGTTGTTGTTGGATAATGTGATAAAAATGGTTTTCTAATGCATTATGTGATTTGTTTTATAGGTGATGTATATTGGTCCCTAATAGTTGACACATCCATCTACACATTGATGCAAAATGTGCTGACTGATGTACTTGGTGGATGTATACTTGAGTGAGTGGATGATATAGCAGGTAAGTATGCCCATTTATTTTTGAGCCAGTGGCCATAACAGCAGTGACATACGCTATATTTCTAGGCGAGAGGGATGAGGCATGTAAGGAGACTCAATGAGCCTAAGAGGCAGTAGGTGGTGGTCCCTTGACATAGGATGTGTTTGCATGATATGTGGATGTGTAATGTCAGTTTTATGAGTAGGCAACAAATATTACCCTATTACAAAGGTATGCTGAGAGGCATGGTGGCCACGAATAACAATGTTGCATTAGTGGAGAGGCATCTAGTTCTAAGTCTCTCGTAGTACCCAAGAGTGGTAGTGATGATAAGATATGAATTGTACTATTGTATATGATGTGGGGGTGTTGCCCCCAATGATGAGATATTTGTTTTATATCGATTTTTTTTTTGACATATATATGTATGGATGCATGGTATGGTTATATGATGAATTTTTTAATTATGTATAAATGTCACAATATAATGGATGATGTATGATTCAATGTTTTGTTGTCGTAGTGTATGTGTTCATATTTTATTAAGGTAGCTTCACATTATAATGTTGGTAATGATAGAAAAAATGTGTACAGTGAATGATGAAATTAGATGACAAATGTAACGTGATTGATGAAATGTTTATTGGTATCATGTAGTTAATGTAAGGATGATAGTATAATAGATGTAAAAAATGGATGATGTATAATCGTAAAATAAACTAACGTGTTGTGATTAACAAAAATGAAAACCTAAATGACCTAAAAGGGGATACTATGGTATTTATGTTAATCCAATTAGGAGGACTAAAATGCTGTAGAAATTAAACTAATGCAGTATGGAATAAATGCAAGTAAACTATTCTAAGTGAAATAAAACCCTAAATGTGTGAAAAAATGAAGAGGAATAGCTTAGCTGATTTGTAGATTCTGTCGCATAGTGTCACAACTATGGAAACAAAATCTGGAAGTGCAGACGAATACTCAAAGACCCCAAAAAGGATAGATCTAAAGGATATGAGATGACTGGGGTTCATGAGAGTTTACTGGGGCACCCTAGTCTGTAATTTTGGTGCTCTGATAACTGTAAATACTCAAAACCTGAAACTGGTATGATCACAAGTTGGTTCTGAATCTTCCTTGTTTGTCACACTAGATCTACCGAATGAGTTGAAAAATGACTTGCAATGCAAAGAGAAGTATCGATCCCTAGAAAAATAAAAGATGCAAATGAATGGGTCGAACTAACCTCAGCCGCCAAACTAGTGGACTTATCACTAAGTGTTGCACTACATTTCAAACCCGGATGTAGTTCTAGTGTGTGTGTGTGTGTGTGTGTGTGTGTGTGTGTGTGTGTGTGTGTGTCTGTGTGTCATGTCGTAGGTCCTCTCGTGCTAATCACACTTTATGAATTAGCGAGTAATAGTAACTATAGAAAATGTAAATAACATGTTTGCATGAAATATAATAGAATCCCTCCCACTATTTAGTGTGTGTGATGGAGATCTCTTATCCTTGATGCATAGACACTATGTGGATGTAAGTGATGCGATGGATGCAAATCTAGATGGAGTGATAGTATTATGTGATGCTAAGACCTAGGACCCTTATTATGGTCTTATAACTTTATATTTAAAGGGCTATCAAGATTAATTTCATAATTAATCCCGACAAGGTTGACTAGGAAAAAAATAAAGATGGCCAACAACTAGAAATGACCTAAAAAGGAGTGAAAGGGGATTTGCATAAATCGGGGCACCCAAGGTGGGACCAGGGCGCCTCAAGGTGCTCCAATACAGATTGGGGCGCCCTGATTTCGGGCTAGAATGTCAGAGAAGTTGTAAAATGGGTTGATAGGTGCTAGAAAATACACGGGAAAGACACAATAAAATATAAGAAAAAGATGGCCAAACGGTGGGATTTATTAGTACTTTATACACTTGAGAACCTTCTAAATAGTAGTATAAGATCGGGCTAAGTATTGTCTAAAGTGCATGATTTTATGTCTACATTTTGCCCCCCATTTTATGTTGTTGAGTGGAAACACTCGGTAACATAAAGTAGATAAAGATGTGTACCTGATATCCATGTAGAGTATAGAAGAAGACGTGTCAATGGACTAGACTCAAGCGTATAATGAAAAAAAGAAAAATGTGGAGGAGTGTGGATTCCAAAGATGAAAAATGTGCATAAAAGAGTGATGAGAGTGAACCTAGGGTGGAAGGCACATGTAATTGTTGTTGTGTGTGGTGTACCTATATGGTTAGTAAAGGTAAGTGCCTATAGCAGTGTGTTGTCGTTGTCGTTTTCATTATCACTTTTCGTTGTCGTATGTTGTTGCCCCCAACTGGACTGCTTTATTTCTCATACGGTGGAACCTGCAAGGAGAAAATGATTAATTAGTCAAATATATGCATGTATGTAAAAATGTTGTGTAAAGTACGCATAAAAATGGAAATTTGTAAAATATGCTAGAAAATTTTTAAATGGAACATGTGCATCTGATCCATGTCAAGAAAAAGGGTATAGAAGGATATCCTATACTCTCGCGAGTTGAATACTTTAGGTGATCTCACGCCACACTGGATCTGAAGAAGTATAGCTTGGAAATGCGTTGTGTCAATGCAACTTTAACCGCTTCTTCTAAACCCTGTGAAGAGATATTTGTACATGTCCTGGTGAATTGGGTTAGATCCGATGCTCAGCTTGACGGAGAACTGTAGATGGTCTTATCATTGAGCATTGCACTACATTGTTGAAGGACACCATGTCTTGTTAGTGGCTAGTGTATGTGGAGTGTCGTAGACTAGTGTGAACTCACACATGTGTGTGTGAATCAGTGTAAATCTGTTGTGTCAGTAGAAAACCTTCAATGATGCATCCCTCTTGTGCTAGTCACACTTTGATGAATTAGCGAGTAAGGAGTAATGCGGCCCCAGAAAGATGTACCCAATAACATGTTTGCATGGAATATAATAGAATCCCTCCCACTATGCAGTGTGTGTGAAAGGGAGATCTCCTATCCTAGATATGCTAGGCACACATAAAAGTGGATGGTAAGTGATGACAAGTGGATAGTCTGAACTCTAGATGGAGTGCAATAAGACAAGTGTATAATGACACAAACAATGTACCTAACTACCAAACAAAGTAGTGTAAACACGCAAGAAAATAAGCTTACCGCACAAAACGGGTTTCATATTTATAGGGACTATCACTCATTAATTTTTTAATTAATCACGATAAGGCCAACATGATCGCAAAACAATAGATAAAGTGTGCACACAAGCAACTAGGGCAAAGGACCCGCATAAGGAGTGGAAGAGGATTTGCATAGAAGTGAGGTTCAAACATTAGTAGTCATGAAAAACCCTGTATTCCTGGGCTAGACAAGTGTTGCACATGGAACAGTTGTAAGCATGGCCTGATAGAGTGCTAGACAATATGTGGGAAAGCATGAAATGGACAATATAAGAAAAAGATGGCCAAAAGTACAAAATGAAACAATAACACTTAAATAAGATGAATGTGAGAATTTTCTAAGCGACTAGTATAATACCGGGTTAGAAGGTGATTTTCTATGCCATGTGCATAATCTTGTATGTCTACATTTTCCCCCCAAACTTTATGTTGTTGAGTGTGCATGTGTCGGTATTGTAATGACAGTAAATAGAAAATAGTCTACCATGATATCCATGTAGAGTGTAGAATGCAAGACACTAGCTGATGGACTAGAAGTAGAGCATTGCCACCAAGAAACAAAGAAAAATGTTGTGGATGGATGGAGTGGATTACAAGATGGAATGATAGGAGCAACATGTGCATAAAAAGTAGATGGAGGTGTGATGCAGTGAGGTTGAAACCTATGTGTTTTCCTCCTGCTATGTAGTGAATAATGAACAATAAATGAGTTAGTGCGTCATTTGGAAATGTGCCTAGTAGTGGTAGTTTTGTATGTTGCGCGCTGTGATCACTCTTTTTTTGTGTAGTGGTGATGAAATGTGCCCCCAATTGGAGAAGATTTATGTGGACCCTCATAGCTGAAGCGGACCTCACAACATATTGAATGAAGGACTGATGAATTATCCCTAAGCATATATGCATGTATGTAGGATGATGTTGATGTAAAATGACGCATATGGAAAGATGGAAATTTGACCCTAAATCCTATGCATAGAAAATGACTTGTTAAATGGATGAGCGATGATGCATCCCTAGGTGTATATCACTCCATAAGATGAAGAAGATGAAGGTGGGTGATAGAAGTTAGCCTAAAGCCTATGTCACTATGTCGGATGACTAAGAAGGGATTGGAAATCTCACACCTAAGGTATATACCATGGCTATAAGAAGTGTATAATGGGAGGGAGGAGATTTAGCGCTATATGCGTATACCAACTCTAACTACTTCTGACTAAGAATGTGTGAAGATATATCTGTATTGACATAAGGTGTATTTCAGGCAATCTGTGGGAATCCACTGGTGGATGAGGAGAAGTGTAGCAGAGGTACACCCACTATAACCCCCATTTGATCTGTTAAACCGCTTCGCACAGTCAAGTATGGACCAAAGGAACTATCATGTCCTATCATAGGCTCCTGAGTATAGTGTGTAGTTTGACAGACACATTTTTAACTCATTCATTGTGTTTGAGTATGGGGTGTAAATACACGGTTTTAGTAGATGAAAACCCTGTTGGGAAGGAATGCCCCCCTCTTTGGAACAGGTGCAAGAGCGACCCCTATGTTTAAATAATACGAGGAATAATTGGTGAATGCGGGGTTTGATGGGTCGACCCAGACCGCATCTACTCATGGGGGACCTTTTTCTGCAGAACTCTACCCTGTAGGTGTTGGATGAAGTTTTTGACCCTTGACTGTGTTATACCAAGCATGCACAACGGAGATTTGGGGATGCGCCTCGAAGTCAGGGTGTTGGTGGTCTGAATGAACACAAGCATGTAATGGTGACAAGTGTGGACCGGATATGCTAGGTGGGAATGTAACAAATTGACCAATCAAAGTACTCTAAACATGCAAGGGAAAGTAGATAAGCATACCACACAAAGTTTGGTTTCAAGATTCACGATGGGACACCACTCACTATAGGCTACCGTTGCAGGGTGTGGGAGGTGGACATCAAGGCCATCATGGCCAGTTAGAAGTAATTCCTTGAAAAGTGATTCGCACACAACCTTTGGGTTCTTTTGCTTCTAATTATGGTCCTGCTGGTTGGAAATAATGGTCCAACAAAAAGTAGGCTTATGTAGACGCGTAGTCACTCTTGAGTGGATTCTGCTCGTGAGCTCTAGCATGTAATCCTTTCTAAACAAGTTTTCTTGACCGGTTTCTTACCCATTAGCATGTCCACCATGACGGTTTTATATGTCCTAGCCGCTGGTATAAGGTCGTTCCGTATAAGATGCTAAGTTTAAAATGAAACAATAACACATTGATAAGATGAATGTCGATGCCCCCAACGATCAGTATTTGTTTATTTGGTAGAACCTTTGGCGAGCCATATTCCATTCTTTTTACCCTATCTACTAAAAAACAAGATTCTATAATAGATTACGATCACATGTATTTAACTATTTCGTGAATATATGCATGTGTGTATTTTACCAATAAATCTATATAAAAAATTGATTGTACTTCTTAACATTTACAAGTCGTATGTGATTAAGCATGTAAAAACACTTTGAAAGTATTTTACGGCTAAAATCATGCCACCAAATTCTAAATGACAATCAAATAGTAACCCCTTACCACCGCCTCAAATTCATCTCCTTGAAGTTGGTAGAATGGAATTCAGAGAATATGGCTAATGATAGGAGCAACTGTTCACCTCACAAGTTCATGGACATGTGACCTATGCAGAATAGAAACTCCCATCAGACATGTTAAACCTGGCCCTTATCAGTAACGGAACGGAATTCGTTCAAGTTTTAACCCCTGGAAACTAAACAAGAATGGGCTACGTCATCAGACGAGATATTCGAGTAGTGGAAATAAGAAGTTGTATCTAATTATTTTTTTCTATGATGTTAGTTGGTTTGTTATGTGTATTTCATGTGGTTTGAAATGTGATTATGTTCATATTCAAGATATGCATGAATAATATATCTTATGAATGCATAAATCAATGACTTCGTTGAATGTCTTATGAGTGTGTGATCTATGTGGGACTAGAAGCCTTTGGGGACCGATAATAAATGGAGTATATTGTCAATGACGTCCTATACGGGGCCTAAATGAGACCTTTGATTTATTCACGCTTTGTGCGTGGATGCCATATCCTACGAACTCTAAGTGTATAGTCCTTGAGATTCAACGCTTTGATTTTAGATATATATCACAACATGGCATCTTGTGCATGCGATGGGAATCATCATTTCTATATTGATTTGTGTAAGCTATGAAAAATACACTACTAACAAGGAAGTAAAATATCAATAATCATACCTCCTCCTTCGCGTTTCATAGAAAACCTCAGAATGGGCTAGGAAACTTAGATTAAGCCCAGATTTGTGTGATATGTAGGTGCTTTTCTTTAAGACGGAGCAAGACCTTCCTGCAACAACGATCCTTTTACTTTGCACTAGATGAGAAAAATGATTATGAGGCTATTTGGGCATTAGAACGAGGCAAAATGATGTTCTTTGCTGAAAAAATGCAAGAACTTAGATATGGCATGCAAGCTTATTCTTCGTGTGTTTAGAGGGGAGGGGTAAGGTTGTATTTATAGCCTGAGGGAGTGATTAACTTAGATTAATTTAAGTAATCATGGTTTGAAAATGTGGGCAAGATTAAGTGAGTGGTTTGAAAATGTGGGCAAGATTAGGTGAGTGGTCTGAAAATGTGGGCAAGATTAGGTGAGTGGTTTGAAAATGTGGGCAAGATTAGATGAGTGGGGGCCATGAAGAATGGGTGAGGATTTGAATTATATTTTTAATTCATAAGTGGAGGATTTTAGGTGAGTGGGGACCACGAATGGGTGGGTGAGGATTTGAATTTAAATTTTTAATTCAATAGTGGAAAAACATGGAGAATAATGACATGTGGGTGAGGATTAGATTATTTTTAGATTTTGAAATGGATAATTAATCAAATTATATTTGATTAATTCGAATTGTATTTTTGTGGGAAATGAGGAAGGGAAATTAATTGATTTAGGATAGATGTGAAATTGGGTTGTCTACATTTGCCCCTCTTTGGAAGGGTACTATAAAAGTAGTGTCCTTTCAAAGAAAGTAAACGATATGGGGGAAGAATTCAATCTACTTTTAAAAAGGTAGAGCGAATGTTTGTTGGGGAGAATAAAAAGTGGTGAGTGACGTATGTTCATAGTATCCTCCAAGACAAAAATTTCATGAGAAGATGTGATTATGGATATATGTAGTGATGCCCCCTCGAGAGGATTAACGAGAATTGAATATACGACAGAACTCTGCGAAAAGAATGGAAATGGATTCTACGGTAGAAGAGGACGATAATGGAGTGTAAGAGACTGGAATGACTGCATGATGCAAATGGAGGAAGGATTCAATCGACCTTGAATGCTAGGTGTGAGGGTGTGTGGGAAAGAGAAAAGGGAATGGATAGGAGTGGGGGTTGATTACGAGAAGAGTAAGGGAGATAGGGGAGGGGGAAAAAAATGAATGAAAGAGGTAGAAATAAGAGAGAGGGATGATAGGGGAAGAAGGGAATGATGAAGAACAAACAAGGAAAAAAAGAGGAAAATAACATAGTAGAGGGTGAAGGGATGAAATAGAGAGATGTGTAAAATGAAGGAAGCAACAGAGATAGTAAAGAGGGATACGTGGAAGTGAAATAAATGAGAGAGTGAAGAAAAGTAGGAAATGGGAAAGGATAAATAAGAAGGAGAAAACGAGGTGGGAGTAGGGGGTGAAATGGAGGGAAATGGAAAGAGGACAAAAGAAGAAGTAGAACGGAGAAAAAAAAGAAACTATGAGGGGCGAGGAAAGTGTGAAAAAGAGTAGAGAAAAGAAGAGAAAAAGATACATAATGAATGAAAAGGTAGGGGTGTAGAGAAAAGGAGAAGTGGTCAGAAGAAATGTGAAAATTAAGGGAGAGGAAAGGAAGATAGAGAAAATATAGGGAGAAGATTAAAGGAATCGTGTCATTGCGAGGAAAACCAAAGAAAAGAATATGGATCAGGCCGTATGGAGATGCATGTGGAGGGTGGTATGATAAAAAAGATAGGACAATGCTGAAGAGCAAGGTTATCAATGGGGAAGTAAGAGGAAACGTGAAGGAAAAAGGGGAAGAAGATGATACATGGGAAGGGAAATAAGATGAGGAGTGGGAGAGAGAAGAGGATAACAAATAAAATGATGTAGAAGGAAGGGAATACAGAAAGGGGATAATAAGTGGAAAGGGAACAATATAAGGAATGTAAAGAGAAGAAAGAGGGGAGGAATGACATTGATTGGAAAATATGCGGAGATGCATGAAATGAGGATATTAGGACTACGAGAAAATAGACAAAGGATGTATGATGAAGATAGTAAAGATATTGAAGAGGGCGAAGGGAAGATGGAGAGATGATTAAGAAGCGACAAGAAAGGGTAGAATCGAGGGAAAAGAATACGAGAGAAACGATAATGGGGGATAGATGAGGCAACGCCAATGAGGGGACATTAGGGAAAGCCCCCTTACAATGAGTGGTGGGGAAGGGTGAGAGAAAAAATGAAGAAAAGAAGAAAGGTAACGAGGATTGGAAAGGGTAACACCAACAAAGGGACGTTAGGGAAAGCCCCCTTACAATGAGTGGTGCGCTTAGAGGAGGAAAGGAATGAAGGGAAACTCTAGAAGGTCCAAGGGAGTGAATGAGGTTGTGCGGAATGAGAATTGATGATTTTTAGGGAAATTCCACTTACAATTATTAGCACGAGAATAGAAGATGATGATGAAAGAATGATAGAGGAATGTTAACAAAAATGGAAAACATGTGTGTGGGTAGAAATGTGGGGGGGATTTGAAAAGATGAAGTGGAAAGAGTAAATAAAATGGGAGGGATGAGTTGGGACTAGGTGAAAGCGAGGAGAGGATGAAGAAACAAGACATGAAAGGAATGGGAAGAAACGGTATGACGGATGATGGATCAAGAAGGGGAAAATAACGTGATTGAAGGCGGAAGAGATTAGATGTATGTTGTAAGAGGATATGTGGAGAAAGGATAATAGTAGGAGGAAAAAGTGAGTAGTAGGAGATACCAGGTGGAAGAAGAGATCAACAAAGTGAACAAAGAATGAGGCGGGGGAGAAGTTCACGATGACAAGTTAAGCATAGAAAGGAATCTAACTTAAGATTGTCATGTGGCAGAAGTGGTTAAGTAAGATTGCCAAGCGAGTGAAACTGGAGATGACAAGTGGTCAAGTGAGAAGTGGTGTTTGCGAGAATGGAAAAGGAGGTGAAAGGATGTGATAATGGGGAATGCTGAGAAAAAGTGAAGGGTGAAGAGTGTGTAGTGATGAGGAAAGGCAAGGAGATAGATAATCCTTAAGAGGGACTCTTAAGTGAGATCACCATGCCGAGTGCGTGGTTAAGTAATATTTCCATGCAGAGGAGGGTGATAGTGGTGGTAAAAAGATGTGATGATGGGGAATGAAGAGGAAAGATGGATGGTGAGATTGTAGAGTGATGGGCAAGTGTAAGATGACATGTCATTCTTAAGATAATCTCTTAAGTAAGATTGTCATGTTGCCGGAAAGGTTTCGTAAGATCACCAAACCGACAGGGATGATATGCAAGGAGAAAGACAAAATGATATTGGGGACAGGGGTGGAATGGTAGGTTGAAGAAGATGATCGTGGTGAGAGGTGGGAGAAATAAGATGGGGGAAATATGATGGGATGGGGGAATGCCATAGGGAAGATCAATCTTAAGAGGAAGTCTTAAGGAAGATTTCCATGCGTCCGGAATGGTTAAGTAAGATCGCCAAGCTGAAGAAGAAGAAGAATGATGATAGAGTTGGTGGGAATAGGGTATAAAAAATGGGCTGAAGGGGAACCCTCGAGTGAATTTTCCATACGATGAGAGCATGTAAGTAGGATGACCAGGCATAAGATAGATTTGGGGAAGGATGAGAAAAGAGTGAGTGAGGTATGACTGAGTAGAATAGGATACGAGATGAGGTGATAACAAGAAATAAAGGAAACAAAGGAGTGTAACATGAATGGATGAAGGAATATATGTAGTGGAGGGGGGAGAGTGTGAAGGGAATCCTTAATTGGGATGCCCACATGGTGAGAGTAATGATGCAAGAATGAGAATTAGAAGAGGTGGAATGGGAAGATGTGTGTGGTGGTGAGTTTTGTTTGATGAGAGGGGAGGTGGTGAAGAAGCTTCTACAGAGGGAAGATATTAAGGAGAGGGTAAACCTCCACCGAGGATCCCATATAGAAGGGGTTATTAAGTAATATTGTCAAGCAAGAAGCAGAAGGGTGAAAGGAAAGAATACAAATGGGTAAGATGGGACAAAAAGGGTGAGAAGGGTAATATGGGGTAAAGTGAGAAGCGAGGATGAATGGATCAAATACATGGTGAGCATGGTGGGGGAGGAGGAGCTGCTGGATAATGAATGCTACTTAGAAATATCGTCAAGTAGGATTCGCAAACTACAACGGTGATCAAGTAGGATTCCCAAACTGGGGAATGTATTAGTATGGGTGAATGGATAGGGTGAAAAGTAAAATGTTGATCATGCAGGAAGATACTCACATGACGAAAAGCATATTAATTTTAATATAGCACATAACAAGATGCATCGTCATATAAAAGATCAGAATAACTAGACTTTAATATGCATGATAGCACAGATAGGGGCCATTAAAAAGGTTTGATGCCCCAGTACGATATGCAAATGGAAGAGAGCATAGACAGAGGCCATCAAGAAAATATGATGCCCCAGTACGACATGTAATCAGATAACATAAGAATATTAGAGAGATTACCATGATACATAAAATCAAGATGCCCCCTGTAATATATCAAGATACAAGAAAGTAATTAATAATTTATAACTAATAATTCAACACAAGAACCGATAAACATGTCCCTAGCGTGTTCCACAGTGAGGATTGATTGGATGTGCCCCCAAGTAGGGGTACGAGGACATAATAAAGTATTGGGTCATTTTCCTTTAACAAGAAAGTAATTAGAGCCAAATTTGCCCCAAGTGAGGATTCATGCGAGGAGAAGTGTTTTGAAGTCGGTAGTCATAAAGTGATTGGATCATCTATTGGGGATAATAGTTCAAAGGTTCAATTGTGTTGGTATTTTTAGAGTTTTTACGATTTTACAACAATTTTTTGTTTTTTGTTTATTATGTATATATATATAGATTTTCTAAATTTTTTTGGATTTTTCATAATCGTTTCTAATTTTTTTATTTTGATTTTTGATTTTTTGATTTTGACGTTTTTATTTTTTTGACGATTTTCAAATGTGTTTAGATTTTTGAAGATTCTTTCTAATGTTTTTGGATTTTTAACAAGTTTCAAATGTTTTTGGATTTTTGATGATTTTCAAATGTTTTTTGGATTTTTAGATTTTTACACTGTTTTTAGATTTTTGATGATTTTCAAATGTTTTTGGATTTTTGGATTTTTACACTGTTTTTGGTTTTTTTACGATTTTCAAATGTTTTTAGATTTTTACATTATGATTGACAATTTATGGACCAGAGTGCAGAATTATTTTTTAGAGACAATGTACCGTGTTCCGCATTGTAACTTATGCTCAGAATAACAAAAATTCTCTTTCCATTGGCAGGATATGGTGGTGATGATATGATAAAAATAATTCCAGCTCCATTCTTGACTCCACACAACTAGTAAGATGTGTGGGCTCATCACCAAGAATCAAGAAGGACGTAGGAGGTAGATAATGAATATAGAGACAAATGCTAACAACAATCCCTTTGGGAAATTGTGACTCCATTCTTCATAATGGTACTAAACCAGTTTCAAAAATAGCTTTCACTGTTATGAGTCACACGCTAGACTTAGACAATTATGTGGCCTGCTGATTGATAAGATATGAGGTTAAGGGATAGTTCTCTCTTCACGTAGGCATCTAAATTACGTGTTTGGGGATTCTATAATTTGCTAAGCACTATAAGATTTTATATTTTTGAAATGACTCCCTATGCCTTGCCCCATGCTACTAGTGAGAAGCAAGGGCTCATCACCAAAGGCAAAATATAGGCGAGTGAATTTCCTTTTTGTTTGTTTTTCTTGTTTTTGTTTTGTTTTGTTGTTTTTTTTTTGGAATATTTTTCAATGTTTTTATGCTTGTATGAGAATGACCCTCTACGCTTTGCCCCATGCCACTTGTAAGAGGCAAGGGTTTATCACCGAAGACAAGACGTAGACGAGTAAGGGCACCTTCCTCCATTCCCAGTCTCACACTACTAGTAAGAAGTGTGGGCTCAACACCAAAGACTATGAAGGACGAAAGATGTGACAATGAATTATTCATAAGTTATTGAATTGATGGATTTTTTTTTACAATAGTGCTTTGTATTTGGGAAGAAATGTCTGCCCCCAATCTCAGCCCCACACGACTAGTAGGACGCGAGGGTTCAACACCGAAGACTAAGATGGACGACCAAACGAACTGGGTAAAGAAGTTTAGAGCTTTGTTATGAAAGAGAGAATGTATTTGAAGGGAATATATTACCATCAGTAAGCTTCTAGGTATGACCATAGGTGAAAGCGACTGAAAATAGGATATATTATAAGAAGTATGACGCTCACAAACTTAATAGGAATCTATATTAGCACATGTCTCATGATGATAAATATGAAGATGTGACTTTGATAAAGAAAATATATGCCAATGGAAATGAATAAATTTAAATTATTCGGAGATAAGCAAGACAAAAGGAACAATGTACACATTGATTTCCGGGATATTGAACATCTCAAGGATAAAATTTCTTTAAATGAATTGCATTCATTGGTTCATCAAGATCTTGACCATCTTCAGTGGCCAATTTATAGGCTCCAAAGCCAAATTTAGCTGTAATTTCATAGGGTCCTAACCAATTAGGCTCAAATTTTCTTTTTTTTCTCATTTTTTAGTGGCATTCTTTTGATTTTCTTTTAAAATGAGGTCGCTAATTTTGAATTCTCTGGGTCTTACCTTTTTATGATAACTGCGTTACAGTCAGTTTTGATAGAATTGAAGATGATTGAGAGCATTAAGTAATTTTTCATCGAGAAGCTCAAGCTCTTGAAGTCGTGACTGGTGGTATTCATCCTCATTAATTACATCTTTAAAGGAGATCCTCAAGGATGGTATTTCTATCTCAATAGGTAAAATGGCTTCACAACCATAAACAAGAGAAAATGGGGTGGCTCCAGTAGGCATGCGGTAAGATGTATGGTAAGCCCAAAGAGCAGGGTAAATTTGAGTATGCCAATTATGTCCATGGGTATTGGAAATCTTTTCCATGATGGATTTTAAGGTCTTATTGGTTGCTTCCACTTGACCATTACCCTGAGGGTAGTATGGAGTGGACCATTTAAGTTTGATGTGAAAATGTTTGGCTAGGTCTTTTACATCCTAGTTTTTAAATGATTTACCATTATCTATAACCAAAGCGGATGGAATACCAAATCAACAGATGATATTATTAAAAATGAATTTCGATATTTGGCTACCAATAACATAAGTGAGAGGCATAGATTCCACCCATTTAGTGAAGTAATCAGTAGTGGTAATGATGAACTTATGTCCATCAGACGATGTTGGTCTGATTTTACCAATGAGGTCAAGTCCCCATGGAGAGAAGGGCCATGGTGTGGTTATTGATTGTAATGCCTTGGAAGGTGTATGGATAATATTTTCATGCTTTTGACATGCTTGAAAATTTTTGACAAAATGACATGCATCAGTTTACATGGTGGGCCAATAATATCCAACTCGCAAGATTTTCTTGGCTAAGGCGATACCATTCGTGTGTGCTCCACAAATACTAGAATGGACTTCAGCTAAGACACTCGAGGCTTCTTCCTGATTAAGACATCGGAGCAAGGTGCCATCATATCCTCGTTTATAAATATTTTCTACTAAAATGGTGTAACGAGAAGCACGTTCTGCTAAAACACATTTATGCATTGGTTTCATGTCGGTGGGAAATGTTTTATCATGAATGAAGGTATAAAGATCGTGGTACCAAGGGTTATTCTGACCCATGATCTCATATACCATAATTTTTTCAAGAAGATCATAAGAAGGCATTAAGAGATGTTCAACGAGAAAATGTGCTTGGGGTTGACTAGATGCAATTTCTAATAGGGATCCAATGGTTGCCATAGCGTCGGCAGATTTATTACCAATCCTGGGGATTTGATCAAAGCTAATTAATCAAAAATAGCTTTGAAGACTATCCACCATATGTTTATATGAGATTATTTTTTCATCCTTGACCTGGTATTCATTGGTAACTTGCTTGATGATAAGTAAAGAATCACCAAATACAGCTAATTCTGTAAGATTCCAAGATATAGCTAGTTTTAATCCCGCGATGAGAGTTTCATATTCTACGATATTTTTGGTACATGGGAATGATAAGTGAAATGATTTGGGGATAACATGTCCACTGGGTGTGATAAGCAAAATACCAGCCCCTGAGCCATGAAGATTACAAGATCCATCAAAAAATAGAGTTCAAGCTGGCGCGATGTCTATGTGTATAATATCTTCTTCAGGAAAAGAGAACTGAAGTGGTTTTGTGCTAGGAAGGGGTGCCTTGGCAATTTGGTCTACAAGGGCTTGTCCTTTAATTGCTTTCTACAGAACAAAGTCAAAATTGAATTCACTAAGAAATACGACTCAACTAGACATTCTTCCCGTGAGAATGGGTCTGGACAACAAATACTTGAGAGGATCAATTTTGGCAATCAACTTAGTTGTGTGATTGAGCAAGTAATGAAACAACTTATGGAATGCAAAGGTGACTACTAAGCATACTTTTTCGATTTGGGAATAATGTACTTCATGCTTAATAAGTGTTTGACTAAGGTAATATACAACCTGTTCTTTTGCTTTATCGTTATGTTGTGCTAGTAGAGCTCCTATGGCATGTTCATTGGCAGATGTATAAAGCAACATGGGTTTATCAGCAACTAATGACATAAGAACAAGTGGACTAGAGAGGTATTCTTTTAGGTTAGCAAAAGATTCTTGGAAATCGTGGTTCCAGTGAAATTATGCATCTTTCTTGAGTAATTGATTAAAGTGATGGCACTTGTTAGCCAATTGTGATAAGAAATGTCAAATAGATTGTATCTTTCCCTAAAGACTGCGTAATTGTTTTAGGTTTTGAGCAGGAGGAATTTCCATAATGGCTTTGACTTTGGTAGGATCCACTTCTATGCCTCTTCATGAGATAATAAACCCTAATAATTTACCAGAGGTTACTCTGAACACACATTTCTTTGGGTTAAGATGAACCTTATACTCACATAATCTATCAAAAATGTGTCTCAACACACTTGGATGTCCTATTTGTGTTTTGGATTTTGCTAATATATCATCAACATTATCTTCCATGATATCATGTAACATGTCATGGAAGATGACAGTCATTGCTCATTGATTGGTGGCTCTAGCATTTTTCAAGCTGAAAGGCATAACCTTATAACAGAAGGTGCCCCATGGTGTAGTAAATTTCATTTTATGTTGATCCCCTTCAGCAATACATATTTGATTGTAACCAGAGAATCCATCCATTAAAGAGAGCATTTCATGGCCTGCCGTAGAATCAACAATCATGTCTATATTTGGTAAGGGAAAGTCATCTTTGGGACAAGCCTTGTTGATGTCGCGAAAGTCTGTGCATATTCTGATGTCAGGAGTTTTCTTGGTGATGGGAACTTTGTTAGATATTCATGCTGAATAATCAATAGGTTTGATAAAGTTGGCTTCCAAGAGTTTCTCAAGTTCGACTTTAACAAGCAATGTAACTTGGGGATGTATTTTGCGTATTTTTTACTTTACAGGTTTTGCATCTGGATGTACCACAAGATGGTGTACTACAAGAGATGGGTCCAGGCCTGGCATGTCCTTATATGTCCATGCAAATATATCTTGGAATTCAATAAGGAGTGTTATGAATTCCATGCATTCTTGGTCAAACAGACTAATGCCAAGTTGTAAATTTTTTGGTTGTTTGGTGCTGCCAATGTTTATGTCTTTTGTTTCTTCTATAAGCATTTTAGATGTATCATTTTTGGAGAATGATGCTAATGGTTGATGTAGGTCATCGATGTCAGGTGTTTTAGGTGAGTTGGTACAAGATTTTCGTGTGTAATGTTGGGAATTTTTATTGACATGTTTGTCGGATAGGGCGGCAGTGAGATTTTGACTATGGGAAATCCTCTGTTTGTGCTTCTGATCCAAATTTTTTGAGGGTGAAGGATCAGAATATTATATCTCTTCGCCAAAATACGCCGATTCATTTAGATTGATTTCAAATCCTTTTCTATGGTCAGAAGTAGGGATTCGGTCACGAGTTCTAAGGAATTCTTTTATGGCTTCATCATTTTGGAACATGTCCATGGTCTATGAGACTCAGATGTGTAGGCTCAAAATTGATGACATTAACAGATAAATGTTCAAAGTAAAGACGTGTTTTAGGAAGGTCCTCAAAAAGACTACATGGAGACCTGATGTCATTATCAGAACTGGTGTCATCATTGTCACTTGAAATTATTATGGGAGCAACATCAAACACCTTGAAACCTAGACCATATTTACCGTGATGTTGTGTGCAATTTATCGGGTCTAAATGACCTTGTTCATTTGGACCGAGTCCTTTACCCTTCCATCACATGTTTTTCATTATTCGATGAGCTTTGGTAAATTGAGGGGACTCATAACATGGAGCAAAGTCATCATTATATAACCAAGATCCTGAAGAACTTGGAATATGTTTGTTGTCAAGATAACCAAACTTTTTCCAAACTAACTATCCCATTTGGTAAGTGGGATGGATTCTCAGATGTAGAGCGTTAGGTTTGTCATAGCTCTGTGGGGATTTTTTGATATAAAAGGAGTCTGTCATCTTTTGAAATTGATATTCATTGCATCCTATGTCAATTATTTTAAATGTGTGAGATGGGGGACCAATAGGTACCTCATGTGGTGGGGAATTCAGTTTGGTAGTTTTAAAAGATGAAGAGAATGGGTTATAAGAAGAAGGGGGTGGACTGAAGGATGAAGTTTGGTTATTCACAGGAGGAGGTATCTCAATGGAGGAGGTTTGGTTGGATGAAGAAGGTTAGCTAGGTGAGGAAGAAGATGGCGTGGTGGAAGAATAACTGTTGTTGGAAGAAGAAGCTTGATTAGTGGAATAAGATGATTGATTAGTGGGAGGGGGACTGGTGGAAGATGGTTGACTACCAGAAGATAATGGATTGGAAAATGTGATTTAGTTAGGATATGATGGTTTTAGATCATTGTTAGGGAGCGTATCAGGATCAATGTGTGTTTTGTTAGGGATTATGCGAGGTGAAGCATATTTATCTGTTGATGGAAAATAGTGATCATGTCGATACCGTCCTTTGAGGAATCTACAATACTCAAAAGGTTGGGGATCTACACGTAATGTAAATTCCTTGTCCAAATGTGGAAACTTAATACATTGGTGAAATGTTGATGGGATGGATTTCATGGCATGAATCCATGGTTGGCCAACGAGAATGTTATATGCAACTTCTACATCCACCACATGACAAACCTTGTCTAAGGTATGGGTCCAACTTAGAGAGGCAACGTGATTGTGCCTTTAGACTTTCTTTCACTATTATCATACCCACAAATGGTTATGATATTCTTTTGTAAATCATTTTCAGTGTAACCTAGACAATGTAAAAGTTTCATGGAACAAATATTCAATGTGGATCCATTGTTGATTAAGACGCGCTTGATCTTACGATGAGTTACATAACTCTCGATGTATAAAGAATGATTATTAGCGATGTTGGAATTAAGCAGGTCAGCGGGACCAAAAGATAAAATAGGATTGGGGACTGTAAGATGTGCAATTAAAGCCTAGAATTGTTGTGAATTGATGTCCTCGAGGACACGAGTGTTATTCAATGTTTGCATAAGGATGCGTTGTAGTGTGGGAGAAGAATTAAGTAGTTCCATAATGGAAAATTGTGTTGCAGTCTTCTCTAATGGTTTGACAATATTGAATGATGGCGTAGGCTATGGAGAGGAATTGACAGCAGAATTAGATGGTGGATTAGGAGGCAATGTGGAGGATGAAGTGGTGGATTTTTTTGTTGTAGGGACCCACATTGTTTTCTATATAGTGGTGATCACACAGTTAAATCTGATCTTTATAGTTGCCACTAAGTCTTGGTCATAGTCTATGGTCGAGATGATTGAGTCATACTCGACATTACTTGATGATTGACCCTTATCTTTTGAATTATTATCATGGTTAGGGAAAGGATTTTTGAACATGTGAAATTTTTCATTAGGTGTTTTTGTCTCAGAAGTATTTTTAACTTCAATATCTCCACGTTCAATCATGTCTTGGACATAATGGCGGAATTGCATGCATCGATCTATAGAGTGCCCTTATATGTGATGGTAATCACAATATTCATTATCCTTATACCAATTTAGTTTGGGTTTTCCTTCTTCGAAGGGTTTGACGATGGGATATGTAATCATATTGGCATTTGTCAAATGACGAAAGACACTAGGTAGACTTTCTCTGAGAGGAGTGAACTATCTTCGTCCATCCCGAGAAGGAACTTCCTTTCTAGGGATAATTATTGGTTGTTTGGATTTTAATGTGTTGATGGGATGGTTTTGGATATTTCGAACATGGCAGGAATCAGTAATACCATCGTTGATGATATTTCGATTCTGGTTAAAGAATTTAGATTTTTCCTAGTTCTGAGGAGTCTCTCGATAAGGTTGGTCCCTAAAGGGTGCTTTAAGTAAGCCCTTAGAAATGAGGAATTTTTCGATTTGTGTTCCCTTTTCAATGACTTCTTCAAAACTATTCAGACAATGCATTTGCATGTGGAATGATAATTTGGCATTGAGATTAGGAACAAAAATGCTAACTAGTTGCCTCTCAGGTACTGAGCAGGGAAATCAACTTGCAATTCCTCGCCATCATTGTAAAAAGAAGGCAAATATTTTGTTTGACCTTTGCCTAGTGTTGCAGAGATCAAGCATGGTTATTTCTGAGTCTAAGTTATAGGAAAAATGTTTGAAAATTTTCTCCGATAAGTCTGTAAATTTCGTGATCAACCCTTTGGGCAGATGGAAAAACCAGTCTAAAGCTTGTCCTCCTAAACTTTGGGGGAATAATCATAAAAGGTATGTGTCTCGATAGGAAACTTCCTGACATTGCATGTAAAATTCCTTAACATGTTCACGAGGGTCGCCTTTGCTTTTATATTTATCAAACTTTGTGATTTTGAAGGATGACGGAAATGGTAAGCGTGATATCTCTGTATCAAATGGACAAGGACACAATTCTTTAAAGTTGAATTGTTTTGATTGTTTTTGTAGTCCCTAAATGGTGTCTTTCATAAGTTTCTATTCTTGTGCGAATGAAGAAGCGGGGGATGGTTTATCAAACATGTCGTGAGTATTGGAATCTAGATTGGGGTCTTTTAATCTTTCAGCTCTAGTCGTTGCTTCCTCAAGTTTCTTTGTTAAGTCTCAGATTTTATTGAATAACTCATCGGCTGAAGAACCATTTGGATTGTTTGGTATTTCTTTGTGATAACTTGATTCACCATTGTCGATAAGTTTATTTAAATTTTACGTCTCGAAGTTAGGGGGTAGTTTTTCCCCCATGGCTAGGATGCATAAAAGATATTCATTTTTGTTTTGTTCTATCACCCTATTGACTTATTCTTTTTCTTCATTGGTGAGTTATGGTTGTGTGACTTCTTCATCGTCATTTTCATGATTGTGAATATGAGTGAATACCATGATGAAATGTGTCTGATTAAGCTGAAAATTGGGTTGTAATTTTGAACAAGTGTGATGAAACGAGAACTTGATTACTTTAGAGTTAGCTCGAATAAGCTCGTGATGACTGATAAGGAGAGTAACTCAAAAAATTTATCTCAATATGATGATGATGTAACTTGAGATGAGTTATTAGATAATTTGTTGCATGTTGTGTTGATTTGGCTTAAACAAGCTCTGGACTATTGACAGTGAGAGTAACCCGAACAGGTTAATCGTGATATGGTTGTGATATAACTCAAAATGAGTTATGAAAGGATTTGTGTTGGTTGTGATTTGTATAAACACAATGGTGGACAGAATAATGAGTGAACTCAAACAAGTCACCCAATATTAGTTTGATATAGCTGGAAACAAGCTATGAAGGATGTTTTGACAATTAATGATATGGAGAGTGAATGCTAGTCACTCAATATCAGTTGGATATAGCTGAAGACAAGCTATGGTAGATGTATTGTTGGTTGAAGCGAGCTAATGAAATTGGTGTGATGTTTTGGTCTGCGTTTTTGGATTGTTTGGATGTTTTTCGTTTGGTATTGAATTGGTCAAGAACTGATTTTTTTTTGTGGAACAAAACTAGGGTTTGAAATTTTACAATGAACACATTGATATCAGCCAAGTTTTATGATAAAACAATGCTAAACTATTTTGTTTTCACATAGCAAGCAATCATGTGGATCCAATTGTTTTGGCTTAGGAGGTAAATTCTTCATGAATGATCATTGTTTCATGCAATCATACAAGTATGTTGTGTACTGATGGATGTAGGCTCTTATTACTCCAAAAAGATGCATCCTATGATATACCCTAGTCCTAATATACCTAATTCTGTATGGGGACATAATTGGTACAGGGAACCCTTAGAGCACTGGAGGAGACTCGCCAATTTTTACTTTCTTGTTTCAGAGTGAATCACCACGTCCAAAACAAGTTTTGTGAAAAGGTGAAAGGTGATGGAGGGATGAATGTGTATGGTGTCCTTATAACTCCCTAAATATTTATAGAGACGATACCCAGGGTTCATTGTTACAGCTATTTAGGCATGACTCGTATGTGTCGCATGACAACATTACCTGTAAGTGAAGAGCAGGGGTGAGGTAAATATTGAACGTTGTGATGAGACTAGGTCTCACATCATTACTCTCAACATGTGGGCATCCCAATTGAGGATTCCCTTCACACTCTCTGCCCTCCATTACATATATTCCTTCATCCATTCATGATACACTCCTTTGTTTCCTTTCTTTCTTATTATCACCTCATCTCGTATCCTATTCTACTTAGGCATACCTCAGTCACTCTTTTCTCATCCTTCCCCAAATTTTTCTTATGCCTTGTCATCCTACTTACATGCTCTCATAGTATCAAAAATTCACTTGATGGTTCTCCTTCAGTCCATTTTGTCATACCCTATTCCCTCCAACTCTATCATCATTCTTCTTCTTCTTCAACTTGGCGATCTTACTTAACCATTCCGGCCACATGGCAATCTTACGTAAGACTTCCTCTTAAGATTGATCTGCCCTACGAACTTCCTCCATCCCATCATATTTCCCCCATCTTATTTCTTCGGCCTCTCGTCATGATTATCTTCTTCAACCTACCATTCCACACATGTCCCCAATATCATTTTGTCTTTCTCCTTGCATATCATCCCTGTTGGTTAAGTGATCTTACGAAACCTCTCCAGCAACATGACAATCTTACTTAAGAGATTCTCTTAATCATGACATGTCATCTTACACTCGTCCATCACTCTACAATCTCACCATCCATCTTTTCTCTTCATCCCCCATCATCACATATTTTTACCACCACTATCACCCTCCTCTGCTTGGAAATCTTACTTAACCACTCACCCGACATGGCGATCTCACTTAAGAGTCCCCCTTAAGGATGATCTATCTCCTTGATTTTCCCCATCACTACACACCCTTCACCCTTCCCTTTTTCTCAACATTCCCCATTGTCACATCCTTTCACCTCCTTTTCCATTCTCACAAAAACCACTTCTCATTTGACCACTTGTCTTCTCTAGTTTCGCTTGCTTGGAAATATTACTTAACCACTTCCATCACATGATAATATTATGTCAGGGTCCTCCATACGCTTAACTTGTCATCATGAACTTCTCCCCCGCCTCATTCTTCGTTCACTTTTTTGATCGCTTCTTCCACCTGGTATCTCCTACTACCCACTTTTCCCTCCTACTATTATCCTTTCTCCACATATCCTCTTATAACATACATCTAATCTCTTCTGCCTAAAATCACGTTCATTTCCCCCATTTTCCCCTTCTTGATCCATCATCCTTCATACCGTTTCTTCCCATTCTTTTCATGTCTTGTTTCTTCATCCTCATCACCCACATCCTCTCCTCGCTTTCACCTAGTCCTAACTCATCCCACCCATTTTCTTTGCTTTTTCCACTTCATCTTCTCAAATTCCCCCCACATTTCTACCTACACACATGTTTGCCATTATTCTTAACATTCCTCTATCATTCTTTCATCATCTTCTTCTATTCTTGTGTTAATAATTATAAGTGGGATTTCCCTAAAAATCATCAATCCTCATTCCGCATGACCTCATTCACTCCCTTGGACCTTCTAGATTTTCCCTTCATTCCTTCCCTCCTCTAAGCCCACCACTCATTGTAAGGGGGCTTTCCCTAATATCCCTTTGTTGGCGTTACCCTTTCCAATCCTTGTTACCTTTCTCCTTTTCTTCATTTTTTCTCTCACCCTTCCCCACCACTCATTGTAAGGGGGCTTTCCCTAACATCCCCTCATTGGCATTGCCTCCTCTATCCCCCATTCTCTTTTCTTTCCTATTCTTTTCCCTCAATCCCACCCTTTCTTTTTGCTTCTTACCCATCTCTCCATCTTCCCTTTGCCCTCTTCAATATCTTTACTATCTTCATCAGACATCCTTTGTCTATTTTGTCATAGTCCTAATATCCTCATTTCATGTATCTCTACATCTTTTCCAATCGATGTCATTCATCCCCTCTTTCTTCTCTTTACATTCCTTATATTGTTCCCTTTCCACTTATTATCCCCTTTTTGTATCCCCTTCCTTATACATCATTTTATTTGTTATCCTCTTCTCTCTCCCACCCTTCGTCTTATTACCCTTTCCATGTAGCGTCTTCTTCATCCTTTTCCATCATGTTTCCTTCTTACTTCCCCATCGATAACCTAGTTCTTCAGCATTGTCCTGTCTTTTTTATCATACCACCCTCCAGATGCATCTCCATACAGTTTTCTCCATATTATTTTCCTTGGTCTTCCTCGCAATGACACGATTCCTTCAATATTATCCCTATATTCATTCTATCTTCCTTTCCTCTCCCCTAATTTTCACGTTTCTTCTAACCACTTCTCCTTTTCTCTACCACCCCTACCCTTTCGTTCAGTATGTGTCTATTTCTCTTCTTTTCTCTACTCTTTTTCACAATTTCCTCGCCCCTCATCGTTTCTTTTTTTTTCTCCGTTCTAATTCTTATTTCGTCCTCTTTCCATTTTCATTCATTTCACCCCCTACTCCCACCTTGTTTTCTCCTTCTTATTTATCCTTTCCTGTTTCTTGCTTTTCTCAGCTCTATCATTTCTTTCACTTTCACGCATCCCTCTTTATTATCTTTGTTGCTTCCTTCATTTGGCACATCTCTTTATTTCATCCCTTCTCCCTCTACTTTGTCATTTTCCTATTTTTGCCTTGTTTGTCCTTCATCATTCCCTTCTTCCCCTATTATCCCTCTCTCTTATTTCTACCTCTTTCATTTGTTTTTTCCCCCTCCCCTATCTCCCTTACTCTTCTCACAATCAACCCCCAATCCTATCCATTCCCTTTTCTCTTTCCCACACACCCTCACACCTAGCATTCAAGATCGATTGAATCCTTTCTCCATTTGTGTTGTGCAGTCATTCTAGTCTCTTCCACTCCATTATTGTCCTCTTCTCCACATAATTCATTTCTCTTCTTTTCGCGAGTTTTGTCGTATATTCCATTCTCTTCAGTCCTCTCGAGGGGGCATCACCACATATATCCATAATCACATCTTCTCATGACATTTTTGTCTTGGAGGATACTATGGCATCCATCATTCACCACTTTCTATTCTCCCTAACAAACATTCGCTCTACCTTTTGCTTAAGAAAAGTAGATTGAATTCTTCCCCCATCCCATCTAATTTATTTTAAAGGACATTACTTTCATAGTACCCTTCCAAAGAGGGGAAAATGTAGACACCCTAATTTCACATCTATCCTAAATCAATTAATTCCCCTTCCTCATTTCCCACAAAAATACACTTCAAATTAATCAAATATAATTTCATTAATTATCCATTTCAAAATCTAAAAAATAAACAAATCCTCACCACATGTCATTATTCTCCATGTTTTTCTACTATTGAATTAAAAATTCAAATTCATATCCTCACCCACTCTTCATGGTACCCACTCACCTAAAATCCTCCACTTGTGAATTAAAAATCCAAAATCAAATCCTCACCCATTCTTTGTGGTCCCCACTCACCTAATCTTGCCCACATTTTCAAACCATGATTACTTAAATTACTCTAAGTTAATCACTCCCTCAGGCTATAAATACAACCTTACCCCTCCCCTTTAAGGACACGAAGAATAAGCTTGAATGCCCTATCTAAGTTCTTACATCCTTTGAGCAAAGAACATCCTTCTACCTCATCCTAATGCCCAAATAGCCTCATAATAATTTTTCTCATCTAGTGCAAAGTAAGAGGATCATTGTTACAGGAAGGCCTTGCTCTGTCTTGAAGAAAAGAACCTACATATCACACAATCAGGGCTTAATCCAAGTTTCCTAGCCCATTCCAAGGGTTGCTATGGAACGTGAAGGAAGAGGTATGATTATTGGTATTTTACTTCCTTATTAGTAGTGCATTTTTCCCAGCTTACACATAGACCATGCACTAATAAGGGAAGATGGATCAACTTTAGTGTTGTTGAGAAAGATTGAGCCTATAGATGCATGTATATGTAAATGGTCGGATACAAATGTAGCATGATAGTCAGCGGGAGAAAAAGAGATAATGGTGGGGTCATGTCAGTATTAGCGACTAAGAAGTCAAGTGCACCCACATTTGGAGGTGGTGTGGCATGGTATGTATGGTTAGTGGAAGAATCCGTGGTATTTTTGTCACGATGGTGGGAATCATTATTAAAAAATTTGATTTTATCTTTATCCTTAGAGGGAGGAGAGCTAGTATATTCTAGAAATTTGAGCTTATAATTGTCAAGGAGGTCTTGCATGATCATGTGAAGCTTTAGACACTAATTTGTATAGTGTCTCACATAGTGATGATAATCAAAATGAAAGTTTTCATTATAATTACATCCTTTAGGCTAGGATGGGTCCTATTTGAGTGGTGGAGGGAGGGTGATGAGATTACTATCGAGGAGTTGTCGTAAAATAAGATGTGGTGCCATAGGGATATTGGTGAACATACATCGAGGTAGTTATGGTTGAATTTCCTTAGAAAGAGTAATAGCGTTAACAATAAATCTTATTGTCAGTTGGTTTAGATGTAGAGGGTTTAAATGATGTCTTGTTCTGAAAATGAGTAGAGGAGGAGGGTTGTTCCTGATACTTTATTTTGCTAACGGATAAGAGATTAGATTCACAGAGTTTAAGAGTATGGAAAAGTTGATCAAAGGAGGGAAATGTTTCAAAGAGAACACTTTCTTGGAGAGGTGATAACATGATTTGTATAAATAGATCTTGTAGTTTAGTGTTAGCGAGGACATTAGTCATTTTGGCCAGATTGTTCTTATATCTTAAAAAGTTATTAACAAATTTCTCATTGGGTCCCTACTTAATTTGTGCTAGTTGGGCATAAGATATCTTAGAACCGATGTTGATGGAGAAGTGTGTGAGAAAAAAATTAGCTAAATGGGTGAAGGAAGCTATTGAATGAATAAATAAATCATAAAACCAGTGCATGGTGTAGATATGGAGGGTACGAGGAAAACAGTTAGCTAAGAGAAGATGATCATCAAAAAAATCAAGAAAAACAACATGAAAGGTTCAAAGATGCTCATGTGGGTCACCATGTCCATTGAAAATGGGAAATTTAGGAGTGACAAAATTAAAAAAGAGAGGATAAGTAGAGAGGATATGTACAAATGGATTGTGCAACAACAAGGTGAAATCTAAAGATGGAGATGTAGCGGCCTGTTGCAATTTACAAATTTGAGCCTAAAGATCATGATACAAAGAGGTTAAATCTTGATTACCAACAAAGGAGGGATGTCATTGATGTGAGACCAAAGAAGGTATAAAGTGATTGGTAGGAGTGGGAACTGAAACCAAAACAATAGAGATACGGGGAAGCATAGAAGTAGGGGGTGGAATGACTATAGAAGTGGGTAGAGAGACAAAAGAATTGACTTCAGCCAAGTTGGTCGCTTCTTCATGAGCCACATGCAAAAGTAGATCTATATCCTATGGGTGTTTGGTAAGATGATCATCAATAGCCTTAAGTTTGGATTCAGTAAATTCCTTAGCATAATGAACCATGGGAAATAGAGGAAAAAAATCCTAGAAGGTGCAATGAAGAAACGTCGAGTTCACCAAAATGATTAAAAAAAGTTAAACCTAAATGACCTAAAATGAGATAGTAGGGTATTAATGTTAATCTAATTAGGAGGACTAAAACACTGTAGAAATTGAACTAAAGCACGATGGAATAAATGCAAGTAAAATATTCTAAGTGAAATAAAACCCTAAATGTGCAAGATAAGGAAGAGGAATAGCTTAGCTAATTTGCAAAGTCTATCACACAGTGTCGCGGATCTAAAAATACAATCTAGAAGTGTAGACAAACACTCAGAGACCCTACGAATGACAAAGCTGGAAGATCTGAGATGATTAGGGTGTCCCAGGGCACCTTGGTCTACAATTTGGGAACTTTAATCACTATAAATGCTCAAAACCTGAAGATGGTATGGTCAAAAGTTGGTTCCAAGCCTTCCCTATTTTTTGTGCTAGATCTACTAAATGAGTTTTAAAATGACCTGCTATGTAAAGAGAAATATCAAACCCTAGAAAAATAAAAGATACAAATGACTGGGTCAGAATTACCTCAGCCACTAAACTAGTGTACTTATCAGTGAGCACTACACTACATTTCAGACCTGGATGTAGTTTTGGTGGGTGTGTGTGTGCACGCGCGTGCATGTCATGCCCAAGGTTCTCTCGTGTTAGTCACACTTTTTGAAGTAGTGAGTAATAATAACTATAGAAAATATAAATAACATGTCATGTAGATCTCCTATCCTTGGGGCTACGACACTATGCAGCATCGAAAGTTGATGTAGTGGAGGCAAATCTAGTTCTAGGAGCTCTCACATTACATGAGTAGTGATAGTGACCTGATGACTCTTATTATAGTCTTATGACTGTATATGATGTAGGGGTTATTTCAAGCTTAGTTAAGAAACATATTTTTTGGATGATGATTGCTATGAAAAAGATATATGTATGGACCATCCAATTTTGATATATGATATATATATATATATAGTGATATAGGGCGTATATATATGAGATTGATGTTCCCACTATGTGGTGTCTTTATGATATAATGGCATATCAAAGTATAGTGCTATGGCACCTTAATTTTGTGCTAGACATGTCGGGATTTGTATTGTATGTGATGAGTGATGATGTTAGGTATGATAGGTAAGATATGTATGGTGAATGATGAATGTAGAATATATGAACACAATTAATGGCCAAATAGGTGAGATGAATAAAATATTTTGCATACTAGAGCAACCTTCTAAATAGTTGTATAAGCTCAGAATAAATGTGGTCTAATAGATGCACTGATATTTGGGTCTACATGCTGATATATGTGATAATGGTAACATAATTGAAATAGTATAAGGTGATGAAAATAAGAGGGGGGATTAATGATGCCCTCTGGTGTATGGATGAATAGGCTCAGGTAATAAGAACCCTTAGCAGTCAAGAATGAGCTATGTAAGAAAGAGTGCATCATCGAGAAATTATTGAGTGCGCTAGATGAATTGATGAAGCACGTGATGAGAGGTTCTTAGAATAAATCCCTCAACAATAATGTAAGAACCGTAAGAACACAAGTGAATCATCAGGGAGTAAGGTGATAAGTATCACTTACTATAGAACAAGGAGATGAGTAGCGGTGGAAGCATGTTGGATGGAAACAATGTGTGAATATGTGCCAAACTGAATGTCATATGGAGCTGCAATGGAATAAGTGAATGTGGAGGGATGTGAATGCCAATGTGTAGAAGCAACTGGTGTGGTGGATAACATGAATGCAATGGATGCACTAGTGGAGTGATGGCTGGATGTGGTGGAAAGTGCACATGAGTAATATATGGTGGTTATAGATGAGCTATGGCTTGAGAACCTGATGGAGAAGAGGAATCAAGTGGTGTGGAAAACCTTTGTCGAGGTAGAGGATAAATAGACTGCTTATGTGAGCAAGAGCCAAAAGAGATGCTGCAATTTTCCTCTAATTGTTTCAATCTGTCACGAAGGGTAATCCAATCATTTTCCCTATGTCCATTTACATGATGATAATTACAATATGGTTGATTACGATGACATTTTAATTTATGTTGTGAGTGATGATGGTTGGATGGTAAGTTAATTAGGCACTTTTCAAGTAAGGTAAACAATACATCATGAGGTCTAGTATGATGGGAGAAATGTAATGGGTCACGTGACATAGATGGAGTGGAATGAGAAGTAACCTGTCGTGGAGGAGGAGGAGAAGTATGCTGTGGTGGTGGAGTAGGTTGATCCTTCTTGCCTTTCTTGTGAGGAAAAGGTGGAGACTATGTAGGATGCTAAACCAATTTCGATGGAGGAGGAATAAATGATATAATAGAAGTAGATGTATGTGGAGGGTCAATGACATTTACTGAAAGAAGATCTTTCTCTAGATCTAAAACTTGTAGAAGATAATAATAAATGACTCACATATATGCTATTGTAATCTTTGCTTAAGTGTGGGAATCAGACCATGACAGAAAATCAATTTCTTTTCGAGATCAATAGGTTGGAATATAAGTTGATGTATATAAGCATTGGACCATAAGATATAATCCTTGATAGGTTCAGATGATCCTTGATGTGAATTAGGTAAGTGGTCATAAGTAACCTTAGGGCCATTGTTGATGATAAACCAACAGAGGAAAGCATTCTCCATGTCATAGTAAGTACTAATGGACCCAAGGGGAAGATGAGTATAGCATTGCAATGCCTCATCAATAAGATTGTATTGAAATTCCTTAAGTAATAATCTATCATCATAATAGGAGTTCATAAGCATGTGGTAGTGTATAAGATGGGCATGAGGGTCACCAATACCATCAAAACATGTGAATGTAGGCATTGAAAAGTCCTTAGGAAATGTCAAATAATGAATCTTCTTAGGGACAATGTTACCATATAATGAATTGTTGTCAATAGAAGTATAGTAAGCCCTACTTTCTAAAGTGAGAGAATGAATCTGAGATTGTAATTGATGTACAACATGCATGAGAGATATGATATCTTGTGAAGGAACACTGGAAGATGAAAATAATGTATTAAGAGGTTATAACTTGTCATTGTGCGTGATCATAGGAATATCAAGAGATGATAGAAGAGGATTTGATGCTAAGGGCACGCTAGGAGTAGGTGTAAGAGGATCTATAGTAGATGATGTATATGGAATATATATAGTAATGGTGGGACTAGCATCAAAAACATCCCTAATAGGTGATGCAATTGATGTAGAGACCTCTACAAGATAATATGTCCTAATAGGTGTAGATGATGTGAGAGGAGGGGATAAAATGGTAGGAGATGAAGTAGTGATAAATGGGGGTGACTCATGCATAGTATTAGATGTAACCTCATGTGAAAGTAGTGATGGAATAAGTGAGTCACACTTGGTAGTATGAAAATAAGGAGAAACATGTCTATCAACTACTTGATCATGATCAGATAAAGACTCAAAAATGAGAATATCACTAAAGACACTATCTATAAGATCATCAACATAATGCAAAATTGAATGAGAGCCAATATGTGATGAAGGATGAGAAGCAATATCAGATGCTGGAGAATCATGAGATGGGACTATAGTAGTATTTTGAATAGGAGAAGAATCAAAATGCACATGTGGATGATGATCAATAGCAAGCAAATAATCAATAAGAGATTCATCTAAAATTTCCTTAGAGAGATCAAAGGAGGGTCACTAGTAGCCGTATAACATGGTGTACAACAAGTGAAGGCTATAGGATTCTCAACAATGATAATGTCAATAGGATAGTCTTAAAAGCGAGTAGGCACATATTGTTGACCTTCTAAGAGTTCTTGTTGAGTATGAGCTGGCGTAGGAATATTATTACCATAGAGAGTCATGATCTTAGCAATAATGGACTCATCATATATAGGGTTCACACTAAAATGAAACATGATGGGTGAAGAAGATAAACTATTCCTATCCATTAGGGTTTGAAATGGATCATAGGGAAAAATATTCTGAAGTACGGGTTCACCAAAATGATTAACTAAAATATGATTTTTAGATATATATTCTAGGTTAATCTAAGTAGGTATAGAAATTCAATAAATGATGTAAGATGAAATATTGATGCTAAATATTTTATTTTTATATTTGAATAAAATAAAATAATGGAAATATGAGTGATAGGGTATTGACCTAAAGATGACTTATCTCTCTGTGATTTTGGAATAAACTGGATTATGTGTGGATGAAGAAGAGTATGAAGGTACCACCCAAGAAATTGCATAAGCTGAAGATCTGACTAGACTGGGGCACCTGGAAGAGGACTGAGGCATCTATGGGTACTCTGGTCTGTAGTGCAGGCATTCTGGTGTGTAGAAAATCTTAGGATTTGAATCTTAGAGTGTCGTTATATCTTCGCAATGTCTCAATCCTTGTCATGTGATTGTTGCAATAAATTTTCTAATATTGCCATAAACCTATGATGAAGATCTACCTACAAAACCCCTCATAAAGCATAAAATCCCTAAAAAATAAAGATGCATATGAAGGGGTCGTCCTGACCTTAGCTGCCAAAATGGCAGAATTATAACTAAGCGTTGGACTATATTCCATACCCAATGTAGTTCTATGTGCTTGTATGTGCAATTTTGTTCCTATTAATCCCTAGTGCCAATGACACAGAGATAGGGAGCAATAGCTAGATGTAAAATGCAAATGGTGGATGGAATAGAATGAATACAACCCTTCTTATGCAGTGTGTGTGATGAAATGATGCCCAAATGTAGTCCTTTGCCTTAGTAGCTAGCCCTTGATGGTAGATATTCTACCCCTAAGATAGTAGGTATGTTAGTTTATATAGGGATATTTTTCTCAAATTTCGACACTAATGACCTGACATGCCAACTAATACCTAGGGGAAAGAGATAAAAAAATGACAAAGACCGATCTCAAAAAAATAAATTAGATCTAAGTGTTGTTGGGACTATGGCACCCAAAATTAAGGACTGGGACGCCCGTTGGTGCCCTCATACTACCCTTGATTCCCTAGTCAAGGACTAGAGATGACAAATGACCAAATAATGACTCCTGCGACTTCTTAAGAGATGACCAGAACCGTATAAATAACTGATGGCTATGCAAGACAAATGATGACGACGACCAACTAACTAAAAATATGACTAAGGGATAGGTCATTAGTGAATAATTTCTTTACACAAGATCCATATATAAAATAACATATTTTTCGGTATAAATGTAATAAAAAGTGCGTGATTTTGTGACTACACACCCAGTACTGACACAAGTGGTTGGAACTAGTGTTCCACCTAGGCACTCCTATCCTGGAGGTAAAAACATATACATAACAATTTTCAACAGTTACATAGTCTAATTTCTCTTTGAATTTAACAGTTACATAGTTTCAGATTGCAATCAATTACTAATAAGGAACTAACTACTTATCAAGAACCAAAGCATGAATAGATAAGGATGTGGTACCAAGGGCATATGCAGGACAACGATATGCCTAGAATAATGTGTCACTCAAGGGAAGTTACAAATCAGGTTTGTGATCATATGTAATGACACTTATTTGTGGTGAAGCATAAACGGTTAGAGGGATAATCCTATGAGCTCTCCTAATGCACTTTCTCTTAGCGGTGATAGGATGCCTAAATCCAAAGTTTAGCACTGGGACACTCAAATACCTAGTTTGGCGACAAGACACCCAAATCCTTCATATTATTCTAACAAACCCCTAAACTACAAGGACCTACAAGCAGGAACAAATTTCCACTCATTTCTCTTTTAGCATTTCAAGTGTACTCTAACCCCTTGGTTTAGTTTTTTCTAATACACATTTCTAGTTTTACATATTGTTCAAGTTAAATTTCAGTTGCATTTACCATGAGCATTGAATACACTTGTTTTATTTTTTAGGTCCCATCCTATCCCATCCCAATAAAGGAAAATCACACAAAAAATCATAAAGCAAATCTCAAGCACGCTTCGACAAAGACGATATTTCAAGGAACTACACGCACACATCATTATCACTTCACGCACACAAAGGTCACCCCTAGGACGATATACCAAGGAACTAAAAAACACATCATTATCACTCCATGTATACAAAGTTCACCCTTAGGATCATTATCCTTCCCCTCACATGCATCTCCCTTAGAATTCCGTGATACACATTTTACACTATTCCATTTGGCACACTACAACACTCATTTGGCATGCTATTGGGCGCAATATTCTTTCAAATCCCCAAGTTATGTTTTATTTTCTAATTTATGATACTAAATCCTTATTCATGATTATAAATCAGGGGAAAATTTTGTCACTAAATCATGCACTTACTATGTATATCTAGCCTCTAAATACTTCATTTATATTTATGATTCCTAAGCAAGAGAACTAGTCATTAACAACCCTTTTACTTTGATTTGGAATTGCTTTATGTTTTGGATTTGTAACTTGCAATTTTACACACTAGAACTAATATTTCTTATCTCTTATTTCATTTTTTACCTTTTTGAACACTTTATACAAGACCGTCCATTAGGGACAGGAGCACCCTGGTGCCAATGTCCTCTTTGGGTGCTTTTTTCAACTTTCTATATTTTGCCAATTTTTCAGATGCTACTTATTTTTTATATTTGTTTATCACCATTATTTGGGATTTTAATGACAAAACGTAAGCAAAGGAATCATATATATACATGTCTTATTTAACCTCATTAGGAGGAAAACATTTTAGGAGAGACATACTATTACAAGGAGCTAATATTTTCTATCTAATACATCAAAGACCACATTTTAGGACTACATACTTCATTGCATAGGAGGTTTTTATTCTAAATTCCATACGACATATTTACATTGGGAAAAAGTAGTTGTAGTTAGTTATTCTTTGTGTGACTAGTACTAGAGCAACCTAGCTCAAGGGACACTATTTCAATCACACACACTATAACCACATTGAGTTTGAAATGTAGTGTAGCGCTCAGCGACAATCACATTGGGGTGACCGCAGAGGTCAGTCTGGATCAAGCATATGCATATTTTTATTCATTTAATGTGCACTTGAGTATTGTGTAGGTAACTAGGGTTTCTTTTGTAGGTACAAGTGTGATAGAGCATAAGCGAAATGAATTGTTGATCATTCAAATGTGCACTCGCGTCTCAGATCTTAGAAGGGCCGAGTTGTTTGAGACAACAATGGAACCATCCCCAAGTTGAGGGAGCTTGCGCGCTTGAGACGGATCTCCAAAAAAGGTCGGTTCCTCTACCTATTTCTACTGCTACTGGTACTCCTAATGCTGGAAGGGAAAAACTAAGCTAACAATGCCAAGGGGCTAGGGATAATAGGATAACATAAAGGAAAACTAATCTAAGGAAGGTGATAGCACCAAAAAAAGAGGGATGAACACCATCTGTTCTGAGTGAAAATGAAAGGAGCATGAAATAAGGTTAGAAACATGTAACACAAACTAGAACGCATTTATGAGATCAATTTCATGAAACAAAACTAAAAATAGAGCTAAAGGGACGTAAAATGACATAGCAAGCACACAGAGTAAAAGGAAGGCAAGAAAGAAGAATACAAGCACACTAAGGCAGAGAACAGCCACAAAATGATGCTTTTATTACTCCCAAGAATGCACAATTTGTTACAAGAGCACAAGAGGCCGATGTTCACATGCACAAGCCAAATCTAGATGTGTGAAACTCAAAATACAAATATATGAAGTCCTTTGCAAAATGTGTAAGAATCCAAAATTTCCAACATTAACAATGAGCCCAATTCTTACATTCATAGATGAATCAATGGAAGAAGAAGAGGAGGGAAAACTTGAATTTGAAATACAACCACCAACAAGAAGTATTCAATGCCTATATATATACCTGTAAATATGTCAAATGCACTTCCCCAAGTCTATTTGGCGTGTTGGAGAAGGAAGGAAGGAAGATCAGATCAAATCTGGGTGGTTGGAGAAATTGGATCTACTCATCAATGCCCAGAAAGATGTTTTCTCATTTCTCACCTACCAGATCCACCAAGGATTTGGATTTGAATGTCTAGCATTGTAGCCTACATCAATAGCTATCCATTGAGACTAGGTGTGCGCTGATCAAAGCTCTGTAGCAAAACATATGGTTGTCAAAATATTGTCAAAGCCGTCTACACACACAAAACACGTGGCGCGCGCGGATTGGATTAAAGGACAACCAACTATGTAAATTTTCTTGTCGTTTCTGCCACATGTCACTCATTGATTTGTTGCGAGTATTCAGTGCCTTGTTGGCATGCTTTGATTGGTTGCGTGTGACACACTCAAGCATGTCAAAGAATTATGTGGCATGGAATGGTGTAGTGGAGGTCGCAAAGGTATACACGTGGAAGAATGAGGTGTGGGAGGATGACAGAAGGAAGGCGCGTGTAAGTACAATGCGCTCAAAGGAAATGGGGGAAACGGGTGAGTGGGAAACGTATGGTCAAGGCGCAACTATTAAAAATTAATGTGTGGGGGCACCCGAGAGGTCCAGGGACTTAGCAGATTTAAGCAATTGCAAGGCACACGTGCAGGATGACTGCCTGCTAGGAGGAAGGCGAATGTGTAGAAGATGTGTGAAGGGGAAGAGTGGAACAAATACGAAAAGGAAAATAGAAAGTGGAGAAGGGGAAGTGTGCAAGGGTGCGCGAGGAATGTGTGACCAAGTGAATGTACCAAGGAGATTATTGAGGTGTATGTAACTTGTAATGAAGATCTTAGAGCCAGAATATGTATGTAATTTTTCCAAATAACTAGGAGAGTTATTTGGATAACAGTTTTGGCGACTTTCAGGGCCATCTGCTTACTAGATGAAGGAGATCAGTAGCTTGGATCATCCATTAGGCATGGATTTTTCTAGGTAATCATGAAATTCTTATTTGTAGCTTTGAAGAACTCTTATTAGTTGAAGAATTATTTCATAACTCTATTATAAAAAACTACTGAAAACTGCTAGAAGATAACCGACATCCTAGAAGCAAAAGAAGAGTGTGTGCAAGAATCACATGAGAAGAAAGAACTATGTACAAATGGACAATGTGCGTGTAGTGCACTTAGAGGAATTGAAACTACTCTAATATTTACAAAATGATGTAGCAGAGTTAATGAAAGGGTTTTAGAAAAATCCAATTTATTGGGATTTACAGTGTGCCTCCATTAAGATGAGTTAACTCAAAAGAGTTAGCCTCCTTACATGAGCTGATGATGTATGGGCCACTCCAAAGTGCATCAAAATTTGAATGGTGCCCTAGTTAAGCTTTGTCAGCATCCCATTTCAAGACCAAGTCCCCAAATTTGAAAGCTTGAGGCCTAGCCTTTTTGTCAAACCACTTCTTTGTTGCTTATTGATGTTGTTCTAGCTTGATCATGGCAGAGTTCCTTGATTCTTCAAGATTAACCAGCTCTGTCATTCTGAATTCTCTCTAGTTTTTGCCTTCAAACTCTAGCTGTTGGGAAAGCGCTAAGGATTTCAGCTCAAGCATCAAAGGAAGGGTAGCCTCCTTACAATAGAAAAGCTTGTAAGGAAAATTTCTTATTGCTTTCTTAACTGTGATACTATCTTCCCAGAATGTGTATGCAACCTTTGTATGCCACTGTCTTTGGTTGATTTTCATTGTGCACTTCATGATTTTTATTAGGTTCTTGTTTGTTGACTCTACCTAGATAGATGCCCATATTTAGACCATTACCTTGGGGGTAATATTTGGAAGAAGTCTTCAGATAGATGCCCAGATTTAGAGCCTAATAAGTGATTTTAGTGCCAAGGAAGGCTTTTTAATTATTAGAGATAATGGTTTGAGGAACGCCAAACCTTGTCACTATACCTTCGAGAAAGTCAAGGATGACTGACTCGGTTGATTCCTTGAGCGTGACAGCGTTTGTCCATCTGGTGAAGTAATCCGTAGCTATTAGCACACACTTGTGTCCAACACTTAAAGGTGGATTGATCATGCCTATGAATTTGAGACCCCATTACGCAAAAGGTTGATCCATTTGGATTGGTTAGAGGGGAAGCACTGTCAATTTCTTCTTTCTTGCAAAGAAAGTGCAATCTTTGCACTTTGTGACCCACTTGTGTGCATCTACAAACAAGGTAGGCCAAAAGATACTAGTAAATTTGGTCCAGATTATTAGAAATAATCTAACACAATAATATCATTAAAACACATGATATAAAATGCTATATAAAATTCATCTAGGATAGTATTTCATATAAAGAGTTTACAATATATAGGAGGATGTTTTCCTTAATACAAGGAGTCAACATCAATCCTCAACAACTCTCAATCCCACATATATCTCTCCATGAATCTCTCAAGCTTATCCCTATGATCACTCACACTCCTATTTATGAGTTGTGCATTACAACTATTTGCACACTCATGTATTATTTAAATATTAAATAATACTAATATTCAAACCATATGTTCACACTATGAACAATTATTTCCTAACAGATACCTATCATTATGATCTTCATCGTTGTAGTTTTGGCAGAGAAGTGTCCACCAGAGAATCCATTGTGAAATTATTCTAACACTTTTTCAATTTGTGTGTCATCGATACACCTTTACAGTACACCATCAAGATTATTTTTGAAGAGAATAGCATCAACAAAAACATAAGGAACAGATTATAGCCTCAGATGTCTTATCTTTTCCTAGTTTAATCCAGGAGGGTATGTGCCCTCAAAAAGAAATGTGATCATGTCCTTCATCCAATCGTGTATGCAAGGATTTGCACTCTGTTCAAATTCTACGTGCGGGATATCTTCATCCAAAAACAAGGCAACCTAAGTTCATTCTGTGCATCCTCAGTAAGCTACTTGTAGAGCACACTACCTCTTACCAGCTTAGTGGCTTTGATAGTCACATCATACTCAATTATCTTAGTCACCCATCGTGATCTTTTTTCACTGATTTTTGCTCCCATGATGAATTATCTAACACTGGAGTGAGAAACTAATACCTTGATGTGATTTGTGGTGAGCATGCTCTTAAATTTCTTGAGCACATACATGATGGCGTAGACCTTATTTTTCATGTGATTGTATTTTAATTCATAATCCTTTAGTTTCTGACTAAATAAAGCCACTGGTTGTTTTATCCCTTGTTCATTTTATTTTGTTAGGACAGCAGTGACACTTGCATCAGCGCCATAAGCATAGCGGAAGAAATCATTGGAGTAATCCGGGTTGATGAGTGTTGGCGCATAAATAATTTCTTGATTGATCTTGTTGAAGCTCTCTTTTCCTTTTAATGTCCATCTGAAGGTTATGTCCTTCTTGAGTATCAGAGTGATGGGCCGAACCATTCTTGCAAAGTTAGGAATGAAACACCTAACAAAATTGATCTTACTGAGGACGGATTGCAAGGCCTTTTTGTGTGCTAGTAGGGAAAGAGCTAGGATAGCTGAAACGTGCTCAAGATTGATTTTTATGCCATCCTTTGAAACCACATGGCCCAAAATATTACCCTGCACCACTGCAAAATTACACTTCTTGGGGTTAAGATACACCCCATACTTCCTACAACTCTCAAATACTTTCTCCAGGTGCGCAATGTGATCCGCGCTCTTCTTTGAGAAGACTGTAATGTCATCAAGGTAAACCAAGATGAATTCATTGATGTGACCTTTAAAGGCAATATCAATGGCACGTTGAAATGTTATGCCTGCATTTAACATACCAAAGGGGATCTTCTGATATGCATATGTCCCCCACTTGGTTGTAAACATTGTTTTGAATTCATCCTCTTCCTTAACCAGGATATGATTGAAGCTCGAGTATCTATCCAACATAGAGAATCTTTACGCGTCATCCATAGTCTATAGAATCTGCTCCATAGAAGGCAAAGGATAGTGATCCTTAAGGGATGCTTTATTCAAATCTCTGAAATCAACACACATTCTGATTTCACCATTCTTATTGCATACCGGAACTAGATTTGTGACCCAAGTAGAGTATTTAATGGGGAAAATAATCTTTGCCTCAATGAGTTTTGAAAAATCCTTTCTCATGAGGGGCTTTATCTTTGGATTGACTGGCCTCTACTTTTTTCTAACGAGCTTGACACTAGGATACAATTCAATGGAGTGTTGAGCAATAATTAGATCAAAATATTTGAGTTCTTCATACTCCCATGAGAAGATATCATTGTTTTTTTGGTAGAGAGATATGAAGGCTTTTTTTTCATCATGTGTGCAAGCTTTACTGAGCAACATATCCTTTCTATGAGAAATCCTGATTGGAATACAATCTTCTTGCATCATGTGCATATACCTTTCCTCACCCTTGAACTCATCATTAGGGCTAAACATTTGTTCTAAGGTGACTAGCCCTTTAGGCAGCTTATTTACTTCAGTTGAATCACCTGGTCACCATAGCTATCATGCAATTCAGCTTGTATGCTTGGTGAGAACTCAACTTCATTCTGGATAAACTGGACGATTTGTGCGTTGATGTCAAACACTTTCTAGCTGGTGTTGTTATTGGGAATGGATGATCCAATCACCATCTTGATGTGCTGAGTTTTTTTCTTTTACAAAGTCCTTCGCAATGGAGAACTTTGAACCAAGTGCGGCCATCTGATCAGCTTCCTTATTCAACTTGTGTGGCACCACATGTAGATTTAAAGCATCAAAACTCTCAAGGAGGCCCCAAACTCTATGTTTATAAGCTTTGAGAAGCTTATTTTTTGTTAAGCACTTGTTGGTAACCTGGTGGATAACCAATTTTGTATCTTCAAAAATCTACAGTGCCTTCATCCTTTTCTTCTTAGCAATGAGAAAGCCATGCACCAACACCTCATACTCTGCCACATTATTAGAGCATGCAAACTACAGCCTGTGCATGAAGAATAATTTCTCATCCTTAGGGGAAATGAGAACCAGTCCTACTCCTGCACCATTTCTGCTTCTAGATCCATTAAAGTATAACTTCCATAGACTTGGTTCAATTTGGTCTTTCTTGAGCGCACGTGACAACATAACTTCTTCTTAAAGAATGCAGTAAGTACCAAGCCTAGTTTCATAAGCTTCCAATTCTTCATCATATGGGTCAAATTTATGGTGCCTCTCTACCCACTAATCAAGTACTAGATCAGGGATAGAAGGTGGAAGAGGATGCTCTTTAGGAAATGAATCTTGTTCTTGGATTAAACAGTTGGCTTGGAGAGGGGATGGGACATATGACTCTACATGATAGGAAAACATAGGCTCATCTTGTATGGTAAACCGGGTACCATACCTTATCTTGAGTAACATATGAGACCAATCAGAAGACAAGTAACCACCCACTTTAGCAGTAAATTCCCATAACATACATAAGGTAAACAAAGGAGGTAGATTAATGATTGACACATCTTGAGTTATTGTTAGACTTGGAAATGCATGAAGAGTTAACTCAATATCCTTGATAATTCCTAAAGTATTAACAATTGAACCATCAAGCTACATGACTCCTTTAGACAAGGGGATATAGCTAAGACCTAGGACATCAACTATCTTCTTAGGCATGATAGAGGTACTAGCGCCTGAGTCAATCGTACAATTATGTACTAGGTGTTTGCTTATAATCAAGGACATATAGAAGGGTGGGGTTTTAACAACTTTACTTACTTGATTCTCCTCTTCTTGGGAGATGTTGATATAAGCGTTTGGCTTCTGCATAGTTGGATCAGCACATGGAAGTTAGGATAGGGCCTCATACAGTAGATCCCATTGAGAAGGAATTGTCAGGGCATCCCGAATTGTGACATTTATGTTTGTTCTCTTCATCTGGTCCACAATGCTAAATGAAAGACCCACTGACTTGTAGATTTACAACACAATATCCCTTCTTAACTATTTAGGCGTGGAAGCAATGGCCTTAGTTGGCACAGAGGTTTGATCTACCAAAGGAGGGGAGCGCACAACTTTAGAAGGATTTTTGCATGGAGCCTCATTTGTAGGGACTTGAGTGCTTGTGCTATTGGATGCCTTGGCTTCATCTTTCTTCTTCTGAGGGTCTACTTGTGTTGCTAGAATTGTGACCTGCGCGTCTGATTCTATCATTCTCTTATTATATCTTGTGTTGTCCGCAACTTGGGCGCTCGGTCTATTTGAATCATCTGTAGCTTGGTTAATTACACAAAAGTCTCCAATGCCAAAGAACATAAAATTTACCTCTAAAGGGGATTCTGGTCATTTTTGATTGTCTTCCTCAGAGGTACTTGTTGAATTATCACAACTTGAAGCATTATGGATCATGTATGCTTGGGCACGCGCATCATTGACACAGTGATATTGACTATGAGGCATGTTGTAAGGGAAGCACCATTCAAACTCTTGTACCAAATTTTTCTGAACTGGAACAAGCACTTGACTTGCATTGGGTGCTGGAAGAGAAGGCGCAAGAGGAACAACTTGCAAGGGCAGATGTGCGTTAGGATTCCATCTATCATTTTTTTGGTTGGGCGCGTACCTTTGGTTTCCATATTGATTTAGTTGCAATGAATAATAAGTGATATAAAAATAACTAAGAATAAAGTTGTTCCATAGATGTTAGCTCCTAAAATGGACACTAGCACCCAAGTGGGCCTTTTCCATGAAAGGTATTGAAAATATCTATGCATTCAAAATGTTAATTTAGTATTTTGGAAGATAATTTATTCATGGTTCTCATTTTCCTAAATCTTGTTATTTTAACTACACATTAAGTTATTTTAAATTCTCCAAGATTGTCGCTTCTCCGCCTCGCTAGTTTCTCGGTGCTGCTATGCTGATCATCAATGTTTTCTTTGTCGAGCAGCAGCTGTTTGGTCGCTGTAAATCAGTTGTTTTTCTGCTGATTTGCAGCTGTTCGTCTTGAGTTTTATTATGTGCAGGTTTTTTCCTGCTTCTGTTCTTGCTCTTGTGAGTTGGGCCTTATTTGTTCACATCTAGCTTTTTGAGCCTTCTTGTATAAGGGTATAGTCCCTTTCAAAAAACTATTTGCCAATAATTAAAAAAAAAGTTATCTTTTCTTGTTCCAAACCACTAACCCTTTGTCTTGTAACTTGAACAAAGTCACAAATTCATATCATATCTCTACTACTTTTATCACTCAATAATTTTATCAATCTATCTTCAATCTGATCCAATCATCCATCCATTGATCTTCATCAAGCAATCTTCATCAAATCAAAGGGGAGATGTTGTCCAAATTATCCCACTAATATGAACCATAATCAATCAATCAATCAAGAGCACATTCAAAGCAACAAGATAGGAGTCTTGAAATCTTGTAGGTAAGTACATGTATTATACTCTTTATCCCTTCTCATCTTGCTTAATCTGAGGTAGATTGATAGTTGTGTTAGTTTAAGGAATTAGTTAGTTCAATTCTTAGTTTTGCATTAGCATACCAACACAATTTTGGTCTACACTTTCAAGAACCATATCATGTGCTATATATAAGTCATAGGGTATGCACCACATGGGTTTTTTGAAAAGGCTTTGGACCCTTTTTTAGAACTTTAAATCCCCATGAGCAAAACTAATTCATGTATTTCTTTGTAAGTTTCAAGTGTTTGACCAAATGACGTAAAGTGATATATTTTCCTAGCATATTATAATTGCAACTTATAGAAGAGATGAGCATTACCAAGAGCCATTGATATTAATTCACCAATTGTAAAAAAACATATGGCCATCTCGATAAATTCACCTTTGCCATCATATTATAAAAATGGGTTTGTTGAAAAGGTCTTGTAAAATTGTAAGTGAATACATTTGGAAAGTATAAAGGCAAACTCTAAAGTCTTTTCCATTATCCTCTTAGCTTGCACCAAAGTGGAATATTTTCATATGTTCCTTGTTGGGATAATTAACAATGATATTAAAAACAAACTAAAATTAAACATTATTTCACCAAATGTAACAAACATATATTCAACCCAAATATGTTCTTTTAGTTGTGTATGGACTTAGGCTTCCTGATAGGTAGTGATGAAATATGATTATAGGTCCAGATGCGCTTATACTATATGGATTCCCTAAAATCTGATATTCATGGTGTTATCAGATGATTGCATTGGTAAATGCAGGATTTCATGCAATTTCCCCATGTTAGGATCAAAGTACAGATGAGCAATAAAAACAAAAATAAAAGAAGCATGCAATTACAGGATAAACCCAAGAATTGACATGGTTCACCCAATTTGGGCTACATCCACTAGAAACAAGTATTCCCTATCCTTTATCTAGTCCTGAGGAATATAATACAATTATCTCTTTCTCATACTACAAAGTGAAAATCCACGCATATATATATAACTTGTTCACCTCTTTGTAAAAGTTTGCTTCGACCAAAAGAAACCTAAATATCACATGCTTATTAAAATAACAACTCTAGAGTCTATTAATAAGACAATGTTATTTTTATCCATGACCATGATTTCCTCCCAAAAAATAGAAAAACAAAGAATAGCAAACTACCACTTTAACTTGCAATCAGGCTCCACAACTTCAACAATCCCACGTGGAGACTGATTACTACAACCCAATGTTACAACTCATCCTCAGACTCTTCTCTAACATGTTTCTCTTCTTAAAGATCAATCTTGAAGACCTAACAAAGACGAAAAGCCTTCTAACTTCTCCTTTGTCACCGCCTTTGTCAACATATTAGCTGGATTTTGACTTATATGGATCTTCTCTAGCTTAAGTTTTCCGTCCTCCAAAACTAATCTAATAAAGTGATACCTGATTTGTATATGTTTGGTTCTCGAATGGAATGTTGAGTTATTTTTAATATGAATTATAATTTGGCTATCATTGAATAACATGTAATCCTCCTACTTCTTTCCCTTCTCTTCGATGAACTGCTCCATCCATAACATCTCCTTACTTGCTTCTGTAATAGCAACATACTCTGTCTTTGTAGTAGACAAGGCAACAATATTCTGTAGTTTAGAAATCCAACTAACTTTCATGCCACCAACAATGAATACATAACATGTGGTGCTCCTCCTACTATCCAAATCTCTAGCCATGTTTGCATTAACACATCTATGTAAGGAAACCTTGGATCCTCCATAACACAATTATTTGCTACTAGTCCCTCTCAAGTATCTAAGAATCCACTGGACATCATTCTATTGTTCCTTTCCTAGATTACTCATGTATTTGCTGACGACTACCATTGTATGGGAAATTTATGGTCTTGTGCATACCATAACATACATCAAACTTCCAACTGTTGAAGCATATGGAACTCTGGACATAAATTCAATCTATTCATTTGTTTTCGGAAACTATTTCTTACTCAACTTGAAGTGCCCTGCTAATGGTGTACTCACTAGTTTTGTATCCTGCATCCTAAACCTTTCCAACACCTTGTTCACATACCCTTCTTGAGACAAAGTCAATATTATAATCTTTTTGTCTCTATTGATTCTCATGCCAAGAATTTTATTTGTTGCACCTAAATCCTTCATGGAAAATTTATCAAATAACTGTCTCTTTAGCTCATTTATATCCTGCATGTTTGACCCTTCCATAAGCATGGCATCCAAATACAACAAAAAGATAATATAGTTTCCATTATCTAGTGTCTTAAAATAAACACACTGATCAAAATGACATCTAGAGTAACCTTGTTCTATCATGAACCTGTCAAATCTCAAATACCACTATCTTTGAGATTTCTTAAGGCCATACAATATCTTCTTGAATCTACACACCAATTTCTCCTTCCCCATGAATTCACATCCTTTTGGCTGCTCCATATATATTTCTTCATCCAAATCACCATGAAGAAAAGAAGTTTTTACATCTAATTGTTCAAAATGCAAATCTTCCACAGCTACCAAACTTAAAACAGTTCTAATGGATGTCATTTTAACAACAAGAGAGAAAATTTCATCAAAGTCTATACCTTTTTCCTTTGCAAATACCTTCACAACAAGTATTTCCTTGTACCTATTTTTTCCACATTATTCTTCCTTCAACTTGTAAACCCACATGTTCTACAATGCTCTCTTTCCTGCAGGTAACTGAACCGAATCCAAAGTTGGTTGTGTTCCAAGGAATCCATCTCCTCATCCATGCCCTGCTCCTAATTTTTCCATGTTTCTACCTGCATTACTTCTTCAAAACTTTTTGGTTCTCCACCATCCATAAATAAACAATAGTAAAGCAAATACGAAGATAATATTGTAAGAGGTCTACTTACCCTAGTAGAATGTGTCATAATATTTTATAGAGTTTGAGGCTCTTGTTGTTCTTGCTGATTTTGATCCACAGAATGAACACTGAATGTGCCAGGATTGATGCCAACTTGTTGATTTTCTATCCCTTTGAACACTTCTCTATATTTTATTTCATCAAGTGTCACATACTCATACTTTTCTAGCTTCTTATCATGTAGTTATTCCCTGTATATAACCCTTTCATTGAAAATAACATCCCTACTCCTAATGATTTTTTTCTCATTCAATATCCATAACCAAAATCCAAAATCATTAGTGTCATACCCAATGAAGGTACATTTATTTGACTTAGCTTCTAGCTTGGACCTATTCTCTTTATTAATGTGAGTAAATGCTTCACAACCAAAACTTTTCAGAAAACAACAATATTCTTTTACCTATTACCTGTCTAAGCCTCCTCTAGTACTTCACCTTCCAAAGCACTTGAAGGTCCTTTGTTTTTCAAGTAAACAACAATATCTACAACATCTGCCCAAAATTGTAAAGGTAATCCAACTTGCAATCGCATTCTCCTTGCATGCTCCATGATAGTCATATTCATCCTTTCTTACACACCATTATGTTGTGGTGTTCTAGGAAGTGTCTTCACCCTACAGATTCCATTTTGTGAATAATAGTTATTAAATTCATTGTTGTAGTACTCTCAACCATTATCTGATTTGAGACACTTCAAATTCAAACCTGTTTCATTCTCAACCAGAGATTTCCACTTCTTGAAAGTATCAAATACATTAGATTTATTTTGTATACAATAAACCCAAACCTTCCTAGTATCATCATCAATAAAAGTAATATAATATTGTGAACTACCAAGAGAAGATACCTAATCCGGCCCCCACACATTTGTATGAACAAGCTATGACTTGTGATCCTTCTTGGTTGATCTAACCTTGATAAATATCACATGATTTTGTTTCCCATACACACAATTCTCACAAAATTCTAGGTCTATGTTTTTCAAATATGACAACTTTCCCTGTGAATGTAAAATCTTCATCCCCTTCTCACTCATATGGCCAATTCTGTGATGCCATAGAGTTGTGTCTATATCTGTAGTAGCTAAAATAGAAGAGGGGTTAGTACTAATAGTGGATAAATACAAATTATCTACTTTAATACCTCTTGCAACCACAAGAGAACCCTTAGTAACTTTCCAATAATCTGTTGTAAGTGTAACCATATAACCCTCATCTCCTAATTCCCCTACATAAATTATATTCCTCCTTAAGCTAGGAACATATCAAACATTATTCAACACCCAAGTGTTATCATTCTATAATTTAACTTGAACACTACCTTTTCCAACAATGTTACATGGCTCAACACCACCAAGATATACATGCCCAAAATTCACTTGGACATAATCTTAAAAATATTGTCTATGAGGAAATGCATGAAATGAAGCACCAGAATCGAAAACCCAAGATTCTAATTTACTATCCAAAGAAAGAATGATAAAATCTTGTAACACACCACATGTTGTGTTTGTCTCTTTATTACCCTCTTGTTGATCTTTCCTTGATTTTAAAGACCAACAATATTTCTTTGCATGTTCTAGTTTTCCACAATTCCAACATAACATTCTGCTTCTAGATTTAGATCTTCCCTTCTTAGACCTTCCACGATGTTTAGGACTCTTTATTTTTGCCTTCTATCTTCCCCTGTTCTCTACACTCAAATCATTACCAGATGACTCACCTGTGCTTTTTCTTCTCATCTCTTCACTATGAATCACACCAATAACATCATCAAACTTTAAAGTGTTTTAACTAGAAAAAAAATTACTCACAGCCATAACCAAATTATTCCAACTTTCAGAAAATGAGCACAAAATAAAAATATCCCTAACTTCATTATCAAAAGTTATTCCTATAGAGCTTAATTTATTAGTAACCGTGTTGAATTCATTCAAATAATCATTTACTAAATCACCTTCTAACATCTTCATATTAAACAAAATTTCATGAGAAATACCTTATTGGAGGCTGAGGATTTTTTTATATAATTTACCTAATTTTTTTTGTCAATTCTACCATTGTCTTTTCCTTATAAATATTGAAAGCTACCATTGTTTCCATGCACAACCCTATGGTTACCAGTGCCTTCTAATCAAGAACATCCCATTCTTCATCTTTCATAGCTGACAGCTTCAAAGCTTTTCGTTTCAATAGTAGATAAAGATCCTTCTGATATAGGTAGTCCTCCACTTACATCTTCCATAGCTAAAAATTATGGCCGTTAAGATTCTCAACCCTGAACTTGTTATCTTCTGCCATTGTTCCCACTCAAACAAGAAACCCTCATGTGAGATTTTTCTACCAAAACAAAATCCTACTCTACTCCCAATTTTTAGGATCGAAATACAGATGAGCAATAAAAACGGAATTAAAACAGAAATAAAAGAAGCATGTAATCACAAGATAAACCCAAGAATTAATGTGGTTCACCCAATTTGAGCTACATCCACCAAAAACAAGTCAGCCTTATCCTTTATTCAGTCTTGAGGAATATAATACAATTCTCTCTTTTTCATATTACAAAGAGTAAATCCATGCACATATATATAACTTGTGCACCTCTTTATAAAAGTTTGCTTCAACCACATGCAACCTAAATATCACATGCTTATTAAAAATTTGCTTCAACCACAAGCAACCTACATATAACATGCTTATAAAATATCAACTCCAGTCTATTAATAAGATAATGCTATTTTTATCCATGACCATGATTTCCTCCCTAAAATTAGAAAAATAGAAAACCAAACTACCACTTTAACTTGCAATCAGGCTCTTTAACTTTAACACCCCTGACTTTAGAGGCTATGGATTGTCCGACGAGCCTTCTAAAATTGAGAAAGGAACCTATGCAGACCTTGTGGAGAATATGGCCGGACTTCTTGATGCATTTGGTATTTAGAAATCAAGTACCCACAACAATTTTCTTCGAATTTGTAGGAACTTTTTATTTATATTCTCTAACCCATATTCTTATTTTTGCAAGCATTTGTTTGGGGCACCCATTGCCTATTACCTAGACCTCTTGTAACCTGATCGAGTGAGAGGAATTGTAACATTGGGTATATCTTACTTGAGACCGGGTGGGAAAGTGCTTCAGATGGATTTGTTTCCTAAATACTTTTATAGCAATCACTGGTAGGTCACTATCTCTTCCCCTAATTCTACAAAATAATTTTTTTCCTTATGCTATATTGTTTCCTAATGGGAATTTTTTCCTATTTCTCATATAGGAGCTTGGAAGAGGTTTGATAGACTTTAGGCGGTTTGATGTAAAAACAGTGGTAAGAAATATATATACACTATTTTCATGGAGTGAGCTGCTAGTGGCAGAAGAGGGTAAAAAGATAATGGATCTACATGATCCAACAACTCCATGTCCACCTTGGTTTACTAAAGATGACCTTCAAATGTACTCAAGCTTGTATGAAAAAGCAGGGTTTTATTTTCCCTTACAAGTTTCCTACATTGCTATGGCCAAGTAAAGCTAAAAATTGTTTGTCTCTCTCTGTAAAGATATTATAGCACACAAATTTATATGGTATGCGTTTTTTTATGCTGACTTGCTAAAATAGGAGTAGATTGGGGGAGATCAAAAATTATTTTATCCAAGCTCCCACTCTTCTAATAATGGGTACCATAGATTATGTTCTAAAATTTCTAGGAATGGAGTATTACATCAACAACAATATGCTCAAGTCTGATGTGTCCAATCTAGAGATCAAATTCTTTCCAGAAGGTAGTCATTTTGTTCAAGGGAAATTATGTGAAGAGGTGAATAATATTGTCCTTGGATTCCTCAATAAGCAGCTATAATGTCAAAGGTAGTATGAGATTTGGCAGATGAACACCAATGGTCATAGTCATATAAATAAAAATGGTTATAAAGTATTTTATTGTCTTGTGAATGGGGATATGATATGTAGGTAGAATTTATGGTAGCGATCAGCTTCATTTGGTTTTGTTTCGAGTTCAAATGAACATCAAAGATACGACATATTTAATATCTAATCAGAGGGAATTTTTATGTCGTTTACTATGTAATACATTTTTTTATTACCATCTATTATAAGCTGTAAAAAAAACTTTATTACTATCTATTGTAAGATTCACTTTGTACTCTAGATCCCAACTGTCTTATTGTTGAAGTTTCATATTATTTTATTTATTAAGTTATCATCATCTTGGAAACAATTCATTTGCAAAATGAGATCAAATCAGAGCTAACTTTATATCTACAATGTGTTGTTGTGTTCACATTATATTGTAAGGTACAAATCCCAAAAAATAATGTAAGGGTTAACACAAGCCCAATTTAGCTAAATAGATACTCTAAGATCATTAGCACCTAGTTATTATCCACCAAATACTAACAAATACTAAAGGAATTTGAAAGATCTAAATGCTTATCCTTTAATAGAAATAAATTTAAAATCAGAAATCTCGTATGTGGATGGTGTTGTGCCATTAGAGGAAAATCTTAAATGGGTGCAACAATACACAAAACAATAAAAAACTTAAAATTACAACTACTAGCTTAGGAATCCAACTAGAAGTTTATTCACCTCACAATTGATATAATACTACACTAGATATTTTAAGAAAAAATCTTTGGACCAAGAGCTTTAATAATATTATCTAATAACACTTCTACGCTAGGTGGTTTAGAATACAATGAAGGGAGAAAAAGAGTTTTTAGCTTAACCTTGATTTAGACATGTAGGGAACTTGCAGGAAGGAATCAAATCTTGATTTTTCATAAATATTTGAGGGAATTTTGGGGCCGTCCTCAATAAACCAAGGTATATAATAAACCAATGTATAGAAGTTCAGGATCGTACAAATCTATTATATCTTTACCCACTGGAATTGACATAAGGAATGGATTGATTAGATGGAGGATCATGAAGACAAGGGTCGTTAGATAGACGATCCAAAATAGCACTCACCTTATGCGGTGGCATATCTCTAGGGAGATACATGGTTTCTAGGGATTTTTTCAGAACAACCTTGCATTTGGGATGCATTTGAAGTAACTCATACATAGAAATATGAGGAATTTTGGGAGCCATGATAGAAAAATGATTTTCAGAAGAAGGATTCGAATGACTGATCATGAGTAGCGTTCACCAAATGATTAAATAAATATAGGAATTTATAGATGCCTAAATTTGATTGCAATGTAGCAGTAAATGAATAAACAATTAAATACAAAAATATATCCAAGCAAATAAGAAATTAATATTTAAAACCCTAAGTGTAAATGAGGAGATAAAATGACTTAGTTGTTTCATTATGATCCTGAAGGTACAAAAAACTTTCAAACTGGAAATTTAGAAATGAAGACTGTCACAATGAAGCCCAAAAAAATGCAGAGATGCTACAATATGCTAGACTAGGGAGCCTATGGAGGGTCAGGGGCACTTGGGGCACCCTAGACCTATTATGGTTGCATGTGACTGCTCAGAAGCTCTGAAAACTAGTTTCTATGGGTCGTGATATGTTAGTTGTCATTCGCTTCTTATCGCACCAAGTTCATAGATGTGACTTGTAACCTGCAATGAAGAAATGACCTGAAAAACCCCAAAAAACATCAACTCCTAAAAATAAACTAATGCAAGTGAGGGGTCAGACTATCCACAAATGTCACGCAACAAACTTACGACCGAGCGTTGCACTACATCTCAGACCCAATGTATTTTTGTGTGTGTGTGTGTGTGTGGAATTGTTCCCTAGGCGGCTCTTGTGCGTGTCACACTTGATAATGAGCAAGTAGCTAGATGTAAGAAATGTAAATAGATGTGTGCATGAAAGAGTTAACTTCCCCTCTTATGTGTTTATGTAGAAGTATTAGTCCCTTTCCCCTGTGTGTGGATGCTAGATGGGTCTTGAATGCTCTTGATAATGGCCTTTGAATGCAACCTTAGGTGGTGATAGCTAATGTTTAGTGCTTGGTATTTTATTATGATACATAACTTTATATTTATATGATTCCTTAGCTTGAATTTCATAATTAACCCCGAAAAGGCCGACTACTAAAAATATAAGATGCCCAAATGGATACAAAAGACCCAAAATATTTGAATAAAGTACAAAGAGTCTGGGGGTGCCCAGAGGGGATGGGGGCGCCTGGCACTGGCGTTTTGGCTGAGCACTAGTGTCCAAGATGAGAAGTGCTGAAGTATAAAATGACAGACTGGGAAATCAAGAGTGTAAGATCAAGAGTGGCAACAAAATTCAAGTAAAGATGGCCAAAGACATGGGTTAATTAGTACTTTCCTTAAGAATAATATGAATAGTAGTATGCGATCGGGACTAGATAGATACCCAAAGAGCGTGATTTTGTGTCTATGGTTAAACTAATGAAGAATTTGAAGAAATTTGAAAAAAGATTATTTAAAATTGATTTCAAATTTTAGACATAATTTTGTTGAGTGGGAAAATGATGTAAAACTAAAAGCAAAGTGGTCTTCCAAGGTAGAAATAAAGAGGATCACTATTGATAAATGTTAGATGCTGTAAAAGATCAGATGTATTGACAAGTTGAAAGGACTTAAATATTTATATGTTATATCTTTCAATCGACACTTGACTTATATACTAGAATATATAGAAATGTGCATGGTATTACACCCCCCATGGTATACGTATGTTTGTCATTTTGACAGGACAAATTTTATCTATCACTTATTAAAACTAATGATATAATCATATAGAAAAGACGAAATAAAATTATTTTCCTTGTCTTAAATATAGCTCCACTCTTTAGGTACCCCTGGTGTTTCTACCATGAGATTATGTGCAAAAACTAATTACTGTGTTACTGTTAAACACAACTAAAATTAAAAAAAATAGGCCTTGGTTAAAGAGAATGCTCTTCGTTGAAAGACTTTGGAGAATTTGGGCATTGTGTCAGAGCAGATAAAGAAATCTTTGGTTGGGATGAAGCACCCAAAGCCGTGAACATTCAAGTTTAAGATGGATGTTATGCATATATGGATCAAAACTATGCTTACTAACTAGGAAAATTGTCTTGATGTCTTCTATGCTATATGTATTGATAGGGAACATTTACAATTGCTTATGTAAAAATCACAGGAGGGACATGGGAAAGGCCAAACAACTCGTTTCCAAGTAAATTGGATCCCTCCGACTTTTATCTATGTAAAGTTCAAATAAATTTGATCTTTGACATGTTGTCATTAGAGAAAAAAACATTAACATCCCTTTTTGTCTACTTTCCAACTCGTATGCAATTACTAGTAATTAATGCAATCTACCACAACTAATTCATCGGAGGCATCTTCAATGGGAAGAGCCTTACTGGGAAGTGTTTGTTTCATGACAACTCTTCTCAGATTCACCTTTCTGAAGCCCTTATTCCATACCAAATATGAAAAGCTAATATTGTAGCATGGATTTCGTGTAGTTTTGACTTGAGTCCAAGGAAATTGGAAATGGTGTAGAGGTTAGAAGGAAATAATGAGTGCATGATTGAGGTGAGTCCCATATATGTGACCAAAGGACAATATGACTATCATTACATTTGTTCCACATGTAAATGCAACTCCTATAGAAATAAGGGTTTTCTGCATACTATTTAGTAGTGGATACATTACTTTTCCCAAAGATAATCCATCACTATACTGCAATATTTTACCTTCTGATTAAAATTACTGCTAGTGGGATTCAACCCTATCTCTTCCTTTTTTTGTTGTTTCAAATATTTATGGGTTTGATTTCATAAGCTAAATAGTTAACGATGAGAGTACACTAATCATGACACAAAGCATAAGAGAAAGGTTATATGAGAAATTCAGTTGAAAGAGCCACACGAAGGACGTATGCATTTCCCTCTCTACACTACTTACAAGCTCATGTAGATGTCCATAATAGAGGATTTGTCTCATGTGGAGACTATACTTATGTATCTCTATAATCACAAAACACATTGAAGAAAATGCCTTCATGACCGAACAACCACTTTCTCCTACTTCAATCAAGCTTCCCCTCAAACCCTCTCCTTGGGGTCTTAAATCACCAACGACCTTTTTACACTTATTTTGTTTCAACATCCACAAGAATAGAGGCAATCCAACATCGTCAGCCTTCTTTTCAAAACTCATAGGAGAAAGTATATTCACATATTTTTTTGCTAAGATCTAGAACATAGGGAAACATTGGACCTCACCAACATTGTGGTAAAATTTTAAAGTAGGAGAGAAGAAATATTTGAGAATTGTTCTTACAATTTTACCTTAAGGGGATTCAATCCATAATATGTTTTCAATGGGTTTGTTGAAAAGGCTTTCAACCCTTTTCAAAAATTGCAAACCGTAGGAATAAAACTAATTCATGTACTTCTTTGTAAGTTTCAAGTGTTTGACCAAATGGTGTAACGTGATATATTTTCCTAACATATTATAATTGCAGCTTATAGAAATATAGTCGTTATCAAGAGCCATTAAGATTACTTCACCAATTGCAACAAACATATGGCCATCTTGATCAATTTACCTTTGCCATCATATTCTAAAAATGGGGTTGTTGAAAATGTCTTATAAAATTGTAAGTGACTACATTTCGCAGGTACAAAGGCAAACTCCAAACTCTTTTCCATTATCCTCTTCGCTAGCATCAAAGTGGGAGATTTTCATAGGTTCCTTGTTGGGACAATTGACAATGATATTAAAAACAAACTAAAATTAAACAATGTTTCATCAAATGTAACAAATGGATATTCAACCCGAATATCTCACCTTTATCAGCATAGTTGTAGTCAATGACAAAATAAGAGCTTTGCAGCAAGATATGGACATCAATTATGTCATAATAGGAAGTATTTTTTTGTCAAATGTTGTAGTTGTACTAAATTGTCCACTCCTCCCCATCACAGACACTTAAAACAATTTAAAATAGTATATACATTAGAGTGTAAATTACAACTCCAACTCCAACAAACTTAACATTGTTATTCTCTCTGACATAGTTTGCAACTCTAAGATGGTTGCTTCGATTGTTAGAATCAACCAAACCTATCAATTAATGCTAAATTTATATGGATAAAAATTTTATAATCTTAAAAGTTGGCATATTGAAAAACACAATGTGCTTTTCAATATTGTGTAAAGACACCTCTAAGCTGATTTAAACCCATAATCTTCTAGTTATTACCTCGTGTTCCTACTAACCCACCTAACACAAACCACATGTAACCTTGTCTTTTCAATCATATATATTCAAAACATATTAAACCTATGATTTTACTACTGACATTAGACTCCCACCCATGCGGGCATGCATGTCTGTGTGATACGTTTTATAGGTCTTTTTATGTATGATAATACATTTTGTGTTGTGGGGAGAATAGCCTCCGGCTATCTGACCTCGGGTATTGAAATATATATTTAAAAACAATTTAATTTTTTTTTTTGGGAATTATGAAGTCATCCAAGATTAGGTGATGATAAAGAAAGGAGAGGAAGCAAACGTGCTTTGATTTCTATCATAGACAATTTATTTACCTACCTTTGGTCACGCGGATCAATTTTGTTTCCTGTTCGTAATAATTTCGTGGTCGCCAGAATATCATTATTTAACACGCCTGTCACAAAAAATCACCATACAAAAGCACAGACGGTGTTATCCATGGAGAAAATACAACACAAGCATGTTGATGTTGGAGGGATTAAATTACATGTTGCAGAGATTGGATCAGGTATTTCTTATTATCCAATTAGGCCTTCTTCCAGTATGGGATTCATCTTGTTCTTTTGCCAGTTTATGGACTTAGGCTTCACGATGGGTATTGATGAAATATGGGTACAGGTCCGGATGTGCTGCTGCTACATGGATTCCCTGAAATCTGGTATTCATGGCGTCACCAGATGATTGCATTGGCTAATGCAGGATTTCATGCAATTGCCCCCGACTTCAGAGGCTATGGACTGTTCGACCAGCCTTCTGAAATTGAGAAAGGCGCCTATGCAGACCTTGTGGAAGACATGGCCGGCCTTCTTGATGCCTTTGGCATTCAGAAAGCAAGTACCCACAACTTTATTTCATCAATTTACAGTCACTTAAAAGATCTGGATTCACAGCTTTATTTTTGCAGGCATTTGTTGTGGGTAAAGATTTTGGAGCACCCATTGCCTATTACCTGGACCTCTTGCACCCTGATCGAGTGAGAGGCATTATAACCTTGGGTATACCTTACTGGAGACCGGACGGGCAAGTGCTTCAGATGGATTTGTTTCCTAAAGACTTTTATATCAGACACTGGCAGGTAACTATCTCTTCCCCTGCTTCTGCAACATAAGTTTTGCCCTTGTGCTAGCTTGTTTCTTAATGGGCATTTTTTGCTTTTTCTCACATAGGTGCCTGGAAGAGGTTTGGCAGACTTCGGGCGGTTTGATGTAAAAGCAGTGGTAAGAAATATATATACACTATTTTCAGGGAGTGAGCTGCCAGTGGCAGAAGAGGGTAAAGAGATAATGGATTTGTATGATCCAACAACTCCATTGCCACCTTGGTTTACTGAGGATGACCTTAAAATGTACTCAAGCCTGTATGAAAAATCAGGATTTGCTTTTCCCTTGCAAGTTCCGTACATTGCTATGGCCAGGTAAAGCTAAAAATTGTTTGTCTCTCTCTGTAAAGATATTACAGCACACTAAGTTATATGGTATGAGTTTCTGATGTTGACTTGCTGGAACAGGGGCAGATTGGGCGAGATCACAGATTATACTGTTAAAGCTCCCACTCTTCTAATAATGGGTACCAAAGATTATTTTCTAAAATTTCCAGGAATTGAGTATTACATCAACAGCGAGATGCTAAAGTCTGATGTGCCCAATCTGGAGATCAAATTCTTTCCAGAAGGCAGTCATTTTGTTCAAGAGCAATTCCCTGAAGAGGTGAATAATCTTCTCCTTGCCTTCCTCAATAAGCAGCTGCAATGCCATAAGTAGTCTGGAGATTTGGGAGATGAGCACCAATAGTCATAGTCATGAAAATAACAATGGCTAGAAAGTATTTTATTGTGTTGTGAATGGGGACCTGATATGTAGGTAGAATTTATGGTAGTGATAAGCTGCATTTGTTATTGTTTCGAGTTCAAATGAACATTAGAGATACCACATATCTAATATCTAATCAGATGAACTTTTTATGCCATTACTATGTAATAAAAAACTTTATTACTATCTATTGTAAGATGCACTCTGGACTCTGGATCCAACTGTCTTGTTTTTGAAGTTTCATATTATTTTATTTCTGAAGTTCTTATCATCTTGGAAACAATTCATTTGTAAAATGAGATCGAATCAGGGCTAATTTTGTATCTACAATGTGCTGCTGTGTTCACATTAAACTGTAAGGTACAAATCCCAAAAAAAATGTAAGGATTAACACAAGCCCAATTTAGCTAAATAGATACTCTTAAGATCATTGGTACCCAATTATTATCCACCCAATACCAGCAAATATCAAAGGAATTGGAAGGATCTAAATGCTCATCCTTCAATAAAAATAAATTAAAGATCACAAATCTCAAATGTTGATGGTGCTGTACCAGTAGAGAAAAAGCTTTACATGCGTGCAACAATACACAAGACAATAAAAAACTTAAAATTACAACTGCTGACCGAGGAATCCAACTAGAAGTTTATTCACTTCACTGTTGATATAATACTACACTAGATATTTTAAGAAAAAATCTTTGGAACAGGAGCTTTAATAGTATTATCTGATAACACTTGTACGCTAGGTGGTTTAGAATGCAGTGAAGGGAGAAAGAGTTTTTTTTTTAAGCTGAACCTTGATTTAGACACGTAGGGAACTTGCACGAAGAAGCAAATTTTGATTACTCATACATGTTTGAGGACATATTGAGGCCGTCCTCAGTAAACCAAATTAAGAGTTCTGATCACTCTAATAAATCCAAATACCCCCACTTATTTTGTAAAAACATTATATGCTAGTTTTCCCCACTTACAATGTCATGTCGCTGTTAAAATTGAAGTTATGGGTCAAAAGTATTTGTCGCTTTAAGCGGTGGGGAAGCTCATGTCCTGCGCACATGCTGTTCAAAGAGTGCGAAAGCGGGCTTGAATGTCATCAACAGTGGATCCGTACTAGACTCTCCCTCGAGCCCTGCTGCAGCTGAGGCATTCCCAAAGGCAAACACTGTTTTCAACTTTTTACACACTCTCCAATATATGATGTGAAATAAATTGGACTGATTTAACAATTTTTCAATAAAATATTGACAAGTAAACTTACTCATTTAATATATATCCAATAAAATATTAAACAACCACCTGCACACATTTATTGGCGGATGCAAAGAATTTATTTAAGTGAAATTTGTTTCTTTTCATATACACTGCTGTAGAAATATTGGCCTGTCTCTAAGAAGAGAAACTCCCAGGAGAAAAGGATTCTCAAGGATGTATGTTACAAATTTTATAAAAAAAAACCATCACATTTATGTTGCTGTAAATATATATTGTTGTTGTAATTATATATTATAGACTTATTTTTATGTAGTATAAAAGAATAATTTTACAATTAATACATTTAAAATCTATTCATGATTTTTACAAATTTTGCATATCTATAAACTGTTGCAGGTTATTAGTATTGAAGTTGAGTATGCATAGAGGACCACATTTACCAATAGATTTAAATAATGCAATTGATGTTGAAGAACTTTATAATACTTCCAGAATTTGGTCTTCATGTTAATCATGGAGTTGATAGTTTTCCAAAACAAGTCTTAGAAATTGAGGAAATCACATATTTAACTCATATATTTGAGAATGACACTACTACTCATGAGATAAAAAAGGAATTCAAAGAGGAGCTTTGGCCAAAACAAGCTGTGAAAGAATTGATTTTAAATTTTGAAGAGGTGTATGAAAATGTAAATCATGGAAACCTTACAAAATGACATTGGGAAAAAGTGGCAAAATGCTGTAAATGTTAGGTGTGGAACATCGTTAACAAGGATTCAATGCAAATATAAGTGGAACCGGTTGAGGAAGACCTTCAAAAGAGAGAAACAATTGGAAAACACCACAGGGGCACCACCTTCCACATGGATGTTTTATGAAGACATGAACCGTATCATAGGAAAAACACCGAAGGTGATTGGTCTTCCAAATGGATACAATGGAAAAGAATGGGTTAATGTCAACGCAACTTCATCAGATAAAGATATGAAAGGAAAATCAAATGAAGAGAGCTCATTCATTAATATTGAAGAAGAGGGTGCAAATCAAGAAACTTCATTGAACAAATTGGGGGTGGAGGGAAAACATATAAAAAGAAAAAGGACATCCTTTGAAGATTTGGGAGAAAGAATGGAAAAAGGATTGCATCATTTCACTCAAACAATGAAAGAAATCTAAGGAGGAAGAATGCAACTTGAGCGCGAAAAACCGGAAAAGATATTGGACGTACAACTTCAAATAGCAAAGGTTTTTGCACGGGTAAACACTTTAACTTATTCATACACAACATTGGTCCACAACTTCAATAGATATTATATATTATTTTACAAATAGTACATCATTGCTCCAAACTAATATGATTGCAACAAAACACTATGGAAATGATGTCGGTTTACCTAGTTCATAGGAGTATAATGTTGTTCAGGTCTATATGATAACTTAATATGTGTGCCATCTATTGCACCACATATCATCGGAAGTAGAGTTAAATTAGTGTGAAACTCACTCAATATTTTTTGTAACCTAGTGCTAGATGGAATGCTTATATACTCATTTTGCAGATGTTGAAGGATAATATTTACAATTACCATGGTGTATTTTCTCACTGTAGATTCTCCTATGCAATACAATTCAGCTATTATATGTGTAGGAGTTCCTTGGGCAAGGCAATGCAGAACTACACAAAGAGCTTTTTTAGGATGTATTGGTTCTCTAACAAAATGAGTTGTGTTTGCACTTGGCATATGTGGTTCTATCTTTGACAAAAGGATTTGAAAAAGCGGAAAAGACATTCTATAGTGACGATGATATAAAATGTCTCGATAATTTGGTTGTTCTTCCCATGCTTCTTGTTGTATTAAGTTCCAAAATGTGCATTGTCTTGGAAACATCCACCACTCTCTATCTCTTCTGCAGGATAATGATTTAGAATTTCTGAGTACAAATACCATTTGCATGAAGTAGTTGAGAAACACGCTCTGTATGTTTGATGAATTTGAAGAAAATGAAGAGCCGGCAATTTCTCTTAACAAATCCATCCAAAATAAAATAAATTTTGGGTCCATTGCATTTGAAGAATGATATTTCCTACACACGAAAATTAAATTAATGTTAGAGATTTACATTTAAAAATAGTTTTGCAAATAGAGCTATTTTGCAAACAATGTAACATATTTTCATCAATCAATTCTTAATAGTTGAAAAATAAACTAGTTGCAGATTTTGCAACAGATTCTTATTATTTGTCATCTATCTAACATTTATAAAATTTGTATTCATTTATAATTTTATCGGCAAGATTATTTTGTTTTCTTATCAAGATAATTTCTTTGTTGTGGTCCTAAATACATTTATCATTGTTTTTTATTACTGTACATACAAAAAAACAGGGATAATTATGTGTTAATTTAATGGAAACCTAGTGTGGTCCGTTTTTGTGTTTACTTTTGTATCTGATTAACCTTAGTGTAAAGAAATGCACTAAAAACCAAATATATGCAAAATAGCATGATTAGAGTTTTGGGGAAATACCATAAGGAGAAGTTTTTCCAACTTTGGGACATAGAGCATCAAGTAAGCATTTGCCTCTGCCTCTACAGAATCAACTTTATACATATAAAATCAAACAATCTTTTCAATTTTTGTTGTCTTTATATTTGTATAGAATCTGTATAATGAAATCAAAAGACTGAAAGAAGAAAATGAGAAGGAGCAACTTGAGGTAATATAGAGTAAAAAAATTTGGTGTAAGGATTCCATGTAATTCTTCAGCTCCCAAAATTAAACCAGATCATAGACCAGTACCTGTAACTTATGGTTGTGTATACGATTTTTTGTACATCTTCATACCTCTCAGGTTTAAATAAGCTTGTTTATATAGTTTTTCTGTCTCATGCATTGTTATTTTACCACAAATTTTCAAAAGAAAACAATAATTTTTTAACCCGCAAATATTCAAAAGAAAACAGTAAATTTTTATTAAATTTCGGTTGATGTGATGGAAACAATGAAAGGTTGGGCTTGACACCTTTGCATGTGCGTTAACCGGGGGTCAGGGTCGTCTGACATCAGCAAATGAGCCCCGACTTTGGGCTTTGCTTTTGCACCATGTGCACAGGACTTCAGTCTACGATATCCTCCTAGCTACCTATGTAAGGTAAAACTAAAGATAGATTTAAGAATATCATTCATTTTCAAATGTCGAAAAAAGTACTCTTTGAAAACACCAGAAATCAAGAGCTGCATTGAAGGCATAGAAGATGAAAATAGCTTGAAAGCATGACTCCTCTAAGTTGCATGCTTCTCACCAAAAAAAGTGCACATGAAAGACAATCAAAAGTATTTTGAACCATAATCTGACATGGATTGAACTGTACATGTGTAGAACCGTTTTTTGGAAATTTGTGGTACTCAAAATTTCTTTCCTCAAATATTTGTAGACTCTTACAGAACAATTTCACAGGCTTTGGAAGATTAAAATATAACCCAGTTTCAATTTCATTACATCACAATAGACATCAATCAACAACTATAGTTGACATTTAGGTAGACAACTTTTGAACATTACTCACCAATTCAAAGTTGTTGAATTTACTCGACGCTCTTGGGTATTCTCTTCTCTGTCACAAACATGATATATAAGCATTTTATGGTAGTTCATATCTGTGTGACGTTTGGAGAGATAGGTTGCATCTATTTCTCAATTTAATGTTATTTATTGTTTTCCACAAAACACTGTCACAAAAGTACAAAGAATAGTGCTGCAATAGTTGAGATAATATATTTTTACATAGGAAATTCTTCACTGATAATACGTAGGAAAGACCACATTCAAGGAAAAAAAAGAATGTTGCAATTTTAGAGTACCCTGTAAAAATTTGCAGGAGAAGAAGTCACTGGAAAAGAGGTCGCCATAAATTTGACACATTCTAGCAAGGGCATCTCCAAAGGTGGACGCCTCCGGTGAATTATCTTATCTATGATATGTTATTTTCCCAACATTAATATATTACAATCATAGTAGGAAGTAATTAGGTGACCTAATGAAAATCCTATAAATTTTGCACCTCCTAGTTATTTGCATCTTAGGAAACTGTCTAGTTTACTTAGGGCTTAATCCCCCCTTGTTTACCTATAGTTTTGTCACAATATATAGTAGAAAAGGATAGTTTAAGAATAATTGTATTGTTCTACATTTGCATTTTGGGTCTCCTCCCATTCCATTACCTTCTTGTCTCTTACAATAGAAAGGTAATAAATGTTATTGTTGGTTTAATTTTGCTTTGTTTTTATCTAGGTTTTCAATTTTTGAGAACTTTTTTGTGGTTTTATCGATTGTTTTCAATTTAAATTTTACGTGTACCCTTAAGGTAAGAGTGCACAATAAAATAATTCTCCTCTAAACCTTGTAATTGAAATTGTGAGTGAAGAAAGCTTAGGCAAAGGGGGAGAAAGATAAAACCTTATTTTATTCTAACCTATCCATCCTTAAGGTGTAGGCCAAAATAAAAACTAAATTGAGTGATTTATCAATGTTCTTAGAGAACCCCATTCCACAAACCCAAATGAGAAGAAAGATAAAACCTTCCTATATTTGACCTATCCTTCCCTATAGTGTAGGCTAAAATAAAAACCAAAGTGAAGGATTTATTAATGCCATTAAAAGAACCCTATTGCACAAACCCTCGGAAAGAATCATTTTATAACACATTACAATCCATTATTAGCCAAATAGATTATGTTAGTGACCAAATGAGTAGATGGCCTTCATATAGGAAGACTTACGAACAAAATTATTAGACGGAGTTGTTGTATGACAAGGTTAAAATACTCAAAATTAGCAAAGACTAAATTGCGGCATATTTTCTATTCTCAAAATTGGAGATCCTAATCCTTTTTCAATAAATGATTCCCCATACATTGGTGCAATAACACTAACGAGTAACAATAGCATGAAGCGTAATCTATGGGGCAAGGTGGATGGTATTTGACCATGTTCATCAAGTTAGGCTAAAGCGAGAGGGGAGGGGTTCTGACACCAGGCATGTGCGTTGACAACCAAGATTAATTGTTATGACGAGGTCGACGAATACGCAGAGTTGCATTAAAGGTTAGGAGTGCCCTAGGCGATAAAAGGAGTTAACACCCTTCTCATAATTTTATTGAATAACTTTTTCCCACCAAATAAATAAATAAAAGTTACTTGCATTCTCATCTTGTAAAATTTGCATGAGACTCGTAATAAATAAATAAAAATAGAGATATTCTCATACAAAAGATAAAACAAATCCTATAAAATTATCACATAAGGATGATAAATATTTCATTGATGGAGAGATTTAATCTCAAGAGGTACTCAAAATAGAACAAATATATATATATATATATATATATATATATATATATATATATATATATATATATATATATATATATATATATATATATATATATATATATATATATAAGGTTGTTTTTAAGTCTAATTTACTAATATCAAATAGATGATGGGACTCAACCCTAAAAAAAGAACCCTTACATTTCTTTGCCTTTTCCCTGGCCCACCTACGCATAACACCGATCAGTAATAAAATAATATTATTTTGTCAAAATCTTGGAGCTCGCACAGATGGTAAAAAAATTAAATTGGAATGAACAAATTGCTTTGCATCCAACACATGAAAACATGTAAGGACAGACTGAAGCAGCAGTAGCGGAGGCATCACTGGTAGGCCAACTGTTCAACCTTTCTTTTCGTATGAAACTCTTGAGAAAATGCATCATTTTCTCTTCATCCTTGGAGTCACACATGCTTTGTATTGCTTATTAACTATGATTTTGGCATAGATAAAGGTAAATTTACATACGTTTGATAAGGGTTATAACTTGTGTTATTTAAGTTATAGCCTATTTTAAGTCTGTTTGAATGTGGCTTTCCTCTTGCAGAAGAGTTGTGCTGCTGAAATCAGTAGCTTAGTCTATCTGAGTTTATTGGTTCTCAATTCTCCATCTTCTAGGGGGTCTTTCCTCATTGTTCTATCTGATAACAAACACAAACCCACATAATCTCTTACTACTAACGATCAACAGAGTAAAGTCCAAAGCTTATTTTATTAATTTGAATAACACGAATCACAATTTTTTCCCATGCTTCTGGGTTTTGATAGGGCAACACTCCCATACTCTCATCTCAAGACTTCCTTGTTCAAAGGGGCGACTAGAATCAACCTATTACAAAAGGTGGATGACAAGTCGACTAATGGACTATCCAACTTGATGGGTTTGTGTTTGTTATCAGATAGAATGGCCTGAAATAACGTGGAAAGACCCCCTAGATGGAGAATTGAGAACCAATAAATTGAGATAGACTAAACTACTGATTTCAGCAGCACAACTCTTCCGCATGAGGAAAGCTTCAATTTCCCACGTTTTGTAATGTCTATAGTACTGATAGGGGTTATAGCTTATGATATTTTCATTCGTTTCAGATTTATATCTGGAGGCCGTGGGAAATAGAATCTCATTCAAGACTCATTATGCCTGGTATGCAAGTGTTTTCCATTGAATAGTTCCACTTCAAGAAGATGTAAAAAATTACAAGCACACCAACACAAATTTCTCTTTATATATGTCTTAGAAGCACCCATATTCTATGGAAGAAAGAGTAAACTATATATATCTTAGAAGCACATGTAGTTTATAAAGAAACACACAATACATGGAGCTATAGGGACTCATAGGAAAAATTGTGAAGCACAATTCATTTTGGTACAAAAAATGGTCGGGCATCAGGGACCAATGTCTTTCCATCTTGCAGAAAGTAAAAAAATCAAAAGAGTCATAGGGATTTTTTCCATGTTAAAGATAAAGAAATCTAGTCTCTTTGTACAATGTTATATGATTATTTTGATGATCAATAGGATCCCCTATTCCCTAACATTCTGGAGAGTTGGAAAATCCAATTACATAGCACCTTTTGAATTAGACCTCATAAAAATTCATTTTATTTAGCGCAATGGTCAAGTTGACGAGCGTGACCTCAGTTTTTTTTTTTTGAGTTTTTGTTGTTGGTTATTGACTTAGGTTTTCCCATTACTTCTCCGAACAACTTAATGCTTTGAAAGTAATGTGTTTTTTATCATCGACATAACATAACTATAAACTACCTCTTGTATCTTTGTGTAAAAGCACTCATTTTAAGAGGGCAATTAGGTTTGTATATTCCCTATGTGTTTCTTAACCTCTATCTCAACCTCTAATAGGATTAATATATAGTTTCACGCGACATTTTAGATTCCTGCAAATAAGAAGGTGGGTGGAGTTTAGGATAGATAGTGTTGATGGCGGAAACTAATCCATTTTTCCCAAGGCTGTGAAAAATCATGTTGATGTTTACTTATTGGAAAGCTCTGACAATGGTGTATGCATGTCCCAGACATTATAGACATGTTTGATAAAATTATAGGCATAGACAATGAAAAATGCAATAGAATAGAATACATATAAATGCATTATTTTCTTTTAGGGAATTTTTTTTATTTTTATATAGAAATTAAATTTTTATGTTGGAATGTATAAAAAAACATAGGATTTACAAGTTAACGTATTTTAAGAAAAGTGTGCTTTGTTATTGATTTAGAAACTTTCGACATAATGTGTTGATGATTTTTTTAATGGCTTGTTCACTTCTATTTTATGGTGTGTGAAAAATAAATAGTGTTTGTTAGTGAAGATGAAACAATAGCCACCCTTTTTAATACTGACATGTAGGGGCATGCGCCTTCGATGTTGGCATGATTCATTGTGTGCTGAGGGAGTTGTCTCTTTGTGAGGCCACTTCGAAGCATCCCAAATTGGATGTTAAATTGTTCAAATGCAAGGTTTTTCAAGTTGCTTGCCATTTGGGAAGCCTTTATTTATTTCTAGCTTAGCTACGAACATATATTTAAACTCAATTTCAACATGTGTTATTCCTTCTCCTTGTCAATAGAACCTCACAAAAACTATCACAAAATTTACTTCCATTTTTGGTTGCATGAGTATTTTTTTCATTTTCCTTTTTAGCTTGAAGGAATGAAGACTACAAACAAATTGGGAGTAGGAAAATATGATTTCCTTTTCCCTTTAGGCCCTACAAATAAGAGTAGAGTTGTACATTGTCTAAAACTATGAAATAGTCGATTTTTTTGGGTCTAAAGTTTGTAAATGCTTTAGATAAAAACATAGAAGAAAATTTCTTTATTTAGATAGAATGTCTTTCTTGTTTTTTTGTGACTTTCTCATTTTTTGTACGAGGAAATACTTTTAATGAAACATTTAATTTTGAAAATGACTATTAAAGTGCATTGTTTTATTTGTAAGAAAATAAAACTTATGGATTTGTAAAACATTGTGGACCATATACATTAAGGATTATGTAAAGAGGAGCTCTATTTGTACCGTGTCGAACATCGACGCTTTATAAGATCATTTTCCTTTTCATTTAAGTGTTGCTAATTTCTTTTCCTTGTTATGGTGTAAACAAAGTGTGTATACTTAAATAGTAAGTGTTACTAAGTTTTTTCCTATACTAAACAACATCCCTAGAAATATTTACACATATATCACAAAACACATGTGTTTTTTTTAACTACACAAATGACTAAATAAGCTATCTTTTTTCTCTTGATGCTTTAAACTTGATTTTCTTTTGTAGAACATTCTATTATTCTTCATGTCAACTCCACAGAAGCAAGACCGAAGAAGGGATATCTATACAAAAAACAAAGTTCGTATTAACGCTAAGTGTCATCACTATTATCATGTAAGAAAAAATGCACCATCCAATGCTATCTTGTGCATGTAAACACAAACCATGTTCAATATGTCAGAATGCCTTCCTCATCTTCATCTTCAAATGGCGAGATATTGCAGGGAACTGCTTCATATATTGAATCTTCACTTCCCTATTTGTATAGCCCTTTCAAAGTAGATATTACCTTAAACCATTGCATGAATGACCATAATGTATCCGTCGCATGGCCCTTATTATAGATAGAACCAACCTCTTTTTGTTTCCCCTCTTCTTCCAAACATTTTATTCAACCCTCCATTTTTAGCCTTCATATCTAGCCCTAAACGCCCCCCCCGGCCCAATTTATATTGAACAAGCTTTCCCTTCTTCCAATTTAAACCATCACTTGAAGAACACACTTATTTTTCATGTGCGCCTCCCAGGGCCTCTAATTCGACATTGACCCCTTTCATATAAACAAAAAGGAGGTTCCGCAAAAGGATTGATTCTCTTTTTGATATCAAATCTTGCTCTATATGTTTAGAGATTTACCCTGACATAAAAAAAAATTTCCATACAGGATCCCACATTTGCAATAGATGCAATTCACACAAGAAAGGACACCAGTTTTCATCCTGGAGCAATATGGACCCTAAAATCCAACCTTCTATCCTTAAATGTTTGAACCAAGTTGAATAAATGTTAATAGCACAAGTAAATCCTATTATGCAAGTTAGCCATGCACGAGGTGGGAAGTACAAATACTCATGGCACACTATAAGTTTCCCAAAAAATCTTTTGTCAATAGAAAAGTACCTCCCCCATCACCTCAAAGATTTAGATATGCTTCTAGTATAGAATTCTGGAGCACACCAAACAAAATATGATTTCTATGTTAGTAGATCTTGTGTGTGAAAGGTGCTTCAATATAAAACTTCCCACGATCCATACTACAAATATGTTCTAATCGACAATGATGCCCTCTCTTCCCTTTATGTAGAACCAACAAATATTGCCTCCTCTCTTAACACAATCACAATGGACATTCCGCCTTCTAGAGATGCCATCATACAGGATTTTAATGATGATCCTTTACTCTTGGGAGAACCAACTGCTCATACATCTTCATTCGTGTCATCTGTGCACAACACCGGTATTGAAGATGAAGAGATCTCACATTTCCTATGTCACATGAACAAAACATACCTCATAGTATGCCTTGGACAGACATAGGTCTTTCCCCCATCAACAAATACACTATTGAGGGTATTTTTTCCATGGAATTTCTAACTTTGTTTCACAAAGGTAAAACAATGTTTAAACAACTACGCATGAAGGATGTTCAATTGCATGAATATTCTCTCCACTTAATACGTTACCATGATGACTGGTTTGGTTCCCACCCCCAGTTTTGGTACTATTTGCTTTACCTCATTATGCGTCATAGGAGACAATCTATAAAAATTGTCTTCATGAAACAAAACATTAAACATGGTATCCCACCAACTATAGGAGAGCTCCGCAAGAAACTTCAAGACTTCCCAAAGATTATTTTTTAGACATTATAATGTAGTTCGAAAATAACCTCCAAGGGACATGTTCCTTCTGGTCTAAAAGCAGATGTGAAATCTCATAAATGGCTGAGAAACTGGGTGCACCAAAACTATTCTTTACTCTAAGTGTTGCTAACACAAAATGGATGAATCTCCATAAATGCAAACTTGGTACTTCTCCTTTTGATCCCTTTTGCACACAACACTTTAGAACAATAAACATTATCAATTTCCCACACCATGAACTCACTTACTTACAAAAAAGGTTCACAATCTTTCATGAGGAGGTACTGTAGAAACACCTTGGGGAAAAGGATTATTGGTAAAGGTATCACTATTCAATTATTTTTAAAAAAAATTCTTAGAATTTTTGTTTTTACCTCTCCCTTTCTTTTAGGTATGAGTGGCAACCTAGAGTCCGCCCATGTTCATGGTTTCTTGTGGCTAGAGGGCGCCCCTAACGTTGATGCAATTAACTAGGATGGTACCAGACAATACTTTGATAAGTATGTCTCCGTCTGGAACGCTCGTCTACCAAATCACTAAGCAAAATTTCAACAAAGGTCACTCAATGATGATCCATGCTTGTTATCATCAATGTAGGTGTTGGATTCCCTGCCAATGTTAGACCTGGAGGAACTTCTCAATCGAGTTCAGTGGCACATAAAGTGTTCCGAGGGAACATGTTTCCGAAAAAAAATCCGTCCTCAAATGTCGATACAATGCACCTTAGGAAACACAGCCTATTTCTTCCGTGTTCATTGATGACACAAGTGTTATTAAATACCTTCCTTTTTTGAATGATGATAGATTAAAAATTCACAACAAAGCCATGCTATCTATATGGAGAGCCAACATTGACTGTCAACTTGTACTTTCCCACCACGTTGTTCTTAAATACATTGCAAAGTATGCCTTTAAAGCAGAGAAATGGTCTAAAAAATAACACCAAATACTATCTAGAGTATCAGAAAATTCCAACCCAGATTTCCCTACATCATTTTCCATATGAAAGATGCTTACAAAAAGTGTTGTTGAACATGACATAAGTGCACAAGAAACTTTTCACATGCTTCTAAGATTGCCACTTGTTATGTGTAGCCATAATTTTGTTTCTTTAAATGTAGGGAGCAAAATATTAGGAGGCTTCCTGAATCTATTTATCAAGCACAAGAAACAACCATACTATTTGACGCATACCTCTTGTGTCCTCCAACTATGGAGTCCATTTATTTTATCCAAGTTGCTCAAGATTGGAGTTATAGTAAATACATGACTGCAAACAAATTGAGACAACAAAATTTCCCTACAATTGTCCATGCATATCCTAGATTCTCTACCATTCTGACAGAAAATTCAAGTTTCTTTGAACTTTTCTATTCGTCTGAACTCCTATACAATCCTTTCCACAATATTCCTTTAGATATTGGTTTTACCCCGCATAGTATTATTTCCAATTGGTGCCTCTTCAAGGATTTCTATAGGACATGACATATTACAAGGAAAAACACAGAACTTGTAAATAATTTAGAGGGTTCATCTAGATCAAACTCAGACACTGTATAAACATCTGAACAAATTAATGAATGGCAACTTTTGTCTCAAATCCATCCAAGACATACAAAAAGTCTTAATTATCTACATATGTTGGGTTTCCGAGATTTTGACTCTCGCTATAATTGGACCTCCCACCATATTCAACTCTGATTATGCGACATCGGCCCTTTCTTTATTAAAATGAGTAGGGCCAAATATTGTCCTCCTCATACTAGTGTATCCACCATATCCTGACCTTTACAATTCAATGAAGACCAACAATTGGCTTTTGAAAATATCCTTCATCACTTTTATTGCAATGATATCCTCCCACCCCTTAAGCTCATTATTAAAGGGAATTTAGGAACATGAAAGTCCTTATGTATTCCCTCTCTCAAATCTTCCTTCTCCTCTGTTGTAGCACCTGCTATTTCGCCTCTCCTTTTACTAACTTACCAATTTCAACATTTCCGCTTCTACTATTCATGTCAGCCTTCGTATTCCCATTATATACTTGAAACCCCTTGAAATTCAAACATTATCCTATTTTCAAAACTCCTTAAAACATATCAAATATATTCTTATTGATGAAATGAGTTTCATTGTCCCTAAGCTTCTCACCAAAATCGAATATTGTCTTCGGGAGGCTTTTCCACATTTCAAAAAATCTTCATTTAGCCACAGATCCATCATTCTTGTTGGACATCTCGAACAATTGCCACATGTCATGGAGATTCCTTTATATGATAGCTATTCCTATAGCACCTCATTTTAGAAATACTTTCAGAACTCTATCTCCTTGTGATTTGAATTTAGGAAAAATCATTCCACTCCTTCACAAATTTCATTTCACCGCATGCTTCTCAATATACACAATGGCATTCCTACATTTCAAGACCGGGATCTGCTAATGTGTTGAGCCAACAACTGCTTTTTTGAATAAGAAATCCTAGAATTCTGTAATACCACGCACTTGTTTGTAAAAAATGATCAGGTTGATAGTTATAATCCACAGATGTTGGAGGAATTTAATTCTTCTAAATACAAGAAGTTATGAGTCCAGGGTAAGTGCACCAATCTGGGGGGCCAAAAGGGAGTCTTAAGTGGACACATTTTTCTGAAAAATAAAAATCTTCAACTTGTAAGAGTTATTTGAAATAGTGACGCTCAAATTTTTAAAATGTTATAAGAACATGAATTGTAGCATTTCGAGTCTAGTTTCTAAACTACTATTTTTTTAAAATGGTTACGTGTAAGTGGGTTAAATATAAAAAATTTCAATAGGTGCTCATGTTTTTGTAAAAAAAACATAGTAGATAGTCCATCATGCCCCCCCATTTTTTTAGCATTATTTATTATTTTTGAAAACCCTTTAGTAGAAAGATAGATAGGAGCATCTAGTTTGGGATATAATTTTTTTAGATTTTTTTAGTGAGTATTTATTTTTTAAAAGATTTTTCATGTATAAATATTTTGAAAATTAAAAAAATAACGGATAACCGACCATGCTCCCCCTAACTACCTAAAAAAATATCAAAAATTAGATTTTTTTTTTTGAATATGTATAGAATTAGGCCTAGTTTTGGAACTGTACATTTTTTTTCCAATTTGGAGAAGTGAAAAAAGGATACATGACAAAATATAAACGTTTACATTCTCTAAAAATAGAGGTATAAAAGACATAGTTTGAAATAAATACAAATGGAAACCTTAGAATAGTATAAAAGTACATATTTAGAAAGAGGATAGTTTTCTTGATTGTAGGAATTTTTGAATGAAAGATAGAAAATGTATTTGTAGGATTTAGCATGGTGGAATGTGAGTTTTTGCATATTTTATCAAAAACATGCAAGTTTTTGTGTTGTTACAGGTCCAAGGCACAGGTTTGGGAAACCAAAGAAATTCCAAGCCTATAAATTCTTGGTTTGGGGGCATAAAAAAGGGAACGCATATGTGTTATATAGTATAGGTTTCATATTATTGTTATGCTTCTATTTACAAAAATAAATGTTCAAAGGATAAGAAATTTAAATTTATTTTAGTAAATATAATAAATCAGGGTCACTTTGCACCTTATGGAACTAGTCTCACAACTCCATGAGTCACAGTTTAGGAGATAGTTTTTATAATCTAATTTGGTCAGTACATAGGTAAATTTTCAGGATTTTAGCATTCAACCTAAAGCTTTTAGCGTTTGAATTCTACAATCGATGTCTATTTTGGAAATGAATATAGTCATTGTTTAGGTTTTGAAGTCTTTTGGATTATTTACTGACATTTGTAGGAGTGTTAGATGTGTCAAACTTAGATTTTACAAACCTCACAACTCTCAAAGGAAACAACATTTTCTCAAATATATGCACTCATGAAATGCCTTATAATACATAACAAATCAAAAACATGTGTTGGATATAGTGTCATTTGTGTTATCATTGATGTCAAGTTGCATTGATGGAAAAGGGTGTCTAAGTGGCATAGGATTCAATATGAGGTGTTAATTATCAAGAAACATGAAGGTTGATTGGTAGTGCCATGTTTTTGTGTCATGAAGTTTTACATTGGTGAAGTTTTGGTTTGGAACCAAAATGAGAAGCTTCACTGTATTGAAATTCTTCATGACACCTTTAAGCCTTAAAGAAAAATGGATGTATCCAACATGTAGAGGATTTACTTAGCTTTCTAATTCCTATTTTTTCCCTTCCAACTCCTTACAGAGCTCCTGGAATCTTCCAGAGAAGTTAGGTTTCACCATTAGAGTGTTTATTCCTTGCACCTAGAAAACCCGATGTTGAGCAAATAGTCCTTGAATGATCAAACCTTTCCCAAATCTTCCTAAATAACCTTAAACACTTCTAATATTCCCTAACATCACCTCTGGATGCTTAAGATATTTCCTAAACTCTCCCGGAGGATGTTTTACTAGCTCTAGAATGACCAAAATAACTAGCATGGAAATTGAAAATTTTGAAACATGACAACTAAGCCCTTAATTGAAAACAAGGCTTCTCAGTCACAGTGCATCCTTCCTCTAGTGATGCAGGAACATCTTGTTAATAATCAATTTTGGCTTTATTAGGTGACTAGGGGTATCTTGGGTCCACTTGAGATGGTCATAGCTTGTACTAGTCCATTTGGACTCCATAGGAAAATAGGGAGTTACTCGCCAAATGTATACTTTGAATATTTGAACTAGCTCGAGGTATGTTATATAGGCTTAGGTGTTAAGTAACACATTCCTCTTATAGCGAGATATCATATTTTGAGGTTAAAGATTATTTTGCAAAGCATTTTCATGTGTAAATATCTTGTTTTGGATTGTATTTTTATCTATAATGGTGTTCAAGGAGCCATGGAACCCTCAAAGTGTCCAGGGAATGTAAAATAGATAGAAAGACTTACTTAGACTAGACTATACCCTATTTTAGAAGTTTAGTAGTATGTACATAATGATTCAATGGAATCCTTGAGTCTATTTCAGGGAATTTATCACAAGGACTTGGTGTTGTAAAATTAGATAAAAGGTAATAAGCTATCTAAAGGAGGATTTCTTAAATTAAATTTGTGTTCACAATCCTAACTGTGTGTACCCAGTCTTAAGGGTCTAGAGTAGAAAATTCATTGTAAAAGTTAATACTTATGCCTGGTAGAGTCCTTGCTAAGTGTAGAGGATGGTAATAAGAAGTCCAAGAGTTTTAAAATATCTAGTACAGGATAGAATAAGAATAAAATAAAAATAATGTGCAAATACAATTTAGTAGTGTTAATGCCGAGTTGGAGGGCTAGGAAAGATGTAGTTTTAGAAAAAATAGACTTTATTCCACATGTGTTTGAAGTTGGTGGAGTCTCTGAACAAGTTGGAGGAATGCCTAAGGGCATTAAGGAATCATAAAATCAGGGCATAAGGATAAAGTATTGAGTGGTTAGTAGGTAAAGGAAACAATGTACATGATCATGTTTAATTATTGTGACTATCAAGACCAACCTTGAGAAATATTTGTCTTAGGAAATAATCTCATAAGGAAGTTGTATCTATCATTGAGGGAGTGGTGTTAGGATGTTTTTAATCCTTGAGGAAAAGGGGAATAAAATTTAATCAAGAAGACTCTATTGACTGTCCTGCATAGTTCCATAAAGAATCCTAGAGGGAGTAAGGGTTTGCATGAAAAGCCTTAAGTGAAAGAGGAAGAGTTGAGTGATTTTCATTAGTGATTAGGAGAGGGGTAAGAATAGTGAGATGAGTGAAAATAATATTGACTAAAAGTCAAGGTAAACATGAAAAAAAAAGTTGAGAAGATTGTTTAGAGCTTGAGAAAACAAGGAGTCTTAAAAATCCAAAAATTGAAAATCTAGCAAGATGATGGATAAATAAGTAATGGAGCCTTGAGGTGTACTTGAGTAAGGTGTATGGGTGTGTTGAAAGGTAAATGTGAGGGTGAAATAGGTGGTAATCCATTAAAACCTTAATTTTACTTTAAAACCCTAACTAGACATACTTGAAACAAGGGAAAAGTTGAATTGGGGAAGTTGTATTTTGAGTTGAAGTTATATAAAGAGGATTATAGGTACTCTGTATCATCCGAGTAGATTGAAGTTAGAACAAGTATTCTTATGAGGTTTTCTACGTGTGACACATGGTTGTGAGTACTTGAGCATGCTGGTAGGGATGCCATTGAAGTGTTCCATGTGGTGGAAGATCTTAGAAGTGAAGTTTGAGGTGTTATTTCATATTGGTCTCAAATTCCACTTACTTTCCTGACCATGATTGGAAATATCATAATATTAATGGAACAAATTTCAATACTTGGATTTTCTTGAACCTAAAAATTTGGGTCCATTTTTGTCTAGAACCAAAAGGGGAAGTCACAATGTTTTGAAATTCTTCATGTAACCTTCAAGCCTTAGAGAAAAATAGATGTATCCAATATATAGAGGATTCACATAGCTTTCCAATGCATATTTTTCTCCTCCTAAATCCTTACATATATCTAGGAATATTTTGGAGAAGTTGGGTTTCACCATTAGAGTGTTTGTTCCCTACACCTAGAAAACCTTTTATTAAGCATATAGTCCTTGAATGAGAAAACCATTCCTAAATATTCTTAAATTACTACCAAAACTTTGAGGATTCCTTGAAATCAGCTCTGGATGCTTAGGATATTTCCTAAACTCTCCCAGAGGGTGCTTGATTAGCTCCAGAATTGCCAAAATAACTAGCATGAAAATTGAAAATTTTGAAGCATGAAAACTAAGCCCTTAATTGAAAATAAGGATTCTCAATCACTATGCATCCTTCCTATGAATATCCTATTATCAGTTCAAAATTTACCTTGTCTCATAGTAAAATCCTAATAATATCATTCAGTGTGTTTTAGTGTGCAGGGAATAGTGTTTAAGGTGATTGATCAACTCATTTAGTATTGATGAGAGACTACTTTCACTGAAGACCTAAAAAGGCCATTATGTAGCTAATTGAATACCCTCTGGAAGTGTTTAGAGAAAATATAAAGAATATGAGGGTGATTTTACAGACAATTGAAGATGTTTAAGTAAATTTAGGAAAGTTTAGGAAATAAAATCTAATTCAGGAGCAATTTGTTTAAGAATGGGTTTTCAGATGTAGGGAATGAAAGCTAAAACGGTGAAAGATGACTTCTCTAGATGATTCCAGGAGTTAAAGAAAGAGTTGTGATAAAAAAAGGCATTGGAAATCTATTATAATACTCTACAAGGTAGAATAATCAATATTGATTTAAGGATCAAATACTTCTTGACGTACATCAAAACTTCTGCAGCTATCCCTCCCAATTTAAAAATGAAATAGGACCCAAATTTTGAGTTAAAAGTAGAGTTAGATTTTTAGAATAGTTTCATTTATCATAAAATTTTATTTGATGTTTTTTAATAGTGAAGTATGGAGGTCAAGGAAAATGTAATTCATCCTCAAATTTCTTTCAAGTATTCATCCCCTATCTGGAGGATGAAACCCATTTCCATGAGGAGCAACTTGAGAAAAAGGTGTCTAGGTAACTTAAGCATGATTCCACCTAGGTGTCATCTTGGCCAAGAAATTGAATTGTGAATGATTTTTCATGTTCAAAGGTGAAATGTGGAGCTCAAGAAGTGAATTGATGATCATCATATCCTGACATTGTCATTGTACCCAAATCTCTCTAAAGAACAAGCTAAAATGAGCTAGTCATGCCACTGAGGTATCCAGGACCATCATGTGTGAAGTATTAAGGAATCATCTATCTCCATGAGAGACATAATGATAAAATATGTGTATTATAATCATGAATTTTATTCCATTAAATGATGATTTTAGAGCCATGAAAGGTGAGTGGATGATCTTCATATGGAGCACCCTATTTCCAAGAATGACCAATCATCCCATTTCACTTGATGCAATTCACTTGGTGTATTACATTCTTACAAACTCATTCAATACCTAGTAGTGTGATCACGCCTTAAGGAGGAGGCACATTACAATCACCTCATTTTGGACATAGGACAAGAATCCCATTCAGGGAGAAATAATCTAACGACAAAGTGAGGACCTCATTTTAGTAAGAAGTAAACAAACATCATAGAGTTGATTAGTGGTCACTAAAGTGAATTGTGGACCAAATTTCAAAATTGGTACCAATTCGAGCAGTGGTAAGGCCAAAATCCAATCCAGAAGGTTAAAAAAATACAAAATTACTATATGTTTTCCTAAAACAAAGACCAACTACAATATATATGCCCTGAAAGCTTTAGGTCCTTGCTGAAATCCTGAAAATTAGTAAGTATTGACCATATTAGATTTTGAAAAACTATCTTCTAGATTATAACCATTGGAGCTATGGGAAAACTTCCATCAGGTGCAGAGTGACCCTAATTTCTTATGTTTACTAAAATAGATTTAAAGTATAAAATAATAAAAGTATAAAGAAATAATTAAAATTATAAATAAGAAATAATTTTAATTATAAATTTCTTATACTTAACATTTATTTTAGTAAATATGGCCCCTTCCCCTTCTAAAAATCATAACTCTAGAAACATGTATGCATTATAACGTGTATGCATTTTAGGTTCGGGAAATACCAAACCAAGAAAAATAAAAGGCATACATGTTATTTAAAAATGTGTACGCATTTTACCTATTTTCATATTTATGTCTTCTTTTTGGCCCCCCAGATTGGTGCACTTAGCCTCTATTGATGTAGATGATGATCAGCTTCAACATAGAGTCCTTCTTTGTAAAAATTATAAATTCATGTTTTTTACTAATTTACGGATTGATACTAACTAGTCTTGTTAATGGTACAATTGGCACAATCTTTGAAATTGTCTATTGCAGTTCCTCAACACCACCTTCTTTACTTGCATTTATTGTTGTCAAATTTGACCGATATATTGGCCCTCCTTAGGATCCACACAATCCTTCCCACGTTCCAATCCCACCCATTACGAGGGGATGTCACATGCAAGTGCCACAAAAAATAGATTGGGCTTTATCTATCCATAAGTCTCAAAGTCTTATTATGCAAAAAGCCACTATTGACATTGGAAACACCGCAAAACCAAGAATTACTTTCACAACAATTTCTAGAATCCCTTCCCTGATGGACATTTGTATCTCCCAACCTTTCTCTTTTGATCATTAATCCAATATGTACAGAACACCTCTAATGCAGTTGCTCAAAATTGAAGAACGCCTATAGTCCCTTCCTCCCTTCCATCCGTCTTAATCCCCATCTCAATTTCCCTTCCCCGACTTTTTTTTCCATCATTTCTCCTCTCCCTTTGGTGCTACCTACTCCATTGTTTTGTTTCTCCCCTTCCTTGTGTTCATTTCTATTTACCTCTCTCGTAATATATTGTCCATATTTCTTAAAAGCATATTCAATATATATTAAATGAAAAGTACAATGAAATTCCAAACACTTTAGTTCAATCGATGTTGATTTTATATTAGTTTGAAAACAACATTTAAGCATCCATGTTGTCTCCAACACTTCATTTCATAAGGTAATTGTTAGGGATATTATATTGTTTACATTGGTGAATGTTTTAATGTAATATATATTATCATGGAGATAATATATATGGGTGAATAAATAAAATGTAATATTATTAAATATGAGAAAATATATCTCATATTAATAATATAGGTTTTATATATTAGTTGTGAGTTTGTTGTATAAACAACTCACGTTGGTATTTTTAGGATTAGTTGAGTGTGTTGAGATAACTAAGGGATTGAGAGAGATTAGTGGAAGGTTGAGAGATATGTGGGATAAAGGATGACTCCTATTTAATAGGAGATCATATGTGTATTTATACCTCTCAATGTAAATGAAGACATATCCCAAATGAATTGAAAATTATTCTAATATTATTTTATTCGGTGTTTTTATTGTGCAAGATTATTTCCAATAATCTGTACCAACTTCAAGATCTGGTATCAGACAGGGATTCTAGGATAAGAGTCTTTGAATAAAACTTCCTCATCGCAATGTCCATGGCCTAGTAAGGTGGATATACTGATTACATCATCCTGCGTATTGGAGCATTCTTCATGCGAACTAAATCATTTTGCCTGTGCATTGCATAGTTGTTCGTGCGTATTGCATCATCCTTCTTCCTGCATATCCTATCGATCGGCCCGTGTATTACATCGCCATTCTGGTAACTATGATTGGCCTGTGTATTGTATCGCCGTTTTGGTAACTCTGCATTTTTTATTTTTATTTTTTGCCATTTTTGGACATACTAAAAAAAAGAGACAAGAATAAAAATAATTTTTTCCATTTTTGGAAAGGGTCCAGAAAGATGTTAGACTTAGAACTTGGAAGTGTCATATCTTTCACCTCGTAATTCAGATTGAGGTGATTTTTTTAAAAATGTATGTTTTTCAAGATCTTTGCATTGATCATATGAATTTTGCAGCCAATTGAAAATAAAATTTTACTTTATTGTAAGGGTGCATTTTCAACTGAGTTTGACATCCATAATGGAAATCCCATTACAAAAATTCAATGGAAAAGAATTTCACACATGGCAAGTGCGAACTCAATTACTTTTGATCAATAAAGACTTGTGGGAAATTGTTGAAGGTAATCTTTCAAAACCAACTGATGTTGATGAAGCCACCAAATGGGAAAGCAAGGATAGGAAAGCAATATCAATTATTGGTCTCGGATTGTCTAATGCTTGCTTGCATCATATTGATTCATCAAAAAGTTCAAATTTCATATGGACTACTTTGAACAAGCTATTTTGATCTCAAACAGGGAGCGCAATGGTGACACTCAAACAAAAACTATTTAGGCTCAAGATGGAAGAAGGTGAGAGTATGGTTGATCACATAAGTAAATTTCGTTCTATTTCAAATCAACTAGCTGGAATAAAAATTGATGTGGGAGATGATGATGCAAAATCAGTATTGTTAAATAGTATGCCACCCAGTTATTCTAACAATGTGTTTACTTTGAGTAAAGTAAATCCTAGTTTAGAAGATTTGATTTCATCTCTCATGGAGGAAGAAAATAGAACAAATAAGAATATTGTTTCAGAAGAAACAACAATATTTGGTAAAAATAGGTCATATGATAAAGGAAGATTCAAGAAAGGATCCAATTCTAGAGATACAAAGAAACTTATCGCTTGCTACTATTGCCAACAATCTGGACACCTTTCCATAAACTGCATGAAAAGAGCAAGAGATTTACTTGATGGAAAAATAAGTGAAAATGCCATGATTGCCGATGAAGAAGAAGACGATAATAAGGAAGAACCAGAGGGTGATTTCAGTGGTTATGATTCTGAAGACTTCCTTCTTTAGATAACTTTCAGATGGAGGTAGGAGGCAAAGGAGGAGGAGGCAGATCAACATCTCTTGTTAGTCACCAACAAAGAGACTGCTTCAAATGTATTGGTGACCAATTTATTTCAGTTGTGTGTTTGATTCCATTATTGTGTGTTTTGTAATAAGAACAGAAGGAAATTATTTTTCAATTGTAATTTCCTTTTATAAACCTCCTTGATGTAATGTTGTAATAGAAAGAAGAAAACACAAGTACAAAGTCAACATCATGATACTTGAAGGGGATGAACAGAGGTTCATGAACATGGGTTCTTAACTTGGACTGAGGTCCATATGTGTTCCAAGATCATGAGCAAACAGGGGTGTGCACGCTACATAGAAAGTGTAACTATCCTTTTCTACATTGTTCACATTAGGGGAGTGTAGGGTAAGTAATAATGTAAACAATAGGGGAATGAATGTTAGGAATATTATATTGTTTACATTGGTGAATGTTTTAACGTAATATATATTATCATGGAGATAATATATATGGGTGACTAAATAAAATGTAATATTATTAAATATGAGAAAATATATCTCATATTAATAATATAGGTTTTATATATTAGTTGTGAGTTTGTTGTATAAACAACTCACATTGGTATTTTTAGGATTAGTTGAGTGTGTTGAGATAACTAAGGGATTGAGAGAGATTAGTGGAAGGTTGAGAGATATGTGGGATAAAGGATGAATCCTATTTAATAGGAGACCATATGTGTATTTATACCTCTCAACGTAAATGAAGACATATCCCGAATGAATTGAAAATTATTCTAATATTATTTTATTCAGTGTTTTTATTATGCAAGAATATTTTCCAATAATTTGTACCAACTTCAAGAATAATGATTTTATACTTTTTAACAAACAAGAGACTAACATCCATTCCATATTTACTTTTACATGTTCGATTTTTTTTTTGTTTTCTATGGTCTATTTAATTGTTGCTTATTTAGTAGTGCACTTGCGAGACTTAAAACATTAACGATTATTACATTGGATACTCGTCTTTCACAACACTTGACACATTTTCCATTCTTATAATACACACTCCAATTGTTTACAAAAACCAATGGTTAAATTGCTACATAATGGGATAAATTATTTCATGTTTAATATTTAGTTTTTAATCTTGGGTGTCATTGGATTATAAAAAATGCCTATTTCTATAAATTAAGTTACGACCACTAATATGTAATTAATTTAATTATTACAATTACCTACCTCATTACCGCACCATCTCTTCATCACATCAGGGGTTACTTTAATAATTTTCCTCTTACCTTTATATAAATTTATATTATGCTAAAACTTTCATATTTTACTTCATATCACAGTTTCCTTCTTGAGCTCCTTCTACTACTACTTCTATTATCTTCCTTCATGTACATTTCTTACATCATATCCCTCTCCACCCCTTTCCGGTTCCTCTATTTTATTCCTTTCCCTACATTTCTTACAATATATCCATCCCCCTTTTGGCATTCACATCATACAACCCGCATGCGATTGCTAGTATGTAACAATCATGATGTCTTATTGCACTTTCTCTAGAAACTTTATTGTGAATTCATCATGAATAAGAATCCTAATTACTTTGAAACGATAGGGTTCTATGGTTAGGAAGGGATCTACCTAGGATAGAAAGGATAATCGTAAGGAAGTAATATGCATGTAATACACTCGTAATGATTTGTGTACTCTTATTGCAAACCCTAAATTGCGAACAAAAAGGATTTAATAGGAATTGACACCTCCAAGAGGAAATTGAAGTGATTATTCAGAATGGGTATGTTGATGCTCTTAGACATGCAAGAAACATCTATCAATAGTAATTTAAAATATTTGTAAAGTAATCTTCTCAAATATTTGGTATAGGAAGACCATAAATTTCGTAACAACGTGAAGGCTCAAACTATCTTAGGTCTCGTCTAGAAAGTTTTCATTTTGTGAAGTTTTTAATTTTAGATGATGTAGATCAAGTGGAACAATTAGATGATTTCCTCATTACGGATATTGTGTAGAATAATTCTAATAGTTTGACTAGTGTGAAAACTTAGGATGAGCGAGTCCTTATATGAGCAAGTTAATGATTAAGAAAATATATAGGAATTTATATATGCCTAAATCTAATTGCAATGTAGTAGTAAATGAATAAGAAATTAAGTACAAAAATAGACCCAAACAGATAAGCAACTACTATTTAAAACCCTAAGTACAAATGAGGAGATAAAATGACTTAGTTGTTTCACTATGATCCCGAAGGTGCACAAAACTATCAAAATGGAAAATCTGAAATGTAGATTGTTGCAATGAAGCCTAGAAAAATATAGAGCTAGACTGAGGCGCCTATGGAGGGTCAGGGGTGCTATAGACCTATTTTTGGCACTCGTGGTTTCGTAGAAACTTTGAAAACTAGTTTCATTGGGTTGTGAGATGTTTGTTGTCCTTCACTTCTTATCGTTAATATGTCACACTAAGTTTGTAGATTTCGATTGTAACCTACAATGACGAAATAACCTGCAAAACCCAAAACACATCAAATCCTAAAAAGAAAATAATGTAAATGAGGTGTCAGACTATCCTCGGTTTTCACATAGTGAACTTATGACCGAACATTATACTACATCTCATACCCAATGGAGTTCTACGTGTGTGTGTGTGTGTGTGCAGAATTTTACCTAAGGTGGCTTTTGTGCATGTCACACTTGATAGCGAGCAAGTAGCTAAATGTAATAATTGTAAATAGATGAGTGTATGAAAGAATTAACTTCCCCTCCTATGCGTGTATGTAGAAGTATCAGTCTCACGGATTCCCTCCAGATCTTCATCATTCCTCTGACATGGTATCAGAGCTCAAGGATTGGGAATCGTGTTGCTCACCTCGGTTGCTTACTACTCTTTGCCTCGTAATTTCTTGAGCAAGCTCTCATTCTTGTTTTGTGCTCTACATGCATTTTTTGAGGGTACATGTGCTTGGTTCATGTCCTACTAGTGTGATCTTTTTTGGTGTCTACTGTGTTTTAGTTCATGAATTTACAGGTTGAAGTGGGTTTCCAAGGATCAACTCAGTGTATTGTATTTGCATTACTCGACTCGTGCATGATTCGGCTTCTGGAGACTTGGGTTTCTCGCTGGTTTACCAGCTCATCTGATGCATTGATTCGGAGGCCTCGCTTGTGGTCTTACATGCAATGTTACATTGGGTTTTCATTCCTTCAACTCTTCCTGTGCTGATCCTTACTCCAGTTTAGCTTGGTTTGAACGTATTGGTCGGGGGTTTTTTTTTAGCATTCATCGGGTGTTAAGTGTTTGGTTCGTGCCTTGTGCCTTGTGGGCTCAAATTGGTTGCTTCGTCCCTTTTCGAGCTCCCTTCTCTGTGCATGCACTCAGTGTGGTTCTGCATTCCACCTTATTCCTCTCTGCATTGGAAACCAACTTATTCCAACGTATTCCTCTCTGTATTGGAAATTAGTTGTTGGATATTCCTCTCTGCATTGGAAATTGGTTGCTAGATATTCCTCTCTACATTGGAAATTAGTTTCTAGATATTCCTTTGCGCTAGAAACCAATTTGTGCATCAGTCTTGCTGCTGCCCACATTTTTGGCTCGTGCATCAGTTTGAGACCCTTGGATATTAGCTTTTTTGGCTTCTACCTCCCTGTGTCTGCTCGGGTTGTTGCTGTTTTGTTTTTGGCATGCGTAGGAACCTTTAGTTCCTCTAATATGTCATTTATGTTGTCCTTTCCCTGCAACAACTCCAAGTGGATGTCATAGCACTCAGAATATCCATATCTCGGCACCTGCCCAGTCATTTCAAAGTTTTCCCAACCTGGTCACTTTGACTAAACCACTCCTCTCCAACCCATTCCCTTTTAGAATTTTTCGGTGGTTACAGCAATCCTTTTTTAATGTTTTAAGGAAAAAAAAATTCCTTTTATGGCATTGTAATAATTTAGGGCCTATTTTGCTTGTATTTAATGTCCTTCATTCGTGTGTCGAAGATGGAGGGTGAGGTCTGAGGTTGGCAAGAGGCTAATCCCCCCTCGCAAGCAAAACAAACCCCTACCTAAAATATTATGCCATTTCCAATGAGCACCCACACGACACTCTTTTGCACCTATTTCAAGAAATTTTTAAATCAGTTTGCAAAGCTTATTGGCATTTTCCATCAGTTGTGGGAATTGTATTTTTTGCTATAACTTTTGACTCACTGCTCGGTTTTGAGTGCTTCTTTAGTCAAAGTTGCATGATTTTTCACAAATTACATGATGGGATTATAAGTTTTGTAAATTCACTAGTTTATAAAGTGCTGCATTCTGGGGGGCTCACTGTACTCTTGGGTTTTCACACGCAGATGCATTATCGGCTAAGTCCGACGTCTTGTAGTTTTGCACCTTGCACTTTTGATTCCACATCATGGAGGGTGATCTTTCCAGACTTGATCGTTATAGGATCACCTTACAACCTCTGCCACTTCTTCTTGGGAGAGGGAACTATTTAGTTTGGCATGCTTCTATGGAACATTACTTTGCCTACGAGGGTCTTTCACACTTCTTGCTTGGGGCCAGTTCTTGCACCCACTGATCATTGTCATCTTAATGACTTTCTCAACACTTGCGACCATATTTGTGGCCACTTGATGATACATATATCCTCATCTCTCTGGTTTCATGTGGCAGACTCAAATCCACCCCACCATGTCTGGAGCATTCTTCAGTCCCTCTATGGAGACCCCTTCACATATTGCTACCATTGTTGCTATTGTTGATCCACTTGTCTCCTCTTGTTCTTCGTGCAATGACAATTCCCACTGACATAGACTCGCTTGGTTCTACTTTTGACAACGAGGATTGTGCACCCAGTTCTGATGTTGAGAGTATTACAGAGGACTCTTCTCCTCCTCTCACTATTCCAGAGAGTGTTGACCACATCCCACATCTCATCAAATATCAAGCAGACTCCCATTCAGTCTCATACAGTCATCACACCCACGTCTTTTCCACCTTTAGTGTGTGAGGCCCCTTCCACTCCTTTACCTTCATTGGATGACTCATACCTATCTGACATCACTCTTCTGTTTGTTAAGCCCCCCTCATTGGGACGTGTATCTTCCTAACCTTAGTCATCTTTTCATAGAGTGCACTTATGATGTACTACCGGTTCCTTATCCATCTACAGGTATTTCAAAGGAGTTCATCATCTCCGTTGTTGGGAGTGCCCCTTCTGGGACTCTTACCACTTCCACTTTTTCGGAGACCTTCATTGATCCACCCTTGCTTGTGGATCCATTTTCTGTTGTGAGGGATGTTGTGTTTCCTTCACATCACTTGAACATCCTTTCTAAAGGTGTTCACCCTTCATACTCTGATAGTTCTGTACTCGTGACATTACCTTCGATTTCCTTCATGGAGTGGGCAGACTTCTAGCATGTCATTTCTGTCCTTCCTAAGGGTAGGCACACGGTTCGGTGTGGATGGCTCTTATTCAGTCCAGAGGTAGAGGATATCATCATTGACATTCTTGTGGAAGACCTCCTAGAGCTGCAGAGTTCAAATCCATCCATGACATCTGCATTCCTCTCGTCTCCCTCTTCTTCTCTCTTCTTCTTCTTTATGAGAGATTGCCTCTTTATACATGGGTACCTTTACAGGCTCGTCTATGGCCGGGACCCATCCTTGGCATCTTTCTTAGATTAGAGAGTGGAATTTTCTCTCTTTTGGGGGGGATTTTTTCCCACTGGGTTTTCTCCGTTTACTCCACTTTTTGAGAGTTTCTTGTACGTGGGTGCCTCATCAGGCTTGTTGTTGGGACCCACTTCTCCTTGTTTTCATCTATGTGTCCACCTAAGCTATGCTTCAAGGGGGGTGTTGGTGTAGGATATTTACCATGCACATATTTTAAGTACATGGGATTCCTCCACATAGGTGATTCACCATGCTTAGGTGTCCCTAGGGTGTCATTATGGGCTTACACGCGTCATAGGAGTTACATTTGACTGACTATTCTGGGAATGTAACTCCCACCTCTTGACGGCTACATTTGTGGGGGAGTTACACACCCCACTACTATTTTTACACCCTTTCATCTTGATAAATTAATGGAATGGAGTATGGGATGTGAGCCATTTTTCCCTTAATGCATGCACATTGCTCTCTTGGGTGATTTCTTGCTTCGATTTTCAAGCTACCTCATTTTGTGATTGAGTTGCAACGTTTTGATGCTCACATATTCCCTCCAAATCTTTGTCATTCCTCCGACAATGTCGATTTCCAATGTGATGCGATGTTGTTGATGTGATGATGTGATGTGACTATCTCTTCCCATAATGATGGACCTGCAAAAGAGAAGAATGATCAAGTAGTCAAATGCACATGTATATGATCAAAACAAGTAAAAAGTATATAAAGAAATTTGTGAAAATTAAAAATGGAACATGTGCACCTTATCCACGATGAGACAAATTTTAGAAATGATCACGAAGATGATGTAGAAGAAAGATTTTTTCAGGTGATATCATGTCAGTTGCGCTTCATGCGACTTTTTTGGGTGATCTCATGCCAAGACATGGAAGAAGCGTAGGGAGAAAAGTAAGGTGTCATCCTCCAACATTTAACTGCTTCTTTGCAATGTGAAAACCACTACAGATGGTGTGTAAAAATATGAATTTTTTTGAATAGTTCTAATCCAATGCGAAATTAAAAATGTTGTGTAGTGTATGCATGCCGAGTGCTAAGGACTATGTGCCCTATAAAAGCCATTATGTGAAGTGATGTAGGCTATTTTGAACTGAGAAATGTTGTGTAACTACCCCCTAGTCACATGTGTCTAGGAAGGGTCAGGGGCGCCTAGGCGCTACTATCCTAGTCTGGGCGCTGGTGTCTGTGTTATGGTAAGGACCCACATCAGGATTTCGGTCATTACTATGACTAATGACTATGATGTATTAGTACTAAGATGTGTTGTGTGATGATTGTGAACTATTGTGTGGGGTGACTTATTCACCCAAATGATGCCCCCCTCATTTGGGGTGCATGTGACGTCACTGAGGAGTATGTGGCATAAAGGAGGATTTGCTGTTATGCTGAAACTGATGCCTTGTAGGGGGGTGTGATTATTAGAAACCAAGGCACACACAAACAAAATGGCTAGGAAATAAGTGTTAGTATAAGCAAGGTAAAGACACATGTAAAATACAATGTGTAAGCTTGTAAACAAGAAGAAAATGTGTAAGCTAAGACGTTAGAAGAAAATGTAAACACACAAGAAGGAAAAGTAGAACGTGAAAATTAGGTTTCAAACATGGGACATCAATCATGCTGTCACAAGATAATCAAGGTCATAGTGGTCACAAGCAATTAGAGAACAAGCAGGACATAGGGAAAAGCCCACAAATAATAGCATACAACAACAAACAAAAGAAAAGAAATAGTTACACACAACCATGAAAACAAGTAGACCTGCAATAAAAATGTTGCACATGAAGCACCCATTAACATGTTAGAAAGATATAAAGGATGTCAAAAGCGTGCATAATCTGATACAGTAATGTACTATGAAAAATAAAACAATAACACCTGAAGTGTACAAAATTGGATGCTCACGGGAACAGCTGCGGGATGGGTAAGAGGTACTACGCTAAACATCCATGTTGCGTGTATAGATATGTAGAATTTGTGATCACAACTAGAAATCAAGCGAACACGCATGTGTGTATGGAAAAGATAATGAAATATAAAATATTTTTCTCACATGTGTAAAAAAGTGTACATGTAAGCATAAACAAGCAAAAGTAAATGCGACAAAGATATGCAATATGTTGTGGATGAGACAGAATGGAATGCAATGTGAGTGTGATAGGATCAGCGTGCCCTCTAAGTGGATATTTATGCATGATATGAGGTTCATTTATAGATGCTCCCTCAACAATCAATAATAAGCCGTAGAACAAGATTGTGTCATCAAGAAATGGTCTGAGTTGTGTGCATTAGAAAGATATGATCGATAAAGCATTGAGCATAACGAACAAGTGAGTGAGTGAACACGTGAGTGTGGTGAGGTCCATTTGAGATGTAGACCCTCAACAATCGAGTATATACTGTGGAACTAGAGTGTGTCATAGGGTAATGACCACAACGTGTACAAGTAGATGCCATAAATATATATCGTGAATGTGCAGAGCAGATGCTGCGTAGAAAGAGATGAATGTGTGAAATGTGAAGGGTGTAGCATATTGTGTAGTATGTGAGGTTCATGTGTATTAGATGCCCTCAATAGTCAAGTGTGAACAATAACATCAGAGTGTGTCATCGGGTTATGACGATACAAATGTATCAAGATGTGTATGATGTTTGTGAAAGACTAGATGTGAAGTGTAGTGCTATAGGAGGGTGTAAAATAAGCATGATTCCCCCCGAGTGCATGTTGATGAATGTGGTATCTAATAATAGTGAAAGATGAGGGTCCTCCACCCAATGCTCATAAGATAAAGATGTGTGACCATGCTCTAAGATTGGTGGCATATGAGACAAATGATGTATCAATGAATGTGCATGAGACTTAGGAGGTTTTGAAATGATTTTTAAAGGAGGTTGCTTATGTTGACTTGATAACATCATAGATGACGTGAGAGGAGGAGGTGTTATATTGATTTTGAGAGGCGGTTGCGTAGGAGGATATTGAATTTCCCTAGAAGGAACCTTAGAAATGATGGCAAGATGCTCATTAGACATAGACGAATTAGATTTAAGAACCCATTAAGATGTAACAATTGGAGATGACCATGTAGCATGACGTTGTGTAGTGAAAGAGATAAAACTTTAAAGCTCAAGATGTTTGATTCTTTATTGTAAGACATAGTAATCATTTTCAGTATGTCCATTAATTTGACGATAATTGCAATATGGAAGACCTTGATATTTTGCAAGCCGATAAGGAGGATAGTAATGAGTAGTTGGAAAGATGATTAATTGATGAGTGATGATTCGTTAAAGAATATCTTGTTTCTTAGCATTGAGTGAAAACTTAAGAGGCACGGGGAGCGGTAAGATTTGAGGTTCACTAATATGAGCACATGTAGAAGACACATAATGAAGATGAGATGTAGAAGAAGAACATACATGAGCTTGAGAAGTGCCCTTAAGATGTTGGATTTCAAATTTAAGAGATATAATCATGGATTTCATAATCTGAAAATTGTCTTGAAATAAAGAATGCAAAGCTTGAATTGATGTCAATATGGTTGATTAGATTGAGGATCACGAAGACTAGGGTCGTCAGATAGATGATCAAAAATAAAACTCACTTGATGTGGTGGCGTATCTCTAGGGAGATACATGGTGTCTAAGATTTTTTTTCAAAACAACCTTGCATTTAGGATGCATTTGAAGTAACTCATATAAGGAAATTTGAGGAATTTCAGGAGCCATTATAGAAAAATGATTTTCCAAAGAACAATCTAAATGATTGATCACGATTAGGGTTCACCAAATGATTAAGCAAATATAGGAATTTATAGATTCCTAAATCTTATTGCAATGTAGAAGTAAATGAATAAGCAATCAAGTACAAAAATAAAATAAAAAAAATAAGCAATTAAGATTTAAAACCCTAAGTGAAAATGAGGAGATAAAATGACTTATTTGTTTCGCTATGATCCTGAAGGTGCACATAACTATTGAACTGGAAAATACAAAATGAAGATTGTCACAATAAAGCTCATAAAAATGCAGAGGTGCTGGAATATGTTGGAATGTGGCACCTATGGAGGGTCAGGGGCGCCTGGGGCACCGCAAACCAATCCTGAGCACCCGTGACTACTCAGAATATGTGAAAACCAGTTTCCTTGGGACCCGAGATGTTAGCCATCTTTCAATTCTTGTCATACCAAGTTCACAGATGTCACATGTAACCTGCAATGAAGAAATGACCTACAAAACCCCAAAATACATCAAATCCTAAAACAAAAATAATGCAAATGAGGGGTCGGATTATCCTCATATGTCACATAGTGAACTTACGACCGAGCGTTGTACTAGATCTCAGACCCAATGTAGTTTTATGTGTGTTTATGGAATTATGCCCTAGGTGGCTCTTATGCGTGTCAAACTTGATAGCGAACAAGTAGCTAGATGTAAGAAATATAATTAGATGTGTGCATGAAAGAACAAACTTCCCCTCCTATGTGTGTATGCAAAAGTATCAGTCCCTTGCCCTTGTGTGTGGATGCTAAATGGATGCTTAAATGCTCTTGATAATCGCCTTTGAATGCAAACTTAGGTGGTGATAGCTAATGCTTAGTGTTGGGTCTTTTATTATGATCACATAATTGTATATTTATATGATTCCTTAGCTTGAATTTTGTAATTAACCCCAAAAAGGCCAACTACCAAAATGATAAGATACTCAAACGACTATAAAGTACCCAAAAGATGCGAACAAAGTACAAAGAGGTTGGGGGCACCCAAAAGGGACGGGGGCACCTTGCGTTGACGTCCTGGCTGTGCGTTGGTGTTTAGGATGAGAAGTGCCAAAGTATAACAACACAAACTGTGCAATCAGGAGTGTAAGATCAATAGTGGCAACAAAAATCAAGTAAAGATGGCCAAAGACATGGGTTAGTTAGTACTTTCCTTACTTAGGAATCACGATCAAGACTAGATAGATACCAAAGTGCATGATTTTGTATCTACAATTAAACTAATGAAGAATTTGAAGAAATTTGAAAAATGGTTATTTTAAATTGATTTTAAATTTTAGACCTAATTGTGTTGAGTGGGAAAATGATGTGTAACTAAAAGCAAAGTGGTCTTCCAAGGTAGAAATAAAGAGGATCACTATTGATAAATGCTAGATGTTGCAGAAGATCAGATGTATTGACAAGTTGGAAGGACTTAAATATTTATATGTTACATCTTTCATTCAACACTCGAGTTATGTTGGAATATATAGAAATGTGCATGGTATTACACCCCCCACTGTACAATTATGTTTGTCATTTTGACAGGAAAAATTGTATCTATTGCTTATTGAAACTAATGATATAATCATATAGAAAAGATGAAATAAAATTATTTTCCTTGTTTTAAATATAGCTCCAATCTTTAGCTCCCCCTGGTGTTTCTATTATGAGATTATGTAAAAATAATAATTACTGAGTCACTGTTAAACACAACTAAAATTAAAAAAAATAGGCCTTGGTTAAAGAGAATGATCTTTGTTGAAAGACTTTGGAGAATTTGGGCATTACGTCAGAGCAAATCAAGCAATATTTGGTTGGGATGAAGCACCCAAAGCCATGCACATTCAAGTTTAAGATGGATGTTATGCATATGTGGATTAGAACTATGCTTACTAACTAGGAAAATTGTCTTGATGTCTTAATGTTATATGTATTGGTGGGGAATATCTACAATTTCTTATGTAAAAATCATGGGAGCGACATGGGAAAGGCCAAACAACTCATTTCCAACTAAATTGGATCCCTCTGGATTTTATCCATGAAAAGGTCAAATAAATTTAATCTTTGACGTGTTGTCATCAGAGAAAAAATAAGCATTGACATCCTTTTTAGTGTACTTTCCAACTCGTATATAATTACTAGTAATAAATGCAAACTACCACAACTAATTCACCGAAGGCATCTTCTATGGGAAGAGCCTTACTGGGAAGTGTTTGTTTCCCGACAACTCTTCTCATATTCACCTTTCTGAAGCCCTTATTCCATAACAAATATGAAAAGGTAATATTGTAGCATAGATTCTATGTAGTTTTGACTTGAATCCAAGGAAACTTGAAATGGTGAAGAGGTGAGAAGGAAATAGTGAGTGTAGGATTGAGGCGAGTCCCATATATGTAACCATAAGACAATATGACTATCATTGCATTTGTTCCACATGTAGATGCAACTCCTATAGAAATCAGGTTTTTCCTAATACTATTTAGTAGTGGATACATTACTTTCCCCAAAGATAATCCATCACTACACTACAATATTTTACCTTCTGATTAAAATTGCTGCTAGTGGGATTCAACCCTATTTCTTTTTTGTTGTTGTTTGAAACATTAATTGGTTTGATTTCGTAAGCTAAATAGTTAACCATGAGAGTACAATAATCATGACACAAAACATAAGAGAAAGGGTACATTAGAAAGCCAGTTGAAAGAGCCACACGAAGGAAGTATGCATTTCTCTCTCGACACTACTTACAAGCTCATGTAGATGTCCATTATAGAGGATTTTTCTCATGTGGAGACTGTACTTATGTATTTCTCTAATCATGAAAAACATTAAAGAAAATGCCTCCATGACTGAACAACCACTTTATCCTACTTCAATCAAGCTTCCCCTCAAACCCTCTCCTTAGCGTCTTAAATCACCAACAACCTTTGTGCACTTATTTTGCTTCAACATCCACAAGAACAGACACAATCCAACATCGTCAGCCTTCTTTCCAAGACTCGTAGGAGAAATTCTATTCACATATTTTTTTGCTAAGATTTGCAACATAGGGAAACACTGGGCCTCCCCAACATTGTGGTAAAATTTTTAAGTAAGAGAGAAGAAATATTTGAGATTTTTTTTACAATTTTACTCTTAAGGGGATTCAATCCATATTATATTTTCAATGGGTTTGTTGAAAAGGCTCTGGACCCTTTTTAGAAATTGCAAACCCTAGGAGTAAAACAAATTCATGTACTTCTTTGTAAGTTTCAAGTGTTTGACCAATTGGCGTAACATGATATATTTTCCTAGCATATTATAATTGCAGCTTATAGAAATACAGTCATAATCAAGAGCCATTAAGATTTCTTCACCAATTGCAACAAAGATATGACCATCTTGATCAATTCACCTTTGCCATCGTATTTTAAAAATGGGATTATTGAAAAGGACTTGTAAAATTGTAAGTGAATACATTTGGTAGGTATAAAGCCAAACTCCAATCTCTTTTCCATTATCCTCTCAGCTTGCATCAAAATGGGAGATTTTCATATGTTCCTTGTTGGGACAATTGACATTAATACTAAAAACAAACTAAGATTTCACAATGTTTCACCAAATGTAACAAACGGATATTCAACATGAATATCTCACATTTATCAGCATAGTTGCAAGCAATGACAAAATAAGAGCTTCGCAGCAAGGTATGGACATCAATCATGTCATAATAGGAAGTAATTTTTTTTGTCAAATGTTGTAGTTGTACTACATTGTCCACTCCTCCCCATCATAGACACTTAAAACAATTTAAAATGGTATATACAACTCTACATTTAGAGTGTAAATTACAACTCTAACAAACTAACATTGTTATTGTCTTCGACATAGTTTGCAACTCTAATAAGGTCACTTCCATTATTACACTCGACCAAACCTTTCAATCAATGTTAAATTTATATGAATGAAATATTGAAAAACACAATGTGTTTTTCAAAACTATGTAAAGACACCTCTAGGCTAATTTTGAACCCACAACCTCCTAGTTATTAACTCCTTTTCCTATCAAGCCACCTAATATAGACCCCATATAACCATATTTTTTCAAGTGTATTTATTAAAAAAACATTAAACCTGTGATTTGACTGCTGACGCTAGGGTCCCACCCATGTGGACATGCATATCTGGATAAAATTTCCTCGGACCCGGGGTATTATGATTTTAAATATATATTTAAAAACAATTTAAGATTTTTTATTTATTTTTGAATTATGAAGTCATCCAAGATTAGGTGATGATAAAGAAAGGAGAGGAAGGAAGCGTGCGTGCTTTGATTTCTATCATAGACAATTTATTTACCTTATTTTGATCAAGCGGATCAATTTTGTTTCCTGTTCATAATACTTTCTTGGCCGCCAGAATATCATTATTTAACACGCCTGTCACAAAAAATCACCATACAAAAGCCCAGACGTGTTATCCATGGAGAAAATACAACACAAGCATGTTGATGTTGGAGGGATTAAATTACATGTTGCAGAGATTGGATCAGGTATGTCTTATTATCCAATTAGGCCTTCTTCCCGTATGGTATTCATCTTGTTCATTTAGCAGTGTATGGACTTAGGCTTCCTGATGGGTATTGATGAAATATGGGTACAGGTCCGGATGTGCTGCTGCTGCATGGATTCCCTGAAATCTGGTATACATGGCGTTATCAGATGATTGCATTGGCAAATGCAGGATTTCATGCAATTGCCCCCGACTTCAGAGGCTATGGACTGTCCGACCAGCCTTCTGAAATTGAGAAAGGCAGCTATGCGGACCTTTTGGAAGACATGGCCGGCCTTCTTGATGCCTTTGGCATTCAGAAAGTAAGTACCCACAACTCTCTTCTTCGAATTTGCAGGCACTTTTGTCCAGATTCTCCAACCCATATTCCAAAAGACTATTCCTATTTTTGCAGGCATTTGTTGTGGGTAAAGATTTTGGTGCATTCATTGCCTATTACCTGGACCTCTTGTACCCTGATCGAGTGAGAGGCATTGTAACATTGGGTATACCTTACATGAGTCCGGGCGGGCAAGTGCTTCAGATTGATTTGTTTCCTCAAGACTTTTATGTGAGACACTGGCAGGTCACTGTCTCTTCCCCTGCTTCTGCAACATAAGTGCTAGCTTGTTTCCTAATGGGCATTTTTTCCTTTTTCTCACATAGGTGCCTGGAAGAGGTTTGGCAGACTTCGGGCGGTTTGATGTAAAAACAGTGGTAAGAAATATTTATATACTATTTTCAGGGAGTGATCTACCAGTGGCAGAAGAGGGTAAAGAGATAATGGATCTGTATGATCCAACTACTCCATTGCCACCTTGGTTTACTGAGGATGACCTTAAAATATACTCAAGCCTGTATGAAAAATCAGGATTTGCTTTTCCCTTGCAAGTTCCCTACATTGCTAAGGCCAGGTAAAGCTAAAAACTGTTCGTCTCTCTCTGTATTATACGCCCTGTAAAGATATTACAGCACACAAAGTTATATGATATGTAGTTCTGATGTTGACTTGCTGGAACAGGGGCAGACTGTGGGAGATCACAGATTATACTGTTAAAGCTCCCAGTCTTCTAATAATGGGTACCAAAGATTATGTTCTAAAGTTTCCAGGAATGGAGTCTTACATCAACAGCGAGATGCTCAAGTCTGTTGTGCCCAATCTGGAGATCAAATTCTTTCCAGAAGGGAGTCATTTTGTTCAAGAACAATTCCCTCAAGAGGTGAATAATCTTCTCCTTGGCTTCCTCAATAAGCAGCTGCAATGTCAAAAGTAGTCCGAGATTTGGCAGATGAGCACCAGTGGTCATAGTCTTAAAAATAACAATGGCTAGAAAGTATTTTATTGTCTTGTGAATGGAGATCATGGAAACATTTCATGCCATAAAAATAAGATCTATGTTGAGTCTGATATCTCTTTTTGCCATAGATGTAGGTAGAATTTATGGTAGGAATACCACATATCTAATATCTAATCAGATGAACTTTTTATGCCATTTACTATGTAAGGAAAAACATTAGTACTATCTATTGTAAGATGCGAAAAAACTTTATTACTATCTGTTGCAAGATGTACTCTGGACTCTGGATCTCAAATGACTTATTTTGTTTCATATTATTTTATTATCCTGCCGAAGGCATGGCTATTGTCTTCACATTGACAATTTAGCTATTTTGATTTTGTGCAATAAACTTGTGCCACTTGTATTTAAGTGGGTTCAACTATAGTTTTATGGTTCAATTTTTTGTTTTTGGCAAGATTGTATTGGTCATTGCCTTTATTTGACACTGTGGAATAAAAAAGTGGATGTCCTCTTCATCATTTAATGTTGTTACTGTGTGTGATATAAGTTAGGACATTTCGCGGGGCTCAAGGGCTGGCATTTTGCGGGGCTCGAGGTCTGGCATGATTATTGTTGTTAGAAGGCATGCCTGCCATTATTATATCTGGCTATCCCAAGAAGCAAGAAACATTTGCCCGGATCTCAGGTTACTGTGAACAAAATGACAGTTTTTTTTTTTTTTCTGGAAATGGCTGTCAATTGGTTTTCCAGTGGACCTTTCAAGTTCTGATCTACCTGACCTCATCATGAGTTAGAAGATGGGTTCAGCAGAGAACTCCAAGTGTAGATTTAAAATCAATATATATCTTCTACCATTATTCACACATTGTTTAGATATATATATACAATGGCAGCCTGTGGTTCCTTTTGTTGAAACTTGGAGCGGTCTGTGTTAAATTGAACTAATGTCAGTAGTGGGTAAGTTAATATGATCTTCGGAGCATGAAATCCTCAAAGTAACCTAGATTTGAGTACAGAAAACGACCCAACTTTTTATCTATAATGTTTTTTTAAAGTTTATACAAAGCTCTAAATTCATCCCTTATTTACTCCTCTGACATACCCATTCCATTTTTTAGTCCTGATACAGTCTTTTTTTCCCCATACGAACTATCTGGAAGAAAAATTTGTTTCATTGTAGCGGAATTCGGCTCTGCTACAACGTTTTTCATTTTGTGACACCCCACAGACTATTGAACATTGGCAAATCGCTTAGCAACGGCTACAGTTCTTATGGCAGATAGCAGGGAGATCTGGACAAGAAAATGTGTATAACCTCTCTCCTTCAATGAGTGACTGACATGAGTATAGATGGGTATGGAACCCAGAAGAGCAAACTCTTGCTAAATCACAGTAGCAGAGCACATAAAGTTCTAATGTGCTGTGAGTTTGTTTTTTCGGTGGAGAATCTGAAAAGGTACTTTTTATTTTCCAGTCTATTTGGACATAATAAATTTCTTGTTGTCTTAACTAGAACACATTTGCTATTTGGATTCTTCTGCTTTTTCGGGTTTCTCTTGTCTAGTCAGCTGATACATTTTAAATGTATATCTAATATATTTTTCACGAATTGTATTTGCAGTTGATTCAGAAATCATTCATGAATCACTCACTTTGGGCTCATGAGTAATGTTGACATCATGTGGGAGTTTTGTTCTTCGTCTTATGTTTTAAACTCATTGTGAAGGACCAATTCTTGTGCCAAAATGGTGAACTGGATTATGTGAGAATAGGAGTGGTACCAATGTTTGCTTATTAAGTTTAGTCCCATAATTCTGATGGTCTACACCACTCTTCTATTTTAACAGCGATTGAACTTAATTTTGGGGGCAATATTTATGATGAAATAGACCCAAATGATGTAAATGATGATTGATCTGTAAAACATGATACTGATTTTACTATTATTTACTGTCAAGGAGCTTGCAAAAAATATGTGAGCCGGATTGTTACGAAGTTGCATCCCTTTCCTTGCTCTTATTTGTATTGGCAGTGAATATCAGCTCGTGACGTTGACGAAGTTTTAGTTGCTGACATATTAACTTTTCAAATACGACTTGGCCATTTGTAATACCGATAGAGGAAATGGGGTTGTAAACATTTTTTTCTTGCTTGTATTTGATCTGTGTGCATACGACCTTTGCATTTTGGCTTTCAACTCTGTAAACATATGCATTTATTTTCCTTTTAAATTGTTCTAAACTAAGGCTGTTTTGTATAATGATGCACTTAACATTCACATTGATTAATCCTTACTATCTATGCAGACGTGACAGATGATCGCCATTACACCTATACGATCCATGACAAGTTGAGAAAGCAGGTTTTGGTTCCGCTGCGAAAAGCCATGCATTTGCCCCGGGTGTATATGAGCACAAATTTGTGGGGAGAATTGCCTTACAACAGAGTGGCCTCCATGGAGATGAACAATTACAAAAACATGTTCTTCGTGCATGACTCGGACCATGACTACTCCCATTTGCACAATAATACATGCACAATATTTGATATGCGAAATCATTAACCACGTAGGAACCCAAGTTAACGTTGATTATGAGTGTCAAATTCCTCTTCAGATTCTGGAATGTATTGTTTTCCAACATCTTTAAGTCCCTGCTTTGTGCCGTGGTTTCTTAAGGTTGAGTCAAGAGTCTTAGTTTGAAACCGACTAGATAATTTTTCTGGCTATGTGCCCTTGGAGCAATATTCAGACATGGTGCTCCTCATTTTGAAATTGAGAATGAAAAGGAAAGGACCTTAAAGATGGTTGGCCTTCTTGGATTTAGTTTGGATCCCAAAAGGGATGCCCGGGAAGTGGTGGGCTTCATCCATGGTTCTATCTAGATTATACATTTGTATCATTTTATTTATTTATTTTCTTTGGAAGGAGTATTTATTGTATACTAGATGTTTTGCATCGATTGATGATCCTCCTTGTTGTCTGACGCTTTATGATAATTCATTTTAGAGTTGTCATGCTCGGAAACTCTTTCAGATTTGGTAAGATAAAAATATTAGAAATTACTAAAGTTTAGCTGTTTACTCTCAAAAACTGTCCAATCAACCTATAATATACATTAACTTTATTGACTCATATGTTTTGTTCCACACTCCATTTTAAATATTACAACATTTGTTTGATATCACTTGAATTGAATGTTGCGTGCCTGGAAGATGGGTGATCTTCCATATGTAATTCACCTAGAGTTCAAAGTTGTATAGCTGTTATGAATAGGAATTGTCTCTTATGAATCTTCTGACACAACCTTCCTTCACAATTAAGTTTACATTTTACATGCTCATTATCTATTAAAAGCTCAAAGTGTGTTTGGATGCAAAGAATGAGTTTGTGGTATGTACTATAAGCTATTTTCTCCTATTTTGTACGTCAGGTGTCCAAAGGTGTGATGAATTATGTCCCGCAAGAAGTTAAGGATCTGTATTATCTATTGGAAAATGATTTCCACCCATTGGATCTTGCTAAAAAAGCTCAACCTCTTATGGGAAAGCTCTCTAATCTTAGTGACAAATTGTTCTCAGCTTCTCTTGTTCTTGAAGTACAATTGGAACAATATATTCCTTCCTTGGAAAGGCCAACCACATTGAGGGCGTTGCAACAAGTGATGTGGTTTTCTTTTTTCTTTTTGCATGTTCAGTCACTCTGTCACTTATTTCTTACTTTATGCATTTAATTCACTCGTTCATCATGTGTAGCATTAATCTTGTTATTGTGTCATGGAGGATATCTTTTTAAAAATCAAACAATTTTTTTTATATTTACTTTTTCAGATGTATTATTAACTTCTATTGTTGGCACGCACATGTTTCACATATCTCAAGTGTATCAAACTATGAAAATTGGAGTCATAACAAGGATGATGCCCGTTTTTGCCTTCACTATTGTTGAAAAGTTTAGGGTGGATGCTGTTAAGTACAATTTTGTGTAGTTGAAGATTGACCATTTAAAGGGTATTGTACAGTTTGGCAGTGAGAAAGAAAAATGCAATGTTGGTTTCTATATACCTTGTTTATTTGAAGATATTACTTCAATGATTTGGATGTCTTAATATTGAACATTAATGTAAGCTACTCCATGGATTGTTTGTGTAGGACCTTGAGTCAAACAAAATTCCAAATCAATTGACTATTATTGCAAAGTGTTTAAACAAGGTTAGAAGTCTCATACAACCTCAAACCATTGAGAAAGCAACACAACTGACTTTGCATCTACCCCTCTTACTTGAGACAATAGAGAGAGAGCACTGGAAGCTTCTTGCTCACAAAGTTTTGATTGAGAGGTACAAGGAGGGGCAATGGCGCCAAATGCTTAAAATGGTATTTTACATTAATATACAACATATACTATTAGTGTATGTGTCTATTTTTTTGATGTTTCTAATTTACTTACTACCATTGGGCTTTATCAAGGAACATTGAAGAAGAGTCCAAGAGATTGAAGCAGCAAAGACTAACAGAAGAAGCAAAAGCTTGATTATTTATTTTGCTAATTTTACTCTAACTACACGTTTAGGGTGCCGCTCTCAAAGGAGGAAAAAATTGTAAAATAATTCCCAATGACTTGCTACATGTTTACAAAAACCTATAATTTTAAAATTCAAATGTTGTTTCAACCTTGGTATTTGGGGATGAATGCATTTTTCTTTCACCGATGTTGCTCCACTGACCGTACATTGCAGTGGACACATGTTCTAGCTCTGCACATTTAGTAAACAATTGTGTCATTTTAAACGATATAAATATATATATTTTTAACAAGATACATTCAACTAGTTCATTTTTTAATATTATTATTATATGTAAGTTTATTCACACTGGTTTGGAGAGTTTGTAAAAGCCAAACTGTAATTAAATCTATTAAAATTATTAACATACACAATATTTTAATTTGATCACTTCCACTTGGATAGCTCAAATGCGCTTTCCTATGTCGCCTCATTTCTACTGGTATGTTCTGAGAACATTACAAATAAATACTTGTTGCGCAGTGCAAAAGTCAATTTTTAAACAGATGATTAATGTTTTATACTAGCCAAAACAACTAACCACTGTGTGAAGAATCATATTGATGCCTCTTATATTTTTTAAAGCCCTGATAACTTGTCCATCATCTACAGGTGGCAAGGCATGTCAAAATTTGACATTTTACCCTATTTATCTTCTTTAGGCATGACAAGTGGAACGTTCTCTTTACCTACAACACTCTCCACTCTACGCCACACCTTGTTGTGCACTTGTCAGGTAGAAAAAACATTCATTGCCTTTCCCCTCATTCAAGCACTCATAAATTCATTACCATTCATTTTATTTTGATATTTGATTTCCTTTGAACAAAACAAATGCCACTACATAATCTTGACATTACATCAAGATTATGCTTTTAGCTCCACCATAATCCACAAATAACCAAAGCACATTTTGTAAATATTGTCATAACCAAACCACAAACTATATACACAAAAAACAATCTCTCCCATGCATTTGCTTTTCCAAATAACAAATTTTTGAGCTCGCACCAAGAGTAGCTCAAATCAAGCACTCCAACTCCAACTGCTACACAAAAAGAGCTCACTTCTTTGACTACATAAAACGCTCCTTCACCACATACAAATATTCTCGAATAGCCACGGGATTCGCACACCATAAAACAAATTCCCGCCCAAAAAACATAGACCACAACCCTCCCCCACAACACAAAACACCATCTTCGGCAGGATTTGCCATATCATGGCCTTGTTTTTGAAGTTCTTATCATCTTGGAAACAATTCATTTATAAAATGAGATCAAATCAGAGCTAACTCTGTACGATAACACTTGTACGCTAGGTGGCTTAGAATGCAGTGACGGGAGAGAAAGAGTTTTTTAGCTTAACCTTGATTTAGACATGTAGGGAATTTTGTGGCCATTCTCAGTAAACCAAGGTGGCAATAGAGTTGCAGGATAATACAAATTTATTCCCTTTACCCTCTTCTGCCACTAGCAACTCACTACCTGAAAATAGGGCATACATATTACTTACCCCTGTTTTTGGCATCCAACTGCCCGAAGCTTGCAAAACCTCTTCCAACCTCCTGTATGACATAACAAGGATCTTTAGCCAAAACAATCAAAGAGGGAAGAAGAGAGAGATCAGTGAAGGTCATGTATAAAGGCTTGAGCAAGCAGCTATAAATGAAGCATTTCTGGGCAGAGTCTGATATGAGGCACACCCCATGTAATATAGAACCTTTGCTCCAAAATCTTTACCCACAACAAATTCCTGAAAATTCAGCGAATAAGCATTTTGAATATGGTTTTGGAAATCCAGATCTGAAATGTGTGAAGTAATGGAATAACTTTTTGGATGTCAAATACATGGAGAAGGCCAGCCATTTCTTGCACAATGTCTACAAAGCTAGGTATTTCAGTAGGATGCTAGATTCCATAACCTCTTAAGTTGAGCATTTGCATGGAAGGCATCATATGGTAATGCCATGGATACCAGATTTCAGGAAATCATGGTACATCTGGACCCATAACCGAATTTCATTGAAGGCTAGAGTGGAAGGAGGCTTTATTGCATGGGAGAAGCTTATGTGTGAAACATTAAATTTGAAGCACACTGAATATGTTCCTATGTTTTTTACATTATAAAAATCTACAAAACATCTTTTATGTCTTTGACGAGTATTCTTTTCTTTGTAAGCTGAAAACTTATATGTCAAGAAGATCTTTGTTCCTTACTGCCCTTACCAGCTAGTGGGATTGGAATTTCTTCTCATTCATTCAAAAATTAATCTTGCATTTAAAAATGTAAATTAATGATAGTTTCAGGAAATCACACAAATTAAGGATGTGTATTGTTTAAGCTTAGTGCTAGTTGGGATGGGCTTTTTCTTTCACTAACACCATGTGGGCTATGCTAGAAATAGTGTCAAGTGACTAAAAACACATTATAAAAGCTTATATGGAAATTGTATCTGGACAAAAGTTAGGAGCAATAAGAGTGGATTAGGGAGAAAACAACCCAATGTTAGTATTCATTTAAAATATCAGTTATTGTTATTATCGAAGTCAGATATAGCTTGAATATTGTTTAATATTTCTAATACTTCTAAATCCACTTTGTTCATCCCACCGTAGCTTGTTTTCTCACGAGCATTTGGTCAACACACTACAAGCAATGACATGTAGGAAAAACATCAATTGTAATCCATTGTGCAAGTATATAACCAATATGTTTTCCATATGCTGGCATGTGAAGACATTCCTATTCAAAATAATTAATTAAACAATTTTCAATATAAACATCCTTGATGTAATCTATAACCCAAAAATGTATTACACCTTACAATTTTGCATATATGCACTGTTAAGGGTGCTAAGGGAGTCTATAACATCTTTTAGCTCAGAGAAATTGTATGAAACCCCTTATTTTCCTACAATCATTTGATAATGCCACACATGCAACTTGAAGAAAATTTCGTGTTCAAATGATTTATTTTGGGCTTGAAAACTATCAAAATGATGTTAAATAATGAGCATATCCTACAATTGTATTAAGATTTGAATATCTACATCTAAAAAAGGAAGGCTCAAATGTAGTCTTGAGTCAAAAGTTACGCCTCCTTAAGTTATGTTGTCATGCTCCTACATCAGAAATGCAAACATGAGCATGCAAATGTGGGTTACATGCAAAACTTGCAAATTACAAGTTAAATGAATGTTGGTTACATGTTAATTTTGTGGAACTTTTTTTCCTAAAATTATCGAGTCTAACATAAGATTTGCACAATTCCAACAACATGATAAAAATGTATAATGACACCATTTTTGTGTTGGTATTACATCACCAAAATCAATACTAATTCCCATAACATTGTATAAAAAAACACACAAAGTAATGTTTTTTTCCCAATACAATTAAAATACGGGATGAATCACACCGAATTACACCAAAGGCGTTTCTCTATGAGATGGATCCTCCTTGACACGAGCTGAAATCAATGGCGTAGATTGAAAAGTTGTGCATGCATTGAAATCAAATGGTGGAAACTGGTCTACAACAAGGCGATGGTAGCAGGACGTTGTAGCAATGGAGTCTTCTGTGCGCCTGCAGACTACCTAGAACGGACTGTCTGGTACCTCGAGAACGACACTGCAAAAGTTACAATGCACGTGGCATAGGTGCTCAGAAGCAGAAGAAGAAAAATCAATACAGCTAGACATTATGCCTAAATGAAGCGTCTTCTAATCCTCAATCTTCTTCTTCTTCTGCATACAACAAACAAAACAACGACAAGCAATAGTTTCCTCTCAAAGACCATTGAATACAAACTCCGTCATCACCATAGAATCTCCTCAAAATCATCTAATTTCCAACTTGTAGGGAACAAACTAAATACCAGTAATACCCAGTCTTACGTCTACTGGATACATAAATCATTAAAACAGTAATACCCAGTCTTGCGCATACTGTGGGATTTATTATGAAGAACACAGATCTAGAATTTATGCTAGAGGCAAGGATTTTGGTGTAAAAGAAGAGCTGATAGAGACTGAGGACTCGGAATGAAGAATAACTTTGACGGCAGGCTAAGGGGAGGAGACAAAGAGAGCTTGGCTTGATTTATTTTATTTCCTACAAGTTTAGGAGAGGTGAGTTGTGGTACAGGCAATGGTTGTCAATAATAACTTTGTTTCCACATTCACACTTGTCAACAACAACTTGCATGATGGTGCAACTTGTTCCAGGCAGAACATGTCGTTTGTTACTGGGATATGACAATTAACACAATTTGATTTTGTAATGTCTGAAATTGTTTAAATGATAACATACTAATTAATGTTTAGATAACAGAAAGGCCAAACTTTCAATGCGGGCATAGTTATGATCTCCTCACATGGCTCTCGAACCTGCAAAGAACAAAGTGGTGGCTTCATCCAACTCATGTTGGGCATTTTCAACAGCTTCATATTTCTTGAAAGCACCCCCTTTGTACGTGTCAGATAACTTCTTCTCCTCCACCTTCCTTTCAGGTAATTCAAGTTTGAGAAGAAATAACATTTTTTGCACATCATCTCCACTGTGGCTTCTTCTTGACGCAGCTGTGGCCTATAAAAGAAAAATATCTCCCCCGTTTCCTCTGCATACCAAACTCATTGCAGTAATATAACCAATTATTACAAAATTAAGAACTCACAATTTTTTTTTAAACATAAAATTTCTATTAATCAACAAAAAATGGTTACAAGTAGATACAGGGCCAAGTAGTATAACTAATACACCAGGAAGCATCTTTAGAGATATCATGATAACAATTTAAGTTGTAGTACAACAGGAAGAAGTCATCCTTGTGAGTCATCGAAATGAAAGATTTAGTGAAATGCTTGGCGTTTCGCCGTAGACCACCCTATAGGAATATGACCTATGACATTGACATTTTCTTGATCAAAAGCCCAGTTGGCCAAAGCATCCACTACTTTATTACTCTCCCAAGGAGTATGAACATAAAGAACTGTCTGAAAAACTTGAGCCAAAATACCAAATATTCTCTTGAACCTGTGAAATATGCCAATTAGAAGAGTGAATGGTGCCTTGCTTATCAAGCAGTTGAATAATTGTTTGAGAGTCATATTCAATAATAACCTTTGTCCACCCCATTTTAGCCACTTCCTTCAAAGCATATTTAATGACAAGGATTTCAGCCATATTGTTTGTGGTAATTCCAATTTGTTGCCCATAAAAAAGGTGTAGTTGCGCTGCACTATCTCTAGCTATTCTTCCTATACTAGCTTGTCCCTGTTTTCCTCGAGATGCCCCATCAGTATTAATTTTAATGCATCCTTCAGGAGGCAGTTGCCAACATTTAGGTCGCGATGATAGGTTGCTATAAGGACTTTGTAGCATATTCTCCTCTCGAAGTTCCAGAATTGCAAGAACTCTCTTCCATTTAGTTAATATCAAGTTTGGCAATTCGACTTTCGTTTGGATTGTTTCAGCAATATTAGTTTTGATATAGGTCCATACAGAGGCTAATTCTTGTATTTTCGCTGTAAATATGCACATGTTCTTTCTTTCTAGACATTCCATATCATTAATGTTATAAAAATCCAACAAGAAATATTTATCACAGGGACCGTATCATGTACAACCAATTCCCAACTCCGAATAACCTACATCGGGTCAGTGTTATCATTCCAAACTAGGGTGAACATGTTAGATAGATACTGCCATAGTTGTAAAGCAAAAGGGCAAAAGATAAAAATATGATCACATGTTTCTACCTCATTTAAGCATAACACACATCTAAAAGGTCCTTTTAACCCTTTTTTCATAATATTTTCCCCTATGAGTACCCATTTATGAAGAAGGGTCCAAGTAAAAAATCTCACTTTCAGCCATAACACTGACTACCATATCTTTATGAAGATATCTGCCCATGGAAGATTAATTGGCCTAGCCAAAAAAGTATACCCATCCGCCACCATGTAACTGTCATCAGATTTCCTTCCCCACCCAAGTTCATCTTGCGTGCCTGACAAGTCTGACGCGGCTGTAAAATGTACATCAGTTGTTGGATCTGTTGCTGCGAAAAGGTCACTGGCCATTGAGAAAATGGAAGCCAGTCTTTCTGAGGATGTGACTATTGATTTAATGGTTGACTTTTATCCGCCCTTGTGCATAGAGTGCATTCATAATAGGTAGCAAATCAGGGTACTGAGATATAATTGGTGGTAACCCATTCCATGAGTCTGTCCAAAAATTTGCTTGAAAACCATTTTTTACAATCCAAAATAAATTTTCTTTGGTAAGAGTCTCCCCTAGGCAAAGGAATGGCAAATGAGACGACTCGTTGGTAAACCACTTGCATATTTAACACACACATTAATAACCCATAAGTGGTACAGATTTTGGAGAAGCCTCTAATATAATTTGGGCACCAATGTCGTGTTCTTAACACTATATCTAAAACTAAGACCCCCATATGTGTTTACGAGCCAACAGTGTGCAAGGCATAGCCCCTCTTTGAGTCAGCAAAGTGAAACTGGTTTATTGTTATTCTACAACAGGAATCTGTGCAAGTCTCACAATATTCTGCCTTTGGGGGTTGGGATCTCATCCCAGTAGAGGTATTTCCAACTGTGAAAAGAAGGGAAAGAAACGAGGTGGGGAGATAGAAAAGATCTGAAGGGAGAAAAGAAATGAATTCCAAAGCAGAAAGGTCAGAGGGTCTATGTTTTGGGCTGGTAGTAAACAGAGCCAAACCTACTTGCATAGACGAACAAAGAAATACTGATGAATAAATGACAAAAAAGTAGAGATAGATTCAACAGAATAAACACATAAATCTGACATAAGAAAGATTAAAATGCTCATAACACACATATTCAACACAAAGTCTTAATATTTGTATTAATGTTTTCTTCTGTTACAAAAAGCTCAAAGTCTTTTCTTCTTACTTCTATTTTTCATCTAAAAAGTATCCACCACTTGAATACAACAAGTATCCAAGTATATATAGAAGAAGGAGAAGAAGAGAAGGCAAAAGGAAACCAACAACTAATTACAAAATATCTATAAAATATCTACAAGTCAATGTTGACTTTGGACAACTTGGTGGATGACAACATCCCATGGTGCAACATGGATGATGTCATCATTTGTGCCAACATACTCTTAAATATTTACAAAAAAGGAAACCAAGAGGAAGAAATCTATTCATCGTCGTTTCGTGTCTGGAAGGGGGTATCTTGCTTCTGCTGCTCCTCGGGAGAGGTGATGTGGAACTGGGTCCGATATTCCATGAATTTACTGATCATGGGCTGAAGTTGATCTTGGGCAGGACCCTTCGTATGATCACCAATGACCTCACAAGTCTCCCGCTCATCTCTGAGTTTTTCAGGGAGCTTGAAATATTCATTTCCTGCCTCAATTAGGAAACCCACAAAATCACGGCAAGCCAGAAGGTTATTGATACATTCGATGTCGAAAGTGGCTTTTGGCCCTAACCCTTGTGAGACGATCTCTTTAAAGATCTGGACAGTTTCGTCTGCCTTCCTCAAGGTGAAAGAAGGAGTAAGCAAGCCTGGAGACATTCTCAGAACAATTTGCTCCATTTGATGCATTGCATCCAGGGCTTCCTCCTTGACTTTATCAATCTTTTCCAGGACGAACTCCATCTGGTCGACCCGGTAATCCAATGCAACAAGGATCTTGCTGGGTACCCTGGGGTGACTGAAAATGCCGAATTTCACCAGATCATCGACTGAGTAGTCGAGCATTTTCTGGAATGTTTTGTTTTGCAACCTTGCATGATCCAACTCTTCGAAGATAGGTCCCGCGATCGCCTGGAGCTCTTTGTTCGCCCGACTGATATTTTGATATAATTCGGTGAACTTGACTATTACCTCCTCGTTGTCTTTGAGGATTTGATCCCTCCAGGCGGAAACTGCCATACCTTGTTCACCAATTTTGGCGTACTTGTTTATATTTTCCTGGTTTAGGAGCTCAGGAGTTTCGGTGGCAGTTGTAGGAGGTGCACTGCCCATTTTCTACAGGGTGTGGAGAAGATGTTTGTTTTATTCTTTTAATAACCTCTTCTCCTCCTTTGCTTCTTGAAGTTTCTTGCATAGGGCATCCACTGCAGATAGGGCTTCCCCTTGGAGACTTTTAGAAGATGTTCCCATTGTGACTTGGGTCACTGTATAATCTGTCGGAGACAGATCCTTTTTTCCCTTTGAAGGATCAGGATATGTGATCTCCATTACTCTTTCTCCCGATGCACTCTGTGAGAAGCGGGTTATAGGCTTTTGCTTGTTGGCCCCCTTTGCTGGGATGACAGAGAAGTCCATCGGTGCGATAGGTACTTTCCTCTTTTGTTGGCTCAGATGCTGGGAGATCCACGCTGGACTTAAGGGAATGGGACCAGAGGTAGAAGAGGGGGCAACTGCAGTGGATGAGGGGAAATGGGTAGAGACACTTGGTGGTGGCATCGAGAGGGAGGCCAAGAAAGTGCTCACGGGAGGAAGGGATATTGCAGGGGAGGTAGACACAGGAATGCAAGGGAGCTGAGAGATGAGAGAAGAAATGGTGGGGGACAACTCCGCGAGAGAAGAGAAGATGGATGACAAGGAAGGGGGAACAGTGGAAGATGGGGGAGAGGATACGACCAAAGGAATGGTCGCTTGGGTCACACGAGGAGGAGGAGGAGAGGGAGAAGGGATAGAAGGGACCTCAATAGTTGTAGCAGTGGCGACATCCCTGAGTGGATGTGCCCGTCGGAACACCTTCCGCTGCTTCTTTTTCTGGGGATACCAGACTTACAATATGTTCTTGCGCAGCGGAAGGAGGACTTTCAGGAGTTTCTTCTTGAGCAGAGCTTGATTCACCCTCTTTTTCCTTGCTTTTGACTCTTAGGTAGATGCTTTGGCCTGACATGTGCGCTGCCCAATGGGGACGTAGTGAAATCTACTCTGAGGTAGATAAGGCCATTCATTTTGCACCAGTGTTCTATCCTCTGCAATGTTTCCTTGACCCTTTCTTCAATGGCCTGGGGCACTTTTGTCCTGTCAATTGCGGCAAACGGCTAGTTGTCTCCATCTGTGTCTAGATACACCTGATCAACTTCTTGATCGGTAGTTTGATAACCCTTTGGAACAATGGCCACGCCGTATTGACTAATTTCTGCCAAGGCCAGGCGAGAGTGGTCCTTCCTTCTAAGCTCGACCTCATGATACAAGTCGATATAGATGTCCTCGATCTGTGGAATGTGGATTGGATCGAGTTTCACCATGGGAAGGCAATTCCTTGGATCAAAAGTGGGCCTCGCCAGGAAGTTGTGCTTTAGATTGAACAGTTCTAGTTCTGTAAACATTTCTTGGGCTTTGTGGTGAGAAATGCAGGTGTATCTGCCCACTATAAGGGGGAAAGGAGTTCCACCCTTCTTTCTCTTCAAACATTTCTCATGGTAGGTTATGAGTTGTCTAGACAGCTCTAGCAGGACCAACTTGGGGCCAGCATATCTCAGCAATTTGGTGGGTTCCCCCAAGAAGTTGGCCGCTCTGAGATAGGTGAAGGTGGGGAATTGGGTAAACAGTGCTCCCCACTTCTCAGTCGCGGTGACTATGCTCTTGGTCGTTCGACTGTGAGTCCTGTTGGGCCTCAAAAGGCAGACGATGCCATAGAAGAAAGCATCGTTGATCTTAGTAAACTGTGGGATACTGTTCTCCAGCTTCAGCTCTGGGTAGTACTCATATATTTTTACCTGGGGCCAAACCTCGCATCGGTTCAGTGCCGGATAATCCCTTTCTGAGGCTGCAGCGTAGACTACGTAGGAGTTCATGTAGAACCTCCCCGTTGTGGTGAGTTGTTGGAGCTGCTCGGATATGGTGCTGCTTATGATCTTCGCCCACTCAAAGTGTTGATCTGGCACACTTTTGTTCATAGTTTCAAGGTACCTGAGCATCCATTTATGAAAGTAATGGGCGTTAGAAAGCCCAAAAACTCTACTCAGGAATGTGATGGTGTCGCTCAACTCTTCGGAGAAGTCACTGCGGTGAATAACCTATGGCCACCTGGTTATTACCTTCTTGTTTTTCAAGTACACTTCGTTCATCAGCTGCATGCACTTGTCTTCATTGTCCTCCCATGCCTTGGTGCAGTCCTCTTGGCTTACAACCAAAAAGTGTCGGTGGTGAGGGATGCCTAGCATGATTTCGAAGTGCCAGGAAGTGAGGTTGATTATGACCTCACTTTTTTCATTTTTGACACACCTGGTGTCTTTGTTGTAACAACGGGCCACCACCATCATAAATTCATTGTTTACTGCACTGACGGGGATCCCCCCAGCAAAATGCAGTCCACTGCCCACCAGCTTGTCCATCCAAGGACTTCCTGTGACTCTCCTGGTTCTGGCCCAGAAATCCTCCATGTCGATGTGACCGAGTTTGGAGTCTCTAATGTCCAGGTCAAATTCTTCCTGGGACTCAAGCATTCTGACCCTCTGGTATTTATACTTCATCTCTTCCTCTGTAAGCTTAGCCTTACCCTTTGACTTGATTGGCCTCTTGCTTGATGTAGACATATGTGGCTCTGAGTTCAGTTGCTGATCTGCAAGAAGAAGAAGAGAAGTACAATGCCAAAGAGCCATATTAGCTGTCAGGTCTTCCATTAAAGCACTACAGAATGAGGAGTTAGCAATTTTAATGCCTCAGGGCGCAGGGCGCAAGGACACTGTAGGCTGCAGAGTTAAAATAATGGCACACAGAAATGGAGTGTTACAAGGAATAAATCAGCGCCAAAGGGCGCAGGGTGCAAGCATTTTGCATATGACATTATTGTTATTGTAAACGGGGATGCGCATGCACCGTTATATACGGTTTACTACTGGGCGCAAATAATCTTGGTGTTGCACGGGGGCAGGGTGTGCCAATAGCATGAGTATTTGACATGCAACATGGAATTTTGGTGCGCCAAAGGGCGCAGGTTTATTGCATGTAGCACTAACTTTTGGTGCGCAAAAGGGGACTTTGGCGCGGCGCAGAGGAAACTTGCATGGCATTTTGTTGTTGTAAGCGGGGATGCGCCTGCGCCGTTTAGGATTTACTTGGTTTATATATAGTGCAGGGAGCTTATGTGTTGCAATAAATGTTGGTGCGCCAGAGGCGCGACTATGTTTCCTGTTGCAAGGGTGGCGATTGCGCCAAGGGAAAAAATGCAGCCTGGAAACAATTTTTCAAGTTCTCTTTTTCCTCTGATAGATTTGTGATCTTCTAGGTTGCATTTCGTATTGATTCAAGTGGTGAAGGAAGCATAGCAAAGAGGTTTGGATTTTTTTTCGAGGCAGAGCCCTCTTGGCCAGCAGATCTGGAAAAAGGATGGAAACAACTTGGGAAGAAAGATTTGCAAGAACAGCAGGGGGAGTTTTCATGGTTTCACAGATCCATTGTATCCTACCACACAAACAATCAAAACAAAACACAAGAGGAGTAAGAACCACCTACCCGGAATATATAGAATGTGAGAGATGAAACAGGGTCCACGAATGCGATACAAGGAGGACGGACATGCTGACAGGTGCAGAGGAATAAAGTTATCATGTGTTTTCAATTGTGAAAGTGACAGGGCGGGTGCGCCTATATATATGCGAAGGTGCAATAAATGTGCCAACCAATTTTTCAAGAGGCGCACCAAAACATGTGTCGACACGTAAAAATTTGCACCCTTTGGCGTGGATAAACGCGTGTCAACATGGAAATATTTGCGCCTATGGCACAAATTTATGAATGTCAACACTTCATTCCTTGCGCCCTTTGCGCACACTAAAACACGGCGGAACAATTTAGTTGTTAACATGAAGGTGCATGCACCTTGGCGCATCACAAGAAGGCGCAACAATTGATGTGTCAACATATCAAAGGGTGCACCAAAGGAAATGAAGTGGGCGCTAATTTAGTCTGTGTTACACATACAAAAGTGCGCCCAGCCAAAAAGGACCAAAATGACTAAGTTCAAAGAACTAGATTTCCCGGAAAGGGTTTTTGTAACGTTCCAAATGCAGAGGGGTCCCTGATGAGGGACCAGGACAAATTTTTTGTATGGTTACCTGTAAAATTACCCTCGTCAATTTTATAGGATAACAGCTAGCTCTTTCTGGAGACTATCTTTGAGCGAAGCTCAAGGGTAGAGAAACCCAAATTAACATGTGCCTATCCATTGGGTAACAGGGTCAAAAAACAAGGGCGAGGATGAAAGCAAACACACAACGAAAGAAAACACACAACAGAAGGTAAACTGTATAAGGAAGAGAGCAAGTACTACTTCCTGAATATTTTGAGATGCTGCTCGATATAGGGAAGCGAGAGATCAGTTCCGTCTAGATACGAGAGATAGAAGCTATTTTCTCCATTGAGCTGCCTGATCTTGAAGGGTCCTCTCCATAGAGAATCAAATTTACCATGCATGCCCTTTGGCTCTCTTCGTTTGTCCCACAAAAGGACGAGATCTCCCACTTGGAAATCTCTGTGTAAAGTTATTCTGGCGAATTGCTCTTCTTATCGAACATGGTGTCTGTTAACTTAATTCTGATGTTCGGTGATCCTATGGACCAGAGCTTACTCTTTTTTGTTCGTAAGCTCTAATAGATAAATGATCCTCTTTTCAAGGGAATATTTGGAAAGTCTCATCTTTGATTGCTCATGTTAAGTGCAGAGCAGGGAGTTCTGCAGAAATGGGAAGTTCGGCATTGGTCTCGTATAACACTTGAAAAGGTGACATACAGAGAGACCTCTTGGGAGTAATGCGGTCCACCCACAAAGCATCGTACAATGACTTGTGCCACGTCTGCTGACTCTTATCAACTAGCTTCCGTATGATGGTCACCAAGTTTTTATTACTGGATTCTACCTGGCCATTTCCCTGGGGGTAATAATTTGTAGATCTTGCTATCTTCAAAAAGCGGCCAAGATTATCCCGTGTTCATAGCAAAAGCCATACAACTTAAAGCTCGTGATTCCTACTAGTTAGAAGCATTAACTCAACAACCTTTCATTTTATCTTGTTTGGTGAACGCCAAGACCTAACAATGATATTCTCTTTGAGTGGAAACTTCAAACGACCTCGGATAGTAGAGCATGCTATTGACAACCTTGTATGGATCGGTCCACCCATTTGGTGAAGTGCCATCTGTTGCTGTCAGGACATAACTATGTCCAACACTTGATTGGAGATGGAGTGCTCTGATAAAGTCAATTCCCCACTATCTGAATGGTTCATCAATAACTACCGGTCTGAGGGGAAAAGTAGCCAGTTTTGGCCGAAAAATTGTTGGCAGAGCTCTTGTTGCATTGCTTGGGGGTCTTGTTGCATTACTTGGAACTTCCATTTCTTTTGGTGATTTTTTTTTTAAGATGACATTGTGTGTCTACATTAACTCATGTTGAGCCATTAACAACACATAATTACCACACATGGAAACCAAGAATGGAAACTAATTAAGCAGAAAGGATTATGGGCTTTAACTTCTAAAGAAGAAATGCCATCTGTTCACTAGAGAATATGAGAAATTTTAGTACCAGTGCAAATTTGATGAGTGTATGGGTTTGATAGGAACTTATGTAAGTGACAGTCTTTTATTTCATTTGGAAAAGTGTGACTCTCCTTTCAAAATATGGGAGAAATTGAAGGATTTATTTGGTAAGGTGGATCATATGAGAGCTATGCAACTTGAAATTGAGATCACCTCTCTTAATCTTGAAGGTTTTCCAACAATTATAGACTATCTTACCAAGTTCAAGCATTTGTTGACACAGTTGAAGGGGAGTGCAGAGATAAGAAAGATGAAGAGTGTGTTTACTTGATTCTATCCAAGTTGAGAGGACCATTCCAAATTTTTGCTTCTACCTTTTTCTCTAGCATGGACTTGGTTAGGTGACACCTTCAAAATGCCTAACTTAGAAATATTTTGTGAAAGACTTACTAGGGAAGAATCCAAATTATCTCACCTTGAGTCTTCCACCTCTTAAAAGGCATTAGTTGCATCTAATCCTAAGGGCAAGGGACGAAACCAAACAGTAAAACCAAATCCACACCTTCTCCATCTCAAAATGCTCCTAAACCCAAAGAAAACAACTCAAAACCCAAGGAGTCTTCTAAATCCAAGAATAAGTCTAGCCATTCATGCTCTTTTTGTGGGGGTAGTAATCATGAAGAAAATAGGTGTTATAAGCGAATGCAAGCCTTAGAGGATGCAGTCAAGAAACACAAAATTTCTATCTCCACTCCACCTCCTTCTAATCAGCATGGAAAATCACTTAATGTTGTTGGAAGATCTCAGTCACCACTTGCAGATAATTGGGTTATAGATTCTGGTGCTTCTCATCACATGACTTCTTCCAAGGAGTCTTTTGTTTCTCTAGGTTTGAGTTCTACTTCCAAAATTGAGGTTGGAGATTCTTCCTTTCTTTCTGTTGAGGGAAAAGGTGATATACAACTTGATGGTGGAAATATCCAAGATGCACTATATGTTCCTAACATCACTACAAATTTACTTTTTGTATATCAAATTTGTCATTCTGGTCAAGGGAAAATAGTGAATTTTACACCACATGGGGTAGAAGTAAGAACTTTGTTAGAGCCTTTTTCACTTGTTGCTCAGGGTATTGTTGATCATAGTTCTAGACTATATCACTTTGAGGGTTTTGATGACACTTCTTCTATAGGGACAATATTGGTTTCTCATGCAGATTCAGAGAGTAAGCTTTGGCATGAAAGATTTGGACATCTCAATTACATATATTTGAAGGAGTTGAGCACTCATGGTATGGTAGATGGTCTTCCTAGAGTTTCTAGTCTTAAGGGAGTTTGTCTGGCTACGCATTAGGGAAACAACACCAAGATCCATTTCCTAAGAATTTGTCTAAGAGAGCTTCTTCACCACTTGAGCTTGTGCATAGTGACTTGATGGTTTTTCCTACCCCATCCTTCAATAGAGCTAAGTATGCACTTTCATTTATTGATAATTTCTCGAGGCGTACTTGGGTTTATTTTCTCAAGTACAAAAGTGATGTTTTTTCACACTTCAAATTCTTCAAGGCTTTGGTCGAGAAACAATCTTCTAGTAGCATAAAGAATCTTCGTACTTATAATAAGGGGAAGTACTTCAGCAATGAGTTTTTTAAATTTTTGGCAACTCAAGGCATTATTCACCAGCATTTTGTTCCTCATACTCCACAAAAAAATGGCTTAGCATAAAGGAAGAATAGAACTTTGAAGGAAATGGCTAACTGTATGATGCATTCTAGAGATATACCTCCTATCTATTGGGCAGAAACAGTTAATTGTGCTAACTATATTCAGAATTACACACCACATAGAGAACTTGAGCATTTGACTCCAGAGAAAGCTTGGTCCAACACTAAGCCATATGTCTCATTTTTTTGAGTCTTTGGGAGCCATGCTTGGGCCTTTGTGCCAAAGAAGAAAAGGAAATCTTTGGATAAGAAGAGTAAACCCTTGATCTTTGTAGGGTATTGTGAGGACATGAAAGCTTATCATCTTTTAGATCCTAATACATATGATGTTTTTTTTCAAACACATGTTCAGTTTGATGAGCACTTCACTCCTCATGATTCTTCATCTTCTTCCATTCCTTCTTCTTCTTCATCTCATCTTGAGGATCCTTTCTTTGAGGATATTGATGAGGAGGTTATAGATGTCATTGAGGATCTTATTCCCACTGATGTTTTCACTATGCCTAAGTGGGCTCGTACTATAGTTTCTGAGGCAGCACCTTTCATAGAGGATCTTCCACCCACTAGGCATCATCACGCACATTCTACAGGTTCTAGACTTTTATGTCAAGTAGTTTCTGAGGATCCACAGTCTTTTTCAAAGGCTCATGGGATACAGGAGTGGGATGATGCGATGACAGATGAGTATTATTCTTTGATGAAGAATCATACTTGGGATTTGGTATCTCTTCCTAAAGGAAGAAATATGGTTAGGTGTAAGTGGGTATACCGAACCAAATACACAATTGATGGGTCCATTGACAAGTATAAGGCTTGTCTTGTTGTAAAAGGTTTTTCACAAGTTGAAGGTATTGATTACTCTGAGACTTTTGCACCCGTTTCCAAGATGGATTTTGTATGCCTTGTACTTGTTATTGCTACATCACAGGGGTGGTCCATATACTAGATGGATGTGAAGAGTGCATTCTTACATGGAGATCTACAAGAGGAAATATATATACATGGAGCAACCAACTAGATTTGTTTAGGATTCTTCTCTTGTTTGTAGGCTCCGAAGGTCTCTCTACGGTCTCAAACAAGCCCCTCAGGCTTGGTATAAGAAGATGGATTCTTTTATTCTATCTACTAGTTTTGTTCATTGCCACTCTGATCATACAATGTATCTCCAACATGTTGGTGAGGATATTGTGATACTTATCTTGTATGTTGATGATTTGTTACTTACTGGCAGCTCTTCTTCCCACATTCAGAGTATTCAAAGGGCTCTTTCTACATAGTTTGACATGACAGATCTTGGGCTATTACATTATTTCCTTGGTTTGTAGATTTCTCAAACATATTCAGGGATTCATTTGAGTCAGCAAAAGTACACCCATGATCTTCTTAGGCGCTTTGATATGGCTGATTGCAAGCCAAGTCCATCTCCTTTTCAGTCTGGAGTTACTCTTACTTCCACATGTACCACACCACTTTGTGATCCTACATTGTATAGGCAGTTGGTTGGGAGTCTCATGTACTTGACCCATACTCACCCTGATATTTCATTTGCAGTAGGGCTTGTATCTCAATTTGCACATTCTCCTCATAGTAGTCACTGGCAAGCTACTAAAAGGATTTTGTGTTATTTGCATGGCACTTCCCACTTTGGCCTACACTACACTAGGGGTTCTACTCAGTTGGTTGGGTATACAGATTCAAATTGGGTAGGTTCTATTGATGACAGATGTTCTACTTCTGGCTATCTTTTCTGTCTTGGTTCTTCTCCAGTTTCTTGGGCATGCAAAAAGCAACAGGCTATTGTACTTTCATATTTAAAGGTAGAGTACATGGCAGCAGTTATAGCGAGTCAACAGATTCTTTAGCTTCACCAATTATTGACAGAGTTTAGATTCCCACTTCACTGACACTTTGGTGTGACAACCAAAGTGCAATTCACATTTCTCGCAACCCAGTTGAGCACCAGCGGACCAAGCATATTGAGATACACATCCACTTCATTCGGCAGCACATTCAGGATGGAGTTCTTTGCTTGGAGTACCTTCTGACTCAGCAGTAGGTTACAGACATCTTTACGAAGCCTTTTGCATCACCTCACTACCTTGAGTTGTGAGGAATTCTTGGGGTTTCAAAAGTTGTTCTTTGGGGTGTTCGTGAGAACATCTTCCTTCTTCTTCTTCTTCTTATTTCTCTTTCCTTCTAGAAGGATTCTTTCCTTCTTTTGGTTTGAGATTTCTTCATGGATATATTGTACATGAGTACCTCATCAGGCCTAGTTACCGGGACTCATACTGTGGACATGCCACTTCTATTTTGGCCCCTAGCTTCACTTGAGGGGGTGTGTTAGAGTAGGTATTTACCTTAGCTCATGTTCACCTAGGTAATTTATTTACGTTTATTGTATTTATCCTCACCTACTTATGTGTGTGGATATTTCTTTTTATTTGTTTAGATATTAGGAGATATTATCTAGTTTTTAGGTATAGTTATTTCCCTGATCTATGGTATTGACTAGTTCTTTCCTAGATCTATGGTATTGACTAGATCCTTGATGTCTAGTTCTCTCATAAATCTATGGACTTGACTAGTTCTTTGATGACTAGTTCTTTCCATGATTTATGGTTTGATCTACGACCTTGACTGGTTCTTAGATTGTTATTCCTTGCCTATATAAGCAAGGCCCATTCTCATTGTATTTCATTGAGTTCCATAATAATATATGATATTGCTGATCATTTGTTTGCAAAGGTTTTGTGTAAAGTTATTCTGGAGAATTGATTTCATCTTATTGATTGTGGTGTTTGATTAGCATTTGTGTTCTTGGCTTGGTACGATCTGGTTATCGTTCCTTTTAGCGACGATGAAAACAAACACACGATGAAAGCAAACACACAACATAAAGCAAACTGTACAAGGAAGAGAGCAAGCTCTACTTCTTGAATATTTTGAGATGTTGCCCGCTATAGGGAAGCGGGAGATCAGTTCTGTCTAGATACGAGAGATAAAAGCTATTCTCTCTGTTGAGCTGGCTGATCTTGAAAGGCCCCCTCCATAGAGAATAAAATTTCTCGTGCATGCCCTTCGGCTCTCTTCGTTTGTCCCATAAAAGGACAAGATCTCCCACTTGGAAATCTCTTTACTGGGCTCTTTTATCGAACAATCTCTTAACTTGGTTATGATGTTCGGTGATCATGTCAACCACTCTTACTCTTTTTTCTTCGAGCTCTGATAGATACATGATCCTCTTTTCAAGGGAATTTTGGAAAGTCTCATCTTCAATTGCTCGTGCCAAGCGTAGAGCAGGGAGCTCTTCAGAAATGGGAAGTTTGGCGTTGATCCCATATAACACTTGAAAAAGTGACATACCGAGAGACCTCTTGGGAGTAATGCGGTCTGCCCACAAAGCGTTGTACAATGACTTGTGCCATGTCCGCTGACTCTTATCAACTAGCTTCCGTATGACGGTCACTAAGTTTTTATTACTGGATTCTGCCTGACCATTTCCCTGGGGGTAATAATATGAGGCATGGGCCAAGGTTATCCCGTGTTCATAGCAAAAACCAACAACTTCTCATGAGGAGAAGTTGGAAGCGTTATCAACAACAATTTTGTGTGGAACGCTAAATCTCATGATGATATTCTCTTTGATGAAATTGTAAACAACCTCAGAAGTGGCGTTCTTGACAGGAATGGCCTCCACCCATTTGGTGAAGTAATCTATTACTGTCAGGACATAACTATGCCCGACACTCGATTGGGGATGGAGTGCTCCGATAAAGTCGATTCCCCACTATCTGAATGGTTCATCAACAATGACTGACATGAGGGGAAAAACAACCAATTTTTGGCTTGCCGAAAAATTGTTGGCAAAGCTCACACTTTGCTACCCAGGTGGCTGTATCCTGGAACAACATCAGCCAATAGTACCTGGCCCGGATGATCTTTTGTGCTGTCACAGAAGAGGAGAAGTGACCACCACAGGCTGAATCATGAAAACTCTCCAGTAGCTTTATCTGTTGTGGCTTGTCAACACATCGCAAGAAGATGCCATCTATTCCGCGTTTGTATAAACAGTCATCCCAGATGACATATCTGGCCGCTCTGAGCTTTATAACACATTTCACCTTTGAAGTTAGATGAGCTGGACATTCACCATAAGTGAGAAAGAAAGTGATATCAGAATACCATTCGTCACTGGTGGCGACAAATAGAACCATGGGTAGAGAATCGACTTTCTCCATCTGGCTTTGTACTCCCTTGGTGCAAACACCCTTTTCCTCAGGGTCTTCTGAATCTCGGTTTTCAGCCATGAGTTGACATAGGCCCTTGCCTCTTACCAGCTTGGTTGGTTTTATATCTAGATCATACTCCTGGACTTTTGCAATCCAATTTCCTAGCAAAATCCCTAACTCCTGTTGAGTTAGGATTGACTTGACTACTGTGTCAAGGACCAATACCATTGTGTGAGAATTTAGAATGTAATACCTGAAGTTCTTGACTGCTTTGAGAACGGCGAAGGCATGCTTTTCCAACTGAGACATCTTTAATTCATGAGGCTTGAGAGGAGAGCTCATGAACACAATTAGGTATTCAACATCTTCAGAATTATTTTGCATTAAGATGGCCGATACAGTATGCTCAGATGCATAGCTATACATGATAAAATCCTTGGAGAAATCGGAACATACCAGGACTGGTGCGTTGAGCGACGGAGGCTTTTATATCTTCGAACAACTTCTTTCCTTCTTCGCTCCACCGGAAAGTTGATGACCCTTTCATCATGTTTGATATGTGGCGAGTCTTTTCACAAAGTCAGGAACAAAGCGCCTAAGAAAATTCACTTTTCTAAAGAAAGAGTGAACGCCAGTCTTGCTTATGGGTAAAGTAAGGCTCTGGATAGCCCTAACCCTTTTGGCATCTATCTTTGTCCCCTCTTTGCTAACAACATGTCCTAGCAACTTTCCTTCTGTGACTCCGAAAACAGACTTTTCCAGATTTAGGGAGATCCCATGTTCCCGGCATCTAATTAATACTTGCTCCGAATGATCACAATGATCATTTCGCTATTTAGAGAACACAGTTAAGTCATCCAAGTAAATACGATGACTTTTCCCATCATACCTTTGAATGCGAAGTCCATGGCCCACTGAAAAGTGGCGCCGGCATTGGTCAAACCAAAAGGCATCCTGTTATAAGCGAATGTACCCCAAGGGGTAGTGAATGTTGTTTTGAATTGGTCTTTGGACGAGACTTCAATCTGATTGTAGCCTGAAAAACCATTAAGCATGAACAACATTTCTGATCCAGTTACTGCTTGCAGAACCTGATCCATTATGGGAAGGGGGTAGTTATCCTTCAAGGAGGCTTGATTCAAGTTACGAAAATCCATGCATATGCGTATCTCACCATTCTTCTTGCGTACTGGCACAATATTTGCCACCCAGGTATTGTGATGGATAGGAAAAATGATCCTTGCGTCCAACATTTTCTGAATTTCAGCCTGGATAGTACTTGAGATCTTAGGATTGTAATGCCTCTGTTTCTGGCGAAAGGGTTTGACACCCTCTTTTAACGGGATGTCATGCTGGATGTCCTTTGGCTTGAAAGACTTTAGATCAGCTTAGGACCATGCCAATACATCCATGTATTTCTTCAACAATTTGATGAATTTATGCTTTTCTTTGGGTGTGCAACATTTTCCGATGTTCACAAACTACGGATATTCTACCGAACCTAAATTGACCGGTTCGGTTTCTGGGGAGGAGTTAGAATCATCTCACCTTTTCTTCTTGACAAAATGATCGTGCCTGTTGAACAAATGCTCTAGAGAAACCAGGCCTTTTGGAATTTTATTTCCTTTGAGTTGACATATGCCATCACTTCCATGCATTTCTTCATCTTGATCGGTAACAGATTCACGGCATGCAGAAGTGGATCCTTCAAAATGAAGCTCACTGAAATTCTCTTCCTTTTCCAGAAAGGCAATGAGTTGATTGTCATCGTTGAATACCTGCCAGTGTTGAGAATTTTCCGGCACACTTGGGCGAAAAACCACCTCAATGGTATATGTGTCTGTTTTCAAGGCTAGGTGGGGGAGCATGAGGGATGCTGAGACGGCTAATGAGTCGGCCATGTCATTATGAGATTTTGGGATGGATTTTATTGAAAAAGTGTCAAACTCCTCAATATTGTCCCATACCGCATTGTGGTAATGTCTGAGCCTTTCATTCTTCACTTGGTATATCCTTTTAACTTGATTTACGACCAGCTCTGCATCACCCTGTACTTTCAGATTCTTGATTCCTCTTTCCCTTGCGGCTTGCATGCCAAGTAGCAAAGATTCATACTCAGCAGTATTATTCGTGTTGAAAAACTGCAACTTGAAAGAGAGAGGAATAATCTCCTCCTCGGGAGATATTAACACGGCTCCAGCGCCGCACCCACTAGTCGTGCAACTGTCATCAAATTGTAATGTCTAGATGTTGTTAAGATCCTTTGCTTAGATGAGGACATCCATTTTGTCAGACTTAGTAGACAAGAAATAGTTTCCCATCCCTGATGATTCGAAGAGAATTTGGGCTTTGGGGTCATCGGAGTTAGTAACCAAGTACTTCTTTTGTGATTCCGGCTCCAACGTTTACATTATACCTTTGACGGGGATTCTAGACTTAGACCAGTCCATATGAATCTCTCCACTAACCTCACTGCAAAAACTCCTTCGTAATAGAATTCTGTATGCTACCAGGATATCGGCAACAAGGATGGTCATCTTTACTCTTTTCTCAGGGAACGCCGCAAATGCAAACTGCGCGTCTTTGATTTGATCGATCAACGGAACCTACTTGGTTTCCAAGGAATAACATCTGCCAAAAAGCTTGGTAAGGGTGAGGCCCAGGGCATGGGTGACCTTTTCCGGCATGATGTTATCGGAAGCCCTAGAATCAATTATGCAGTTTCTTAGTTTGTGGCCATTGATTAGGAGGGAGAAATAGAAAGGTTCTATCTTGCCTGACGTAGATGTTGAGGCAACATTTATGCAAGATGCAGAAGGAGTAGAAAGGATTCCTTTTGGGGAAACCTGAGTAGTTATGACAGCTTGGCTTTGGATGTATTTGGTCAACCTTACAAGCTGCTCAGGATTGGACTGAAGATACTCGGCTTCAGACATTTGGATCTTGGTCTTTTTAGCATGATCAATTATGTCAAACGCGGCCAAGGGTTGCATTGATGAAGGAATGAGTCCCTCATTTCGTGATGGTAGGGTAGGATTACCATTCTTGATAGGAATATGTGAGGACTAATTCAGAGGGGAGATAGGGGAAAAAGATCTTTTTGAAAAAGACTTAATAACAGGTTGAGCAGGAAGGGGACTACCTCGTTTGGCAATGGTTGGAGGCGTGTGTGACACGACCTTCTCTTTCTACATATTGACAACCACTTCTGCTTCTTTTCCTTGCGAGCGGGTAAAAACAGCATATGATTGTCCGCTTGCATATCCTTGGGTACCCTCTTCTTCATTAGATTCTTCCTCATCAAATTCCATATACCCGATAGTAGAGTCGTTAGTCGGTTCACCGACATCTTGATCATCTTCACCTGGTGATGAAGGTTCTTCATAATTTTTCTCCTCTTCTTCAATTTCGGCTAAAGCATTGACCGGAGGGGCCTCGAGTGCCAACCATGGAGCAGCTACAGGTAGGCGTGGCCTTTGTGAGACGTTGTTATAGGTAAAATTCCTCCGTGGGATATCCCGGTATGAAGAGCTAGGAGAAGACTGAGCTAGCTACTTTTTTAACGTGAGAAATTCATTTGCCATCTTTTGAAATGCTAGATCGGATGAAGTGGCGGGAGAAGGAGCTGAAACTTTTGGCTTGGATGGCTCTCGCTTTAATTCTCTAGATATTAGCAAGTTATCTTCAATCTGTATGGCAGCAACTTGGGCAAGAACCAAAGTAGTGACATGTTCTTGTAAGAGTAAGAAATTTACTTTTGAGCTCATGGCATTCACGAAGAAACATTTCTGATTTTCTGGCATTGGCAGCATGGTAGGTGGAACCCGGTTGATCAGTGAATTGAAACGGGTGATGAAATCGCACATGGTTTCATTGATCTCCTTCTTCAGGTGAGTGATCTTGGATAGTAATGTGAACACGTCCTCTGAAGGCTTATATCTTTCTTCAAATGTAGTTCATAAGGTGGCCCAACTAGTAATAGATCCAGCTGGAAAATGCTGAAACCATTCCACTGCTGGTCCTTGCAAGGTTTCCAGAAAGAGGCAAACTGAAACATCTTCATGGGTCACATCCAGGATATTGCATGACATGATGAATGCAGATATGTGTGAATTCATGCTTTGGTTTCCCCTACCATCAAATTTAGTAAAATTATTTCAGTTTCCATGATGGAGCACATGAACAGGATGTGGCAAAGTGAGTGGGCCCATAGCATTTCCCCATGGTATTGCCATTTGAACAGCTGGAAAAAGGACGCAAGCTGGAAGCACAGTTCCACTAAGAAGCAAAACACTGCAAAGAGACGAGGATGTTCCTTGTGAGAGATGCTTCCTTCGTGGAGGTGAGACACTTCTAGATGATCGGCCAGCTGAAGTTAGCGATGGGAAGCGTGCCAGTGTAACACTGAAGTTGTGCCTTTGAAGTAGATCAAAAGTAGGATCGATTACTCCATGAGCTCTTCTGCTACGAGTGAATGATTCACCTGCCAGTGTACCTTCCAGATCTGTAATATTTTGGAGCAAATTTTAGAAACTCCTTTTCAGTTGTACTGGCTGATTTTCTAACACAAACCAGCAGCATGTACTTTTCTAAATATTTAATTTTATCCCTCTTTTGAAAACCGATTGCGGTTTAAATGACAAATGTTAACGAGGATAAAATACTGGCCAACTTAGTAAGCTGATTTTCGGATCTTAAAGCTGACTTTTTGGTAAGGGTTTGAAATTTTGCAAAACAGTCAAGAACTCAGATCTACAGAAAAATAAAGGTTTTTTGTAAAAAATCAGTGAACTAAAGATCTCCAACTAGTCCCAATCTATGGATCCCTGAAGAAAATTTTCAGTTCGGATCACTTTTGCAAAAATTGTGGATTTTGAACAAAAGTTAAAATTTGCAAACAAGTAGTGATTTTTCTGATTTTTACTGATTTTATATCATACCACTATCATAGATCTGATACATATTTTCGATCCCTAGTGGAGTTGCCAAAAACTGGTGGTCCAAAAATCTGTCAGGTGGACAGATCTATCGATAGACAAGCCAACAGTGTGTAGGGCATAGCCCCTCTTTGAGTCAGCAAAGCGAAACTGATTTATTGCTATTCTACCAGCAGGAATCTGTGCAAGTCTCACAATATTCTACCTTCGAGGGTTGGGATCTCATCCCAGTAGAGGTATTTCCAACTGTGAAAAGAAGGGAAAGAAATGGGGTGAGGAGATAGGATAGATCTGAAGGGAGAAAAGAAATGAATTCCAAAGCAGAAAGGTCAGAGGGTCTATGTTTTGGGCTGGTAGTAAACAAAGCCGAACCTACTTGCATAGACAAACAAAGCAATACTGATGAATAAATGACAAAAAATTAGAGATAGATTCAACAGAATAAACGCATAAATCTGACATAAGAAAGATTAAAATGCTCATAACACACATATTCAACACAAAGTCTTAATATTTGTATTAATGTTTTCTTCTGTTACAAAAAGCTCAAAGTCTTTTCTTCTCACTTCTATTTTTCATCTAAAAAGTATCCACCACTTGAACACAACAAGTATCCAAGTATATATAGAAGAAGGAGAAGAAAGAAGGCAAAAAGCAACCAACAACTAATTACAAAATATCTAAAAATCAATGTTGAATTTGGACAACTTGGTGGATGACAACATCTCATGATGCAACATGGATGAGGTCATCATTTGTACCAACATACTCTTAGCTATTTACAAAAAGGAAGCCAGAGCAAAAAATCTATTCATCGTCGTCTCATGGCTGAAAGGGGGTATCTTGCTTCTGCTGTTGTTCGGGAGAGGTGATGTGGAACTGAGTCCGATATTCCATGAATTTACTGATCATTGGCTGAAGTTGATCCTGGGCAGGACCCTTTGTATGATCGCCGATGACCTCACAAGTCTCCTGCTCATCTCTGATTTTTTCAGGGAGTTTGAAATATTCATTGCTTGCCTCCATCAAGAACCCCACAAAATCACGGCAAGCCAGAAGGTTGTTGATGCATTCGGTGTCAAAAGTGGCTTCTGGCCCTAGCCCTTGCGAGACGATCTCCTTAAAGATCCGGATAGTTTCGTCTACCTTCCTCAAGGTGAAAGAAGGAGTAAGCAAGCCTGGAGACATTCTCAGAACAATTTGCTCCATTTGATGCATTGCATCCAGGGCTTCCTCCTTGACTTTGTCAATATTTTCCAGGACGAACTTCATCTGATCGACATGGTATTCCAACACAGTAAGGATCTTGCTGGGTACCCTGAGGTGATTGAAAATGTTGAACTTCACTAGATCGTCGACTGAGTAGTTGAGTATTTTCTAGAACGTCTCGTGTTGCAACCTTGCATGGTCCAACTCTTCAGAGATAGGTCCTGCGATCACCTGGAGATCTTTGTTTTCCTGACTGATGTTCTGATACAATTCGGTGAACTTGACTATTACCTCCTCGCTATCTTTGAGGATTTGATCTCTCCAGGTGGAAACTGCCATACCTTGTTCACCAATTTTGGCATTCTCGTTTATCTTATCCTGGCTTAGGACCTCAGAGTTTCAGTGGTAGTTGTAGGAGGTGCACTGCCCATTTTCTGTAGGGCGTGGAGAAGATGTTTGTTTTGTTCTTTTAGTAACCTCTTCTCCTCCTTTGCTTCTTGAAGTTTCTTGCAAAGGGCATCCACGCAGATAGGGCCTCTCCTTGAAGACTTTCAGAAGACGTTCCCATTGTGACTTGGGTCACTGTGTAATTTGTCAGAGACAGATCCTTTTTACCCTTTGAAGGATCAGGATATGTGATCTCCATTACTCTTTCTCCCGATGCACTTTGAAAGAAGCGGGTTATAGGCTTTTGCTTCTTATCCCCCTTTGCTGGGATGATGGAGAAGTCCATCGGTGCGATAGGGACTTTCCTCTTCTGCTAGCTCAGATGCTGGGAGATCCATGCTGGACTTAAGGGAATGGGACCAGAGGTAGAAGAGGGAGTAGGTGAAATGGATGAGGGGAAATGGGTAGAGACACTTAGTGGTGGCATCGAGAGGGAGGCCGAGAAAGTGCTCACGGGAGGAAGGGATACTGCAGGGGAGGTAGACGCAGGAATGGAAGGGAGCTGAGAGATGAGAGAAGAAATGGTGGGGGACAGCTCCACGAGAGAAGAGAAGATGGATGACGAGGAAGGGGGAACAGTAGAAGATGGGGGAGAGGATACGACCAAAGGAATGGTCGCTTGAGTCACGCGAGGAGGAAAAGGAGGAGAGGGAGAAGGGATAGAAGGGACGTCAGCAGTTGTAGTAGTGGTGACACCCTGAGTGGATGTGCCCATCAGAACACCTTCCGCCGCTTCTTTCTCTAGGGATACCAGACTTACAACCTGTTCTTGTGCAACAGAAGGAGGACTTTTAGGAGCTCCTTCTTGAGTAGAGCTCGATTCGCCCTCTTTATCCTTGCCTTTGACCTTTGGCAGATGCTTCGGCCTGACAGGTGCATTGCCCAATGGGGATGTAGTGAAATCTACTCCGAGGTAGATAAGGCCATTCATTTTGCACCAATGTTCTGTCCTCCGCAATGTCTCCTTAACCCTTTCTTCAATGGTCTGGGGTGCTCTTGTTCTGTCAATTGCAGCAAATGGCCAGTTGTCCCCATCTGTGTCCAGATACACTTGATCAACTTCTTGATCAGTAGTTTGATAACCCTTTGGAACAATGGCCACGCCATATTGAATAATCTCTGCCAAGGCCAGGCAGGAGTGATCCTTCCTTCTAAGTTCGACCTCATGATATAGGTCGATATAGATGTCCTCGATCTGTGGAATGTGGATTGGATCGAGTTTTACCTTGGGAAGGCAATTCCTTGGATCAAAAGTGGGCCTTGCCGAGAAGTTGTGCTTTAGATTGAGCAGTTCTAGCTCTGCAAACATTTCTCGGGCTTTGTGGTGAGAAATGCAGGTGTATCTGCCCACTGTAAGGGGGAAAGGAGTTCCACCCTTCTTTCTCTTCAAACATTTCTCATGGTAGGTTATGAGCTGTCTAGACAGCTCCAACAGGATCAACTTGGGGCCAGCATATCTCGGCAATTTGGTGGGCTCCCCCAAGAAGTTGGCCGCTCTGAGATAGGTGAAGGTGGGGAATTGGGTAAATAGTGCCCCCCACTTCTCAGTTGCTGTGACTATGCTCTTGGTCGTCCGACCATGAGTCATATTTGGCCTCAAAAGGCAGACGATGCCATAGAAGAAAGCATCATTAATCTTAGTAAACTTTGGGATGTTGTTCTCCAGCTTCAGCTTCAGGTAGTATTCATATATCTTTACCTGAGGCCAAACCCCGCATCGGCTCAGTGCTGGATAATCCCTCTCCGAGGTTGCAGCATAGACTACGTAGGAGTTCATGTAGAACCTCCCCGTTGTGGTGAGTTGTTGGAGCTGCTCGGATATGGTGCTGCTTATGATCTCCGCCCACTCAAAGCGTTGATCTGGCACATTCTTGTTCATAGTTTCAAGATACCTGAGCATCCATTTGTGAAAGTAATGGGCATCAGAAAGCCCAAAAACTCTACTTAGGAATGTGATGGTGTCACTCAATTCCTCGGAGAAGTCACTGTGGTGAATAACCTGTGGCCATCTGGTTATTACCTTCTTGTTTTTCAAGTACACTTCATTCATCAGCTGCATGCACTTGTCTTCATTATCCTCCCATGCCTTAGTGCAGTCCTCTTGGCTTACAGCCACAAAGTGTCGGTGGTGAGGGATGCCTAGCATGATTTCAAAGTGCTGGGCAGTGAGGTTGATTATGACCTCGCCCTTTTCATTTTCGACACACCTTGTGTCTTTGTTGTAACAGCGGGCCACTACCATCATAAATTCGTTATTTACTGCACTGACGGGGATCCCCCCAGCAAAATGCAGTCCACTACCCACCAGCTTGTCCATCCAAGGACTTCATGTGACTCTCCTGGTTCTGGCCCAGAAATCTTCCATGTCGATGTGACCGAGTTCGGAGTCTCTTATGTCCAGGTCACATTCTGCCTGGGACTTGGGCATTCTGACCCTCTGGTATTTATACTTCATCTCTTCTTCTGTAAGCTTAGCCTTACCCTTTGACTTGGTTGGCTTTTGCTTGATGTAGACATATATGGATCTGAGTTCAGTTGCTGATCTGCAAGAAGAAGGAGCAAAGTCCAACGCAAAAGAGCCATGTTAGCTGTCAGATCTTCCATTAAAGCACTATAGAGTGAGGAGTTAGCAATTTTAAGGCCTCAGGGCACAGGGCACAGGAACACTGCAGGCTGTAGAGTTAATAGAATGGCACACTGAATCAGAGTGTTACAAGGAACAAATCAGCGCCAAAGGGCACAGGGCGCAAAGATTTTGCATATGACATTATTGTTATTGTAAGCGGGGATGCACCTGCATCGTTTATGCAGTTTTATACTGGGCGCAAATAATTTTGGTGTTGCATGGGGGCAGAGTGCACCAATGGCGCATGCAATTTTCTTGTAACATGAGACTTTGGTGCACCGGAGGGCGCAAGATCAATGTGTGTAACACCAAAATTGCATGCGCATAGGGGGGCTTTGGCGTAGCGCAGGGATTTCTTGCATGACACTTTTTTGTTGTAAACGGGGATGCGTCTACACTAGATTTAGGATTTTACTTGGTTTTTGCATGGTGCAGGGAAACTGTATGTTGCAATCAAGGTCGGTGCGCCTTCTTGGCGTGACTGTGTTTCTTGTAACAAAGGTGGCAATTGCGCCGAAAAGAAAATATGGCCCGAGGACAATTTTCAAGTTTTCTTCCCTCTTTAGTTTGTGACTTTCAGGTTTTCTTGATGTGATTTGATAGGGGGAGGAACACAGCAAAGAGGTCAAGATTTATTTTTTAGGTAGAACCCCCTTCTGGCGAGAGGGTGAAAACATGGTTTGGGAAGGGGGAATTTGCAGGAACGACAGGAGGGGTTTAAAGCTTTCAGATCCATTTCACAAAATTCACAAACAACAAGCAATAGAAAACACAACAGGGATGAGGACCACTTACCCAGAAATATATAGAAAGTGAGAGACGAAGCGGGGTCCACGAACGTGATACGAGGAGGACGGGCATGCTGACAGGTGTAGAGGAATAAAATTTATCACGTGTTTTTAATTATGAAAGTGACAGGGCGGATGCACCTATATATAGGCAAAGGTGCAATAAATTTGCCAACCACTTTTTCAAGGGGCGCACCAAAACATGTGTCGACACGTAAAACTTTGCACCCTTTGGCGCGGATATACGCGTTTCAACACAGAAATATTTACGCCCCTTGACACAAATTTATTACTTTCAACACTTCATTTTGAGTGCCTTGGCGCACCAAAACACGGCGCAACAATTTAGTTGTTAACATGAAGGTGCATACACCTTGGCGCATGCAAGAAAGGTGCATCTCGGGAAGGCGCAACAATTGATGTGTCAACACATCAAAGGGTGCGCCAAAGGAAATGAAGGGGGCGCAAATTTAGTCTGTGTTACACAGATAAAAGGTGCACCCAGCCAAAAAAGGACCAAAATGACTAAGTTCGGAGAACTAGATTTCCCGGAAAGGGATTTTGTAACATTCCAAACATAGGGGGGTCCCTAACGAGGGACCAGAACAAAATTTTGGTATGGTTACCTGTAAAATTACCCTTGTCAATTTTACAGGATAACAGGATGACATAAAATCTCTCATTTGGCTAAATGTAATTTTTTATCCTGTAGTTTTCCACACCAAAGATACCTCTGACTAATATGATCCATATCATGAAGAATCCTTGTCAGAATATGAAGAAGGGACACAATATATATTGGAATGGCCTACAAGACATTTTTGACCAGGGTCATTCCTGCTCCTAAAGAAAGCCATTTGTTTTCCCATTTGTCAAATTTGGCTTTGATTTTGGCCGTAACCCATGTCCAATTTGTGAGCTTTTGAGGAGAAAGGAAAACACCAAGGTACTTAAGTGGCAAAGTGCCCTACTAAAACCTCAACATCTGAAGGATATCCTGCTCAAGTTGTGGAGGGAATGAAAGAAGATGATGTTGGATTTACCTTCATTAACATCTTGTCTGGTAGCTTGAGAGAAAAGGTGTAGAATAGAGGCAATAGGAGATGATTCTCTCTTAAAGGCTTCCCCCATTATAGAAGAATCATCCACAAACTACAAGTGTGTCAAAGGCAGAGCCTGTCATGTAAGTTGGATACTTGTAATCTTTTTTTCGTTTTTGGCATTAGTTAAAAATCACCCAAGAGGCTCCGCCATAATTATAAACAAAACGGGAGAGAGCAGGTCACCTTTTCTGAGTCCTCTCGAGGCTAAAAGTGTAGGGGAAGGTTCCCCATTGATGAGAAAAGAGAACAAGACAATAGTGATACAAGTTTGGATCCACTCAATCCACTGAGCAGCAAAGCCAAATATTTTTAAAATAATAGCCAAAAATGCCCAGTCCACTTTATCATAGGCATTTGCAAGGTCTAATCATAGGAATATAGTAGGATTTTTTTGAATTTGCATAGAATGAACTTGTGCCAAAACTATATCATTTGCAATTTGTCGATTTGGAACAAAACCTAATAGTTCCGGCGATATAATTTTATGCATAATTGGTTTTAGCCTTTCAGCCATCACTTTAGCAATGATTTTATACAGAACATTACACAAAGCAATTGGACGATATTCAGTAATGGTTTATGCCTCCGCCATTTTAGGAATCAAAGCTAAATGAGTGTAATTAAGACTTCACAAGAGATTTCTTTCCTCTCGACATTCCTCAACCACCTCCAAAAGATCTATCTTAATCAACTCCCAAAACTGTTGATAAAATTCAATGGGAAATCCATCCGGCCTAGGAGTTTTTCCTTTCTTCAAAGTAAACAAACCCTGATGTAATTCTTGTTCAGAAACAGGCTTAAATAATTGCTTATTGTCTTCCTCCATAATAATAGAAGGGATATTATCATATATAGTCTGTTGTACCCTCCCATTTAGGGAAAAGTTCTTAAACAAATTTTTGAAATAATGTAAAATCACCTATTGGATTCCCCTCTTGGATATCTCTGAATGGCCCATTTCAGTAGCCAAAGATGTTATATAGTTATGTGCTTGATGAGCCAAGAATGATTTGTGGAAAAAAGTAGTATTTTTGTCTCCTTCCTTTAACCATTGTACCTGTGCCTTTTGTTTCCAAAAGATATCTTCCCTTTGCTCCCACTCCCGTAGATATCTAGTGAGCTCAATCTCATTCTTCTGTAAATCGAATGAAAGGCCTTGCAATCTAATCTTTTGGTTAAGGACCTGAATCAATTCAATGAGATCCCTTTTTCTAACATGCACATTTCCAAAGACATTCCTATTCCACTCCTTAACGTGTCTTTGAACATAGTTAAGAGTTCGGTGAATTCTACGCATGCAGGTCCCTTATCTTGGCTTCCCTTCTTTCCACCATTTTGTAATCAAATCAGGAAACTGTTCTTGCCTCATCTACATTAATTGATAGCAGAAGGGTGCCTTAAATGTCTTTGATTGTCCAATCTCCAACAAGACTGGCCAAAGGTCAGACCCCCCATGATTAAGGAGATTCACAATTGAGAGGAAATCCATGTAAATCCAATCATCTGATATCATAAAGTTACCCAGTCTTTCCCTAATGCAGCTATCCCCAGTTCTTCTGTTAGACCATGTCATAAGACCATTTTGGGTGTTAACATCAATTAGTTAAAGGGTTTGAATAGAGTTACTCATAATGGACGATGAAGCATCCAAATTTGAATTTCCACCATGTTTTTCTTGTGTAGAGAGAATAGTATAAAAGTCTCCACCTATTATGGAAAATACCCCAAGTGTGTTGGTCCGAAAATCTGTCGGGTGGATAGATCTATGGATAGACGAGCCAACAGTGTGTAGGGCATAGCCCCTCTTTGAGTCAGCAAAGCGAAACTGGTTTATTGCTATTCTACCAATAGGAATCTGTGCAAGTCTCACAATATTTTGCCTTTGGGGGTTGGGATCTCATCTCAGTAGAGGTGCTTCCAACCTTAAAAGAAGGGAAAGAAACAAGGTGGGGAGATAGGAAAGATCTGAAGGGAGAAAAGAAATGAATTCCAAAGTAGAAAGGTCAGAGGGTCTATGTTTTGGGATGGTAGTAAATAGAGCCGAACCTACTTACATAGACAAATAAAGCAATACTGATGAATAAATGACAAAAAAGTAGAGATAGATTCAACAGAATAAATGCATAAATCTGACATAAGAAAGATTAAATGCTCATAACACAGATATTCAGCACAAAGTCTTAATATTTGTATTACTATTTTCTTCTGTTATAAAAACCTCAAAGTCTTTTCTTCTTACTTCTATTTTTCATCTGAAAAGTATCCATCATTTGAATACAACAAGTATCCAAGTATATATAGAAGAAGGAGAAGAAAGAAGGCAAAATGGAACCAACAACTAATTTACAAAATATCTAAAAGTCAATGTTGACTTTGGACAACTTGGTGGATGACAACATCCCATGGTGCAACATGGATGAGGTCATCGTTTGTACCAACATACTATTAGATATTTGCAAAAAGAGAAGCCAAGAGGAAGAGATCTATTCATCGTCGTCTCGTGGCTGGAAGGGGGTATCTTGCTTCTGCTGTTGTTCGGGAGAGGTGATGTGGAAATAGGTCCGATATTCCATGAATTTACTGATCATGGGCTGAAGTTGATCCTGAGCAAAACCCTTCGTATGATCACCGATGACCTCACAGGTCTCCCGCTCATCTCTGAGTTTTTTAGTGGGTTTGAAATTTTCATTTCCTGCCTCCATCAGGAACCCCACAAAATCACAGCAAACCAGAAGGTTGTTGATGCATTCGGTGTCGAAAGTGGCTTCTGGCCCTAACCCTTGTGAGAGGATCTCTTTGAAGATCCGGATAGTTTCGTCTGCTATCCTCAAGGTGAAAGAAGGAGTAAGCAAGCCTGGAATCATCCTCAGAATGATTTATTCCATTTGATGCATTGCATTTAGGGCTTCCTCCTTGACTTTATCGATCTTTTCCAGGACGAACTCCATCTGGTCGACCCGGTAATCCAACGCAGCAATGATCTTGCTAGGTACCCTGGGGTGACTGAAGACGCCAAATTTTACTAGATCATCGACTGAGCAGTCGAGCATTTTCTGGAATGTTTCGTGTTGTAGCCTTGCATGGTCCAACTCCTCAGAGATAGGTCCTGTAATAACTTGGAGATCTTTGTTCAGCTGATTGATGTTCTACTACAACTCAGTGAACTTGACTATTACCTCCTCGCTGTCTTTGAGGATTTGATCTCTCCAGGTAGAAACTGCCATATCTTGTTTGCCAATTTTGGCGTATTTTTTTATCTTGTCCTGACTTAGGACCTCAGGAGTTTCCATGGCAGTTGTAGGAGGTGCATTTCCCATTTTCTACAGGGCGTGGAGAAGATTTTTGTTTTGTTCCTTTAGCAACCTTTTCTCCTCCTTTGCATCTTGAAGTTTCTTACAAAGGGAATCCACTGCAGATAGGGCCTCTCCTTGAAGACGTTCTAAAGATGTTCCCATTGTGACTTGGGTCACTGTATAATATGCCAGAGATAGATCTTTTTTACCCTTTGAAGGATCAGGGTATGCAATCTCCATCACTCTTTCCCCTGATGAACTCTTAGAGAAGCGGGTTATGGGCTTTTTGTTCTTATCCCCCTTTGCTGGGATGACGGAGAAGTCCATCGGTGCGATACAGGACTTTCCTCTTTTGTTAGCTCAGATGCTAAGAGATCCACGTTGGACTTAAGGGAACGGGACCAGAGGTAGAAGAGGGAGCAGTTGCAGTGGACGAGGGGAAATGGGTAGAGACACTTGGTGGTGCCATCAGAGAGGGAGGCCGAGAAAGTGCTCACAGGGGGAAGGGACACTGCAAGGAAGGAAGACGTGGGAAAGGAAGGGAGCTGAGAGATGAGAGAAGAAATGGTGGGGGACAACTCCGTGAGAGAAGAGAAGATGGATGACGAGGAAGGGGGAACAGTAGAAGATGGGGGAGAGGACACGACTAAAGGAATGTTCGCTTGGGTCACTCGAGGAGGAGGAGGAGAGGGAGAAGGGATAGAAGGGACCTCAGTGGTTGTAATAGTGGAGACACCCTGAGTGGGTGTGCCTGTTAAAACACCTTCCACAGCTTCTTTCTCCGGAGATACCAAGCTTACCACCTGTTCTTGTGCAGTGGAAGGAGGACTTTCAGGAGTTCCTTCTTAAGTAGAGCTTGATTCACCCTCCTTATCCTTGCCTTTGACCTTTGGCAGATGCTTTGGCCTGATAGGTGCATTGCCCAATGGGGATGTATGTGAAATATACCCCGAGGTAGATGAGGCCATTCATCCTGCACTAGTGTTCTGTCCTCCGCAATGTCTCTTTGACCCTTTCTTCAGTGGTCTGGGGTGCTTTTGTTCTATCTATCATAGCAAATGGCCAGTTCTCCCCATCTGTATCTAGATATACTTGATCAACTTCTTGATTGGAAGTTTGGTAACCCTTTGGAACGATGGCCACGCCGTATTGAATAATTTTTGCCAAGGCCAAGTGGGAGTGGTCCTTCCTTCTAAGTTTGACCTCATGGTACAGGTCGATATAGATGTCCTCGATCTGTGGAATATGGATTGGATCAAGTTTTACTTTGGGAAGGCAATTCCTTGGATCAAAAGTGGGCCTATCTGGGAAGTTGTGCTTTAGATTAAGCAGTTCTAGTTTGGCAACCATTTCCTGGGCTTTGTGGTGAGAGATGCATGTGTATCTGCCCACTGTAAGGGGGAAAGGAGTTCCACCCTTCTTTCTCTTCAGGCACTTTTCATGGTATGTCACGAGCTATCTGGATAGCTCCAACAGGATCAGCTTGGGGCCGGCATATCTCAGAAATTTGGTGGGCTCACCAAGGAAGTTAGCTACCTTGAGATAGGTGAAGGTGGGAAATTGTGTAAATAAGGCCCCCCACTTCTCTGTCACTGTGACAATGCTCTTGGCCATTCGACCGTGAGTCATGTTTGGCCTTAAAAGGTAGACAATGCCATAGAAGAAAGCATCGTTGATCTTTATAAACTGCAGGATGCTGTTCTCCAGTTTCAGCTCTGGGTAGTATTCATATATTTTTACCTGGGGCCAAACCCCGCATCGGCTCAATGCTGGATAATCCCTTTCTGACGCTGCAGCATAGACTACATAGGAGTTCATGTAGAACCTCCCTGTTGTACGTGAGTTGTTGGAGTTGTTCGGATATGGTGCTGCTTATTATCTCCGCCCACTCAAAGTGTTGATCAAGTACGTTCTTGTTCATGGTCTCCAGGTACCTGAGCATCCATTTATGAAAGTAATGGGCGTCAAAAAACCCAAATAATCTACTTAGGAACGTGATAGTATCACTCAGTTCCTCAGAGAAGTCACTACGTTGAATAACCTGTGGTCATCTGGTTATCACCTTCTTGTTCTTTAGGTACACCTCATTCATCAGTTGCATGCACCAGTCTTCATTGTCCTCCCAAGCCTTGATGAAATCCTCTTGGCTTACAACCACAAAGTGTCAGTGGTGAGGGATGCCTAACATGATTTCGAAGTGCCGGGTAGTGAGGTTGATCACGACTTCGCCCTTTTCATTTTGGACACACCTTGTGTCTTTTTTGTAGCAGCGGGCCACTACCATCATGAATTCATTGTTTACTGCACTGACGGGGATCCCCCAGCAAAATGCAGGCCATTGCCTACTAGTTTGTCCATCTAGGGACTCCCTGTGACTCTCCTGGTTCATGCCCAGAAATCCTCCATGTCGATGTGACCGAGCTGGGTCTCTTATATCCATGTCACATTCTGCATGGGACTCGGGCATCCTAACCCTCTAGTATTTATACTTCATTTCTTCTTCTGTAAGCTTAGCCTTACCCTTTGACTTGGTTGGCTTCTTGCTTGATGTAGACATATATGGATCTGAGTTCAGTTGCTGATCTGCAAGAAGAAGAAGAGAAGTCCAATGCCAAAGAGCCATATTAGCTATCAAATCTTCCATTAAAGCACTACAGAATAAAATGAGGAGTTAGCAATTTCAAGGCCTCAGGGCACAGGGTGCAGAAATACTGTAGGCTACAGAGCTATTAGAATGGCACACTGAATTGGAGTGATTCAGGGAACAAATCAGCACCAAAGGGTGCAGGGCGCAAGGATTGTGCATATGACATCATGTTATTGTAGACGGGGATGCGCTTGCGCCATTATGTAGTTTTATACTGGGCGCAAGGAATGTTGGTGTTGCATGGGTGCAGGGTGTGCCTGTGGTGCATGTAATTGTCCTGCAACATAGAAGTTTGGTGCACCAAAGGGTGTAGGTTTATTGCATGTAGCACCAACTTTAGGCATGCAGAAAGTGACTTTGGTGCGGCGCGGGGAAAACTTGCATGACACATTGTTATTGTAGACAGGGGTGTGCCTGCGCCATCTATGTAAGGTTATGTTGGGCGCAAATAAACTTAGTGTTGCATGGGATCAGGGTGCGCCAATGGCACATGTAATTTACATGTAACAGGGGATGTTGATGCGTCGAATGGCACAGGATAAATGCGTGTTGCAAGCGGGAAGAGTGCGCCTTCTTGGCGCGACTGTATTTTATGTAGCAGGAGTGGCAATTGCGCCAAGAGAAAAACATAGTTTTTAAACTAATCATTAAGGTTTTCTTTCTTTCCCAACAAGTTTGTGATCTTTCAGGCCTCTTTTCAGAGATTTTAGATGGTGAAAGGGGCACAACAAAGAGATCCAGGTTGATTTTTTGAGGCAAATCTCTCCTGACCAGCAGATCTGGAAAGAGGATGAAAACGGTTTTTGGGGAGGAAAGGTTGTAAGAACGGTAGGAGGGTTTAATGGATTTGCATATTCATTCTATCCTACCACACAAACAACCAAAACAAAACACAAGAGGAGAAAGAACCACCTACCCAAAATATATAGAATGTGAGAGACGAAGCGGGGTCAACAAACGCAACACGAGGACGATGGGCGTGCTGACAGGTGTAGAGGAATAAAGCTATCACATGTTTTGAATTGTGAAAGTGACAGGGCGGGTGCACCTATATATAGGCAAAGGTGCAATAAATATGCCAACCAATTTTTCAAGAGGCACACCAAAACATGTGTCGACACGTAAAACAGTGTGCCCTTTGGCGTGGATAAACGCGTATCAACACGGGAATACTTGCGCCTTGGGTGTAAATTTAAGACTGTCAGCACTTCATCCCTTGCTCCCTTTGGAGCACCAAAACATGGCACAAAAATTTAGTTGTTAACATGAAGGCACATGCACTTTGGTGCACGCAAGAAAGGCACATCATAGGAAGGCGCAACAATTGATGTGTCGACACGTCAATCTATGCACCAAAGGAAAAGAAGGGGACATAAATTTATTCTGTGTAACATAGATAAAAGCTGCACCCAGCCAAAAGGGACCAAAATGGCTAAGTTTGGAGAACTAGATTTCCCGGAAATGGATTTTGTAACATTCTGAACGCAGAGGGGTCCCTGACGAGGGACCAGGAAAAAATTTGGTATGGCTAACTATAAAATTACCCTCATCAATTTACAGGATAACATCTGGCTCTTTCTAGGGACTATCTTTGAGTGAAACTTAAGGGTAGAGAACTTCATATCAACATGTGCCTATCCATTGGGTAACAGGGTCAAAAAATGAGGGCGAGGATGAAATCAAACACATGACGAAAGCAAACACACAACAAAAGCAAACTGTACAAACAAGAGAGCAAGCTCTACTTCCTTAATATTTTGAGGTGCTGCCCACTATAGGGAAGCGGGAGATCAGTTCCATCCAAATACGAGAGATAGAAGCTATTTTTTCCATTGAGCTGTTTAATCTTGAAAGGCCCTCTCCATAGAGAATCAAATTTCCCATGCATGTCCTTTGGCTCCCTCCATTTTTCCCACAAAAGTTCAAGATCTCCCACTTGGGAATCTCTTTGCTTAGCCCTTTTATCGAACAATCTCTTAGCTTGATTTTGATGTTCGGTGATCCTGTCGACCACTCTTATTCTTTTCTCTTCAAGCTCTGATAGATACATGATCCTCCTTTCAAGGGAAATTTGGAAAGTCTCATAGTCGATTGCTCGTGCCAAGCGCAGAGCAGGGAGTTCTGCAGAAATGGGAAGCTCGGCATCAGTCCCATATAACACTTGAAAAGGTGACATACCGAGAGACCTCTTGGGAGTAATGCGGTCTACCCACAAAGCATCGTATAATGACTTGTGCCACGTCCGCTGACTCTCATCAACTAGCTTCCGTATGATGGTTACTAAGTTTTTATTACTGGATTCTGCCTGACCATTTCCCTGGGGGTAGTAATCCAAGGCATGGGCCAAGGTTATCCCGTGTTCATAGCAAAAACCAACAGCTTCTCGTGAGGAGAAATTGGAAGTGTTATCAGCAACAATCTTGTTTGGAACGCCAAACCTGATAATGATATTTTCTTTGATGAAACTGCAAACAACCTCGGAAGTGGCATCTTTGAAAGGTATGGCCTCTACCCATTTGGTGAAGTAATCTATTGCTGTCAGGACATAACTATGTCCAACACTCGATTTGGAATGGAGTGCTCCGATAAAGTCGATTCCCCACTGTCTGAATGGTTCATCAATAACGACCGGCCTGAGGGGAAAAGAAGCCAATTTTGGCTTGCCAACAAATTTTTGGTAGAGCTCACACTTTGCTACCCAGGTGGTTGTATCCTGGAACAGCGTCAGCCAATAGTACCTAGCCCAGATGATCTTGTGTGCCATCACGGAAGAGGAAAAGTGACCACCACAGGCTGAATCATGAAAGCTCTCTAGTAGCTTTATCTGCTGTGGCTTGTCAACACATCGCAAGAAGATGCCATCTATTCCGCATTTTTATAAACATTCATCCCAGATGACATATCTGGCCGCTCTGAGATTTATAGCATGTTTCTCCTTTGAAGTTAGATGAGCTAGACACTCACCATAAGTGAGAAAGAAAGTGATATCAAAATACCATTTGTCGCTAGTGGCGAAAAATAGAACCATGGGTAAAGAATCGGTTTTCTCCAGTATGGATTTGTACTCCCTTGGTGCAATCATCCTTTTCCTCAGGGTCTTCTGAATCTCAGTTTTCAGCCATAAGCTGACATAGGCCCTTGCCCCTTACCAACTTGGTCAGTTTTATATCTAGATCATACTCTTGGAATTTTGCAATCCAATTTCCTCGCAAACTCCCTAACTCCTGTTGAGTTAGGATTGATTTGACTACCGTGTCAGGGACCAATACCATTGTGTGAGAATTTAAAATGTAATACCTAAAGTTCTTGACTGCTTTGACCATGGCGAAGGCATGCTTTTCCAACTGAGACATATTTAATTCATGAGGCTTGAGAGGAGAGCTCATGAATGCAATTGGGGATTCAACATCTTCAGAACTCTTTTGCATTAAGATAGCCGATACATTATGTTCGGATGCATAGCTATACATGGTAAAATCCTTGGATAAATCGGGACATACCAGGACTGGTGCATGAGCGATGGAGGCTTTTATATCTTCAAACAACTTCTTTCCTTCTTCGCTCCACTAGAAAGTTGGTGATCCTTTCATCATGTTTGATATGTGGCGAGTCTTTTCAGCAAAGTCAGGAACAAAGTGCCTGAGAAAATTCACTTTTCTGAAGAAAGAGCGAATGCCGGTTTTGCTTGTGGGTAAAGTAAGGCTCTGAATAGCCTTAACCCTTTCGGCATCTATCTTCATTCCTTCCTTGCTTACAATGTGTCTCAACAACTTTCCCTCTGTGACTCCGAAAATAGATTTTTTCAGATTTAGGGAGATTCCATGTTCCCAGCATCTAATCAATACCTGCTCCAAATGATCACAATGATCATCCCGCTGTTTAGAGAACACAGTTAAGTCCTCCAAGTAGACTACGATGAATTTTCCCATCAGTCCTTTGAATGCAAAGTCCATGGCCCGCTGAAAAGTGGCGCCGGCATTGGTCAGACCAAAAGGCATCCTGCTATAAGCGAATGTACCCCAAGGGGTAGTGAATGCTGTTTTGAATTGGTTTTTAGGCGAAAGACTTCGATATGATTGTAGCCTGAAAAACCATCAAGCATGGACAAAATTTCTGATCTAGTTACTACTTGCAGAACTTGATCCATTATGGGAAGGGGGTAGTTGTCCTTTAAGGAGGCTTGATTCAAGTTATGAAAATCTACGCATATGCGTATCTCACCATTCTTCTTACATACTGGCACAATGTTTGCCACCCAGGTACTATGATGGATAGGAAAAATGATCCGTGCATCCAACATTTTCTGAATTTCAGCCTGAATAGTACCTGAGATCTTAGGATTATAGTGTCTCTATGCTTTTGGCGAAAGGGTTTGACATCTTCTTTCAACGGGATGTCATGCTGGACATCCTTTGGCTTGAAAGACTTTAGATCGGCATAGGACCATGCCAATACATCCATGTATTTCTTCAGCAATTTGAAAAATTTCCGCTTCTCTTCGGGTGTGCAACATTTTCCAATGTTTACAAACTACGGATGTTCTACCGAACCTAAATTGACCGGTTCGGTTTCTGGAGAGGAGTTAGGATCATCTCGCCTTTTCTTCTGGACAAAACGATCGTGTATATCGAACAAACGTTCTAGAGAAACCAGGCCTTTTGGAATTTTATTTCCTTTGAGCTGACATATGCCATCGCTTCCTTCAGATTCCTCGTTCTAGATCAGTAACGGACTCACGACATGCGGAAGTGGATCCTTCAAAATGAAGCTCACTAAAATTTTCCACTTTTTCAAGAAAGGCAATGAGTTAATTGTCATTGTTGAATACCTGCCAGTGCTGAGAATTTTCCGGCACGCTTGGGCAGAAAACTACCTCAATGGTATATGTGTCTGTTTTCAAACCTGGGTGAGGGAGCATGAGGGATGCTGAGATGGCTAATGAGTCAGCCATGTCATTCTGAGCTCTAGGAATGGATTTTATTGAAAAAGTGTCAAACTCCTCAATGTTGTCCCATACTGCGTTGCGGTAATGTTTGAGCCTTTCATTCTTCACTTGGTATATCCTTTTAACTTGATTTACGACCAGCTCTGCATCACCCTGTACTTTTAGATTCTTGATTCCTCTTTCCCTTGTGACTTGCATGCACTGAGTAGCAAAGATTCATACTCAGCAGTATTATTCATGTATTGAAAAACTTGTAACTTGAAGGAGAGAGGGATAATCTCTTCCTCGGGAGATAATAGCACGGCTCTAGCACCACACCCCACTAGTCGCGCAACTGCCATCAAACTGTAGTGTCCAGATCTTGTTAAGATCCTTTGCTTAGACGAGGACATCCATTTTTTCAGAATTGGTAGACAAGAAATGGTCTGAAAATCCCTGATCGGGTGGAAGAGAATCTATGGGCTTTGACGAGCCATCGGAGTTAGTAACCAGGGCATAGCCCCTCTTGTGAGTCAACAAAGCTCCAACGTTGGCATTATACCTTTGACGGGAATCCTTGCCTTAGACCAGTCCATATGAATCTGTGCACCAGTCTCACTGCAATAACTCCTACCTAATATAATTCTATATGCCGTTGCGGATCTCATCGGCAACGTAGGACGGTCATCTTTACTCAGTTGTCTAGAAGAAGGCCGCAAACGCAAACTGAGCGTCTTTGATTTGACCTAGGAAAGGATCCTGAAGGGTTTCCAAGAAATGACATTTTCCAAAAGGCTTAGAAAGGGTCAGGCCCAGGGTCTATGGGCAACTTTTGTTGGCATGACGTTAGTAAACAGAGCCGGAATCAATTACTCGCAGTAGACGAAAAAAGTAATACTGGCCATTGAATAGGATGGACAGATAAAGCAAAAGTTCTATCTTGCAACAGAATAAACATGTCGATCTAACATTTATGAAAGCTGCTGATGGAGTATTAATATTTCCTTCTATTACAAAAAGCTCAGTAGTCTTTGACTTCTTGGCTCCTGGATTTTTTCGGTCATCCTGAAAAGCTATTCACCCCCTAAATAGAACATAGTCGGCTTCAAGTATATATAGAAGAAGGTCTTTTTAGTGTGAAAGATTAGGTCAAAAGGGAGCCAACAACTGTGTTACATGAAGGAATGAGTCCCTACAAAATATCGTAAAAGTCAGGGTAGGATTGACCGGTCCTAATAGGCAACTTGAGCGGACTGACATCATCCCATGGTGCAGACATGGGATGATGTCATCATTTATGCCAACATACTCTAATAGATAGGTTGAGCAAAAAGGGGACTACCTCGTTTAGCGATGGAAGGAGACGTATGTCATCATCCTCTCGCGGCCGAAAGGGAGTGTCCTACTTCTGCTGTTTGCTCAGGAGAAGTGATGTTGAACTGGGCCCGATATTCCATGAACTTGCTGATCATGGGTTGAAGTTGATCCTGAGCAAGATCCTTGTGGCGATCACTGATAACTTTGCAAGTTTCACGTTCATCCACGAGCCTTTCTGGGAGCTTGGAATATTCATTTCCTGCCTCTATCAGGAACCCTTTAAAGTCACGATAGGCCAGAAGGTTGTTGATGCATTCGGTGTCGAACATGGCTTCTGGCCCTAAACCCTTGCGAGACGATCTCCTTAAAGATCCGAATAGTTTGGTCTTCCTTCCTCAGGGCGAAAGAAGGAGTGAGCAAGCCTGGGGACATTCTCAAGATGATTTGCTCCATCTGGTGCATAGCCTCCAAGGCTTCCTCTTTGACTTTATCTATCTTTTCGAGGACAAACTCCAACTGATCGACCTGGTAGTCCAAAGTAGAAAGGACTCTGTTGGGCACTCTGGGGTGATTGAAGACGCCGAACTTGACCAGATCTTCGATTGACTGAATAGTCGAGCATTGTCTGGAAGGTCTCATACTACAACCTAGCATGGTCCAACTCTTCAGAGATGGGTCCCGCAATCTCCTGGAGTGCCTTGTTCGCTTGATTGATGTTCTGATACAACTCGGTGAACTTGACAATTACTACCTCACTTTCCTTGAGGATTTGGTCTCTCCAGGGGGATACTGCCATACCTTGCTCGATGATTTTGGTATATTCATTTATCTTATCCTGGCTCAGGGGCTCAGGAGTTTCAGTGGCAGTTGTAGGAGGTGCACTGCCCATTTTTTACAAGGCGTGGAGAAGATGTTTATTTTTCTCCTTTAATAGTTTCTTTTCTTCCTTTGCTTCCGGAGCATCCACTGCGGATAGGGCCTCTCCTTGAAGGCTTTCTAAAGACATTCCCATGATGACTTGGGTCACTGTATAATCCATCGGAGACAGATCTCTTTTATCCTTTAAAGGATCGGGATACACTATCTCCATTACTCTCTCTCCCGATGGACTCTGAGAGAAGCGGGTTATAGGTTTTTTCTTCTTAGCCCCCTTTGCTGGGATGAAAAAGAAGTCCATCGGTGTGATAGGAACTTTCCTCTTTTGCTGGCTCAGATGCTGGGAGATCCATGCTAGACTTATAGAAGTGGGACCAGAAGTGGAAGAGGGGGCAGTTGCAGTAGTGGAGGGAAAGTTCGTAGAGACACTTGGTGGCGGCATCGAGAGGGAGGCTGAGAAAGTGCTTATAGGGGGAAGGGACACTACAGGGGAGGAAGATGTGGGAAAGGAAGGGAGCTGAGAGATGAGAGAAGAAATGGTAGGGGATAGCTTCATGAGAGAAGAGAAGATGGATGACGAGGAGGGGGGTATAGTAGAAGATGGGGGAGAGGACACAACCAAAGGAATGGTCATGTGGATCACACGAGGAGGAGAAGGAGGAGAGGGAGAAGGGATAGAAGGGACCTCAGTAGTTGTAGCAGTGGCAACATCCTGAGTGGATGTGCCCATCGGAACATCTTCGGCCGCTTCTTTCTCTGGAGATAATAGGCTAACAACCTGTTCTTGTGCGGCGGAAGGGGGACTCTCAGGAGTCTCTTCCCGAGCGGAGCTTGAATCACCATATTTATCCTTTCCTTTTACTTTCGGTAGATGTTTTGGCTTGGCAGGTGCGTTGCCTAATGGGGATGTAGTGAAATCTACCCCGAGGTAGATGAGGCCATTCATCCTGCACCAGTGTTCTGTTCGCCGTAGAGTTTCTTTGACCCTTTCTTCAATGGTCTGGGGCACTTTGGTTCTGTCGATTATCATATAAAATGGCTAGTTATCCCTATCCGTGTCAAGATATACCTGATCAAATTCTTGATTGGTAGTTTGATAACCCTTTCGGGATACGATTGCCACACCGTACTGAATGATCTCTGCCAAGTCCAAGCGTGAGAATGGTCCTTTCTTCTGAGCTCAACCTCATGGTATAGGTTGATATAAATGTCCTTGATCTGTGGAAAGTGGATAGGATCGATTTTTGCCTTGGGAAGGTAATTCCTTGGATCAAAAGTGGGCCTCGCCGGGAAGTTGTGCTTCAGATTGAGTAGTTCTAGCTCGACAACCATTTCCTTGGCTTTGTGATGAGAAACGTAGGTGTATCTACCCACTATGAGGGGGAAAGGAGTTCCACCCTTCTTCCTTTTCAAGAACTTCTCATGATACATTACGAGCTGTCTGGACAGCTCTAACAAGATCAACTTGGGGCCGACATATCTCGGCAATTTGGTGGGCTCACCCAGGAAGTTAGCTTCCTTGAGATAGGTGAAGGTGGGAAACTATGTGAATAAGACCCCCCACTTTTCCGTTGCTGTGACAATGCTTTTGGTCATCCGACCGTGAGTCATGTTGGGCCTCAATAGGCAGATGATGCCGTAGAAAAAGGCATCGTTGATTTTGGTGAACTGTGAGATGTTGTTCTCTAGCTTCAGCTCTGGGTAGTATTCATATATTTTTACCTGGGGCCAAACCCCGCATTGGATCAATGCTGGATAATCCCTTTCCGTGGATTCAACATAGACTACATAGGAGTTCATGTAGAACCTCCCCGTTGTGGTGAGCTGTTAGAGTTGTTCAGATATGGTGCTGCTTATTATCTCCGCCCAGTCGAAGCATTGATCGGGTATGTTCTTGTTCATGGTCTCCAGGTACCTGAGCATCCATTTATGAAATTAATGGGCATTAGAAATCCCAAATACTCTGCTTAGGAACGTGATAGTATCACTCAATTCATTGGAGAAGTTGCTACGATGAATAACCTGTGGCCATCTGGTTATCACCTTCCATTTCTTTAGGTACACCTCACTCATCAGTTGCATGCACTGGTATTCATTGTCCTCCCAAGCCTTGATGCAATCCTCTTGGCTTACAGCCACAAAGTTTCAATGGTGAGGGATGCCTAACATGATTTCGAAGTGCCGGGCAGTGAGGTTGATCACGACTTCACTCTTTTCATTTTGGACACACCTTGTTTCTTTGTTGTAGCAGCGGGCCACTACCATCATGAATTCATTGTTTACTACACTGACGGGGATCCCCCTAGCAAAATGCAGGCCACTGCCTACTAGTTTGTCCATCCAGGGACTCCCTATGACTCTCCTGGTTCTGGCCCAGAAACCCTCCATTTTGATGTGACCGAGCTCATAGTCTCTTATATCCAGGTCACATTCTACCTGGGACTCGGGCATCCTGACCCTCTGGTATTTATACTTCATTTCTTCTTCCATAAGCTTAGCCTTACCCTTCGACTTGGTTGGCTTCTTGCTTGATGTAGACATATAAGGATCTAAGTTTAGTTGTTGATCTGTAAGAAGAAGAAGAGAAGTCCAACACCAAAGATCCATATTAGCAGAGCTATTAGAATGGTGTACTGAATCAGAGTGATACAGGGAACAAATCAGTGCCAAAGGGTGTAGGGCACAAGGATTGTGCATATGACATCCTATAATAGTACAGTGCACGGAAGAAGGGTGTTACACGGAACAAATTAGCGCCAAAGGGTGCAGGGCACATGAACACTGCACATGACATTTTGTTATTGTAAGCAGAAGTGCGCCAGCACCATTCATATGCATTTTACGTTGGGCGCAGATAATTTTCATGTTACACAGGGATAGGATGTGCCAATGGCGCATATATTTTTCATGTTACATGGAACTTTGGTGCGCCGAAGGGCACAGGGTTGATGTGTGTAACATAGGCTTTATGTGCGCAAAAGGGGAACTTGGCGTGGTGCATGGGATCATGGTTTGCATGACATTGTGTTGCATGTAATTTAGGGGATGCACCTGCGCCGTTTATGTAGTTTTATACTTGGCACAAGTAATGTTCATGTTGTGAGCGGGATTAGTGCGCTTTCTGGGTGTGACTGTATTTTATGCAGTAGGAGTGGCGATTGCGCCAACAAAAAAACACAGTTTTTAAACTAATCATTAAGGTTTTTAGGCCTCTTTTCAAGGATTTTAGATGGTGAAGGGGGCACAACAAAGAGATCTAGGTTGATTTTTTGAGGCAGAGCCCTCCTGACTAGCAGATCTAGAAAGAGGATGAAAACAATTTTTGGGGGGGAAAGGTTGCAAGAACGGTAGGAGGGTTTAATGGATTTGCATATTCATTCTATCCTACCACACAAACAACCAAAAAAAAAATAGAAGAGGAGAAAGAACCACCTACCCAGAATATATAGAATGTGAGAGACGAAGCGGGGTCCATGAACACGACACGAGGATGACGAGCGTGCTGACAGGTGTAGATGAATAAAGCTATCACGTGTTTTGAATTGTGAAAATGACAGGGTGGGTATGCCTATATATAGGCAAAGGTGCAATAAATGTGCTAACCACTTTTTCAAGAGGCGCACCAAAACATGTGTTGACACACAAAATGGTGTGCCCTTTGGCGTGGATAAACGCGTGTCAACACGGGAATACTTGCGCCTTGGGCATAAATTTAAGACTTTCAACACTTCATCCCTTGCGCCCTTTGGCACACCAAAACATGGCGCAACAATTTAGTTGTTAACATGAAGGTGCATGCGCCTTGGCGCACGCAAAAAAGGTGCATCATGGGAAGGCGCAACAATTGATGTGTCGAGACGTCAATTTGTGCGCCAAAGGAAAAGAAGGGGGCACAAATTTATTCTGTGTAACACAGATAAAAGGTGCGCCCAACCAAAAGGTACCAAAATGGCTAAGTTCGTAGAACTCGATTTCCCGGAAAGGGATTTTGTAACATTCCGAACGCAGAGGGGTCCCTGATGAGGGACCAGGGCAAAATTTTGTATGGTTACCTATAAAATTGCCCTTGTCAATTTTACAGGATAACAAAGTGATCGTTAAAAAAAAGGTTTCATTGAGCTTTATTGCCTTCAACATTAGTTAGGGCACAGATTTTAAGGAAAATGAGTAATTTATCAGATTTCACATCTCTCATACCCAAATGTTGAACTCCATACAAGCCCCAAACTATGTAATATCTGAAGGCGTCGAGGGTCCCAAATACACGCCATACCTCACGAAGCTCCATCAGATCCTAATGCAAGCACTTGACCTTGTTTGCTAATATTATTGGCCAAAACATTCATTAATTCAACTGATGTCTTAGTTTCTTGCAAAAATAGCATCTGAAGCTAATATTGTTGTATCAATCTTCTAATCTCATTTATTTTAGAAGGGCTTCCCTTTAGCCCCCTCACATTCCATGTAATGACCCTCATTGTGAAACATGTTCAATAAAGACTGCTGGATCTGCTACCTTACCTCCTTTAGTTAACCCATGACCTGTCTTCTAAATATGAGAATTATTTGATTTCCATCTCAAGCAAAGTAGAGTGTCCAATCTAAATTTTTTCTGAGATTTTTGAGGTACCCCAAACGACGGTGTATTTCTACCCACTCCAAGTAGACCGGGAGGAAGCATTAAGGCTAGACAACTTTCTTCCACTTGAGCCACATGTGGACCCTTTTCTTCACTTGCACCAGACAATTTGTTTTTCTGTTGAGAACCGTTGATATTAGCCGCTTGAACATTTTTATCACTTTGTTATGTAATAGATGCATTCTCTTTTGAATTTACAATTGCAGTAGGAAAAGGAGCTACCAACACAATTTGCGTTTAAGGAACTTGTGAGACAACAATATATTCCATTATCGGATTTACATCTTCTGACTGTAGGACTACATAACGATTGGAATTGGTATGCAAGTCTTTATCAAGAGGTTTCCCTTTGACTATATTTTTTTAATTTGGCAACATAAATTTGTCTTGTTTCTCCTTCCCCACAGTTGGGGTTTGTATTGCATGAGGGCACTCCTTGAGAAAATGTCCATATTCATGACATAATCTACATCTAAAGGGAATGTTCTCATAGTCCACTACATACTCCCATTGTTCATCACCCAGATCCAACATGATTTTAGAGGGTAAGGGTTGGGTCATGTTCATATAAACACATAATCGAGCATATACCATGTGTTCCATGCAAATAGAGGAATCCGCGGAATGTGTTTCGCACAGAAATGCTTCCGTTCCTGGAATAGAGTTGCTTCTATCCTTTCATTCCTTTGAGAAACAGATAAGGGTTAGGGCTAGGAGGAATACCTGTTGAATGTTGAGAGGGTGTGTGCGTACCATAGAGAGAGATCAGATCGATTGCAAAGAAATCCTTTTTTTCTGGGAAGGACTACCTGCAAGTAAGAATACAAGACCACCAGATTCTAATTAGACAATAAATAAGGGAATTACCTTGGGCCCAGGAAGTATTAAACTTCCTTTCGAAGGTGGTCAGTTCCCCTGCTAATATGAATTAACACAAATTCTACCAAAGAAGTTATTGCCAAATTACAATTTAATTGCCTTGTTAAAACAATAGAGGAAAGGGCTAGTTTTGGTTTTGAGTCATAGTGACCGCTGCCGGTCACTGTCACCGGTACCGGTTTCTGCTAACCGATATCGGTAGGGGCAGTGGTTTTAGGGGCTTTTAGTGAAGGTTGGCAATAAGGTGGATATGGTGTTTATAAGGCTGGTAAATGATTGGGGATAGGTGATGGGATGATGGAGAAGACTCAGAGAGTATGGGGACTATTCTTGGGGGTAATGTAGGGGTAGAGGAATGGCAGTTATATGGAGGGTGTTACCGGGTAGTAGATCTAAGAATAGACTTGTAATTACTATGATTCAGAAATCCAAGAAATGCTATTAAAAGAACGTGTAAGACAGTACTTACTAGTTCCTGATGAAGATACAGGTTCAAGGACTATGGTAACAAAGGCAGGGCTCAGGTAGGATGATCGAACAATCAAAGATGAGCTATCTTCTCTCCTAATGCTGAGATGAGTGTCACTGGGCTCTGGTTACTCAGTTGCAGTCTTGGGCTTGATGTCCTCCTCTACAAACTCTTCTCTTTCCTTCACTTGTCTCTGCTCGGCCAAGTGAATTCTTGATCCTTCCAATCAACTCCCCGGTTCTGATCAATGAAAATCTAACCCTTTGTTTTTGGTTGGGGGAGGTCATTTACAGGGAACCGATGGTGATTACGTAACCAACGGCGGTCGAGTAGGAACCGATATCGGTTAAGTCAAAGTGGGCTATTTTTAGTAAAATAGCCAACTTTCCCTCCTTTTCTCCCGAGGGATCAGTTGTGGGCTTGGTCAAGTCATTATGAGGTTGGTTTTGGGTGCGGGTGAGGAGTAATTAATCATAGGTGTGGATGTAAACCAAGTTATTGGTCTTTATTAGGTTAGTTTAGGGTTAGGACTAGGTCATGTGGAGGTGGCGAAATGAGGTGGCAGGTTTGGAGATGTGGATTTATTAATTATAAGGTAATTAATAAATAATTGTGTAAGTTTTAGGTGATGAGGTTAGGTTGCGAAATGAGATGTGGGGCACGGGGGGTCGTAAGACACAAATTTGGTGTCTACATTAGCCCCTTGTTGCCGTGTAGCTTGTCTTGTAAAGCTGCACTGACAATAATAAGAAGTGGTTACTCCTGTTAAGGGTATAGGTAATCCCCCTCAAATCTATCACATATTGAGGTAGCGTGAAATCAGGGATAGGGTTGATAAAGGGTAAATGGTGTTGAGATGATGGTAAGATGGTGGGGTAGGTCCAAGGAAGCAGACACACGTGGAAATGCAGTAGTGCGACCAGGGTACATGATTTGAAGAGTAAACAAGCAATTCATAGGAAAAGGTCGATAGTTTATCCAAACAAGGATGATATAATCCTGGTATCCAAGGCATAGGAAGTAGCTCCAGGGGATATAACGGGTAAGGTACAGGAACGTTTTAGGCATGTTCGGCAGTACCAAATGGTTAGTTTGGTTGAGATAAACATCACGGTCTCAGTCTAGGCAAAGTTGGTCGACTGATCAAATCAAGTACCCTAATCATGCTAAAACACGAACAGGTGAGCTCGATTGAACAAAAAGCTACATGATGGGTGGATAAAATTGTAATTTTTGGGTTTTGGGTGAGATATTTAAGTGGTGCGGCCTTAGGTTGGGCCTAATTGGTTGGTTACAGCCTTAGGTCGGGCAAAATGGGTGGTTGTGGCCTTGGGTCGGGCCTGATGGTTGGTTGCAGCCTTGGGTCGGGCCAAATGCGTGGTTGCGGCCTTGGGTCGGGCGTGATTGGTTGGTTGCAGCCTTGGGTCGGGCCTGATTGGTTGGTGGCGGCCTTGGGTCGGGCCAAATGGTTGGTTGCGGCCTTGGGTCGGGCCAAATGGTTGGTTGCGGCCTTGGGTCGGGCCTGATTGGTTGGTTGCGGCCGTGAATGTGGCCAATGAAGTCCAAAAAGGCTTTGTAGCAAAGGAGGGTTTAGGCAATGTGGTGAGAAAGGGAGATTGGTGAATAAGGGTAGAAATTGTGGTGAAAAAGGTATTAAAACCGATATCGGTTAGATATGACCGGTATCGGTTAGATGACCGATACTGGTGGTTTAGGGCACAATATAACCGATATCGGTTATAGGTCAAAAACCTATAAAAACAAAAATACGGCCTGTCATTGTCACAGTGTCAATTTGAAAACCAAATTTAGTTATCTGAGGTGTTTTAGTGATATTGGTGAGTTTGTCGGCTGAGGTGGCATTATTGGAGTGGAGAAGTGAGTGATTGGTAGACCCCAGTGAGTAGGAGGCAAAATTTGATTGGTGGAGAACCCAGCTGAGGAGATTTGGAGCCATGGCACAGCCAGGAGGAGCAGGAGGTGCTGGACCAGTTGGACCACCACCACCTATCCCACCACGATGACGTGTCGTCGTATCGGTAGGCTCTAAACCTTGAATTATGTGAATTTAATGTTTTTTAAGCTAGATTTGGGTTTTGGGTAGGAATCCAAGTTTTTAATAATATAATGAATAAATTGAAGTTGTTTGAAAAATGGAGAGGGTAGGTGGGTTAGTTAGGCGAAAATGGTAGGGTGGGTAGGTTTGTAGGGTTTTTCAGTGGGTAAAAGGGTAGAAATAGGCAAAAAATGGGTTTTGGGGGCCGCGTTGGGTTTGGCTCCGAAGCTGGACAGTGACCGATGTCGGTCAGTAGGCGACCGGCATCGGTCACAAAATTTTCGGGCCAGGTAGGTTGTTGGTAGACCGGTGTCGGTCGTATGTCGACCGGCGCCGGTGTGTATCTGTAGGGGACCGGTGGCGGTCATGGGTGACCGGTACCGGTCATTAGTTAGGATTTTTTTTTTGTTTGGTTTTGTTGTTGTTTTGGGTTTTTGGTTGTTGTTTATTGTTGTGTTGTGTTTGTTTGATGTTGTTTTGGTTTGTGTGTGTTTGTTGTTGTTTGGGTGTTGTTGTTTGGGTTGTTGTTTTGTTGTTTGGTTGTTGTTGTTGTTAGTTGTTGTTTTGTTGTTTGGTTGTTGTTTTTTTGTTTGGTTGTTGCTGTTGGTTGTTGTTTTGTTGTTTGGTTGTTGTTTTGTTGTTTGGTTGTGTGGTTGTTGGTTGGGGTGAAGAGGGAGGGGGTAGGGTTGATAGGAAAGGGGATATCGTAGATGTTTTAGGGTAAGATAGGTGGGTGTAGATGTGTGTTATAGAGTCGGGGTGTGGTTGGGTGGGTAAAAGGGGGTATAGAGGGTTAAAGTAGTTGTTTTTGTAAAGGGTAGGTCTAATGAAGTGGGTTGGTTTTGCAGGCACGTCAGCAGCTGACGATGCGGGATCGGATGCCCCCGCTATTGAGATGGATGCGGCCACATGTGTCCGCAGCGCATTGGGCCATTATGCGCGAGGTGGGACTCGGCGGAGTCCAGCGGTATAGGGCTGTGGAGAGGGACCACAGCCTTATGGTTGCCCTCATCGAGAGATGGGATCCGGCAACCAATGTTTTCCATCTCCCTACCTGGAGAGATGACTATTACCCTGGAGGATGTGTATCGCATCCTGAGACTGCCGATCGTAGGGGAGGCAGTATTCCAGGTAGATGTGGAGACGGCTATGGACAACATTCTGCAGGTATTTGGGGATGCAGCCGCGTTATTGACTTATCACAGTGCGAGCATTGCCTATGGGGACATGTATCGCGCCCACAGACATGAGACACGGCTTGCCGTGCTGATGATGATAGGTATCACCTGCTTCACCCTCCTGGACTCAGAGGGAGGCCGCTTCCCATGGGCTTTGATGGGAGTACTGCACGAGATGGTAGAGGAGCATACGTGCTATGCCTGGGCACCAGTATATCTGGTGCAGCTATACAGGGAGCTGTGGGGTTATCGCCGGATGAGGCGATTTGGGATTTGCTCCACATTTTTGTTACACTGCTGGGCATATGAGCACATCATATGTATACGACCAGTAGGGCTGCCCCAGTAGCCAGGGCCACAGGTTATATACAGGTATGGCTTTCAGAGGTGGTTGGGGGTCGTGGGCCAGCCACGAGCGGTGCTCGCAGGATGGGACGTAGCCTACTACCGACATATGTTAGAGGGCTTGACTGCGCTAGACATTGTATGGAGGCCCTACAGAGGCCATCAGCCCCGAGGAGGAGCCCGAGCACAGATGCGCTGGATCCAGTATACGTTTCTGGATAGCTGGACGGAGGCCCAGAGAGTATGAGCGGATACCCCTAGAGAGGGTACGACGGCAGTTGGGGCTGCGACAGGATGAGCCACCTCCCTTCCCACAGTACCGGAGGGATGATGTAGAGGCCCCACTGCCTGCTCCGCAGCCCGTTGACCCAGATTGGGTAGCAGAGAGGCTGGCAGACGATACAGTGGATGACGCCGGGTGTACAGGTTCATTTTTGGTTTGGTGGGCAGGTCAGAGAGCAGCTAGGATAGCACAGCCCGCACAGCCAGATTTGGTGGCTGTTACAGCAGAGAGGGACCGCCTCCTAGGACAGGTGCAGTTATTACAGGGGCAGCTTGCTACTGCACAGGCACAGATCGGGGTATTACAGGGGTAGTTAGCCTAGGCACAGGCTCAGGCACAGCCCCAGGCACCAGTACAGCCACAGGCACCAGCGCAGCCACAGGTACCGGCACAGGCACCTGCACAGCCACAGGCACAGGCACAGGTGTACCAGGGGTAGCCACCACAGGCACAGGGTGTACCGGTAGGGTAGGGGCCACCATAGGCACAGGGTGTACCGGCAAGGCAGGCCACTGTTATTAGGAGTTGGGGGACCAGCCCCAGCAGCCATGGTGGCACGGGCCCGTTATATGGAGGCGAGAGCGGAGGCCCGGTATTATCAGGATGTCCTTGATGGTACCGGGGCTGACTATCAGCCATATGCGGTGCACCGAGCCGAGACCTCTCGGAGCCAGAGATCCCAGGGGGCGCAGCCACAGCCGGTGGGTCGGTGACAGGGAGGAGGTGAGAGCCAGCACAGGGACCAGCAGGGAGAGGGGCTGAGGGTGGTGGGGAGAGCTGAGATATCCCTGGAGCAGAGAGGGGTTTTTGGATTTTGGATATAGACACCGGTCTGCGAACTGGGTATGTATATAGAGGCCTGCGTGCCCACATATGATTCATTTATTCATTCTTGTTGTATATACCGGCCTGCGAGCCGAGTACAGGTTGTATAGTTGATACCGGCCTGCGAGCCGAGTATATTTTTGACATGAGAGACCGACCTGCGAGCCGAGTCGAGATTTTGACAGTGATTGCGGCCTGCGTGCCGGCTTTGTATTATTTTGAGATCACAGAGGCCCCCATGCAGGGCAAGTTGTATATTTGAAATATTGATATATATAGAGATGATGATTTTGATCCACATGCTGTGTATAAAATGTTTTATGTGTTTTGTCGATGGTTTTTGAAATTTAATGTGTATAGATGATGAGTTAGATCCAAATGGTGTATATACTGATGGGTTTGATGTAGATATTGCAATGTCGTACGCATTTTTTTGATGTTTGTTTTATTGTAGATAGATGATGTTGATGAAATTGTGATGATATATTGATGTGATTTTGATGACAAATATTGATAATGCTGTTGTTTTGCAGGAAAAAGAGGCGGGCGCCACAAAAATTTGCAAAAAATAAAGAAAAGGCCCAGGTTTAAGAAAAAAGAGGCATGTGACCGATATCGGTTAGCTAACCGACGTCGGTAGATTGTGGACCGATATCGGTTAGGTAACCGATACCGGTTATGCCAAAACGAGCTTTTCTAAAAATAGAAAAGCTTGGGCGGCAACTTAAGGTCTTATTTTTAGAGTTCTTATTTTTAGAGTCATGCAACAAGTTAAATACACGAATGCGATGTTGTTTGACGACTGATACAGGTAATTGCATGAAAGAATTGAGTGATAAGGAGGAAAGAGACAGGTAAAGTGAGTGTGGGCTGAGATTAAGAAGGTAGAAAGGTAAGTTATATTTGAAGAGGGTGATGAACATGGCTGGACGAGGAGAAACATCCAACAGGCAGGGACGAGAGGGAAGACAAGTTCCACCCCAAGCTGCTGCATCCCGAGAGGTAAACTGTTTGGTTGTATTTTAATTCTTGCATGGTTTGATGAATAGGCTAAGAGAAGGTAAGAGGGTAGAGATGAGAAAGAAAAGGTGATAGGCAAGGGTTTGGGATAGAGTGAATGTTATGGGGTAGGTAAGCAGGGTGTTCATGTATGTTTATAGGTATAGAGAGGAGTAACGAGCAAAAATATTATCGTAGGTGGTGGTTTTAAGCAGGCTGTATAGGATTGACAGTGACCGATATCGTTTAGAGATAACCGGTATCGGTTAGTAAACCGGTATCGGTTATCTATAACCGATACCGGTTACTGTAGGAATTTCTAGAATGTGAGAAAAAACACTTGGGGATTTAATTTATTGAATGGTTGTGTGTCGTTTTGATGCATGCAGGCAGAGGCAGGGTTGAGGATGAATGATAGTGTGCCAGCTTTGTTGTCACGAATCCGAGCGGATGTAACACCAGCTGAATGGGCATTGATAAACCGTGTGGGGTTAAGTGGGATCCGCTATTATTCACGAATCACACGCAATCATGCTATGTTGCAGGCGTTGATTGAGAGGTGGAATCCAGAAAAGAATACCTTCTATCTGCCAACAGGGGAGATGACAGTGACGTTGGAAGATGTGTTTAGAATTTTGAGGCTCCCAATTACAGGAAGACCAGTGTATCAGGCATTGCCTAGCACGGGGCGGGGAGCGATAACAATGGTATTTGGTTCAGCTGCACGAGATTTGACACAGCGAGGTTTGACATTCACTTATGGTACAATGTATGCAACACACCCTGAGGAAACAAGGTTGGCAGTGGTATTAATGATAGCGGTGGGGTATTATGCATTACCGAGGGCGGAGGGGGGAAGATTTCCAAAAGCATTGATGAGTGTTATTTGGGAAATGATAGAAAGGAGCGTGACTTTCGCATGGGCACCCGCATATCTGGCGGAGTTATACAGGGGTTTATGGGCCTGCAGGTGAAAACACAGGACGACACTGGATTGTTCATACCTATTACATTGTTGGGCCTATGAGCACATTGTTTGTGTGCGACCGATAGGCCGACCCATCCAGTCGGGAGAGACAGGCGTGCAGAGGTTGGGATTCAGACGATGGGTCCAGACAGAACAAGAGGCGAGATCCCAGGCCGTGATAGATGACATCGAGTATTATAGGCAGGTATGGGAGATGGTGACGATTGCGGATATTTGTTGGAGACCTTACGGGAACTATATGGTGACGGAGCACATAGCTGAGGAGTTGAGGGGTGTAGAGCGATTGAGGTGGATCGCAGGGCACAGGCCAGGTGAGTACGAGAGGATTCCTCTAGATCGCGTGCGGCGACAATTTGGATTTGTTCAGGATATACCTATGGCTTATAGACCATACATGAGGATCGACGCCGAGGCAGCATTCTCACCTCCCCGGCCAACACCTCCAGAAGGGCCAGAGGAGATAGCAGCCGATCGCAGGGTAATGGATGCAGGAGCGACAGAGGCCTATAGATTATGGTGGGTAGCAGAGCTGCGAGGTGTACGTGATCGTCCTGACATAGCTGTGATTACAGTGGAGAGAGATCGTCTGCAGGGTTTAGTTCATCAGCTCCAAACGCGGGTGAATGAGACAACGAGATTGTTAGCGGTTGCAGAGTCACGAGTGGAGAGACTAGAGGCAAGATTCCTCCACGCAAGAGGACGTATTCGTATGTTACAGGAGATGTTGGCGGATCAGTGGGAGGAACCAATAGCAGTGGCACCTTTGAGGATGGAGAGGCCAAGTGAGTGGCATCGACGATCACGATCACCACCTGATTCGGGAGGAGGCGCAAGGGTCTAAGTGAATTTCATAAGAGTATAAGAATAAATAAGGATGCCGACCTGCGCGTCGATGATAGAGAAGATGTATTTGTTTAACATCTAAATAAAACTAAATATGTATGTTGATTTGAGTTATGATAATAATAAGAATGGTTGTGTTTTGAATGTTTTATGTTGTTTTGAAAAAAGGATAAAGATGAATGTTGTCAAAATAGAAATACACAAAAATATTTATATTTACAACACATGATAGGTTATGGTAGGGGATGGTCGAGCTAACCTTGGGAGACCCCATGTCTCCTAAGTGCTGCCTACATAGCCCATTGCACAAAGCAAGGAGGGGCCTCAGACCGATGTAGTTCTCCCTTAGGACCAGGGAGAGGTGAATTCAGGCAATTTGGTTATAGTTAGGCACTTTGTTGGTTGGTAAAAATATTGATATTGGTAGGGTAACGCTTTTGGTGTTGGTAAGGGACTGGGCGATGTTGGTGTAGGTATAGGTGAAACGAAAGTTAGCTTACCCAAGTAGTAGGGAATCGTGTCCTGATTAAGGTCAACACACAATCCTAGAGTTGAGTAAAAGAGGCAAAAGTGTCCCGTAGTTGAGAAGAGCTAAACAAACCACATATTAACATAGGATGGGCTTGAATCCCTAGGTGCCTTGCATAGGCGAGAAGTTGATAGGTGAAAAGAGTCGTATAATCACAATATATCGGATATACGTCACGTCCCTTGAGTTTTGTTGCGTAGACGAATGGTGAGGTGAGGTGGCTGGTATAGCTGGGGTGCAGAGAGCTTATTATAAGGTGATTATTCTGACGAAAGAAAACCAAACCTAAATAGACAAGTCCATGACTCAAAAGTGCTGTGGAATACTGCTTTTATTTTTCTGGATATAGACTGATCAATGCGGGAAGTCCATAGGGGATATGTATTTTGTTGTTCTTGAGGTCTTCACGAAGCGGATCAATGCGAGAAGCTTCTGATAAAGGCTGACTTTGTATAGCTGTCCTTCAAGGGAGCAGTCTATTTATAGTAGCAGATGCGGTTTTTATGTATAGCTGTCCTTCGAGGGAGCAGTCTATTTATAATAGTAGAAGTGGCTTTGCACATAGTTGTCCTTCGAGGGAGCAGTCTATTTATAACTTTAGAGGTCTAGATGTCCGTTTGGCATGAAGCATCTAGTTTTGTAGGAAGTTTGACTCAAGAATATCCCATAAGTGTACAATTGAGAACATGTTATTTTGATACTTTTAAGTCATGGACCAGACTAAAAAGGGGAAGGCATCTTTAAGAGGAGGTAATGACCAAACCACGTGAGCTTGATTCTATTTCGAGATGCATGGAACAAAAATGTATGAGGTGGTAAATGAGCTCAAGGGACGAGCGCAAGGTAGATAAGAAGTGATGTAACACTAAATTCAACAGTAGAATGGTCGGATATGCAAGGCATTAAGGGGTTCAGGCTCAGGTTTACCATTAAGCGAAGCTAAACGGTAAGTGCCTGATCCGTAAGTATGAGTGATAATGTAGGGCCCAATCCAATTAGGAGCAAATTTTCCACGTTTGCTCTTTTCTAGTTTGGTTACATGCTGATTCTCTTTGAGGACAAGATCACCAACCTTAAAGGTACGCTCATGAAGTCATTTATCATAAGCACGCTTGATGTGTTTTGATAGATTTGAAGGTGGTCAAGAGCTGTAAGGCGACGCTCGTCAAGAAGCTCCAATCGGGCTAACCGCTCTTGGCGGAAATCATCATTGGTGAGAATATCCTGAAGAGATATTCTTAGGGAGGGTATTTGTATTTCGAGAGGCAAGACAGCCTCGGTACCATATACCAAAGAGAATGGGGTGGCATTAGTGGAGGTGCGAATGCTAGTCCGATAAGCCCAAAGGGCAAAGGGGATGTGATCAGGCCAATTGCTTCCAGAATCGTTAACAACTTTCATGAGGATTTTGGTTAGGGTTTTATTAGAAGATTCAGCTTGACCATTTGCTTGTGGATAGTAAGGTGATGAGAAGCTAAGTTTGATACCAAAGTTGTCACAAAGGTCTTGTAACAACTTATTTTTGAAATATTTTCCATTATCTGTTATCAGGCGATGAGGAACGCCAAAACGACAGATAATGTGATGGTTAATGAATTCGACGATTTTTTCTTTTTTGGTTGAAATGAGTGGAATGGCTTCCACCCATTTAGTGTAATATTCGGTTGCTGTGATTATCCAACGGTGACGTTGCGAAGAGGGCAGGTGAATCTCACCAATAAGGTCTAAACCCCATTGTGAGAAAGGCCAAAGATCTCGTGCGACCTGTAGCGGATGGCTAGGAGTATGTTGAAGGTTGGCATGTTGTTGACACATAACACAACGCTTAACATATTTGTAGCAGTCGTTATTAAGAGTAGGCCAATAATAGCCTAGGCGAAGGATTCGTTTGGCCACGGCCAGGCCACTAAAATGTCCACCACAAATACCGTCGTGGACTTGTTGGATGGTATAGGTGACCTCCGCGCCAGTTAGACATCGAAGGAGGATGCCATCAAAGCCACGTTTATAGAGGAGTCCCCCCATGACGACATAATGAGAAACACTTTTAAGAAAAGCACGTTTGCCGTTACTAGTAAGGTCAGGTGGGAGAACAGAGGTTGTAAGATAGTCGTGAAATTGGTGATACCAGGTATCCTGCGAATTAGCAGACACATTATTTATCATACAAACATCTGGGGCTGAGTAAGATGGGGCAAAGAGTTGTTGGACCAAGACGAATATGTCAGAGTCAGTTGGTGAGGCAGGAATTTGCGAGGCTAAGCAAGCCATAGTATCCGCAAATTTGTTAGTGGAGCGGGGAATGGTTTGGATAGAATAATGAGTAAATAAGGTCAAAAGTGAATCCACGTAATGTTTGTACTTTTGAAGTTCCTCATTTTTACATTGGTAGATGCCCAGAACTTGATTGACTACTAATTGAGAGTCGCCGAAAATATTGATAGATTTGACACCTAAGTGTAACGCAACCTGGAGACCCAAAACAAGGGCCTCGTATTCCGCTGTATTATTAGTGCAGGGGAAATCGAGCCGGAATGAAAGAGGCATAGGCTCAGCATCAAGAGGAATGAGAACAACGCCGGCTCCTCCGCCGCGCTAGCATTTGGATCCATCGAAGAAGAGGGTCATTGGATACGACTCCTCACTGAGTGAAAGAGTGGCGATGAGTTCGTCGGGGAAATTAAAATTGGTAAATTGCTCCCCAGGTAAAGGGGCTTCCGTAAGTTGGTCGGCAATGGTTTGTCCTTTGATTGACTTCTAGTGTATAAATTCAAGGTCGAGGTCAGCGAGGAGCATAAGCCATCGGGCGATGCGTTGGTTTAGATGTGGTTTGGCGTACATATACTGAATGGGGTCCGCGTTGGTGATGACAAAAGTTTTGTGATTCAGGAGGTAGTGTCGGAGTTTGGTGGCTACGAATGATAGGGCTAGGCACAACTTTTCTACATGTGTATACCTAGTCTCGTAATCCACGAGAGTACGACTTATGTAATAAACGGCTTGTTCTCGATGCTCGGAGTCACGATGTGCGAGCATGGCTCCTACAGCATGGTCGGTGGCAGAAAGGTAAAGGTAAAAAGGGCGATCGTCCTGAGGTGGGATAAGCACAGGTGGCTGCAAGAGATAGGCTTTAAGAGCCTCAAAGGCTTGGTGGCACTCTTTGCTCCATTGAAAGGTAATGTCCTTTTTAAGGAGGTGATGGAAAGGTTGACATCGATCTGAGAGTTGGGAGATGAAACGCCGGATAGATTGGAGTTTACCTTGCAAACTACGCAATTGTTTGAGGTTAGTAGGTGGGGGCATTTCTAGGATAGCTTTGACTTTAGCTGGATCGACCTCGATGCCACGCAAAGAGATGATAAAACCAAGAAGTTTTCCCGAAAGGACACCAAAGACACATTTCTTGGGTTGAAGACGAACACAATATTGTAACAGGTGATCGAAAATAATGGTTAAAACATCGAGATGTGTACTGCGATGTTTAGATTTGCCAAGAAGATCATCGACATAATCCTCAAGGATAGTGTGCATAATGTCATGAAAAATGTAAGTCATAGCCCACTGATAGGTCGCACCAGCATTCTTAAGGCCAAATGGCATGACACGATAACAGAAGGTTCCCCAAGGAGTTATGAAGGCAGTTTTATGTTGATCGGCCGGGGCTACCAAAATTTGATTGTATCCCGAGAAGCCATCCATGAGAGAAAGCATCTCATGGCCCGCAGTGAGATCAACAAGTTGATCAATACTTGGGAGGGGGAAGTCATCCTTCGGGCAAGCGAGGTTAAGGTCTCAGAAATCCGTGCATATCCGAAGTCCCCCAGTTGCTTTAGTAACAGGTACGATGTTAGAAATCCATTGAGGATAGTCAATAGGTAAGATGAAGGAAACAGAAAGGAGTCGTTGAAGCTCTTCTTTGACCAAGAGGGCAATGCGTGGATGCATTTTTCTCAGTTTCTGTTTAACTGGTTTGGAATCGGGTTTCAGGGTAATGTTATGGACAGCAATGTCAGGATCTATTCCTGGCATGTCAGCGTAGGACCAAGCGAAAGCTTGGTTGCGGGCACGGAGAAAGGTAGTAAAGGCGGCTTGTTCTGATGTGGTAAGAGATTGTCTGATCTTCACAATGTGAGGATCGTCCTTGGTGTGGATGTTGATTTCTATAGTCGACTCATTCAACATGGTTTGAGTTTCAGATGGTAAGGCGCGTTGAATATAAGAGTCGTCCGCACCAAGGTAAGTGAGGATGGAGTCGTCATCCTGGCACTCAACAACATTAATTGAAGGTGAATCCTCTTCGATCATGTCTGGATACAGAAGGGGAAGAGAAGATGGGTCCTCATTATCACGTTGATAAGTGAGAGGACCCAGGAAGATGGCGTTTATGAAAAAAAAAAGTTAGGAGGGATAGATTCAGGGTCTATCGATTCTGTGGGTGACGATGGCAAAATGGGTGATGATGGTTCGGTAGGGGTGACGTTGTCATCTTCCAGGATACAACTGACACGAGGTTTCTTTGGTGTAAGTGTTTCAGGAAATCCAAGACCACTACGATCTTTGTGTTTGCGTGTAGTCATGGGAATGATTGTATGTCGGCCTTGTTCATAAAGACCAAAACCAAAACCTTTCCAAGCACAGTGAGTCAAGAAGGTGAGGGCGAAACGATGATTTGTCAGGTATTGAAAATCAGATTGGAAGGGAACCACACCAAGGGGAGGTTCAGGGGTAACGGAGGATGCGTCGACACCCCCATACGTTAGGTTGGTGCGGCAATTAGGTGGTCCGTAGGAGATTACCTCCCCCACACGACGGTCGTAGGTAGGATGCGCATGTAACTGTCCGTACTCCTGTGGGGTATGGAAAGAGCTAACGTTATATAGGTGATACTCCCCCAGCGTAAGGCGTTGAAAAACATCTACTAATGGGTCTGAGGTTGGGATGTTGTCTGCGGGAAAGGAAGTGGTATTTGCGACGGCGGTTTCATCGGTTGAAGGTGTAGGTGTGGTTGAGGTGGATGGTAGAGGTGTAGTTGAAGTGGATGGTTGGGTTGGATGAATGGGTGTCTTGACTGGTACAAGCACATCATTAGGGCGATATAACATATTGCAGGTTTTGAAGGGGGGAGGATCAGCTTTTACGGTGTAGGACTTCCCCTCGTACTCAAATTTTATGCATCTATGTAAGGTAGAGGGAACGCATCCCATAGCCCGGATCCAAGGGCGGCCTAACAACATGTTGTATTGGAATTCTCCCTCAAGGACATAGAAGAGTTCAGGTAAGGTACGTGGCCCTACACGAATGTTAAGGATCACCAGTGCCTAAGGTAGAAGTAATAGCATCGTTGAATGAACGCAGCATGGTGGGGTTGGCACACATGCAGCTAGAGGGGATATTCATTTGTTGAAAGGCTTTGGAAGAGATGATGTTTAGGCTAGCGCCTCTGTCAATCATAACACGACGTACCCGAATGTCCCAGATGTAAGCTGAGATGAAAAGAGCGGGGTCAGGATCTTCTGCACCAAAGTCAACAATTTCATCTTCGAAGAAACTGACAGCAGCGGTTTGCTGTACAGGGACAGAAGTGGTTGGGGAGATAGGTTGTTTGGTGAGAGAAGCAACGTGATTGGGTGTTAAAATGGAGGCAACGGGCAAGGTTTCATTAGGTAAGACCTCTATCCCTTGAAGGATTTCAACGAGAGCTTGTCGATGAGATTCAGAGGTCTGAATGAGATCATACAGTGTCATTTTTACAGGTGATTGGTGAAGCTGTTTGATCATGGTTCGGTGGGCAACTCCATTAGAGACGGGGTAGGCAGGTCCATGAATAACCACTTTAGGTGGTGGTGTGATCGGGATGGTGGACGGAGAAAGAGAGGCCGCAGGTGTGCTTTCTTTAGCTTTCCCATTGTTTTTCTGCCCTCGAGTAGCAACACTAATCATGTTAATCTCGTGAAAACGAGAGGAGGAAGACGGTAGGGATAAGTCATGGTCTTCGAGAGGTGGGGTTGTAATAATGATAGATCTTGGTGAGGCGGGGACAGGTGGTATAGGAGAGGGGATTGAAGCTAAAGGTTTCTCCCTTTGTAAGTTGTCTTTCTTAACCTTTCTATCCGAGAGAGGTGACTGACGAAGTATGGCTTTCAAAGCTTTGCATCCCTCTACATCATGTCCTAGTGTGCGGTGGTAAGCGCAGATTTTAGACTCATCATAACCTATAGGTCGAGGTTTAGATGGATCATAGGGTCTAAGTGGGGGTAGGGAAATGGTCGCATTCTCCACCAACATAGCAAGGATTTTGGCGTAAGACCCTTTGAGCGGGTCAAAGTCAGAGGAAGATGAGGCTATTGACTGGGTAGGTTTCGGTAATGACTGGGTATGGTTGATTTGTACGGGTGGCGGCTTAGCCAAGGGGTTTTGATAATTGGATTTAACTACACGTGACTTCTTCGGTGCAGAAGTTATGTTTAGCTGGTCAGATGACGTGGTAGCAGAAAACAACCACGGAGAAAGAGGAGTGACAGTAAACAAATCCTTTGATGATGGAGTTTGTTTAGGGTTGATAGGTGGACAGGATACTTGGGGTGACGGTGTTGATATACCCTTGGATCTTTGTATGGGTGCAGAAGGTGTAGGTCATTTTAAAGAAAACACAGGAGGTATGATGTATTGATGCAAGGTGGAGGGATGAGGTCCCAATATAGAAGGTAGGTGTGACGGCGAGGGTTTTAGTTGTGACAGAGGCATAGATTGGACTTGGGTTTTAGGGGCTCGAGTTTGTCTCGTAGGTGGATGGACGGCTTTACTTTTGGATAAATATAACCATTTAGGTGGGTGTGTTAGACTGGGTATTGGTGAGGTCCCAAGCGTAGGGGAAGGTTTGGTTAGGTCAATAGAGGTGGATGAGGTATTTGGTAGAGATGAGGGGGGTGAAGATGAGGACATAGGCATTTTAAGCTTTTTTAAACACTTCGGGTATATGGTAGAGGTGTCTGGATCGGTCATCTGCATTTGAGTAGAATATGGTGTACTCAAACGTTCCCATAGGACTCGTCTATCTTCTGAGGGGTGACAATCCTCACGTGTGAATAGGAACTTTTGTATGGAAGAAAGGTGGGTTGTGATTCCGGTCCACTGTGGGTGTGATACAGGGGGTAAATGAGGCACTATATCAATGGGCGTTAAGAGGTCAACCGGTCACTGAAAAGATTTAGGCGATGAAGAACTAATAGGTAGGAGGGCATGTTTGAGAGGATCCGTCATGATTAAAGAATTTGGTGATGTCGGTTTGAGGGGTTTCTCGTCTAAGGATGACGAAAAAAGTGGCGAGTCTTCCTCTTGTACAGCAAGAGTGGTAGAAGGAGATGTTTGGGAAATAGATAAGCTAGATAACATCCGCTCACAGTCTTGCAGAGATGCGGTGTAAGAAGGCTCCTCTGTGAGAAGAGAACTCTGGGCGGTTAATTCCTTTATGGGTAAAGGAACGGAAAGGATTTCATCTTGTCTTGATGGTGGTGAAGGGGGTTTGGGTTCCTGCGTTAGTGAAGAGGCTTGATTTAGAATTTTCTCGATAGAGGCTTTTGGCTGGGAGTCGAAGACTGCATGGATTTCATGAACACTCTCCTCGACTAAGATATCCTGGTTTATGTTACTGTTAGATGAGTGGTTCGGGAATGGTTTGTTGAAGATTTTCAAATTTCAGTTATCAGGGGCATTAGGATTATCGAGGGCTATATCCCCTGCATCAACCATTTCCTGTACTATGTTTTTCAACATCTTGCAGTTTTCATGACTGTGTCCCTTCATGCGGTGGAAGTTACAGAAGTCATTTTCTTTGTACCAAGAAGGTATAGCATGGGTGGAATCAAACTGGAGTGAGGTTTAACAGGAGGTAAGGTAATAGCTCCTGCCTTGAGCAATTTTTCCAATATCACACCATAAGTTTCTCCCAAGGGAGTGTAATTGATGGGCTCGGCTTTATACTTATAGGTGGTTTTTGGCGGGGTATTAGACGGTGCTTGGGATTTGACCATCACCGCATGGACAGCTCCTTTTGATTTCGAAGCAGTCGATGCATGAGAATTGGTGGTGTTAGGTTTGTTGGTGGAGTCTTGGGTTCAGAAATTGGGGTTTTTGTTGCGCAACCACAATTTCTGTTCCTCTAAGGCTCGAATCTCTAGTTTTCGAGCCATAGTAAAGGCCTCGTCAAATGTGTGGAAAGTTTGAATTTGGAGGGTAGGAGAAATGTGCTTAGTGCATAGGCCCGCGTAAAGAGTTCGATAAGTTCGGCCTGAGGCAAGGCATAAGTAAGTTGGTTGATAAGGCCCCAGCCATCGTCCAACGAAATCTGTGATAGATTCGTCTTCAAATTATCAGATGGCATAGAGGTCGGTGATAGATACTTTCTTAGCAATGTTAATGGAGAAATGATCCAAGAAAGATTGGGCTAATTGGTTAAAAGAGAAGATTGAGTGCTGGGTTAAAGCACTGTACCACTCCAAGGCGGGTCCTGATAAGGACATGGGAAAGGTGCGGAGTAGTAAGGCATCATCATGAGCAATCAGATAGCAGGCATGTCTAAATGATCGCAAATGTTGTTGAGGATCCTCCTTACTATTAAAACGAGTGAATTTTGGTAATTCCCATTGAGGAGGATATGAATGAAGGGGGACAGAAGGATGAATAGGCTCCCGACAAAATTGCTCGTATGTCAGGGTGCTATGGCTTCCTGAAACAGAAGCCTCCAGATTTTGCATTTTGTCCATCATTTGTTTGATTAAATCAGTGGTTGGATGAGATGATGGTGCGGTTGCCGTAAACGGAGGGGGATTGGGCCAAGGGCCACCACTAGACAATGGTGGGGTTAAATGTTGATAAGGTATTGAGGACGAATATGTTGAGGTGACCGAATAGGGATGTCCTATATAAGATGTTGAAGTCACCGGATACGTGTGTGGAAATGAAAAGGTGGGCGGAGCTTGAGAAGGAAAGCTTGTGTGAATAGGTGGCAGAGAGCAAGTTATGAAAGGAGCAGTCTGTGAGAGAGACGAGGTAGGAGCAGTTGGCGGTAATGATACGTGGGGCCCCAGATTAACAAAAGGAAAGCCAATCTGTGCCGTAAGAACCTTTGAAGTCACTGAGTTGGGAGATGAGGCTAAGGATGAAGAAGGCAAGGCGGATTTATCAGGTGGAGAAGGAGCTAAATGAGCAGCTATACTAATAGGTATACCAACAAGGAGTTGACCATTGGGTGTACGGTCAAGGGCATGAGACAAATAGTATTGTACAGTGCTAAGATTAGCGTCCAAAAATTTCACAAATTTCTTATCTCCCATAGGGATTTTGGGAACCTTGCTGGTGTCCGTAGGATTCACCATTGGATGTGAAGGGGGTGATTCAAGCAAAGGCATGAAGTAGGCATGTGAAACCATGGTTGCAGCTCATTTCCGAGTGATAACAACCATGGACAAGGGTACACAGCAGGATGCAATCTATCAGGAACAGAAGCAACAACAAAGTGTTGGAATTGGTGGGTTGCTAGTTTTGGGAACTGTGAAAGACAGTAACCGATTTCTGTCAGGTAACCAATGTCGGTTAGACTATAGTTGACGTCGGTAGGTTAACCAATGTCGGTAGAATAGGACTGGTGTAAGAATCTGCAGGAAGTTGCCGATTTGGAGTTAAAAATGCTTAGTATGCCTACCAAACTATTCTGAAGTGATCACAGAAAACAGTGTATGATAGAGAAACATAACCAACAAACAAGCAAGATGCACAAGCAAATTAACAGACTAACCCTAGGATTAGTTTTAATCACTTTGGGCTTATGCCTTAGACGCAAGATGATGTCAATCCTAAACAGAAGACTTAGGGGAAATGTCAAGTTTGTTTTGGCTTATAAGGTTACCTCAATCGGGTGGAGGAATACCGCGGAAAAGGGGGGATGTTTGAGCTGTTGTGTTATTTATGATGTGATTCGGTATGTGTTGTGCAGTGAAAGTAAGATTAATTTCTTTTCAATACCCTAGATATCACCCCCACGTGTACGACCTGTTACTTAATCTACGTTCACTAGAATTGAAAACAGTAAGCAAGAATGTGATGCAAGTGTTTTAAACCCAAATCAAAGATGATATTCGATGAAACAAAGAAGATGACTTTCACTAATGCAAAAAAAATGTGAAAGAAAGAAAAATTCTTTTACCAAAAGATAACAAAATATCTTGTGAATATTTTAGAAGAATAAAACAGGAAGTGTGCTCCCTATGTGAAAGCAAGCAAGAAACAAAGAAACCCAAAATGGGTCCCACCGGGCGTGTCAAAATGTTTCACACAGAAATGCTTCTGTTCCTAGAATAGAGTTGCTTCTATCATTTCATTCCTTTAAGAAACAGATAAGGGTTAGGGCTAGGAGGAATACGTGTTGAATGTTGAGAGGGTGTACGCGTACCGTAGAGAGAGATCAGATCGATTGCAAAGAACTCCTTTTTGTCTGGGAAGGACTACCTGCAAGTAAGAATACTAGACCACTAGATTCTAATTAGACAATAAATGAGGGAACTGCCTTGGGCCCAAGAAGTATTAAACTTCCTTTCAAAGGTGGTCAGTTCCCCTACTAATATGAATTAACACAAATTCTAACAAAGAAGCTATTTCCAAATTACAATTTAATTGCCTTGTTAAAACAATAGAGGAAAGGGCTAGTTTTGGTTTTGAGTCACAGTGACCGATGCCAGTCACTGTCACCAGTACCGGTTTCTGCTAACCGATATCAGTAGGGGCAGTGGTTTTAGGGGCTTTTAGTGAAGGTTGGCAATAAGGTGGCTATGGTGTTTATAAGGTTGGTAAATGATTGGGGATAGGTGATGGGATGATGGAGAAGACTCAGAAAGTATGGGGATTGTTCTTGGGGGTAATGTAGGGGTAGAGGAATGGCAGTTAGATGAAGGGTGTTACCGGGTAGTAGATCTAGGAATAGACTTGTAATTACTGTGATTCAGAAATCTAAGAAATGCTATTAAAAGAACGTGTAAGACACTTCTTACTAGTTCCTGATGAAGATACAGGTTCAAGGACCGTGGTAACAAAGGCAGGGCTCAAGTAGGATGATCAGACAATCAAAGATGAGCTATCTTCTCTCCCAATGCTAAGATGAGTGTCACTAGACTCTGGTTACTCAGTTGCAGTCTTGGGCTTGATGTCCTCCTCTGCAAACTCTTCTCTTTCCTTCACTTGTCTCTGCTCGACCAAGTGAATTCCCGATCCTTCCAATCAACTCCCCGATTCCGATCAATGAAAATCTAACCCTTTGTTTTTGGTTGGGGGAGGTCATCTATAGGGAACCGATGGCGATTACGTAACCGACGGCGGTCGAGTAGGAACCGATATTGGTTAAGTCAAAGTGGGCTATTTTTAGTAAAATAGCCAACTTTCCCTCCTTTTCTCTCGAGGGATCAGTTGTGGGCTTGGTCAAGTCATTATGAGGTTGGTTTTGGGTGCAGGTGAGGAGTAATTAATCATAGGTGTGGATGTAAACCAAGTTATTGGTCTTTATTAGGTTAGTTTAGGGTTAGGACTAGGTCATGATGAGGTGGCGAAATGAGGTGGCAGGTTTGGAGATGTGGATTTATTAATTATAAGGTAATTAATAAATAATTGTGTAAGTTTTAGGTGATGAGGTTAGGTTGCGAAATGAGATGTGGGGCACGGGGGGTCGTAAGACAAAAATTTGGTGTCTACAGAATGAACATATTGACCCAAAGTATTGCCTATAGCTTGGAAGATAACAGGATTCCAAAATTCAGCTGGAAGCCCAAACAGTCGGATCCAAACCGGTACAAGCGAGGGAAGATCCTCCTCCACCTTAAACATAGAATGTCTAGGTTTCATGAAGAGGCCTACTCTATCAAAGAACTATGAACCCCCTTGGAAAATATATTCTTTCCCTTCCATAGTTGCAAATACCATAAGAAAGTAATTATTAGGGTAAAATGAGACAGAATATTCACCTGGGACATGCTAATTCTTGTTGGCTCATTCCTTGAATGCCATTAGAGAAGGCTTAAACCCCAAAAACATCATGATCAATGCCCTATCTTGTAAAGTCTGTATTCCTCCTTGCACATCTGAACAAGAATTTTGAGATTCAGAACATCAAAAACAACTTTCATTCATCCAGAAGGCGTATTTCGAGGATCCTCTTTAAGCAAGTGTGCAAAGGTTTCAATGTTATTATTTATCCTAGCATCTTGAGGTCGAATTCCCCTAACCGCCTCTTTGAAAGACATTTTTGATGATTCCACTTTTTCTTGGACCAAATTGGGTATAGTTTTGTTTGCATATGGGTTCAAAGTGGATGTCATTCAAGAAAAAACCAAAAGGAAAAAACCAAATGTGTTTTCCCTATGTCGGCCCCTCAGGGCTTGGCTGACTTAGTACCCCACTAAGCTTAAGAAATACAGAAACTGTGAACACTCCTAAAAACAAACAAATGAAAAAAAAACATCCTGCAAAAATAGACCAACCTTAGGCCACAGGAAGAAGACCCCTCTCCAGCCTATACGCAGTGTTGGAAATCAGTGGGCTAGCCATAAACCATATACACCGCCTTTTCTCTAACAAACCCGTGTGTTTTCTGCAGTCCACCGCCTCAATCTTTTCGTTTATGACCATACATCAACTCACAAAAGTATGAGTAACTTAAAACAAATAGCATTAATTCTTGAATTACCAAAAATCTCAACTTGGGATCATGTCTACAATAAAACATACAAGGGTTCATTTTAAGAAGACCCCTCTGAAAAATTACTGTCGAATCATTGGCGAATCTCAAAAATTGACTTTCGAATCATTGGCGAATATCTAAAAAATGTTTCGTGGCAGAGGTGATTTCACAGAGAGCATTTTTTCTTGGTTTTGCAAAGTTGGTCAGGTAGTTTGGTTGGGGTTGGGCGGTTGAGAGGTTGGGCAGGTGAGGGGTTGGACAACTAAGGGTTGTGCGAGTGGGTTAGATAGGTGAGGGGTTGGATGATTAAGGGTGTGGCGGGTGAGGGGTTGGATGGCTAAGTGTTGGGGCGGGTTGGACGAGTGAGGGGTTGGACGGCTAAGGGTTGGATGGGTGTGTTAGTGATCACGGGATCATTTTTGAAATTTCCCTAAACATTCCTAAATGGTGTCAGTGTAAAAGATCAGCTCGAGAGCTTTCCAATGACTGTGAGAACACAAAAAACAGACATCGGGAGTTCTAGTTATGTTCTGGTCAAAGTTCGGTCAATGGGAAAGTCAACTCTGGTCAACTGGTCAATATTGGACCAATCACACTACGACATGTGGCTTGCCACCATGCTTGTGGAAAAATTGAAGGGGTTTTATCCTACCGGTCTTCAGAAATTGTGACAATGGTTGGACTACGATTTTCCAATCGACAGAGTTGATTAGGTGGTCGTATTCGCCATATTTCATGTGGATCGAATTTCAAATTACCTTATAATTATGGTAAGTCCACGCATTATTCTCCAAATGCCACATACCACACATTATGCCAGATATCTATGCTTTTATATTAATGTTTATACATAATTATAAACTGACCAACATACTATACTTCCACGTGGAAGAGGAGTGAAGCGGTGGTGGGGAGCATGTTTAATGTTATGCGTGGAATTATCCACGTAGGGAATGGTTATGCCTCTAATGGTCCTGTTGAAACCTACTTCATAATAAAAGGGCATGCCCAAATGTGGGATTAATAAAGCCTAAGACCTTATCCTAAGTGCCTACAACATGTGGGATTAATCCCACTTAAATCAAGCAAACCGCCCACTTCTCCTTAGCTGCTCAATTGGGATTTTATCTCATTAAAAATACAAATCACGCTAAAATGGGGGATTTAATCCCATCTCATAATGCTAATCCGCCCAATATGGGAAATTTTTATCCCATTAATTTCATGCTACAGGTGAGGCTTAGGCTTAAATATTATCCTAAAGATTATATGCAAATGCATTATTCAAGGACCCTAAAAATGATAAATAGGGTACCTATTGTCACTGTAATAGGAACACCCCAAGCTTATTATTTGTTCAGCTTATTGTCGGGACACACACAAAATATGAAAACAAGCTCAAGCTTGGAAGGTGAATGAGTTAATTGCTTGTTGTGGGAAGACCTAAATTATTTAGGTATTATTATTTTGATTATTATTGACCTATTATTTGTTAGGTAATAATAAATTAAATATTTGTGATTGGGAGTAAATTATAAACTACCCAATAGGCCCATTGAGCCACACCAATTACTTGCAAACCCTGGATTGTCAACCAGAGTGCTAGCGTCACATTGATAGCATCGGGAAGGCTGATTGAAGGCTGAAGGAGATTGTGCATCAGGAAGGTGAAGAAAAAATTTGACTGATCATCGGAAGTTTTTTCGAAGAACTGGTATACTGATAGGCAAGTAAAATTCCATTAGGTTTTCTTGTGAAAGTACTATTGTAACTTACAAGTTTTGACTAGTGGAACAGTTTGAACATGAACCCGGAGACATAGGCAATTTCCGAACTCCGTAATCAATCTTTGTGAAATTTTCATTTATTGTCTTGCATTTTATTTTAAATTGATTACTTAAAAGGAGTACATTATCGGCAAATAATTAAAGCCTACAAGGGTCCGAGATCAGGTAGTAATAATCTGATTATTTTCAGATCATGTCAGGTATCAGAGCTGGTTTAGCTCCATATTTGTTTTTCAGGTAAATCTGAATACACAAAGTAAAATTTAGCTGGAAGGGTCGGTGGAGATGGATAACTCTTCACATTTATGCACAATATTGTACTTAGTGAACCATGCAAGGCAAGATGTCTGCCCATAAGAAGCTGGGTGGAAAAGGAAGCGTTCATAATCACCAGGGTCCATTGATATAGATATTTTCATGATGTTGGGGTCAATGTTATGAATGAGTTATAAGAATGAGAATGCTCGACTATGGAGGAGATTAGAATTTCTTCAAACCAAGGATCCTCATCTTGGCAAGGTTGCAGTGTGGTGTATCAGTATAAAATTGGGGAGGATACGGTTTAAATAGGTCTTGAAGGAGAGGGGCATAGTAGAAAGTTCTACATTTTTAGTTGTTCACCACTGGACATCTTCTATAGGATTCCTCCTGACTAGATGTGTTACCATTCATGGGAATGATGTCTTTAAGCATTGCTAGAATCAAGCATACTAGATGGTATTGGATCCATGCAGTAGTAGTCTTCACAGGTGCCGATGGCATTTGACTTGGAATAGACGGCCTTAGAGGTATGAGCTTGTTCTTGGGGATTTTTGTGAACCCAATACAGGTTGAGGATAAATCCTCATAATGTAGGATTTGGGTTATATGCTAAGTGAAGGGTAATGGAAGGTTTGATACAAGTGATCCAATACATTTTGACGGGAGACAAGCTTCCGATAGCAAAGTGATTACTACACTAGTCTTGCAAGTAGATTCTAAGCTTTTAGAGGGATATAAGTTGTCAGTAATGCTGGCAGCCGCCTTGTTGGTCTAATCAAGAGTGGATTTGTCAAATTTGCCGAGTGATGAGGACAGTTGGGTCTGTTGGCCCTATATTTCAAGGTGATCATTATCTTGATGAATTAACTTCCCACCTATTATTCATGTTGGTGGGCTTTTTCATGTGCAATTGATAGCCTCTTCTAGCTTTTCATACAAGTAAATGAGATTCAAGACCTGAATTTGTCTGACAAGGAGGAAAGTCCTAGAGTCAAATGAATACACAAGGGAATGATAAACTATCATATGAATGACCCCAGATGAAGTGGGCATGTTCTTTACCAAAAAAATTTGATGATTCAGGTCTGGCTCACCGTTGATGTGAGAGTTGTCGATGGTTGTGGTATCTACAACCATAGTGAATAGTCAGGGTAGACATCACCACAACTTCCCTGCCTTTGATAGAGGTTGGTGATATCTCGATACTTTGAGGGGGTAGAGTTATTATGGTATTTTACTTGGTCTGATTGACAATGATGTATAGAGAGATGATTTCCTACTTTAGTGATTCTATGAAATTGTAGTGTGTTTGTGCCCTTACATTCTCTAAGGTATTTTTACTTCACATGAGCATCAATGGCGAGAAAGGAGTTGAACGACTTTTTTCTTGGATGTCACTGAACTGGATTGCACATGCCTTGCACGACTTGATGTTAGCATTAAACTAAGGGTTCGACGGTTATGTGGTTGGATGATTTAAATAGATGGACATAATGAGTTATTGGGTACATCTTAATGTGGAAGAACTATTTGATAAGATAGTTTTATAACGAAGGGGTTGGACGGTCAAGGATCTGGATTTATAAGGGGTTGATGCATAGGCTAAGCCCTATGGACGAATGAGGAATTGGATCGTCATGAGGGTATGGAATTTACTCATGGTATGGATGACATCGTGTGTGGACAGCATATATATTTACGTCCCAGGGTTGGAACGCTAAGTATTGTGATGGCTCAAAGTTGGACACCCCGCCTTTTATTAGTAGATTAGGCTATACTTATGGGAGAGAAATCCCTCACAAAAAAATATCTAATATGGTCTACGCTTTACATTAATAATCCACATACCATATTTGTGAGAATCTAGAAAATTCAATAAAAAGTATAAGGGACTTGTCAAACTCCAATATACCCCTTAGTGAATAAGTCTATTTTCTGAATCATAGAATATTTTCCAATTCAAATTTCCATAATCCTCAATTTTCGCGAGTTTACTAAAATTCGCCACTAAATTTTTCCCTGAAACATACACGTTTATGGTTTATTTTAACGTACTTAAGAATGCGTTTAATAAAATAAACATAAATAAACATACACCATGCTTGTATTATGTCCCATCAATTTCTTTAATTAATGGCTAATTTGTGGTCATCTAAGAGAAGGTCATATTTCATTCCCCTTACACAATATTTTCAAGGTGGATGAACAAATGATATATGTAGAGAATAACTACCACTCCCTTAGACCACCGTAATTGCATCTATGTAAAGTATGTGATTACATCCTATAAATATATTAACTAATGTAGCATTGTTAAAATTTTAATAAATTGAAATCTATGATAGAGTGGACATTAATATATTACTTGCACATTGTTGTAGATTCACATTTAATCATGTTTCCAGTTCAATTGAAGTTTCTTCTATCTTGTCTCTGGTCTCTACAGTTCTCTTCGCATTGTGCTACCATCCAATATTTTAATCTCGTTGAAATTTAGCTTCATCCCTAAAAGTTAAATTGTTTTAGATTTGCATTGCATGCGGCATGATAAATACATTGACAAAAATCCCAATGTTCACAAAAAAACATTTCACCCAACTAATGTCCACAATTAAATAATAACACTTTGAGACAATGATCCGTTAATAAATATTGTTATCATTTCACGTTCTTCACAGACATCATACTTAGTGCAGTGCAAACAAGATCTAGATTCATATTGATAGTCTGATGCTCCTCCATCTTCGGTTTGAGGGAAATGGTGTCTGACTGGAGACAATAGTGGTGGATATGTTTGATCTCTTGCGAGCTCGATGCATCTTGGAATTGCTTCACAAAGGTTGACTCTAACAATCTGCATTGCCGAAATTCAAAAAATGAATTGTGCCTATGTTCATTATTCTTTCCCACGGTAATATGATTACAATCTTATACCAATATGGTAAAAGCTATCATTGAAGTAACTCTCAAGACTAACATAATGGTTGATTGGTTGTGGGATACATATACCTGCTCCAAAATGTGGTATCAGAGAATTATTTTTATAGACCCTACATAACGATTTATGTGCGCTTACTATCCTAGATGTGATTATACATCTCTAGTGTGATCTTGAGATGTTATTGTGGACCACACTATACAAACCCTCAGAATATTTGGGTAGGATATCAACATAATCATTACACACAATCCAATGTTCTAATACTAAAGCTACTACCAACTATATTTTATTAGGTTGACCCCTCTATTAGGGGTAAATAATGTGTTTCAACATTATCTTTACAGGTCATTACTGTCATCTTAGGCACAAACAACTCGACATGTATATGATGCGAGTGTGACGTTGATGATAATATCCAGCAGCATCCAACAAATCAAAATTTGGGTGGGAACAATTTGATCGGTTGACACAATACAACATTCTGTACAAAATGCTAGAGTTCTTTATCTTCCTTAGGTTGAATGTTGTTACTCAAAATTCATTACATCGTATCCGTGCACTACCTCTAAAATATTCTCTCCTAGTTTTCTCCTTAAACATTTTTAATCGGACCTTTAAGACATATATCAATATATATTATAAAAACATTCACCTCTACAAAATTTAGAAAATTTAAAACTAGACCACTCTATTAACATTGGCTCTACTTTATGTGTTATTATCTCCTACCATCCATATATGTATTCATAACAACAGTTGTTTAAGGCTCAATTGTTGGTGACATAGAACTAGCCGACAAGTTAACGACGTTGATCGAGAAACCCGTAAAAATGGCTAAAAAATGTGATACAACATTATTTTTAAGCTCCATAATATTTTAAGTGCATATTTCACTCATGTCAATAATGCGAGTGAGATCGAGATGATACTGTGGAGCACATCGCAAATAATATTTGGGTGGGAACAATTTGAGTAGTGTAATAGGTGTGGGACATGCAAGTATTTTATTCCCACATTTTTCTTTCCAAAATTCCATTCATGCCATCTCATGCACTTTTCTTGACTAACATCCATGTATTCAACAAATTCCATGCAGTCAGATTTTTTGGCTCATCAATAGATTATGATCTTCACACCAATACACCAAATTACAATCTTCCTACCAAACCATTGAATTATAATCATCATACTATAATGTTCCCTTTTCATTACTGTAGACACAAAATCATGCACTTTAGGCATTATTTAGCCCAATCTTATACTAGTATTTAGAGGGTTCTCAAGTGAATAAAGTACTAATTAATCCCATGTCTTGGCCATATTATTTTAATATTTTATTTCATCATACATATCCACCTACTTTTCAACTATCTCTACATTTTGGCCTAAACCCGGGCACCCAAGCTTGTACTGGGGCACCTCGGGGCGCCGTGGTCCCACATGGGGTGCCCCGATCCACATTCCACATTCCTGCTTCTTTTGTGGTATTTCTAGTTGTTCTTCATCCTTATCTTTTTCCTAGTTGTCCATGTCATGGTTAATTATGAAATTAGAGCAAGAGAACCCTATAAATATAAAGTTATAAGAGCATAATGAGGGTCCTAGCGTCACATACTACTATCACTCCATCTAGAGTTGCATCCATTGCATCACTTACATCCACATAGTGTTATGTATCAAGGCTAGGAGATCTGCATCAACACACATAACATAGAGGGAGGGATTCTATTTTATTTTATGCACACAAGCTATTACATTTTATATAGTTATTAGTGCTCGCTATAGACACCCCAATTTCACATCTATCCTAAATCAATTAATTCCCCTTCCTCATTTCCCACAAAAATACACTTCGAATTAATCAAATATAATTTGATTAATTATCCATTTCAAAATCTAAAAAATAATCCAATCCTCACCACATGTCATTATTCTCCATGTTTTTCCACTATTGAATTAAAAATTCAAATTCAAATCCTCACCCACCCTTCGTGGTCCCCACTCACCTAAAATCCTCCACTTATGAATTAAAAATATAATTCAAATCCTCACCCATTCTTCGTGGCCCCCACTCACCTAATCTTGCACACATTTTCAAACCACTCATTTAATCTTGCCCACATTTTCAAACCACTCACCTAACCTTGCCCACATTTTCAAACCACCCACTTAATCTTGCCCACATTTTCAAACCATGATTACTTAAATTAATCTAAGTTAATCACTCCCCCAAGCTATAAATACAACCTTACCCCCCCTCTAAACACACGGAGAATAAGCTTGAATTTCATATCTAAGTTCTTGCATCCTTTGAGCAAAGAACATCCTTTTGCCTTGTCCTAATGCCAAAATATCCTCATAATCTTTTTTACCATCTAGTACAAAGTAAGAGGATCGTTGTTGCAGGAAGGTCTTGCTCCGTCTTGAAGAAAAGCACCTACATATCACACTATCTGGGCTCAATCAAAGTTTCCTAGCCCACTATGAGGTTTGCTACGGAATGAGAAGGAGGAGGCATGATTATTGGTATTTTATTTCCTTGTTAGTAGTGTATTTTTCCTAGCTTACACTCGCTACTCCATAAAGTGCGATTGACGCAAGAGCACCTAGGACACGACATGCACACACACACCAGAACTACATCCGGGTTTGAAATGTAGTGCATCGTTCAGTGATAAGACCACTAGGTTAGCGGTTGAGATCAATCGACCCATTCATTCCGCATCTTTATTTTTCCAAGGGTTTGATACTTCGTTTTGTATTGCAGGTTGTAACTTTGTTATCTAGTACATTCGACACAGCTTCGTAAATCTAGTGGAAAAAAATATGGCATTTCAGATCAAATTGTGACCATCCAAAATTCAGATTCTGAGCATTCACAGAGATCAGGGCACCCCGGGGTGCTCCAGTACCTTCCCAAGTGCCTCAGTTAGCTCAGATCCTCCAGATCTGGCTTTTGTAGGACTTCCAAGTGGTTGTTCTTACTTCCAGATTTTGTTACCAGACCTGCGACAACCTGCGACAGTATTCTTCAATCAACTAAGTCATTTCTCCTGCTTTACTTGCGTATTTAGGGTTTTATTTTACTTGGTATAATTATTTTAAATTATTCCATATTGTTGTTAACTCATATTTTACAGCGTTTTAGTCCTCCTATTTAGATTAATTAGTGACTATACTTCTCATAGTATTAGTTTATTTTCCATTTTAGTTAATCTATTACCTTTGATAAGCTAGAGGATTAAATAAAAACCAATACACACAAAAAAATTCCTTTGCGAATGCCTTAAACATTGATTATGTTAATAGGCATTTTCAAATACAAATCTTGGTGATTTGTTTTGTCATATATCAGGTCAATGATCTAATGTTTCTCTCCCTCACACTCAACTTCTTTATTTCTTTTGCTTCGGCATTTCCACCATACATTTCTCATGTGAATGCTAGTGTAATAATGGTACAACAATTTATCTGGGTACAATCAAATTTCATCAATATCAAGATTGAAGGCTAGAGTGGAAGAATATATTTATTACATACAAAATATCTTATCTACGGGTATTTGCTTAGTTTAACTTTCTCATAAATGATGTGTATGGAAAGGGTGTTGAAAACACTCATATTGTTTCTTTTCTACCTAACAATCTTAATTGTTAAAACCCTTAGGCATCCCTAGGTCCCACTAAATAACCACTTAGTGTCATGTATAATTATAAGTTATTTTTTCCATGATATTAGTACACTTAGTTATTTCTTCATGTCATATATGGGTAGAAAAGTATAAAGAGAGAGTAATTTTTATCAGGTTCTTGATTTGAAAAATGAATTAAAAATTTTTGGGTTTGGTTCTTCGGCTCTGCTTGGTTTCTCATGATTTTTCTTGCCTTATTTCACTATAAAAATTGTACGTCCTTAGCCTATCTTGTGGTTTCCCCTTAATCCTATCATAGTGTCTTTCGGATTTTTAAAGGTACAATTTTTGTTTCGCTATAAAAATTGTACGTCCGTAGCCTATCTTGTGGTTTCCCCAAAATCCAATCTAGAAGGTACAAAAACCTTCAAAATTACTATATGTTTTTTTGAAACAAAGACCGACTACAATATATATGCCCTGAAAGCTTTAGATCCTTGCTGAAATCCTGAAAATTAGTAAGTACTAACCAGATTGGATTTTGAAAAACTACCTTCTAGATTATAAATGTTGGAACTATGGGACCACTTCCATCAAGTATATAGTTAACCTAATTTCTTATATTTACTAGAATAAATTTAAAGTGTGATAAATAATAAAAGTATAAAGAAATAATACTAAAAGTAGAAAGAAATAAGATTTCTTTTATTATTTCTTTATAGTTTTATTATTATTTCTTTATAAAAAAATTATTTCTTATACTTAACATTTATTTTAGTAAATATGGCCCCTTCCCCTTCTAAAAATCACAACTCTAGAAAAATGTATGCATTATAACATGTATGCATTTTAGGTTTGGGAAATACCAAACCAAGAAAAATAAAAGGCGTACGTGTTATTTAAAAATGTGTACGCATTTTACCTATTTTCATATTTATGTCTTCTTTTTGCCCCCCCAAATTGGTGCACTTAGCCTCCATTGATGTAGATGATGATCAACTTCAACACAAAGTCCTTCTTTGTAAAATTATAAATTCATATTTTTTTACTAATTTATGGATTGATACTAGTCTTGTTAATGGTACAATTGGCACAATCTTTTAAATTGTCTACTACAGTTCCTCAACACCACCTTCTTTACTTGCATTTATTGTTGTGAAATTTGACATATATATTGGCCCTCCTTATGATCAACACAATCATTCCCACGTTCCAATCCCACCCATTACGAGGGGATGTCGCACGCAAGTGTCACAAAAATGGACTGGGCTTTATCTATCCGCAAGTCTCAAAGCCTTATTATGCAAAAAGCCACTATTGACATTGGCAACACCGCAAAACCAAGAGTTACTTTCACAACAATTTCTAGAATCCCTTCCCTAATGGACATTCGTATCTCCCCACCTTTCTTTTTTGATCATTAATCCAATATGTACAGAACACCTCTACTGCAGTTGCTGAAAATTGAAGAACGCCTATAGTCCCTTCCTCCCTTCTGTCCGTCTTAATCCCCATCTCAATTTTCTTTCCCCAAATTTTTTTCCATCATTTCTCCTCTCCCTTTGGTGCTACCTACTCCATTGTTTTGTTTCTCCCCTTCCTTGTGTTCATTTCTATTTGCCTCTCTCATAATATATTGTCCATATTTCTTAAAGCATATTCAATATATATTAATTGAAAAGTACAATGACATTCCAAACACTTTAGTTCAATCGATGTTGATTTTATATTAGTTTGAAAACAACATTTAAGAATCCATGTTGTCTCCAACACTTCATTTCATAAGATAATTGTTAGGAATATTATATTGTTTACATTGGTGAATGTTTTAATGTAATATATATTATCATGGAGATAATATATATGGGTGAATAAATAAAATGTAATATTATTAAATATGAGAAAATATATCTCATATTAATAATATAGGTTTTATATATTAGTTGTGAGTTTGTTGTATAAACAACTCACGTTGGTATTTTTAGGATTAGTTGAGTGTGTTGAGATAACAAAGGGATTGAGAGAGATTAGTGGAAGGTTGAGAGATATGTGGGATAAAGGATGACTCCTATTTAATAGGAGATCATATGTGTATTTATACCTCTCAATGTAAATGAAGACATATCCTAGATGAATTGAAAATTATTCTAATATTATTTTATTTGGTGTTTTTATCGTGCAAGATTATTTCCAATAATTTGTACCAACTTCAAGATCTGGTATCAGAGCAGGGATTCCGGGATGAGATTCTTTGAATAAAACTTTCTCATCACAATTTCCATGGCCTGGTAAGGTGGATATATTGATTGCATCATCCTGCATATTGGAGCATTTTGCCTACGAACTAAATCGTTATGCATGCACATTGCATAGTTGTTCGTGCGTATTGCATCATTCTTCTTCCTGCGTATCCTATCGATCGGCCTGTGTATTGCATCGCCATGTCAGACTTAGAACTTGGAAGTGTCATATCTTTCACCTCGTAACTCAAATTGAGGTAATGTTTTTTTTTTGAAAATGTATGTTTTTTCAAGATCTTTGCATTGATCATATGATTTTTGCTGCTAATTGAAAATAAAATTTTCCTTTATTTTAAGGGTGCATTTTCGACTGATTTCGACATCCATAATGGAAATCACATTACAAAAATTCAATGGAAAATAATTTCACACATGTCAAGTGCGAACTCAATTACTTTTGATCAATACAGACTTGTGGGAAATTGTTGAAGGTAATCTTTCAAAACCAACTAATGTTGATGAAGCCACCAAATGGGAAAGCAAGGATAGGAAAGCAATAACAATTATTGGTCTTGGATTATCTGATGCTTGCTTGCATCATATTGATTTATCAAATAGTTTGAATTTCATATAGACTACTTTGAACAAGCTATTTGGATCTCAAATAGGGAGCGCAGTGGTGACACTCAAGCAAAAACTATTTAGGCTCAAGATGGAAGAAGGTGAGAGTATGGTTGATCACATAAGTAAATTTCGTTCTATTTCAAATCAACTAGCTGGAATAAAAATTGATGTGGGAGACGCTGATGCAAAAGCAGTATTGTTAAATAGTATGCCACCCAATTATTCTAATAGTGTGTTTACTTTGAGTAAAGTAAATCCTAGTTTAGAAGATTTGATTTCATCTCTCGTGGAGGAAGAAAATAGAACAAATAAGAATATTTTTTCAAAAGAAACAACAATATTTGGTAAAAATAGGTCATATGGTAAAGGAAGATTCAAGAAAGGATCCAATTCTAGAGATACAAAGAAACATATCACTTGATACTATTGCCAACAATTTGGACACCTTTCCATAAACTGCATGAAAAGAGCAAGAGAATTACTTGATGGAAAAATAAGTGAAAATGCCATGATTGCTGATGAAGAAGAGGATGATAATAAGGAAGAACCAGAGGGTGATTTCAGTGGTTATGATTCTAAAGACTTCCTTCTTTAGATAGCTTTTAGATGGAGGCAGGAGGCAAAGGAGGAGGAGGTAGATCAACATATCTTGTTAGTCACCAACAAAGAGACTGCTTCAAATGTATTGGTGACCAATTTATTTCAGTTGTGTGTTTGATTCCATTATTGTGTGTTTTGTAATAAGAACATAAGGAAATTCTTGTTCAATTGTAATTTCCTTTTATAAACCTCCTTGATGTAATGTTGTAATAGAAAGAAGAAATATCATATTGTTTACATTGGTGAATGTTTTAATGTAATATATATTATCATGGAGATAATATATATGGGTGAATAAATAAAATGTAATATTATTAAATATGAGAAAATATATTTCATATTAATAATATATGTTTTATATATTAGTTGTGAGTTTGTTGTATAAACAACTCACGTTGGTATTTTTAGGATTAGTTGAGTGTGTTGAGATAACAAAGGGGTTGAGAGAGATTAGTGGAAGGTTGAGAGATATGTGGGATAAAGGATGACTCCTATTTAATAGGAGATCATATGTGTATTTATACCTCTCAATGTAAATGAAGACATATCCCGAATGAATTGAAAATTATTCTAATATTGTTTTATTCAGTGTTTTTATTGTGCAAGATTATTTCCAATAATGTGTACCAACTTCAAGAATAATGATTTTATACTTTTTTACAAACAAGAGACTAACATCCATTCCATATTTACTTTTACATGTTCGATTTTTTTTTGTTTTCTTCAAATTATTTCTATTTGTTTTCTATGGTCTATTTAATTGTTGTTTATTTAGTAGTGCACTTATGAGACTTAAAACATTAACGATTATTACATTGGATACTCATCTTTCACAACACTTGACACATCCGCCATTCTTATAATACATACTCCAATTTTATTGTTTACAAAAACCAATGATTAAATATGCTACATAATGGGATAAATTATTTCATGTTTAATATTTAGTTTTTAATCTTGGGTGTCGTTGGATTATAAAAAATGCCTATTTCTATAAATTAAGTTACGACCACTAATATGTAATTACTTTAATTATTACAATTACCTACCTCATTACTTTAAATTTATATTATACTGAAACTTTCATATTTTACTTTGTATCACAGTTTCCTTCTTGAGCTCCTTCTACTTCTTCTTCTATTATCTTCCTTCATGTATCATATCCCTCCCCCCCGCTTTCCGGTTCCTCTATTTTCTTCCTTTCCCTACTTTTCTTACAATATCTTCATCCCCCTTTTAGCACTCACATCGTACAACAATCATGATGTCTTATTGCACTTCTCTAGAAACTTTATTGTGAATTCATCATGAATAAGAATCCTAATTACTTTGAAACGATAGGGTTCTATGGTCGGGAAGGGATCTACCTAGGATAAAAGGATACTCGTAAAGAAGTAATATGCATGTAATACACTCGTAATGATTTGTGTACTCTTATTGCGAACCCTAAATTGCCAACAAAATGATTTAATAGGAATTGACACCTCCAAGAGGAAATTGAAACGATTATTCAGAATGGGTATGTTGATGCTCTCAGACATGCAAGAAACATCTGTCAATAATAATTTAAAATATTTGCCAAGTAATCTTCTCAAATATTTGGTATAGGAAGACCATAAATTTCGTAACAACGTGAAGGCTCGAACTATCTTAGGTCTCGTCTAGAAAGTTTTCATTTTGTGAAGTTTCTAATTTTAGATGATGTAGATCAAGTGGAACAATTAGATGATTTCCTCATTATGGATATTGAGTAGAATAATTCTAGTAGTTTGATTAGTGTGAAAACATAGGATGAACGAGTCCTTATATGAGCAAGTTAATGATTAAGAAAATATATAAGAATTTATAGATGCCTAAATCTGATTGCAATGTAGTAGTAAATGAATAAGCAATTAAGTACAAAAATAGACTCAAGTAGATAAGCAATTACTATTTAAAACCCTAAGTACAAATTGTTGGTCGTCAGATAGGACTTTACGAAGAGCAACAGTCAGGGGACAAGAAGTCCCTCCTCTTTAATGGGAGAGGTTCCCTTATTCAGAAACGAACCTATTTACAAATGTACAAAACATGATTTGTTGGTTAAACTTGGATATTACGAAAGTGTTTTCTATGAAGATCATCAATTACAAAAGGACTGAGGAAAAAGAGTATGGGAAAGAGCAGAAAGGCAACATGCAGAATTATAGATATCAGAGTAATTCTTTATGTATGCGAAGTCACAGTAAATTGAAACAAGATCATTTGTATTGGATAAATAAGATGGAATTCAGAGACACAAAGTTCTGTAAATAACATCTGCTAGAGCACAAAGTTTCTTAACATAACACAAATTCATTAATCAAGGACACAAAGTTCCTTCTTGGTTATACAAGATCACCAGGCTTGCAAAGTTCAAGAGTATGCACAATTGGTGAGACTAACAAACTTGAGACAAATGATCTTCACAAAGAAAATAAATGAAAGCTTAGGAATAACAGAGACCAGATAGACAAAGAATGGAAAGTCCTTCTGTATTGATTTCTTTATAATCTATTTACACTTTTCAGAAAATAAGCCAAGTTCTTCCTCCTTCAAAATGGCGTGGAAAGGCCATTATATAGCTTACAAGTCAGTTACTCTTTGTAACTACTTCTTTTAACTAAAGATTAGTTAAGGATTGCCAATCGCAATACCTCAACTTATTACAATGAATCCGAGAAAAAGAAATAGAAAAGAAGAGAAGAATAAGGAGAAGAAGACAGGTGGTCGGTCACTGAGAGGGACCCACTGACTTCAGAATTCGCTGCCTGAATCTCTTCAATGACTCGGCTATGTCTCTGCCACGAGGGACTGATGTGTTGGCTGTAGACTGACCCCAAAAACCGAGACACTTCTCCATTTCTTTATCAAACTCGATATGAGTATGATAATCTTTGTTCGCTTCTTCAATGGCAGATTGAAGAGAGCATACCTCCTTCATTTTCTCCTTGGAGATGGAGCTTTCCTTGAATAGATTATCTTTGACAAAAGCTCTGAACTGAGCTTTGATTTCTTGTAGGGAAAGGAGTACACCAGAAGTTTCATCTTGAAGATGGCAGTGTATATCTTTGAAAGCAGAGACCACCAGTGTCTTGAAAGCTTCACCCTTCTGCCAACTGTTCTTCAGCTCTCCCAAAGCCTCCTCCAAGACTTTGATTTTCCACTCCACACTATAAACCCAGGACTTTGATAGATTATCCTTTGCATCATCAAAAACCTTATTTGCCAGTAAGACGTTCTCATCTGTCTGTCCCATAAGGCGGAGGTCTACTATGCAACTACTCCAGAGCTTGAGCTCTTTATCCATGATCCTGATAGTAGAGGACAGCTTCTGTTGCAAATTATTCACTTTTCCATGGAGTTTGAAAGATTCATCGATGAAGTTCAACCCTGCAACAAGCATATCATCCACCATGGCTTCCATAGCTCTGCCATAGACGGAATACTTGTGCATGTCTTTGATACTCTGTACTTCATCTTGGCTCAAAATTACAGGTGGTGGAAGAGTGGTCAATGGAGTAGGGTCTAAAACTTTTTCCTTAGACTAAAGAGACTTGATGAAACTTGTGAGAATTTGGGCCTGTTCTTCTAATTGCTCAATAGTTTGCTGCCCTTTTTCTACCCTCCCAATGACTCTTGTGATTGTTTCTTGGAGGTTATGAATCTCACCTTCAGGAGTAGACTCTCCCATTGGGATTCTCGAGAGCTCTAAGTCAGATACCTGTAAGTCCTGCTCTGATTTATCCATTGTAGGCTTGGCAATCTCTAGGAATTGCTGACCTTGAGCATCAGACACTATTCTGGAGATAGTTCTGGCTTTCTTGGCACGAGAAGGAGTGGTGCCCAACAAGGTTGCGACAGCATCAAAATTTGACCCTGAACTCCGAGAGGAAAATTTTCTCTTCCTATTGTCAACCAAAGGTTGCACCCACGCAAAATAGGAAGAGGAATCAGTAGGAGGGGCAAGAGGGCCAAGAGACAGAGAGCTCATGACACTCAAGGTCTGCACAGCTGTTGACTCGAGTTGAGAGGTGAGTGGGGCACTTGGGGCAATTGCGGCAGAAGAGTCAACATCACCTGAAAGCTTAGTGCTCTTGATTTCTTTATCTTTATCAGCTGGGTCTTCAGGAGCATTTGCAGGGGTTGGCATTTTGCTTTCTTCACTTTCACTGAGAACAATGATGTTCTCCGGTCCCATAGGCACTCCTACCTGCTTTCTTTGAGGATCATTTTCCATAGGCTCCTTCTTAGCCTCCTTGAGTTTCTTCTGGTACACTTGAGTGGATGAAGAAGGAGTGGAAGCTACAAGTCCTTGTATTGATGAGGCAGGTGGGGTTTGCACTGGTGTTTCTGACCTGGGAACCGATGCCTCTCTCCGTGGTGTTGAAGCATCCTTAGAAGAGGATTCTCCTGAGTGCCTTCTGAGCTCTCGAACTTTTCTATCAAACTAGACCTTAGTTCTGACTAAGACTGGAGCAAGGATCTCAGCCAGATCATCTTTTTCTTTCCTGTTCCAATCCAAGTCCTCCAAGGGGGTGTGCTTAATCACACTGTCATATTCATATGAGTATAGATCAGAATTATCATCCTGGAGTCCTTCAGGGACCTAGTACAAACCGAGTTCTTGGATCAATTGCAGGGAGAACCTACCACAATGCCTTCTCCTGGCCTCAAAATCATCTGCACAGTCAGCCCAGTAGTCTTCTGTATCTGCCCTATGATGGTAGATTATCTTGATGTTCCATTCAATGAACTTCTTCAAGTCAAAGCAGGTTCTTGGCTTGAAGAAATGGACAGTGATAGGAACCAGGGCTCTCTCTATGTTCTAAGCATCCAGGGTTGTTTTGCAAGTGGAGTTTCCCAGAGAGATGGGAAAGTGCAAACCGGAAATCTTCTTGTCCCTGCAGGTTCTATGCAGTTTGTCTAACTGCCTGCATACTTCAATCAAAGCCATCTTATCATTACAGAACATGGGAAGCCGCAGAGGGGTGCTCTCATAGCCAGCAAGCCTGATATAAGAAAATTTCCTGAATTGGATGAAATAAGCACCATATTGCGATATCAGGTTCATGGCTTCATCTGAAAACCTTCTAGCAGTATCACCTTCGAGCAGCCTGACCACGTACATGGTGAAAGCGTCATTGACCCTTCTGAAATTACGATTGCTGGTCTCCAGGGTGAACTGCGGGCAGTAAGCATATACTGGATCATCTTTGTGAGCGTCAAGGTAGGAAAAGCCAAACCATTGTCGTGACGCTGCCAGGGTATACATCAGGTACGAAGTCATGTAGAAATTCTTCGTTTGCTGCACATTGGACAGGTGCTCTGCCAAATTCATGCTGATGATCTCTACCCAGTTAATATTTTGCGTTCCCTTGCACACCATGCTAATGAGCGGGCACATCCAGAAGTGGAATTCGTTGGTAGAGGGCAAACCCATAACCCAAGCCAGCAGAATTATAAAGTCAGACAATTCTTCATTAAAATCTACCCAGAAAAGGGTTTTGGACAGGCGAGAGGCTCCCTTCCTAGGGTTTTTAAGCCAGGACTTTGCCACTCGTGCCTTTTATTTGTCGCTGTCTTGGTTGAACAGGGGCTGTGCTTGATCCCGGGAAACGAATATGGCATTATCCATCTCTGGAATCCTCATAGCAGTGCTAATGGTGGCAACATCCAGTTTGGCGATGAGTTCCCCATGTATATTGGTCAATTCACTCGAAGCGGGGTTGAAGTGAGCTCCGCATGAAAGCACGGTATCAGCACACTGTACTGAGATTGGGAAACCTCCAGCAAAAGCCGAACCGCTATCGTGAATCATCTGTGCCATTGGTGTAGGGTTTGCGTCCGCCATTTTTGCCCAAAAATCACTAAAATCAAGATGACGAGCTTCGTTGTCCCCAATATTGTGAACGACAGACTCAAGTGGAGAAATTTGTTCCTGTCCCTGAAATTTGATCTTTATATTGATAGTCTCAGGGCCGCAACCTAAACTCGGGGAGGAATTACAGAGAAAAGGGATACACGCGCAGGGAATTAGGTTGCAAGGGCAGCATGGAAACAATGTGAAAAATGCAAAGGGGGAATACCCGTTATATAGCCGTTTAGGAGAGAGAAAGGCCATGAATGCGCATTTAATATATATATATACCCACCAATTTGAATAAGAAGGATATTTGGGTAAAGCGGCAAAAACTAGCATGAATGACACTTGGTTCATTAGGGACATGTGAGACGCGGATGCGCGAAACACGCGGTTCGGCCGGTTCGGGCGAGGTGGGGAAAAGACGCATAAATGTCTTTTGGGACACGCGGGACAAGAGTGCGCGAAGTGTGCGATTCGGGTGAATCGGCCGAAAAGATTCCAATGGGTCCGAAAAAGTTTGGGACATTTGAGATGAAAATGCACGAAGTACGTGGTTCGGGAGTTTCGGCCGAAAATGGAAAAACTTGCACTTTTGACTTGGGACAAAAAGCTCTGAGGTACGCGACTCGGGTGTTTCGGCCGAACATGGAACAGCTCACACAATAAGTGTCGGGACACTTTGGACGAAAATTTCCAACGGGCCCAAAATCGGGACAACTTCAGGGAAATCGGCCGATCGGGGAACAGAATGCACTTTTGAACTTGGGACAGTTGGGACAAAAAGTGCCGATAGGCCCGAAAATCAATCAAAATGACCCAAAAATGCAAATTTTCTCAATTTCACGACTTAGGTACTTTAGAGAAAACACTTAAACTCTAATTTTTTTGAAAATGACTTCTTAAGAACGGGGGAATTTTGAGTGGACAACACAAATGAGGAGATAAAATTACTTAGTTGTTTCACTATGATCCCGAAGGTGCACAAACTGTTGAAATGGAAAATCTGAAATGTAGATTGTCGCAATGAAGCCTAGAAAAATACAGAGGTGTTAGAATATGCTAGATTGAGGAGCCTATGAAGGGTCAGGGGCGCTATAGACCTATTTTTGGCACCCGTGATTTCTCAAAAACTTTGAAAACTAGTTTCACTGGGTCGTGAGATGTTTTTTGTCCTTCGCTTCTTATCGTTAATATGTCACACCAAGTTTGTAGATTTTGATTGTAACGTACAATGAAGAAATAACCTACAAAACCCTAAAACACATCAAATCCTAAAAAGAAAATAATGTAAATGAGGTGTTAGATTGTCCTTGGTTGTCATGTAGTGAACTTACGACCAAACGTTGCACTACATCTCATACCCAATGGAGTTCTACGTGTGTGTGTGTGTGCAGAATTTTACCTGAGGTGGCTCTTGTGCATGTCGCACTTTATAGCGAGCAATTAGGTAGATGTAATAATTGTAAATAGATGCGTGTATGAAAGAATTAACTTCCCCTCCTATGCGTGTATGCAGAAGTATCAGTCTCTTGCCCTTGTTCGTGGATGTTATATGGATGCTTGAATGCTCTTTATAATGTCATTTATATGCAACCTTAGGTGGTGATAACTAATGCTTAATGTTTGGTCCTTTATTATGATAACTTATAACTTTACATTTATATGATTCCTTAGCTTGAAATTTGTAACTAACCTCGAAAGTATGACTATAAAAAAGATAAGATGTCTAAACGGCTAGAAAGGACCCAAAAGATGTGAAGAAAGTACAAAGTGGGCGGGGTGCCTAGAAGGGAGATGGGCGCCTAGCACTGGCGTCTTGGCTAGGTGTTGGTGTCCAGGATGAGAAGTTATAAAGTATAAAAAGAAAAACTGGGCAATTAGGAGTGTAAGATCAAGAGTGGCAACAGAAATCAAGTAAAGATGGCCAAAGACATGGGTTAGTTAATACTTTCCTTTCTTAGGAATCATATGAATAGTAGTATATTATTAGGACTAGATAGATACCCAAAGTGCATGATTTTGTGTCTACATTTTCCCCAACTTTATGTTGTTGAGTAAAATATCAATAAAATAAAGTAGATAGAAGATGCGTACTTGATAACCATGTAGATTGATGGAGAAAAATGTGCCAAGAGACAAGTAAAAGTGTGGAGTGATAAAAATGTGAAGCATAGAAAATTAAAGAAGAGGAAGTGCAAAATGTGATGATGATAATGACCCTAGGGTGAGAGCGCATGTGTAGATGTCTCAATTATACCTATTGTAGGTGTCTGTTGGTGTAGGATATTTACCATGCACATATTTTAAGTACATGGGATTCCTCCACATAGGTGATTCACCATGCTTAGGTGTCCTAGAGTGTCATTATGGGCTTATACGCATCATAAGAATTACATTTGACTGGGTATTCCGAGAATGTAACTCCCACCTCTTGACAGCTACATTTTTGGGGGAGTTACACACCCCACTACTATTTGTACACCCTTTCATCTTGAGAAATTAATGGAATGGAGTATGGGATTTGAGCCATTTTTCCCTTAATGCATGCTCTCATGGGTGATTTCTTGTTTCGATCTTGAAGCTACATCATTTTATGGTTGAGTGCAATGTTTTGATGCTCATGGATTCCCTCCAAATCTTCGACATTCCTCTGACATGGTATCAGATCTCAGGGAAAAGGAATCGTGTTGTTCACCTCGGTTGCTAACTACTCTCTGCCTCGTAGTTTCTTATGCAAGCTCTCATTCTTGTTTTGTGCTCTACATGCATTTTTCGAGGGTACATGTTCTTCTTTAATGTCTTATTGGTGTGCTCTTTGATAGTTTCTATTGTGTTTTGGTTCATGCATTTGTAGGTTGAAGTGGGTTTCCAAGGATCAACTCGGTGCATTGTATTTGCATTACTCGACTCGTGCATGATTCAGTCTTCTAGTGACTTCGGTTTCTCTCTGGTTTACCAGCTCATCTTATGCATTGATCGACTCATATCCTTTGCATTGATTTGGAGGCCTCAATTGTGGTCTTATGTGCAACGTTACATTGGGTTTTTGTTCCTTCAACTCTTCCTGCGTTGATCCTTACTTAGGTTTAGCTTGATTTGAACATATTGGTTAGGGGTTATTTTTTTTGGCAATCATCGGGTGCTGAGTGTTTAGTTCATGCCTTGTGCATTGTTGGCTCAAAATGGTTGCTTCATCCCTTTTCGAGATCCCTTCTCTGTGCATGCACTCAATGCAATTCTGCATTCCACCTTATTCCTATCTGTATTGGAAACCAGCTTATTCCAACTTATTCCTCACTGTATTGGAAATTAGTTGCTGGATATTCCTCTCTACATTGGAAATTGGTTGTTAGATATTCCTCTCTGCATTGGAAATTGGTTGTTGGATATTCCTCTACGCTGGAAACTAGTTTTTGCATCAGTCTTGCTGCTACCCACATTTCTTGCTCGTGCATTAGTTTGAGACCCTTGAATATTAGCTGTTTTGGCTTCTACCTCCCTATGTCTGCTCGGGTTGTTGTTGGTTCATTTTTGACATGCGTAGGAGCCTTTAGTTCCTCTAATCCACCAATTCTGATGTCCTTACCCTGGAACAACTCCACGTGGATGTCACAGCACTCAGAATATCCATATCTTGGCACTTGCCCAGTCGTTTCAAAGTATGCCTAACCTTGACCAAGCAACTCCTCTCTAGCCTATTCCCTTTTAGAATTGTTCGGCGGTTAAAACAATAATTTTTTTAATGTTTTAAGGAAAACAAACATTCCTTTTATGGCATTGTAATAATTTAGGGCCTATTTTGTTTGTATTTAATGTCCTTCATTCATGTGTTGAAGATGGAGGGCGACGTCCAGGGTTGGCAGGAGGCTAATCCCCCCTCGCAAGCAAAACAAACCCTACCTCAAATATTATGCCATTTCCAACAAGTACCCACACGACACCCTTTGCACCTATTTCGGGCAATTTTTTAATCAGTTTGTAAAGCTTATTGGCATTTTCCATTAGTTGTGGGAATTATATTTTTACTATAACTTTTGACTCGCTACTCGGTTTTGACCGCTTCTTTAGTCAAAGATGCATGATTTTTCACAAATTACATGATGGGATTATTATTTTTGTAAATGCACTATTTTATAAAGTATTGCATTCTGGGGGGGTTCACTAGTACTCTTGGGTTTTCACACGCAAACGCATTATCGGCCGAGTCTGATGTCTTACAGTTATGCACCTTGCACTTTTGATTCCGCATCATGGAGGGTGCTCTTTCCAAACTTGATCGTCATAGGATTGCTTTATAGCCTCCGCAACTTCTTCTTGGGAGAGGGAACTATTCAGTTTGATGTTCTTCTCTGGAACGTTACTTTACCTACGAGGGTCTTTCACACTTGTTGCTTGGGCCAGTTCCTACACCCACTGATCATTGTCATCTTAATGACTTTCTCAACACTTGTGACCATGTTTGTGGTCACTTGATGATACATATATCCTCATCTCTCTGGTTTCATACAGGCTGGAGCATTCTTCAGTCCCTCTATGGAGACCCTTCACATACTATTGTCATTGTTGCTACTGCTAATCCACTTGTCTCCTCTTGTTCTTCATGCGATGACAGTTCCACTGACATAGACTCGCTTGGTTCTACTTCTGATGATGAGGATTGTGCACCCAGTTTTGATGTCGAGAGTACTATAGAGGACTCTTCTCCTCCTCTCAATATTCCAGAGAGTGTTGACACATACCACATCTCATCAGATATCGAGCAGTCTCCCATTCAGTCTCATACATTCATAACACCCGCATCTTTTCCACCTTTAGTGTGTGAGGCCCCTTCCACTCTTTTACCTTCATTGGATGACTCATACCTATCTGACATCGCTCTTCTATTTTTTGAGCCCACTCATTGGGACAAGTATATGCCTGACCTTAGTCATCTTTTTCGAAGAGTACACTTATGATGTACTACCGGTTCCTTATCCATCTACTGGTATTTTAGAGGAGTTCATCATCTCCGTTGTTGGGAGTGCCCCTTCTAGGAATCTTACCACTTCCACTTTTCTGGAGACCTTCATTGATCCACCCTTGTTTGTGGATCCATTTTCTATTGTGAGGGATGTTGTGTTGCCTTCACATCACTTGGACATCCATTCTATAGGTGTTCACCCTTCATACTTTGATAGTTATGCACTCGTGACATTACCTTCATTTTCCTCCACGGAGTGGGCAGACTTCCAGCACGTCATTTATGTCCTTCCTAAGGGCAGGCACATAGTTCGGTGCAGATGGCTCTTCTTCAATCTAGAGGCAGAGGATCTAGCACTTTGAGCTTCTGGCTATGCTCTCTTCCATTTGCATATCGTACTAGGGCAGAGTACACTTATGATGTACTACCGGTTCCTTATTACATTCTCTTCGTGTATACAATACACGCCCAATTCAGCTTCTTCAACTTCCTTGTATGGGTCAAATTCATGACTCTTGTTTGCCCATTCATCCAAAGTTAAATCAGGAATTCCCTCGACCTTAGTACCTGTCTCTAGATCATTTGGACACTCCTCCTGATCAAAAATTGAGCAATTTGCATTGATAGTATTTGGTACGTGAGGCTCAATATGGAAGTTGGCAATTGGTTCTGACCTGATTGTTGCTTTGGCCCCATACCTTGTCCTAAAAATCATGTGTGACCAATCTGCAGATAAATATCCACCAATTTTTGCAGTGAAGTCTCTTGATAGACACAACGCAAAGAGTGGCGGGAGGTCAATCACAGACACATCTTACAGAACTGTAACATTAGGACAGGAATGTAGTGTTAGGCTTAACCCCTTGATGACTCCAACAATTCCTACTGCCGTTCCATCCAGCTGTACTACTCCTTTCAGCACTAGCTCATACTTCAAACCAAGTTGGTCCGCTACTTGCTTCGGCATCACTGAACTACTTGCCCCTGAATCTATCATGCAGTTGTGTACCAAATGGTTTCCAACAACTAATGACACATAGAACAGTGGAGGCTTCAAATTTTTGTTTGTCTGGCACCCATCCTGTTGCACTGCATTAGTGAGCACTTTCTCATGTCCCTGATGTGATGCGTTTGGAGCAAACCAATTAGCCATGGTAGCTTGCAATAAATCTCGTTGCCCGGGGATCGCCAGTGATTCCCACATGGAAATGTTCACATGTGTCTTCTTCATTTGATCGATGATGTTGAAGGGGGATGAACTATCCTTTTTCTGCCCCTTACTTGGTGCAAGCTTTCCTGGAGCTTGAACGGGTGCATGTGTTGCTACAACAGGCACCTTAGGCTGATTTTGCACGTTTGGAGCTGCGTTTGGCCTACTGACCCCTTGTTGTGTAGGAGTGGTCTGAGAAACAACTGGATTACACGGTTGTCCCTCTTCCATGATTCTCTTCATTGACCGTGTTTTGGTAGCCACGCCTTGAAAAGGTTGTTGGTTAACTCCACAGAAGTCTTCCGTTTGCCAATTGGCCAATGTGGTTTCTGTCGGGGGTCCCTCTTGTTGCGTTTCTTGCTGCTGATTCCCTTCTTGGCTTGGTTCTTGAGGCACACCAATGGTTTGCACCATCAAGGCCTGATTCAGTGCACCATTGAAACATGCTGACTGATTGTGAGGTAGATTGCAAGGGTAACACCAGTCGTATTCCTGTGCCATGTTGTTTTGCGTTGGAACCAAGGCTCTTGAGGATGTCGTTGCATTTGGATCATACGGTCGAAATGGCCTGGCAGCCTGAGGTTGTCCTTGGCTTTGGTTTTGATTCACAGCCTGAGGTGGTGGTCTATTTTGTTGGTACGGGGGCCTAGCCTGGTACTGCGCTTGAGGCTAATACGGCCTAGCACTTTGAGCCTACTGTCTTTTGATAGTCACTAGCTCATTTCCAAGGTTCTGCAGTTGTTTCATAACCTCTTGCAATTCCTTTGAAGTATTTGAAGATGTGGACGCCTCATTATTGCTTTGATTTCTAGGAGTTGGAATGGGATTCAACTCTGGTGCTTGACTGGTTGTAGGATTTCCCATATCTGGATAGAGAGGCATTGGTGGCCTTGGTGCAAGCTTGCCAGCTTGGATCAAAAAATTCTCTGCTCTGATCGCTGTGTCATAGGCTCCTGGCAGTGTTGTCCCTCCCATTGATTGGATCATCATGGCTATGTCTGAATTTATGGCCTTTAAAAAATAAAGGAATGCTCCTTCGGCAGTTGGCCTAATAGCTATTGGAATTCTGTCCCATGTCCGTTGGAACCTGAAGTTAAAATCTGCCATTTGCTCGTTAGGAGCCCTTTTGATTGTTGTCAGCTGTTCCAATAAAGACAAATTATCTGCCCTTTCCCCAAACTGGCTGCAAAGAGCTGAACAAAGTTGGTTCCAATTTGTAATAGACCCTGCTGCTAGGCTCCTAAACCATTGTAAGGCCTTGCCTTTGAAAGATTAAGCCAACAACTTGACTGCAATATCCATTGCATTTATTTCGTGGATCGCGCATACATTAGCAATATCCTGGATGTGATCAATAGGAGTAGTATGATTTTCTCCTGTGAAGTAGGGGATATTTTTTAGCGCTGCAACTGGAATTTGGTTCTGAGCATTTAGGGCAAGTGGACTACTGCCCGTGAAATTTACAAAGGGATTCGGTGGTAGATGCACCATTATGATTGGCCTAAGAACCCTGGTTGATGCAAGAAAAGGCCTACCAGGTGGAGGTGTAGACAAGGTCCTGTTAGGTGGGGATGGCGATATTTGTGATCTTCTTCCTCTCCTTCCCCAACCTAGTGAAAGTTGCAAGTGGACGAATAGCCCCTCTTCTCGAGTATTAGACCTTGTCCGAATTCTTCTCATGTGCCTGGGTGACTTGTGCTGCTACACCACTGAATTCAATCCCTTCGGAGTCGCCAGATGTGTTAGAGAACAAGCCTCTAAAGGCTAGATTTTGTCAAGTTACACACCAAACTTGACAATGTTGAAATATAATTTAAACTTTGAAGGACCCAGAGGAGACAATCTTCAATCTGGAATTCGGGCCTTGTTGTGCAGCTGCGGATCCCCAAAAGTACAGGCGGAACTCAGGTCATGCGATGCAACTCACAAAACCCGAACTGCTATGTGTCGGAACTTGGAACATGTCCGACATCCCTCAAAACCCGAAAGGTTGTTTTGATGCTCTTGGATCCCGAAATCCCGAAATCACTATTGTCGAGGGTAGGACCATGCAATGCATCCCCCGAAACCTGAAACACTACTGCTTCTGCTTTGATGCTCTCGGATCCCGAAATCCCAAAATCACTGCTGTCGGGGGTAGGACCATGCAATGCATCCCCCGAAACCCGAAACACTACTGCTTCTGCTTTGATGCTCTCGGATCCCGAAATCCCGAAATCACTAAAAACCCGAAATTTTGGAAATCAAAATATCAAAAAACTAAAGATACCCTTTTGAAGATTACAGTCGGATCTACCAACTGGTGAAATTTTGACTCATTTTGAGCAAGTTAAACCCTTGAAAATTGATTTCGGAGTTCAGGCTAGGAGGTGCAAAATCCGAAATTTGTAAAAACTTGCAAATTTTTAGTGCAAATTTCATGAAAACTCCTTCAAATTTTGATGGAATGACCTCTTGGTCCCACCGGGCATGCCAAAACTGTTGGTGTCGAATCACAGCACCCCTGGGACTCCGCAACGCGATCGTTTGAGACTCCCAGTGCGATTGCACAACATGGAGCTTTTCCCAAGTGTGGGACCTCGCAAAATCGGAAAAGCTCTTCAGATGAAGGCCGGCTCCTATTCCTCTGTTCAGATGCACCAATGAAATGCAGAGGTTTACCCAAAAAACCTAATCTAACTACCAAGGAGACAGGGAGAGAGAAATGCATAAAAATAAGCCTAAGCTACGGAGGTGATGCACCGAGGAATGAAGAACATATGTTTTGCAAAATTAAACACAGACCATACAGATGTAACTCAACACCATGCACAGATAGCAAAAAATGCAATGAAAGATCAAAAAATGACAGTAATAAATATGTAAGAGGGTTTAGAAGCAACCACATACACATATATATTGCTCAAGGATCGATTCAATACATTGCAATGGCCAAAAGGCAAAAAACGGTGCTACAGTCTATATGGGAGGTTTGAAAGCTCCACAAATCCACCTGCCAGGGAGAAGAAGGGAGGAGGCACAAAACAAAAATGTCCCACCTTTTAAAAACAGCCCCCTCCTTACATTTTATATGGAGGAAAAGAGATGGAGAAGAGAGGAATTCGAACTGCCCCAACCACCTCCAAGACTGCACTTAACTCTTCAACAACCATGGTGGTAGGTGAGATCCCCAACGCCTGTCGGGTTCGGAACTCCCTTGTGCATTTGCATCGGGCATAGAGGACTGCTCGACATGCCTCTGATCCGTGTGTTTCCGACTTGTTAACCCGACAATGAACCCGATTTCCTTGTGCGTCGGGTTTTCTACCCCTTGCGACATGTCTTTTGGTGTCGGGCTTTGGCGGGCTCCGGACATGCTCTTTGGCGTCGGGTTTCGGAGGCCCGCGCACATATTTTCCTTGTTGTTTCTCTGCCATGCTTTTCCGTCGCTTAAACCCGCGTTTGCTGTGGTGTCGGGTTTCTCAACCCTTCCGTCATGCCCCCGCGCCATGCTCTTCCGCCCTGGCTTCCCGATTCCTCCGCCCACGTGGTTTTCGCGATTTTCCCTGGTGTCGGGCCGGAGAGGGAAAGATATACAACAGTATATAAAGAAATTTGTGAAAATTCAAAAGGGAACATGTGCACCTTATCCGTGATGAGACAAAGTGTAGAAATGATCACGAAGATGATGTAGAAGAAATATTTTTTCGGGTAATCTCATGTTAGTTGCAATGCGTGCGAGTTTTTTGGGTGATCTCATTCCAAGACATGGAAGAAGCGTAGGGAGAAAAGTAAGGTGTCATCCTCCAACATTTAACTGCTTCTTGCAATGTGAAAACCACTACAGATGGTGTGTAAAAATATGAAATGTTTTGAATAGTTCAAATTCATTGCGAAAGTAAAAAATGTTGTGTAGTGCACGCATGCCAAGTGCTAAGGACTATGTGCCCTATAAAAGCCGCTGTGTGAAGTGATGTAGGATATGCTGAACTGAGAAATGTTGTGTCACTGCCTCCTGGTCACAGGCGTCCATGAAGGGTCAGGGGCGCCCAAGCGCTATTGTCTGGGTCTGGGCGCTGGTGACTGTGCTGTGTTGAGGACCAAAGCCAGATTCTGAGCCCTGTCTGAGACTGAAAATTGTGTATTAGTACCGATACTGTGCTGTGCTGAACTGTGACTGTAGACTGTTATATGGGGTGACTGATTCACCTGAATGATGCCCCCCTCATTTGGGGTGCATGTGATGTTGCTGAACGACTATGCGTCCCAAAGGAGGACCGACCGTTGTGCTAAAACTGTGCCCTATAGGGGGGGAGTGTGTTTGGCAAAAACCAAGGCACACGCAAACAAAGTGGCTAGGAAAACAAGTGTTAGTGTAAGCAAATATAACATGCATGTGGAAGACAAGATGTAAGCTAACAAGCAAGCAGACAATGTGTAAGCTAAGACGCAAGAAGGCAATATGTAAACACACAAGAAGGACAATGGAGACCGTGAAAAGCAGGTTTCAAACATGGGACACCACTCATGATGTCGCAAGACAATCAAGGCAGACGAAGCCAAAAACAAACGATGTGCACATAAGACAAAGGGAAAATCCCGCAAATAATGGCAAACAATAGCAAGTAATGAGAAATAATGTAACATACAATCATGGTGGCATAGGGTTCCTGCAAGGCAAATGTTGCGCATGAAGCACCTGTTAGCATGTTAGAAAAATAGCAAGTATGTCAAAGCGTGAATAATCCTGATAAAGTAGTGTGTTATGAAAAAAATGAAACAATAGCACCTGTAATGTACGAAAGTGGATGCCCCCAGGAGTCGCTGTGGGACTGGTAAGAGGTCTTGCGCCAAGCATCCATGCTGCGTGTATCGATCTATGTATAGTCTGTGATCACAACTAGAAGGCAAGTGAATGCACATGTGTATATAGAAAAGATATTGACATAAGAAGATATCTATTTAACATGTGTAATAAAGTGTACATGTAAGAATAAGTAAGCAAGAACAATGTGCAACCAAGATATGCAGTATGCCGTGGATGGGAGGGAATGGAATGCAGAGTGAATGATAGGAGTAGCATGCCCCTCAAGTGGATTTGTATGGATGAAATGAGGTTCATTTATATATTCCCCCTCAGCAGTCGAGAATGAACCATAGAACAAGAGTGTGTCATCGGGAAATGGTACGAATTGCATGCCCTAGAAAGATGTGATCGATCAAGCGTAAAGCATAACAAACAAGTGAGAGAGTGAACGTGTGAGTGTGGTGAGGTCCATTTGAGATATAGACCCTCAACAACCGAGTATGGACTGCGGAACTAGAGTGCGTCATAGGGTAGTGACCATAACGTGTTGAAGTAGATGCCATAGAGAGATGTGCGTAATGTGTTGTGTTGTTTGCATAGTATGCGTTGTTGAATGTTTGCGAACTTGTTGAAGGGTGTAGTGATGCTAATGTGTTGAGTATAGATGTAGTGTGGGAACTCATCAAACTGTGTAGTAGGTTGCCCTCGCATAGTGAAAGTGTGAACAATAGCACTAGAGTGGTGTCATTGTGGATATGTACGATACAAATGTGTCAAGATGTGTATGATGTTTGATTGCACGCAAAAGATGTGAAGTGTAGTGATATAGGATGGTGGAAAATAGGTATGTTTCCCCCCGTGTGCATGTGGAAGAATGAGATATCCATTGGTAGTCAAAGCATTGAGTGTCCTCCAGCCAATGCTCATAAGATAAAAATGTGTCGAGTGTGTTGTATGTTGTGTTGAATGTGTGTTAGGCAGAACGATGTATCAATGAATGTGCTTTAGACTGTAGGAGGTGATGAAATGATGTGTGAGAAGTATGTGCTATGAGTATCTCAAGTGTGTAGTGTGTGAGGTTCATATGTATAGGATGCCCTCAACAGTCAAGTGTGAACCATAGCACAAGAGTGCGTCATCGGGTAATGACGATATTGAATGTATCCCTAGAAGGAACCTGTAGTAATGATGGCATGATGCTCATTAGACATAGTTGTGTCAGATGTTGAGTATGCAAGATATCTAAGAATGTAACTAGGATGGGGGGAAGACCATGTAGCATGATGCCCCCCAAGTGTATGATGATAAAACATGATCAAGCTCAACATTGTCGAGAAGATCATCATTGTCATGGTCAAAGCTGAATCATTGTTAGTATGTCCATTAATGAGACCTGATAATTGCAATATGTATGTGGTTGATATTTTGCAAGTCGATAAGGAGCCATTGCAATGCGTAGATTGGATACATGCCCATTGCATATTCCTCGTCAGTGAAGGGTGGTTAATGGACATCCATGTTTCATACCAACGAGTAAGATATACTGTGAATAGGCACGGGGAGTGGTAAGATTTGAGGTTCACTAATATGAGCACATGTAGAAGACCCATACTGAAGATGAGCATGGGGAATGATATGTCAATATTATCAGCGATCTGAGAAGTTCCGCTTAATATAATTGGATTTCAAGATTGACCAGAGAGTGAGTGGTGAAAGATTCGCAGAATGCGTGCAACAATTGATCTTGAGAGATAAAAATACTCAGAGGCCATAAGCTTGCAATTGATGTCAGGCATGGTCCATGATATAAATTGTGGATCACGAATGACTGGTGGAGGTAAGATAGATGATCGAGTGTCAACACTCAAGTCGATAAAATAACGCCATTGAGTGTGCAACCCATAGTGGACATGTAGCTATCTGGGATCAACTGCAATGTGCTCGGACCAAAAAGCATTATGATTAATGAAGAGAGTGCATGTATAAACAATTTAGGATTATTTGCCAATGTAAGCAGTCTACTTTGAAGAGGAGACAATGAAGGTGGTATGATGTCCGATGCACGAAGAGACCCTCGATAAAGTACTGTCATAACAGATAGTAGATAGCAGTAAAGGATGCCGAAGTTTAGATATTTTTTTACAATCATCTAGATGTGCAAAATCCTAGATATCCTTCGAGTTTGAGGTAAATCTGTCATGGAATAAATTTTATCAGGTTACTATTTGGAACAACAACATTGGTCATGTAGGGTAGTTCAACAGTTTTTGAGATGGGTAAGTTTTCTAAGTGTTAGAATCTATTCTTGCATATACTGGAATGGTTATACTATCAACTTTTTAGGAATCTCATATTGGTCATATAGCCCTCATGTTCAAGAAAATCTAGATTCACACCGGTTTAATATGTAGAATGACCACTGTTTGACCAAATGCGATGGAGCCATGGCCTACCAAGTTTGACAATTATCATGAAAGTGGGAGCTCAACGACAAAAAATGGATAATAGCACAAGAAGAGTTTTTGGGCCAACTGTAAGCGACAAAGATGATCCAGTGCCCTAATATCATGGACGCGACAATAGAACTCATAGGCTCAAACTAGAATATTGCTACTATCTCCGGCGATTAAGATTAGCGACTCATTTGCAGATTGCCTAAAGCTTGATTTATTTTTGAATGATGAGAGTCATCAAAGATTAAGCTCATGATCCAGTATCGACTAGGAAGGACACGCTTGACGTGCATTGAGTTATTATCATAGCCAACTTGTTATTTACCTTATTTTGATCAGAGGAGGATCAATTTTGTCATATCCAGTTCATAATACTTTCTTGGCAGCTATAATATCATTATGGAAAACGTAATGTGCTGAGAGAATGCATTGGCGAATGTTTGATACAGCATCTAGATGCGTTAGTGGCATGGAGAAAATACGAGTAGTAGCCAAAAGCATGAATGATTTTAGGCGCGATTAAATCAGATGGGCTAGCAAGAAATCATGGATCAGAAATAGCCATGATGAGGGGATCCTAGGAATTCTTCGAGTATGACGTGTTCACCAAATGATTAAACAGATAGCAGAAAATGAACTTAGCCTTCCTGATTGCAATGTAGCATGTAAATAAATAAGCACATGAAACGTATGATGCTGACTGCAAGCATGGATTAAGCTAGAAATTATGAGTATCCATAGCGTTAAAAAGGGGATGATAAGCATTGACAAATGCAGGATTTCATGCAATTGCCCCCGATCTTCAGAGGTTGTGCCGACTGTCCGACCAGCCTTGATGAAATAGAGAGAGAGAAGCTATTGCACAAAGCCTTTTGAAAAACATGTTGCCGACCTTCTTGATCTGCCTTTGGACTAGGGTGCCTGGAAAGGGATAGGGGGTGCCCACAGACTCTGCTTCTTCGAATTTGCAGGCACTTTTGTCCAGACTCTTCAAACCCATATTCCAGGAAGACTATTCCTATTTTTGCAGGCATTTGTCGTGGGTAAAGATGTTTGCCGTCCTTTCACTTGCCTATGTACGCTTGTACCTGTTGTACGCTGATCGAGTCGCCGACGTCGTTGTATACATCTGGGTATAAACTTACATGAGTCCTGGCGGGCAAGTGCTTCAAAAGCGCATCAAATACCAAAAAGAAAATTATGTGAGATACTGAGCAGGTCGGACTGTCTCTTCAACTGCTTCTGCAACATAAGTGATCTTATGACTTGAGCCCTACACTGGGCATTTCAGACCCAATGTAGTTTTGTCACATGGTGTGTGTGTGAAGCGGAATTGTGCAGACTAGGTGGCGGTCTTGATGTAAAAACAGTGGTAAGAAATACTTATATAGTGATTTTCAGGGAGTGAGCTGCCAGATGTAAGAAGATGGTAAAGTAGATAATGGATGCATGAAAGAATCCAACTTCCCCATTGCCTACTTGAAGTGTATACTGAGGATAACCTTAGCCCTATACTCAAGCCTTGGATGGGCATTAGATCAGGATTTGTTAATGATGCTCTTAGCATGCTTCCCTGGATTGCTACAGCCTTAGGTAAAGCTGATAGCTAATCGTCTCTCTCTGTATTATACGTCCTGTAAAGATATTACAGATCACATAACTTTATATTTATATGTAGTTCCTGATGCTTGAATTTCGTGATTAACCCCGAAAAGGCCGACTGGGCAAGATCACAGATAAGACTGCTTAAACAACTAGAAAGGACCCCAAATAGATGGGAACCAAAGTACAAAGAGGTCTAAGGGTGCCCAGGAGGGGAGCGAGGGCACCCAACAGGGAGACGCTCAAGTCTGCTGTGACCAATCTGGACGATCAAATTCTGGCCAGAAGGGAGCTGATGTCTTGTTCATGAGACAATGCCCTCAAGTATGAGAAGACATAATCTTCTCCTTAGGAGTATAAGACTCAATAAGTGGCAACATAAAGCAATGTCAAAAGTGGTCCAAGATTTGACAGATGGGTTACCATTAGTCTTTTCTTACTTAGGAACCATGGCGATGAATAGTAGTTTATTGCAACCAGTGACTAGATAGATACCCATGGAAGAGCGTGATTTTGTGTCATACACAAAGTACCATCTACTGTTGAAGACTGATCCCATCTTCACCAAAAGTTTTGCCATAGCTCGTTCGTGATCATTCAGAGGGTAGCAAATTTATGTGTAGTGTTAACTGTGCACATGGTCCTAATTTCTAATTTCACATGCACTTTGAGTTCTTCGAAGTACTAATCTTAAGGTCCAACATTTTTTTCTAGGTCTAATTGTAAAATTCGACTTTAGTTTATTACTAAAGGGTAATTTAGACATAAATTGCACTCTGGACTCTGGATCTCAAATGACTTATATTGTTTCATATTATTTTATTTTTAAAGTTCTTATCATCTTGGAAATAATTCATTTATAAAATGAGATCAAATCAGAGCTAAATTCTTCTGTCCTCTAAAAAGTGTAGGGACGATCCTCTACCATTGGATTATACCTACAGTTGCAAAGGAAACACATAAGGGTCCCTCGTTTAACCTTGCATTTGGACATTTTTGGTACATAAATGGTAGCAAATTCACACTGGACCACACTTATCTATCTCAGAGTTTCTGGATACATACGTACAATGTTTATGTCTCTATTTCCAATGGACAGGTCTGTCACTAGCAAGTTAAAACAAGTTGAAATATAGTTAAAACCCTAAAAAATATGCTTGAAAATTGCTATTCATACTTCCTAAATGCTATGCTAAGCATGTTGTATGTTTTCCAATTTTCATGAATATTATATTTTATAAGTACTTTATCTTTTATAGACCTGAACAATGACAAGAGGTGCCCAAGACATCCTTTGACAGAGATCAGACGAACGGTCTGACTATATAAGGCGTCAGCACCCAACTATAACTTGAAGCGATTTCAGGGCAAAGTCTGCTACTTATACAGGTTGTATCCAGAGCCTTTGGTCCATTTCGTCTGTTTCTGCTCCCCAGCAAATTGGCTCTGCCCCTTCATCTACACACTGCAAAGTTGCAATTTGGTTTCTCTAAAGCCAGATGGCTAGGCTATGGTGTTGCTGTAATGTCGCATACCCTCCTTCGGAGGTGAAAGACTTGGAGGTGGTAGATAGCTTAGTGGTGTTCGATCACAAATTGACCTCTGTCGAAGATTGTAGTCCTTTGCCACCACTCGAGGATAATAGAATACATGCAACCTCAAAAGGTGGGCGTTTGCATCATAGTTACCATGTTCATACCGAACACAGGCGAAATTCGGTTCGGAACGAATTTTCAAGGAAAACCGAACTTGTTCGCTAGGTTCGTTTGGAGGTCTAATTTTTTTTTTCCTTTTTTGGCAAAAAAGTTTGGTTTTGGATTTTTTTCACAAGGAGAGAATTTTTTTTTGCCATTTTTGGAAAGGGTCTGGGAAGAGTGTAGCAGCAAAAAACTTTGCATGTGCCATAACTTTCATTCTGTGGCTCAGTTTCTAGTGCCGTTTTCTCTAAAAGTGTATATTTTCTTGAGCTCTACGCATTGATGGCAATATTTTTCTTATTTTCATAAAATCCATTTTTGCACCTTTTTGGTACCAAGCAACTTCTTATTATTTAGAGACATTAATAATTTAATAGCAATATGTAGAGATTAATACTTAATAATAGTAATACTTGAATTTATTACCCGAATGTTTAAGTTACTTTAGTAACTAGTTACATAAATTTAATTATTTTAGGTTTAACTTTTAGTATATTATTAATAAGTATTTTAGTTTTTATAATTTTTTTTGGTAATTATTCATATTTTATATTTTTAAAAAATTTATAATTTTTTCGAGCCAAACCGAACCGAACCGAATTTTTACAAAATTCCGAACTTCCGAACTTTTTAACCTATCCGAACAACCCGAACTTTTCGAACATGGTAACTATGCCATTTTCTCCAAAAGTGTATATTTTCTCAAGCTCTACGCATTGATGGCAATATTTTTCTTATTTTCATAAAATCCATTTTTGCACCTTTTTGGACCAAGCAACTTCTTATTATTTAGAGACATTAATAATTTAATAGCAATATGTAGAGATTAATACTTAATAATAGTAATACTTGAATTTATTACCGAATGTTTAAGTTACTTTAGTAACTAGTTACATAAATTTAATTATTTTAGGTTTAACTTTTAGTATATTATTAATAAGTATTTTAGTTTTTATAATTTTTTTGGTAATTATTCATATTTTATATTTTTTAAAAATTTATAATTTTTTCAAGCCAAACCGAACCGAACCGAATTTTTACAAAATTCTGAACTTCTGAACTTTTTTCCCTATCCGAACAACTCGAACTTTTCGAACATGGTAACTATGATTTGCATGGAAGGCTGACATATGGTAATGCCATGGATACCAGATTTCAGGAAATCATGGTACATCTGGACCCATAACCGAATTTCATTGAAGGCTAGAGTGGAAGGAGGCTTTATTGCATGGGAGAAGCTTATGTGTGAAACATTAACTTTGAAGCACACTGACTATGTTCCTATGTTTTTCACATTATAAAAATCTACAGAACATCTTTTATGTCGTTGACGAGTATTCTTTTCTTCGTAAGTTGAAAACTTATATGTCAAGAAGATCTTTGTTCCTTACTGCCCTTACCAGCTAGTGGGATTGGAATTTCTTTTCATTCATTCAAAAATTAATCTTGCATTCAAAAATGTAAATTAATGATAGTTTCAGGAAAGCACACAAATTAAGGATGTGTATTGTTTAAGCTTAGTGCTAGTTGGGATGGGCTTTTTCTTTCACTAACACCATGTAGGCTATGCTAGAAATAGTGTCAAGTGACTAAAAACACGTTATAAAAGCTTATATGGAAATTGTATCTGGACAAAATTTAGGAGCAATAAGAGCGGATTAGGGAGAAAACAACCCAATGTTAGTATTCATTTAAAATATCAGTTACTGTTATTGTTATTATCAAGAGGTGAATAATCTTCTCCTTATCTTCCTCAATAAGCAGCTGCAATGTCAAAAGTAGTCCGAGATTTGGCAGATGAGCACCAGTGGTCATAGTCTTAAAAATAACAATGGCTAGAAAGTATTTTATTGTCTTGTGAATGGAGATCATGGAAACATTTCATGCCATAAAAATAAGATCTATGTTGAGTCTCATATCTCTTTTTGCCACAGATGTTGGGATGTAGGTAGAATTTATGGTAGGAATACCACATATCTAATATCTAATCAGATGAACTTTTTATGCCATTTACTATGTAAGGAAAAACTTTATTACTATCTATTGTAAGATGCGAAAAAAAATTATTACTATCTATTGCAAGATGCACTCTAGACTCTGGATCCCAAATGACTTATTTTGTTTCATATTATTTTATTTTTAAAGTTCTTATCATCTTGGAAACAATTCATTTATAAAATGAGATCAAATCAGAGCTAACTCTGTACGATAACACTTGTACGCTAGGTGGCTTAGAATGCAGTGAAGGGATAAAAATAGTTTTTTAGCTTAACCTTGATTTAGACATGTAGGAAACTTGCAGGAAGGAAGCAAATCCTGATTGAGGGCATTTTGTGGCCATTCTTAGTAAACCAAGGTGGCAATAGAGTTGCAGGATCATACAGATTTATTCTCTTTACCCTCTTCTGCCACTAGCAACTCACTACCTGAAAATAGGGCATACATATTATTTACCCCTATTTTTTGCATCCAACTGCCCGAAGCTTGCAAAACCTCTTCCAACCTCCTGTATGACATAACAAGGATCTTTAGCCAAAACAATCAAAGAGGGAAGAAGAGAGAGATCAGCGAAGGTCTGATATAAAGGCTTGAGCTGTAGGAAACTTGCAGGAAGGAAGCAAATCCTGATTGAGGGCATTTTGTGGCCATTCTCAGTAAACCAAGGTGGCAATAGAGTTGCAGGATCATACAGATTTATTCTCTTTACCCTCTTCTGCCACTAGCAACTCACTACCTGAAAATAGGGCATACATATTATTTACCCCTGTTTTTTGCATCCAACTGCCCGAAGCTTGCAAAACCTCTTCCAACCTCCTGTATGACATAACAAGGATCTTTAGCCAAAACAATCAAAGAGGGAAGAAGAGAGAGATCAGCGAAGGTCTGATATAAAGGCTTGAGCAAGCAGCTATAAATGAAGCATTTCTGGGCAGAGTCTGATACGAACATGTAATATAGAACCTTTGCTCCAAAATCTTTACCCACAACAAATTCCTGAAAATTCAGCGAATAAGCATTTTGAATATGGTTTTGGAAATCCATATCTGAAATGTGTGAAGTAATGGAATAACTTTTTGGATGTCAAACACATGGAGAAGGCGAGCCATTTCTTGCACAATGTCTACAAAGTTGCGTATTTCAATAGGATGCTAGTGTCCATAACCTCTTAAGTTGAGCATTTGCATGGAAGGCTGACATATGGTAATGCCATGGATACCAGATTTCAGGAAATCATGGTACATCTGGACCCATAACCGAATTTCATTGAAGGCTAGAGTGGAAGGAGGCTTTATTGCATGGGAGAAGCTTATGTGTGAAACATTAAATTTGAAGCACACTGAATATGTTCCTATGTTTTTCACATTATAAAAATCTACAGAACATCTTTTATGTCGTTGACGAGTATTCTTTTCTTTGTAAGCTGAAAACTTATATGTCAAGAAGATCATTGTTCCTTACTGCCCTTACCAGCTACTGGGATTGGAATTTCTTCTCATTCATTCAAAAATTAATCTTGCATTCAAAAATGTAAATTAATGATAGTTTCAGGATACTGGTTGCCAACCTAAAAAGCCTAGTGCTAGTTGGGATGGGCTTTTTCTTTCACTAACACCATGTGGGCTATGCTAGAAATAGTGTCAAGTGACTAAAAACACATTATAAAAGTTTATATGGAAATTGTATCTAGACAAAAGTTAGGAGCAATAAGAGCGGATTAGGGAGAAAACAACCCAATGTTAATATTCATTTAAAATATCAATTATTGTTATTATCGAAGTCAGATATATCTTGAATATTGTTTAATATTTCTAATACTTCTATACCCACTTTGTTCATCCCACCGTAGCTTGTTTTCTCACGAGCATTTGGTCAACACACTACAAGCAATGACATGTACAAAAAACATCAATTGCAATCCATTGTGCAAGTATATAACCAATATGTTTTCCATATGTTGGCATGTGAAGACATTTTTATTCAAAATAATTAAACAATTTTCGATATAAGCATCCTTGATGTAATCTACAACCCAAAAATGTATTACACCTTACAATTTTGCATATATGCACTGTTAAGGGTGCTAAGGGAGTCTATAACATCTTTTAGCTCACAGCAATTCTATGAAACCCCTTATTTTCCTACAATCATTTGATAATGCCACACATGCAACTTGAAGAAAAATTTGTGTTCAAATGATTTATTTTGGGCTTGAAAACTATCAAAATGATGTTAAATAATGAGCATATCCTACAATTGTATTAAGATTTGAATATCTACATCTAAAAAAGGAAGGCTCAAATGTAGTCCTGAGTCAAAAGTTATGCCTCCTTAAGTTATGTTGTCATGCTCCTACATCAGAAATGCAAACATGAGCATGCAAATGTGGGTTACATGCAAAACTTGCAAAGTACAAGTTAAATGAATGTTGGTTACATGTTAATTTTGTGGAACTTTTTTTCCTAAAATTATCGAGTCTAACATAAGATTTGCAAAATTCCAACAACATGATAAAAATGTATAATGACACCATTTTTGTGTTGGTATTACATCACCAAAATCAATACTAATTCCCATAACATTGTATAAAAACACACACAAAGTAATGTTTTTTTCCCAATACAATTAAAATACGGGATGAATCACACTGAATTACACCAAAGGCGTTTCTCTATGAGATAGATCCTCCTTGACACGAGCCAAAATCAATGGCGTAGATTGAAAAATTGTGCATGCATTGAAATCAAATGGTGGAAACTGGTCTGTAGACACCTCAATTTCACATCTATCCTAAATCAATTAATTCCCCTTCCTCATTTCCCACAAAAATACACTTCGAATTAATCAAATATAATTTCATTAATTATGCATTTAAAAATCTAAAAAATAACCCAATCCTCACCACATGTCATTATTCTCCATGTTTTTCTACTATTGAATTAAAAATTCAAATTCAAATCCTCACCCACCCTTCATAGTCCCCACTCACCTAATGAATCCTCCACTTATGAAGCTAAAAATATAATTCAAATCCTCACCCATTGCTTCGTGTTTAGCCCCCAGTTCTGATCTAATGCTATGCACTCGTACATTTATAGAAACACATGAACTCGCCATAAGTCTTGCCCATCATTACTGTCATGGGACCACTCAATCCGAATCTTGCCCATTTATTGTTCTTTTTTAACCTTACTATCATAATCTTAGCTTCACATTTGAAGTACAGAAGTCATGAAAATTACTTAAATTAGCTTCTAGGACATTTAATCACTCCCTCAGGCTCATAAATATAACCTCACCCCTCCCCTCTAAAGTGCTACACGTGAGCCCATAAGCTTTTGGAATGCCATATCTAAGTTCTTACATCCCGAATTCGAGAAAAGAACATCCTTATATCTCTTCCTAATGCCCAAGGTATTGAAAAGCCTCATGAAATGAAAAAATCCTTTTTCCATCTAGTGCTTACAGTAAGAGAATCGTTGGTTGCAGGAAGGTCTTGGTAACACCTGTCTTTTTAAGAAAAAACAACAAAATTACAGTTTTATTTTTTTATTTCACGTAATCAGGGCTCACATCCGTATGCTCTTTCCTCAGCCCATTCTGAGGTGATGTTATGGAATCAGAGAATGTGAGGCCACTTGGGTTCTATATATATATATATATATATTTTTAATTTTTAATTAGTAGCCTTACATTTCAATTTTCCTACGACAACACTTCTAGGTAACATTTTCACACTCTTCGTTCATTTTTTTTCTTTTTTGTGAAAATAATCATTATCATTATTTTGCAATCATGATTAATTGCAATAATTATTAAAATTTTATAAAAATAAAAAAAATCTATTCCAATTGTATTCGTGTATGCTCTTTTCTTGAACCTTCGAGCGATCTAGAAAATCAGAAATGATCACAGTTTTTTAGTTTCTTGTTCTAATATTGCAGGATCCTCCAACTTTGTTTTCCAACTGTCATTTTAATCATTATTTTCCTTTATCAAATTATTAATATTTGTTTGGTCATTGGTTGTGTATGCTCTTTTCCTATGCCTTCGAGTGATCTGGTAAATCAAAAATAGCCACGATCACTTTTCTAACATTTTGTTTGCAGGATAACTACTAATTTGTTTTCTATAGAACTGCATGTTGTTGGCAATATTGTCAAAAATAAAAACAATAAAAACAACAAAAATCCCGCATAAATATACCACCATTCAAAGAAAATTGCTGAAACCAAGGAAAAAAAGTTCACTCAGATACGTAATTATTTTCTACTAGTGATTTATTTCAAGTTGGAAAGAACACTATGCGTTTAATCATTTTATCATTTTGTTTTTGCACATAGACAAGGTGGATTTCATCACCACCATAGCTACACTGGTGACATGGAATTGACTACCATGCACCAATAACATTTACATCTGCATTGCACTTAGAGACCTAGTCTCATCACAGCATTTTGTATTTACTTCATCCGCTGCTCTTCACTTATAGGTAATGTTTTCGTGCAGCGCATCCAAGTCACGCTTAAATAGCTGTAACAACGAATCCTGGGCATTGTCCCTGTAAATCTTCAGGGGAGTTATAAGGACACCATACACATTCATCCCCCCATCACCTTCCACCTTTTCACAAAATCTATTCTTAGACGTGGTGATTCACTCCGAAGTAGGTAAGTAAGAATTAGTGAGTCTCCTCCAGTACTCTAAGGGTTCCCTGTACCAATTATGTCCCCATATAGAATTAGGTATATCAGGACTAGTGTATATCAGAGGATGTATCTTTTTGGAGTAATAAGAGACTACATTTGTCATTCCACAGACATACTTTTATGATTGCATGAAACAAATGATCATTCCTGAAGGATCTACCTCTTAATCCTAAACAATTGAATCCACACGATTGCTTGCTGTTTGAAAACAAAATAGTTTAGCATTGCTTTATCATAAAACTTGGTTGATATCAATGTGTTCATTGTAAAAGTTCAAACCCTAGTTATGTTCCACAAAAAAAAAACAATTCTCGACCAATTCAATACCAAGCGAAAGCATCTAAACAATCCAACAACGTAGAGCAAAACATCACACCAATTTCATTAGCTCGCTTTAGCCAATAATACATCTATCATAGCTTGTCTTCAGCTATATCCAATAGATATTGAGTGACTTGCGTTCACTCGTTATCTCATCAATTGTCAGAACATCAGGTTTATAGCTTGTTTCAAGCTATATAAAAATGACATTGGGTGACTTGTTTGAGTTCACTCATTATTTCATCAGCTGTCGAGTTTAACAAAATCCCATCCAACACAAATCCCTTCAAAGCTCACTTTGAGTTCACAACTGTGTTGAGTCACTTATTTGAGTTACTCTTCCTATAAAAAATCTAGGAGCTTGTTTAAGCCAAACCAATCAACATATTCATCATAGCTTGTTTGAGCTATATCCCACTTATATTGAGTACCTTGTTTGAGTGTACTCCTTACATTTTCGTCTGCTAAACTTGTTTAATCCAAACCAATCAACATATTCGTCATAGCTTGTTTGAGTTATATCCCACTTGTATCCCGAGTAGCTTGTTTGAGCTTACTCCTTATAGCCTTGTTAAAATTTGATTGAGCGAAATCAAAGATCATAATCAATAGGTTGAGTTCTTCATCGCACATTTCTTCATTTTCCCTCTCTTTCAAACATGATGAATTCACGAAAAATTTCACACAATGAGCTATTAGAACAAATTAATAAGATGAAAACACAACTCTCTCATATGGCTACCCAAATCAGTGAACGATCACCCAAAAATCCAATCATACAACCTAATGAAGACATCACTTCACGTAAAGTCGAACGTCAGTTTACGCCCCTTGGAGAAACTCTCTCTAGTGTTTTTCATCAACTAAAAGAGGCTAAACTGATAAGATATCCAATTACAAAACCCTTTGTCGAAGGGGAATCTAAGCCATGTTGGTACAAACCTAACACATACTATGATTTTCATCGCATTGATGGTCATCACACAGATAAATGTGTGTGATTTAAGAATTACGTCCAAGACTTAATTGACGACGATGTCATCTCTGTAGAGCTTGATGAAAATGCTCTTGCAACCAATGACACATCCAATACCACAACTTTCAATGAAGATTTGAATACTGTCAAAACTCCTATACATACTAAAATTCCACAAGATCACGATGACAAAGGTCAAGAATCTCTAATTCCAAACCAATCCATATCTTCTTCAAATTTTCTTCCATTCAGTTCAAACATACATTGAACTGTTTTATTTCAAGACAACAAACATTCTTCCAACATCTACATGAGCACTTGAACTTATTTCAAGACTCTCTTTCAACCCAAACATACATTGAACCTATTTTGGACAACAATATTCTTCCAACATCTACTGAGCACTTGAACTTATTTCAAGACTCTGTTTCAACCCAAACATACATTGAACCTGTTTTGGGCAACAACATTCTTCCAACATCTACTGAGCACTTGAACTTATTTCAAGACTTTCTTTCAACCCAAACATATATTGAACCTCGACAACATTCAACATCTAACGAGACCTTGATCTCCAAGACTCCCTTTCAAACCTTGATATTAATATAGACACTACAGAAGAGGTTCCATCAATAGGTACCATTAAGTTTGATTCTATTATTCCAATATTGGCTCTTATGCGTAACATCTCTAGCCTTGTTGTCGAAACACAACCACATCGAGTTTGGACACTTGTGACAATGCAACCTGTCATGTCCATTATGCTTTCAACAATCGATCTTGCAGGCATCTCATCACTAATTATTCTCACCTGTCAAGACTTCTACGTGCATACATTCTACGAGGTACTTATACCCAGGAATATCTTTACACAACCTTTTCCATCTTTAATCATGAATCTATCCTCAAAACAATCAATTAATGGACAAATAGAAGCAACAAACCAAATAACACAAACCATCATTGTCAACACACATGGAAGCTATTGGCTTAACCAAATCTATCCCACTCTTTGGGCTTACCACACATCTTATCACACACCTACTGGAGCCACTCCCTTCTCCTTTGTTTATGGTTGGGAAGCTATTTTACATGTCAAGGTTGAATTTCCATCCTTCAGAATATCCCTCAAAGATGTAATCAATCAAGATTATTATCAACACTCACGCCTTAATGAACTCGAGCTTCTTGATGAAAAACAACTTAATGCCCTAGATCATCTTCCATTCTATCAAAATCGGCTATGGCGTAGCTACCATAAAAAATTCAAACCTAGAAAATTTAAGGTCAATGATCTCATTCTCAAAGAAAATCGAAAGAACACACCCAAAGAACGAGACAGAAAAAAAACTTTGAGCCCAACGAAATCATAGATAGTTTTGGGTTTGGAGCTTATAAATTGGCCATTGACACAGGCCAAGATCTTGATGAACTAATGAATGCAGTTCATTTAAATAAATTTTATCTTGAGATGTTCACTATTCTAGGAAACAACAAAGTGTACATTGTTCCTTTTGTCTTGCTTATTTCTGAATAATTTAAATTTATTCATTTCCATTGGCAGATATTTTCTTTATCAAAATCACATCTTCATATTTATCATCATGAGACAAGTGCTAGTATAAATCCTATTAAGTTTGTGAGCATCATACTTCTTCCATTTTCAGTCGCTTTCATCTATGGTCATACCTAGAAGCTTATTGATGGTAATATATTCCCTTCAAATACATTCTCTCTTTCATAACAAAGCTCTAAACTTCGTTACCCAGTTCGTTTGGTCGTCCATCTCAGTCTTCGGTGTTGAACCCTCGCGTCCTACTAGTCGTGTGGGGCTGAGATTGGGGGCAGATGTTCTTCCCAAATACAAAGCACTATTGTAAAAAAATCCATCAATTCAATAACTTATGAATAATTCATTGTCACATCTTTCGTCCTTCATAGTCTTTGGTGTTGAGCCCACACTTCTTACTGGTAGTGTAAGACTGGGAATGGAGGAAGGTGCCCTTACTCGTCTATGTTTTGTCTTCGGTGATAAACCCTTGCCTCTTACAAGTGGCATGGGGCAAAGCGTAGGGGTCATTCTCATAAAAGCATAAAAACATTGCAAAATATTAAAAAAAAAAAACAAAACAAAACAAAAAAAAGACAAAAAGGGAATTCACTCGCCTATATTTTACCTTCGGTGATGAGCCCTTGCTTCTCACTAGTAGCATGGGGCAAGGCATAGGGAGTCATTTCAAAAATACAAAATCTTACAGTGCTTACAAATTATAGAATCCCCAAACACGTAATTTAGATGCCTAAGTGAAGAGAGAACTATCCCTTAACCTCATATCTTATCAATCAGCAGGCCACATAACTGTCTAAGTCTAGCATGTGACTCATAAAGTGAAAGCCATTTTTGAAACTGGTTCAGTACCATTATGAAGAATGGAGTCACAATTTCCCAAAGGGATTGTTGTTAGCATTTGTCTCTATATTCATTATCTACCTCCTACGTCCTTCTTGATTCTTAGTGATGAGCCCACACATCTTACTAGTTGTGTGGAGTCAAGAATGGAGCTGGAATTCTTTTCATCATATCATCACCACCATATCTTGCCAATGGAAAGAGAATTTGTGTTATTCTGAGCATAAGTTACAACACGAAACACTATACATACGGATAATATCCATGTTTATCGTCTCTCAAACATAAGTCTGCACTCTGGTCCATAAATTGCCAATCACAGTGTAAAAATCTACAAACATTTGAAAATCGTCAAAAATATAAAAACAATGTAAAAATCTAAAAACATTTGAAAATCATAAAAAATCCAAAAATAGTGTAAAAATCCAAAAATCCAAAAACATTTGAAAATCGTCAAAAATCCAAAAACAATGTAAAAATCCAAAAATCCAAAAACATTTGAAAATCGTCAAAAATCTAAAAACATAGTAAAAATCTAAAAACATTTGAAAATTGTCAAAAACCCAAAAACATTAGAAACAATCGTCCAAAATCCAACAAAAAAATTAGAACTCGTTAAAAATCTAAAAACATTAGAAACACTCATCAAAAATCTAAAAACATTACACAGAATCGTCAAAAATCTAAAACCATTAAAAATCTAAAAACATTTGAAAATCGTCAAAAAAGTCAAAAATCCAAAACCATTCTAAAAACAGTGTAAAAAATCGTCAAAAATATTTGAAAATCGTTAAAAATCAAAAAGCATTAGAAATATATATATATATATATATATATTATATATATATATAATATAAATATATAATAAACAAAATCAAAAAATCACAAAATCAAAAAACTCTAAAATAACCAACACAATTTAACCTTTGAACTATTATCCCCAACGAATGATCCAATCACCTTATGACTACCAAATTCAAACCACTTCTCCTCGCGTGAATCCTCGCTTGGGGAAAATTCCTGGCTCTCATTGTTTCCTTGTTTGAGGACAATGACCCAATACTTTACTATGTCCTCGTACCCCTGCTTGGGGGCACATCCAATCAATCCTCACTGTGGAACACGTTAGGGACATGTTTATTGGTTCTTGTGTTGTATTATTAGTTGTAAATTATTAATTGTTTTCTTGCATCTTGATATATTATAGGGGCATCTTGATTTTATGTATCCTGGTGTTCTCTCTAATATTCTTACGTTATCTGATTGCATGTTGTACTGGGGCATCATACTTTCTTGATGGCCTCTGTCTATGCTCTCTTCCATTTGCATATCGTACTGGGGCATCAAACCTTTTTGATGGCCCCTATCTATGCTATCACGCATATTACAGTCTAGTCATCCTGATCTTTTATATCACGATGCATCTTGTTATGTGCTATATTAAAATTAAGATGTTTTTCATCACGTGAGTATCTTCCTGCATGATCAACATCTTACTTTGCACCCCATCCATTCACCCATACTAATACATTCCCCAGTTTGGGAATCCTACTTGATCATCGTTGCAGTTTGCGAATCCTACTTGATGATCTTTCTCAAGTAGCATTCTTTATCCAGCAGCTCCTCCCCCCCACCATGCTCACCATGTATTTGATCCATTCATCCTCACTCCTCATTTTTACTCCTCTGCCACTTATCCCCATATTACCCTTCTCACCATTCCTATCCCCTCTCACCCATTTGTATTCTTTCCTTTCACCCTTTTGCTTCCCGCTTGACAATCTTACTTAATAACCCCTTCTATATGGAATCCTCAGTGGAGGTTTACCCTCTCCCTAAGATCTTCCCATTGTAGAAGCTTCTTCACCACCTCCCCTCTCATCAAACAACAATCACCACCAAACACATCTTCCCATTCCACCTCTTCTGCTTCCCATTCTCACATCATTACTCTCACCACGCAGGCATCCCAATTAAGGATTCCCCTCACACTCTCCGCCCTCCACTACATATATTCCTTCATCCATTCATGTTACACTCCTTTGTTTCCTTTTTTTCTTATTATCACCTCATCTCATATCATATACCACTCAGGCATACCTCACTCACTCTTTTCTCATCCTTCCCCAAATCCATCTTATGCCTGGTCATCCTACTTACACGCTTTCGTAGTATGGTAAATTCACTTGAGGGTTCCCCTTCAGTCCATTTTGTCATACCCTATTCCCACCAACTCTAACATCATCCTTCTTCTTCCTCAGCTTGGTGATCTTACTTAACCATTCCGGCCGCATGACAATCTTACTTAAGACTTCCACTTAAGGTTGATCTGCCCTATGGCCTTCCCCCATCCCATCATATTTCCCCCATCTTATTTCTCCCACCTCTCGTCGCGATCATCTTCTTCAACCTACCATTCCACCCCTGTCCCCAATATCATCTTGTCTTTCTCCTTGCATATCATCCCTGTCGGTTGGGTGATCCTACGAAACCTCTCCAGCAGCATGATGATCTTACTTAAGAGATTCTCTTAAGCATGACATGTCATCTTACACTCGCCCATCACTCTACAATCTCACCATCCATCTTTCCTCTTCATTCCCCATCATCACATCTTTTTACCACCACTATCACCCTCCTCTGCTTGGCAATCTTACTTAACCACTCACCCGGCATGGCGATCTCACTTAAGAGTCCCTCTTAAGGATGATCTGTCTCCTTGCCTTTCCCCATCACTACACACCCTTCACCCTTCATTTTTTCTTGGCATTCCCCATTATCACATCCTTTCACCTCCTTTTCGATTCTCACAAACACCACTTCTCGCTTGACCACTTGTCATCTCCAGTTTCACTCACATGGCAATCTTACTTAACCACTTCCGTCACATGACAATCTTATGTCAGGGTCCTCCCTACACTTAACTTGTCATCGTGAACTTCTCCCCCGCCTCATTCTTCGTTCACTTTGTTGATTGCTTCTTCCACCTGATATCTCCTACTACCCACTTTTTCCTCCTACTATTATCCTTTCTTCACATATCCTCTTACAACATACATCTAATCTCTTCCACCTACAATCACATTCTTTTCCCCCATTTTCCCCTTCTTGATCCATCATCCTTCATACCGTTTCTTCCCATTATTTTCATGTCTTGGTTCTTCATCCTCACCTTCATTCATCCTCATCACCTGCATCCTCTCCTCACTTTCACCTAGTCCCAACTCATCCCTCCCATTTTCTTTACTCTTTCCACTTCATCTTCTCAAATTCCCCCCACATTTCTACCCACACACGCATTCGCCATTATTGTTAACACTCCTATATCATTCTTTCATCATCATCTTCTCTTCCCGCGCTAATAATTGTAAACGGGTTTTCCCTAAAAATCATCAATCCTCATTCCGCACGACCTCATTCACTCCCTTGGACCTTCTAGAGTTTCCCTTCATTCCTTCCCTCCTCTAAGCCCACCACTCATTGTAAAAGGTTTTCCCTAACGTCCCTTTGTTGGCGTTACCCTTTCCAATCCTCATTAGCTTTCTCCTTTTCTTCATTTTTTCTCTCACCCTTCCCCACCACTCATTGTAAAGGGGATTTCCCTAACGTCCCCTCATTGGCATTGCTTCTTCTCTCCCCCATTCTCTTTTCTCTCCTATTCTTTTCCCTCAATCCCACCCTTTCTTGTCGCTTCTTACCCATCTCTCCATCTCCTCTTTTCCCTCTTCAATATCTTTACTGTCTTCATCATACATCCTTTTTCTATTTTCTCGTCATCCTAGTATCCTCATTTCATGCATCTCCGCATCTTTTCCAATCGATGTCATTCCTCCCCTCTTTCTTCTCTGAACATTCCTTATACCGTTCCCTTTCCACTTATTACCCCCTTTCTGTATTCCCTTCCTTCTACATCATTTTCTTTGTTATCCTCTTCTCTCTCCCACCCCTCATCTTATTTCCCTTCCCCTGTATCATCTTCTTCCCCTTTTTCCATCACGTTTCCTCCTTACTTCCCCATCGATAACCTGGTTGTTCAGCGTTGTCCTGTCTTTTTTATCATACCACCCTCCACATGCATCTCCATACGGTCTGTTCCATATTCTTTTCCTTGGTCTTCCTCGCAATGACATGATTCCTTCAATCTTCTCCTTGTATTCATTCTATCTTCCTTTCCTCTCCCCTAATTTTCACGTTTCTTCTGACCACTTCTCCTTTTCTCTACCACCCCTACCTTTTCGTTCATTCTGTATCTGTTTCTCTTCTTTTCTCTCCTCTTTTTCACACTTTCCTCACCCCTCATAGTTTCTTTTTTTCTCCGTTCTACTTCTTCTTTCGTCCTCTTTCCATTTTCCTCCATTTCACCCCCTACTCCCACCTCGTTTTCTCCTTCTTATTTATCCTTTCCCGTTTCCTACTTTTCTCAGCTCTATCATTTATTTCACTTTCACGCATCCCTCTTTACTATCTCTGTTGCTTCCTTCATTTTGCACATCTCTCTCTTTCATCCCTTCACCCTCTCCTCTGTCATTCTCCTATTTTTTCCTTGTTTGTCCTTCATCATTCCCTTCTTCCCCTATCATCCCTCTCTCTTATTTCTACCTCTTTCATTCCTTTTTTTTTCCCCTCCCCTATCTCCCTTACTCTTCTCGTAATCAACCCCCAATCCTATCCATTCCCTTTTCTCTTTCCCACACACCCTCACACCTAGCATTCAAGGTTGATTGAATCCTTTCTCCATTTGCGTCGTGCGGTCATTCCAGTCTCTTCCACTCCATTATCGTCCTCTTCTCCGCATAATCCATTTCCCTTCTTTTCGAGAGATCTGTCGTATATTCCATTCTTTTCAGTTCTCTCAATGGGGCATCACCACATCTATCCATAATCACATCTTCTCATGACATTTTTGTCTTGGAGGATACTATGACATCCATCACTCACCACTTTCTATTCTCCCCAACAAACATTCACTCTACCTTTTGCTTAAGAAAAGTAGATTGAATTCTTCCCCCATCCCGTCTACTTTCTTTGAAAGGACACTACTTTCATAGTACCCTTCCAAAGAGGGGCAAATGTAGACACCTCAATTTCACATCTATCATAAATCAATTAATTCCCCTTCCTCATTTCCCACAAAAATACACTTCGAATTAATCAAATATAATTTGATTAATTATCCATTTCAAAATCCAAAAAATAACCCAATTCTCACCACATGTCATTATTCTTCATGTTTTTCTACTATTGAATTAAAAATTCAAATTCAAATCCTCACCCACCCTTTGTGGTCCCCACTCACCTAAAATCCTTTAGTTATGAATTAAAAATATAATTCAAATCCTCACCCATTCTTCGTGGCCCCTACTCATCTAATCTTGCCTACATTTTCAAACCACTCACATAATCTTGTCCACATTTTCAAACCACTCATTTAATCTTGCCCACATTTTCAAACCATGATTACTTAAATTAATCTAAGTTAATCACTCCCTCAAGCTATAAATACAACCTTACCCCTCCCCTCTAAACACATGGAAAATAAGTTTGAATGTCATATCTAAGTTCTTACATTTTTTGAGTAAAGAACATCCTTTTACCTCGTCCTGATGCCCAAATAGCGTCATAATCCTTTTTCCCATTTGGTGCAAAGTAAGAGGATCGTTGTTGCAGGAAGGTCTTGCTCTGTCTTTAAGAAAAGCACCTACATATCACACAATCAGGGCTCAATCCAAGTTTCCTAGCCCATTCCGAGGTTTGCTACGAAACACGAAGGAGGAGGTATGATTATTGGTATTTTACTTCCTTGTCAGTAGTGTATTTTTCCAAGCTTACATGGTCTACAACAAGGCGATGGTGGCAGGACGTCGTACCAATGATGGAGTCTTCTGTGCGCCTGCAGACTACCTAGAATGGACTGTCTGGTACCTCGAGAATGGCACTGCAAAAGTTACAATGCACGTGGCATAGGTGCTCAGAATGAGAAGAAGAAAAATCAATACAGCTAGACATTATGCCCGAATGAAGCATCTTCTAATCCTCAATCTTCTTCTTCTTCTGCATACAACAAACAAAACAATGACAAGCAATAGTTTCCTCTCAAAGACCATTGAATACAAACCCCGTCATCACCATAGAATCTCCTCAAACTCATCTAATTTCCAAATCGTAGGGAACAAACTAAATACCAGTAATACCCAGTCTTACGTCTACTGGATACATAAATCATTAAAACAGTAATACCCAGTCTTACGCATATTGTGGGGTTTATTATGAAGAACAAAGATATAGAATTTATGCTAGAGGCAAGGATTTTGGTGTAAAAGAAGAGCTGATAGAGACTGAGGACTCGGAATGAAGAATAACTTTGACGGTAGGCTAAGGGAGGAGACAAAGAGAGCTCAACTTGATTTTTTTATTTCCTACAAGTTTAGGAGAGGTGAGTTGTGGTACAGGCAATGATTGTCAATAATAACTTTGTTTCCACATTCACACTTTTCACCAACGACTTGCATGATGGTGCAACTTGTTCCAGGCAGAACGTGTCGTTTGTTACTGGGATATGACAATTAATACAATTTTCTTTTGTAATGTCTGAAATTGTTTAAATGATAGCATAATAATTAACGTTTAAATTGTACGTCCTTATCCTATCTTGTGGTTTCCCCAAAATCCAATCTAGAAGGTACAAAAACCTACAAAATTACTATATGTTTTCCTGAAACAAAGACCGATTACAATATATATGCCCTGAAAGCTTTAGATCCTTGCTGAAATCCTGAAAATTAGTAAGTACTAACCAGATTGGATTTTGAAAAACTACCTTCTAGATTATAAATGTTGGAGCTATGGGACCACTTCCATCAAGTATATAGTGAACCTAATTTCTTATATTTACGAAAATAAATTTAAAGTATGATAAATAATAAAAGTATAAAGAAATAATAATAAAAGTACAAAGAAATAAGATTTCTTTTATTATTTCTTTATAGTTTTATTATTATTTCTTTATAAAAAATTTATTTCTTATACTTAACATTTATTTTAGTAAATATGGCCCCTTCCCCTTCTCAAAAGCATAACTCTAGAAACATGTATGCATTATAACATGTATGCATTTTAGGTTCGGGAAATACCAAACCAAGAAAAATAAAAGGCGTACGTGTTATTTAAAAATGTGTACGCGTTTTACCTATTTTCATATTTATGTCTTCTTTTTGGCCCCCTCAGATTGGTGCACTTAGCCTCCATTGATGTAGATGATGATCAGCTTCAACACAAAGTCCTTCTTTTTAAAAATTAAAAATTCATATTTTTTACTAATTTATGGATTGATACTAGTCTTGTTAATGGTACAATTGGCACAATCTTTTAAATTGTCTTCTACAGTTCCTCAACACCACCTTCTTTACTTGCATTTATTGTTGTCAAATTTGACCGATATATTGGCCCTCCTTAGGATCAACACAATCCTTCCCACGTTCCAATCCCACTCATTACGAGGGGATGTCGCACACAAGTGCAACAAAAATGGATTGGGCTTTATCTATCCACAAGTCTCAAAGCCTTATTATGCAAAAAGCCACTATTGACATTGGCAACACCGCAAAACCAAGAATTACTTTCACAACGATTTCTAGAATCCCTTCCCTTATGGACATTTGTATCTCCCCACCTTTCTCTTTTGATCATTAATCCAATATGTACAGAACACCTCTACTGTAGTTGCTCAAAATTGAAGAACGCCTATAGTCCCTTCCTCCCTTCTGTCCATCTTAATCCCCATCTCAATTTTCTTTCCCCAAATTTTTTTCCATCATTTCTCCTCTCCCTTTGGTGCTACCTACTCCATTGTTTTGTTTCTCCCCTTCCTTGTGTTCATTTCTATTTGCCTCTCTCGTAATATATTGTCCATATTTCTTAAAGCATATTCAATATATATTAATTGAAAAGTACAATGACATTCCAAACACTTTAGTTCAATCGATATTGATTTTATATTAGTTTGAAAACAACATTTAAGCATCCATGTTGTCTCCAACACTTCATTTCATAAGATAATTGTTAGGAATATTATATTGTTTACATTGGTGAATGTTTTAATGTAATATATATTATCATGGAGATAATATATATGGGTGAATAAATAAAATGTAATATTATTAAATATGAGAAAATATATCTCATATTAATAATATAGGTTTTATATATTAGTTGTGAGTTTGTTGTATAAACAAGTCACATTGGTATTTTTAGGATTAGTTGAGTGTGTTGAGATAACTAAGGGATTGAGAGAGATTAGTGGAAGGTTAAGAGATATGTGGGATAAAGGACGAATCCTATTTAATAGGAGATTATATGTGTATTTATACCTCTCAATGTAAATGAAGACATATCCCAGATGAATTGAAAATTATTCTAATATTATTTTATTCAGTGTTTTTATTGTGCAAGATTATTTCCAATAATCTGTACCAACTTCAAGATCTGGTATCAGAGCAGGGATTCCAGGATGAGATTCTTTGAATAAAACTTTCTCATCACAATGTCCATGGCCTGGTAAGGTGGATATACTGATTCCATCATCCTGCATATTGGATCATTCTGCCTACGAACTAAATTGTTCTGCGTGCACATTGCATAGTTGTTCGTGCGTATTGCATCATTCTTCTTCCTATGTATCCTATCGATCGGCCTATGTATTGTATTACTGTTTTGGTAACTCTACATTTTTTTATTTATTTTTTGCCATTTTTTGACATACTGAAAAAAAAAACACAAGAATAAAAATAAAATTTTCCATTTTTGGAAAGGGTCCAGAAAGATGTCAGACTTAGAACTTGGAAGTGTCATATCTTTCACCTCGTAACTCAGATTGAGGTGATTTTTTTTTGAAAATGTATGTTCTTTCAAGATCTTTGCATTGATCATATGATTTTTGTTGCGCATTGAAAATAAAATTTTACTTTATTGTAAGGGTGCATTTTCGACTGAGTTCGACACCCATAATGGAAATCCCATTACAAAAATTCAATGGCAAATAATTTCACACATGTCAAGTGCGAACTCAATTACTTTTGATCAATAAAGACTTGTGGGAAATTGTTGAAGTTAATATTTCAAAGCCAACTGATGTTGATGAAGCAACCAAATGGGAACGCAAGGATAGGAAAGCAATAGCAATTATTGGTCTTGGATTGTATGATGCTTGCTTGCATCATATTGATTTATCAAATAGTTTGAATTTCATATGGACTACTTTGAACAAGCTATTTGGATTTGAAATAGGGAGCGCAGTGGTGACACTCAAGCAAAAACTATTTAGGCTCAAGATGGAAGAAGGTGAGAGTATGGTTGATCACATAAGTAAATTTCATTCTATTTCAAATCAACTAGCTGGAATAAAAATTGATGTGGGAGATGATGATGCAAAAGCAGTATTATTAAATAGTATGCCACCCAATTATTCTAACACTGTGTTTACTTTGAGTAAAGTGAATCCTAGTTTAGAAGATTTGATTTCATCTCTTGTGGAGGAAGAAAATAGAACAAATAAGAATATTGTTTCAAAAGAAACAACAATATTTGGTAAAAATAGGTCATATGATAAAGGAAGATTCAAGAAAGGATCCAACTCTAGATATACAAAGAAACATAACACTTGCTACTATTGCGAACAATTTGGACACCTTTCCATAAACTGCATGAAAAGAGCAAGAGAATTACTTGATGGAAAAATAAGTGAAAATGCCATGATTGCCGATGAAGAAGAGGATGATAATAAGGAAGAACCAGAGGGTGATTTCAGTGGTTATGATTCTAAAGACTTCCTTCTTTAGATAGCTTTCAGATGGAGGTAGGAGGAAAAGGAGGAGGAGGTAGATCAACATATCTTGTTAGTCACCAACAAAGAGACTGCTTCAAATGTATTGGTGACCAATTTATTTCAGTTGTGTGTTTGATTCCATTATTGTGTGTTTTGTAATAAGAACATAAGGAAATTCTTGTTCAATTGTAATTTCCTTTTATGTAATGTTGTAATAGAAAGAAGAAAACACAAGTACAAAGTCGGCATCATGATATTTGAAGGGGATGAATAGAGGTTCATGAACATGGGTTCTTACCTTGGACTGAGGTCCATATGTGTACCAAGATCATGAGCAAACGGGGGTGTGCAACCTGCATAGAAAGTGTAACTATTATTTTCTATATTGTTCACATTAGGGGAGTGTAGGGGAAGTAATAATGTAAACAATAGGGGAGTGAATGTTAGAAATATTATATTGTTTACATTGGTGAATGTTTTAATGTAATATATATTATCATGGAGATGATATATATGGGTGAATAAATAAAATGTAATATTACTAAATATGAGAAAATATATCTCATATTAATAATATAGGTTTTATATATTAGTTGTGAGTTTGTTGTATAAACAACTCACGTTGGTATTTTTAGGATTAGTTGAGTGTGTTGATATAACTAAGGGATTGAGAGAGATTAGTGGAAGGTTGAGAGATATGTGGGATAAAGGATGACTCCTATTTAATAGGAGATCATATGTGTATTTATACCTCTCAATGTAAATGAAGACATATCCCCAATGAAATGAAAATTATTCTAATATTATTTTATTTGGTGTTTTTATTGTGCAAGATTATTTCCAATAATGTGTACCAACTTCAAGAATAATGATTTTTTACTTTTTTACAAACAAGAGACTAACATCCATTCCATATTTACTTTTACATGTTCAATTTTTTTTTTTGTTTTCTTCAAATTATTTCTATTTGTTTTCTATGGTCTATTTAATTGTTGCTTATTTAGTAGTGCACTTACGAGACTTAAAACATTAACGATTATTACATTAGATAATCGTCTTTCACAACACTTGACACATTCGCCATTCTTATAATACATACTCAAATTTTATTGTTTACAAAAGCCAATAGTTAAATATGCTACATAATGGGATAAATTATTTCATGTTTAATATTTAGTTTTTAATCTTGGGTGTCGTTGGATTATAAAAAATGCCTATTTTTATAAATTAAGTTACGACCACTAATATGTAATTACTTTAATTATTACAATTACCTACCTCATTACCGCACCATCTCTTCATCACATCAGGTGTTACTTTAATAATTTTCCTCTTACCTTTATATAAATTTATATTATGCTGAAACTTTCATATTTTACTTTGTATCACAGTTTCCTTCGTGAGCTCCTTCTACTTCTTCTTCTATTATGTTCCTTCATGTACATTTCTTACATCATATCCCTCCCTACCCCTTTTCAGTTCCTCTATTTTCTTCCTTTCCCTACTTTTCTTACAATATCTCCATCCCCCTTTTGGCATTCACATAATCCAACCCGCATGCGATTGCTAGTATGTAACAATCATGATGTCTTATTGCACTTCTCTAGAAACTTTATTGTGAATTCGTCATGAATAAGGATCCTAATTACTTTGAAACGATAGGGTTCTATGGTCGGGCAGGGATCTACCTAGGATAGAAAGGATACTCGTAAGGAAGTAATATGCATGTAATACACTCGTAATGATTTGTGTACTCTTATTGCGAACCCTAAATTGCGAACAAAAATGTTTTAATAGGAATTGACACCTCCAAGAGGAAATTGAAACAATTATTCAAAATGGGTATGTTGATGCTCTCAAACATGCAAGAAACATTTATCAATAGTAATTTAAAATATTTGCAAAGTAATCTTCTCAAATATTTGGTATAGGAAGACCATAAATTTCATCACAACGTGAAGGCTCGAACTATCTCAGGTCTCGTCTAGAAATTTTTCATTTTGTGAAGTTTTTAATTTTAGATGATGTAGATCAAGTGGAATAATTAGATGATTTCCTCATTACGGATATTGAGCAGAATAATTCTAGTAGTTTGATTAGTGTGAAAACTTAGGATGAGCGAGTCCTGTTATCCAAAATAAGCCCCTTGCTTATTTTTGGCTAACTTCTTTTCATTCCTTCCTTCCTTGTGCCTCAGTCGAATTTTTCCACTTTTTAGGCACTCAAAATTTTCTGGAAATGGCTTCATCAGATAGAGAATTTCCTCACCTTTCCAGCAAGGTAAAATTTTCCTTCTAAATCCTTGTAATTCTCAAGTTATGGCTCGACGGAGTTTTTGAGGGAAATTTTCCCTAGGAAGGTCCGCAGACCAATAAAAATGCGCCATGTGGCGGCGGGATGGTGGGGAGCGGAGGGAAGTTAGAAATTTTTACTGGCGGAGTAGCAAAGGGTGCAAAAGAAAAACAAATTCCCAAAGGCCCGCGAGCGAATGAGAACGCACCACGTGGCGTCGAGGGTTGGACCGGCGGGGGGAAAGTTAGAAAATTTCCAAGTTCTCGGTGAGGGGCAAAAAGAAAAATTTTGGCCCGAAGGCCCGCAAGCAAATAGAAAAGCGACACGTGTCCATAGACCGGTGGGAGGTGGAGGCGCAGGAGGAATTTAACAATTTTGCCAAAGTGTGGCAAATGGCGCAATAAAACTCCGCCCTCTGATGGCCCGCGCCAATCGAAACATGCCGCATGTCCATGTGGGCGACGAAAGTCAAATAGGGTCGGTAGCGCGAAAGGAAATGTTTGGAGTTCAGGCCCGCGTCAAATTGGAGGATGCCACATCGCATCGGAGTGGCGGGGCAGCGGAGCGATTTTGGAAATTTTTCTAAAATGCAAAAAGGGCGTAAAAAGGTCAACTAAATCCGTGGACCAATCAAAATGTTCCACGTGGCAGTGGAGTGGTGGGGGGTGGAACTTTTGGGGAAATTTTCCCAAATTCAAAAAAGAGGGAAAATTCTTGGGTTTCGGCCTGCTAACCCGATTTTCGCCCTGTTTTGCCCTAAATCTTCAGAGGGGCATATCTTTCGATCTAGAGCTCAGTTTTTCTCGATTTTGGTGTCATTGGAAGTCTATTGAAGTCCTCTACATGATGGAATATTAAATTTTGTTTTTTGGTGGAGTTTGGTGAGAGAAAAATTAGAAAACGCCTATGGCATGGGGAAAATAGCAGAACTGACATTCAACCACCATTTTTAATGCAATATGGCTTCCATTCTTCTCCAGCATGGTCGAAAATCTTGGGGAATGGACTTTTAAGGGTACCCATGTTGTTTTGATGAATTTGGTTGGTTGTTGAATGATTCTTTTCATTTTTCCAGTGTTTCTCCTTCTTGGCTTGGGTTTTCATTGTTAAAAAGCCAAATTTGGCTCATTTGTAAGGGTCAGACATTTTTATGATGTGCAGGCTCTCTTCTTCATCCTGGCAAGTGAATTTGTGGAATATCAGACCTTTTTAGGGACTGCAACATGTTTTTTGCTTCCTTTCTATTGTAATACAATGTATTTAAAAATGGAAATGACAATGTAAGCTCTGTGAATGAGTTTTCAATCCTTTTCTTGTGTTGTTTGCTTCATTTTGATCCTTCATTACATTTTAGCGATTTGTGCATGATGTTTGTTGCATTTCTATAATCTGTGTCAATTTGTAGAATTAGATGTCCATCACTCCTTCGGTGTATCACCTTGTAAGTTTTAGTTTTATCTTCTTGCCTTCTATCCTTGTCTCCTTGGCAGAATTAGAGTAGGATTTTGAGTTAAACCTCTACAAATTTCATACATACATATGATTAGAGGAGTAGAGGAACCAACCTTTAATCTGGAGACTCTTTTCCCATTTTTGCAAGTCCCACACTTGGGGAAATGATTCAATGTTGTGCAATCACACTGGATGCCAATTATCAAACTAGAAATCTGAGAAAACATCCAGGGGTGCTGTGGATTTGCACTAACAAGTCCTTATATGAGCAAAACAATGATTAAGAAAATATATAAGAATTTATACATGCCTAAATCTGATTGCAATGTAGCAGTAAATGAATAAGCAATTAAGTATAAAAATAGACCCAAGCAGTTAAGCAATTACTATTTAAAACCCTAAGAACAAATGAGGAGATAAAATGACTTAGTTGTTTCACTATGACCCCGAAGGTGCACAAACTATTGAAATGGAAAATCTGAAATGTAGATTGTCACAATGAAGCCTAGAAAAATACAGAGGTGTTAGAATATGCTAGACTGAGGCGCCTATGGAGGGTCAGGGGCGCTATAGACCTATTTTTGACACCCGTGATTTCTCAAAAACTTTGAAAACTAGTTTCACTGGGTCGTGAGATGTTTGTTGTCCTTTGCTTCTTATCGTTAATATGTCACACCAAGTTTGTAGATTTTGATTGTAACCTACAATGAAGAAATAACCTGCAAAACCCCAAAACACATCAAATCCTAAAAAGAAAATAATGTAAATGAGGTGTTACACTGTCCTCGATTGTCACGTAGTGAACTTATGACCGAACGTTGTACTACATCTCATACCCAATGGAGTTCTACGTGTGTGTGTGTAGAATTTTACCTGAGGTGGCTCTTGTGCATGTCGCACTTGATAGCGAGCAATTAGCTAAATGTAATAATTGTAAATAGATGCGTGTATGAAAGAATTAACTTCCCCTCCTATGCATGTATGCAAAAGTATCAGTCTCTTGCCCTTGTGTGTGTATGTTATATGGATGCTTGAATGCTTTTGATAATGTACTTTATATGCAATCTTAGGTGGTGATAACTAACGCTTAGTGTTTGGTCCTTTATTATGATAACTTATAACTTTACATTTATGTGATTCCTTAGCTTGAATTTCGTAACTAACCCTGAAAGTATGACTATCAAAAAGATAAGATGTCCAAACGACTAGAAAGGACCCAAAAGATGTGAACAAAGTACAAAGTGGGTGGGGTGCCTAGAAGGGAGATGGGCGCCTAACACTGGTGTCTTGGCTGGGTGTTGGTGTCCAGGATGAGAAGTTATAAAGTATAAAAAGATAGACTGGGCAATTAGGAGTGTAAGATCAAGAGTGGCAATAGAAATCAAGTAAATATGGCCAAAGACATGGGTTAGTTAATACATTCCTTACTTAGGAATCATATGAATAGTAGTATATGATTAGGACTAGATAGATACCCAAAGTGCGTGATTTTTTGTCTACATTTTCCCCCACTTTATGTTGTTGAGTGAAAGATCGATAAAATAAAGTAGATAGAAGATGCGTACTTGATAACCATGTAGATTGATGGAGAAAATTGTGCCGAGAGACAAGGGAAAGCGTGGAGTGATAAAAATGTGAAGTGTAGAAAAATAAAGAAGAGGAAGTGCAAAATGTGATGATGATAATGACCTTAGGGTGAGAGCGCATGTGTAGATGTCACGATTATACCTATTGTAGGTGTCTGTTGGTGTAGGATATTTACCATGCACATATTTTAAGTACATGGGATTCCTCCACATAGGTGATTCACCATGCTTAGGTGTCCTAGAGTGTCATTATGGGCTTACACAAGTCATAGAGCATCATAGGAATTGCATTTGACCGGCTATTCCGGGAATGTAACTCCCACGTCTTGACAACTACATTTTTGGGGGAGTTACACACCCCACTACTATTTGTACACCCTTTCATCTTGAGAAATTAATGGAATGGAGTATGGGATTTGAGCCATTTTCCCCTTAATGGATGCACATTGCTCTCATGGGTGATTTCTTGCTTCGATCTTGAAGCTACATCATTTTGCGGTTGAGTGCAACGTTTTGAAGCTCACGGATTCCCTCCATATCTTCATCATTCCTCCGACATGGTATAATATCTTAGGGATCGGGAATCGTGTTTCTCACCTCGGCTGCTTACTACTCTCAACCTCGTAGTTTCTTGTGCAAGCTTTCATTCTTGTTTTGTGCTCTGCATGCATTTTTCGAGGGTACATGTGCTTGGTTCATGTCCTATTGGTGTGCTCTTTGATAGTGTCTATTGTGTTATGGTTCATGCATTTGCAAGTTGAAGTGGGTTTCCAAGGATCAACTCGGTGCATTGTATTTGTATTACTCGACTCGTGCATGATTCGGTCTTTTGGTGACTTGGGTTTCTTGCTGGTTTACTAGCTCATCTGATGCATTGACTGACTCATATCCTTTGCATTGATTTGGAGGCCTCACTTATGGTCTTACGTGCAACGTTACATTGGGTTTTCGTTCCTTCAACTCTTCCTGCATTGATCCTTACTAAGGTTTAGCTTGGTTTGAACATATTGGTCGGGGGTTATTTTTTTTGGCATTCATCAGGTGTTGAGTGTTTGGTTCATGCCTTGTGCATTATGGGCTCAAATTGGTTGCTTCATCCATTTTCGAGCTCCCTTCGCTGTGCATGCACTCAATGCAGTTCTGCATTTCACCTTATTCCTCTCTGCATTGGAAACCAACTTATTCCTCTCTGTATTGGAAATTAGTTTTATTGTATATTCCTCTCTACATTGGAAATTGGTTGCTGGATATTCCTCTCTGCATTGGAAATTGGTTGTTGGATATTCCTCTGTGCTGGAAACTAGTTTGTGCACCAGTCTTGGTGCTGCCCACATTTCTCACTTGTGCATCAGTTTGAGACCCTTGGATATTAACTTTTTCAGCTTCTACCTCCCTGTGTCTGCTCGAGCTGTTGTTGGTTAATTTTTGGCATGCATAGGATCCTTTAGCTCCTCTAATCCACCATTTCTGCTGTTCTTTCCCTAGAACAACTCCATGTGGATGTCATAGCACTCAAAATATCCATATCTCGGCACCTGCCTAGTTGTTTCAAAGTCTTCCCAACCTGGTCACTTTGACCAAGCCATTCCTCTCTAGCCCATTCCCTTTTAGAATTGTTCAACAGTTAAAACAATCTTTTTTTAATGTTTTAAAGAAAAAAACATTCCTTTTATGGCATTGTAATAATTTAGGGCCTATTTTATTTGTATTTAATGTCCTTCATTCATGTGTCGAAGACGGAGGTTGAGGTCCGAGGTTGGCAGGAGGCTAATCCCCCCTCGCAAGAAAAACAAACCCTACCTCAAATATTATGCCATTTCCAACAAGTACCCACACGAAACCCTTTGCACCTATTTCGGGCAATTTTTTAATTTTTTAATTTTTTAATTTTGTAAAGCTTATTGGCATTTTCCATTAGTTGCGGGAATTACATTTTTGCTATAACTTTTGACTCGCTGCTCGGTTTTGAGCACTTATCTAGTCAAAGTTACATGATTTTTCACAAATTACACAATGGGATTATCAGTTTTGTAAACACACTACTTTATAAAGTGTTGCATTCTGGGGGGGTTCACTAGTACTCTTGGGTTTTCACATGCAGACGCATTATTGGCCGAGTCTGACATCTTGCAGTTGTGCACCTTGCACTTTTGATTCCGCATCATGGAGGGTGCTCTTGCTAGACTTGATCGTTGTAGGATCGCCTTACAGCCTCTGCCACTTCTTCTTGGGATAGGGAACTATTCAGTTTGACGTTCTTCTCTGGAATGTTACTTTACCTACGAGGGTCTTTCACACTTCTTGCTTGGGCCAGTTCTTACACCCACTGATCATTGTCATCTTAATGACTTTGTCAACACTTGCGACCATGTTTATGGTCACTTGATGATACATATATCCTCATCTCTCTGGTTTCATGTGGCAGACTTAGATCCACCCCACCGTGTCTGGAGCATTCTTCAGTCCCTCTATGGAGACCCTTCGCATACTGCTGCCATTTTTGTTGTTGCTGATCCACTTGTCTCCTCTTGTTCTTCATGCGATGATAGTTCCACTGACACAGACTCACTTGGTTGAACTTTTGATGATGAGGATTGTGCACCCAGTTCTGATGTCGAGAGTACTACAGAGGATTCTTCTCCTCCTTCTCTCACTATTCCAAAGAGTGTTGACACATACCACATCTCATCATATATCAAGCAGTCTCCCATTCAGTCTCATACAGTCATCACACCGGCCTCTTTTCCACCTTTAGTGTGTGAGGCCCCTTCCACTCTTTTACCTTCATTGGATGACTCATACCTATCTGACATCGCTCTTCTATTTGTTGAGCCCCCTCATTGGGACAAGTATCTGCCTGACCTTAGTCATCGTTTCGCAGAGTACACTTATGATGTACTACCGATTCCTTATCCATCTACTAGTATTTCAGAGGAGTTCATAATCTCCGTTGTTAGGAGTGCCCCTTCTGGGACTCTTACCACTTCCACTTTTTCGGAGACCTTCATTGATCCACCCTTGCTTATGGATCCATTTTCTGTTGTGAGGGATGTTTTGTTGCCTTCACATCACTTGAACATCATTTCTACAGGTGTTCACCCTTCATACTTTGATAGTTATGCACTCGTGACATTAACTTCGGTTTCCTTCGCGGAGTGGGCAGACTTCCAGCAAGTCATTTCTGTCCTTCCTAAGGGCAGGCACATAGTTCGGTGTAAATGGCTCTTCTTCAATCTAGAGGCAGAGGATCTCGTCATCGACATTCTTCTGGGAGACCTCCTAGAGCTGTAGAGTTCAGATCCATCCATGGCATCTTCTACATTCCTCTCGTCTCCCTCTTCTTCTCTCTTCTTATTCTTTATGAGAGATTGCCTCTTTATACATGGGTACATTTACAGGCTCATCTATGGCCGGGACCCATCCTTGGCATGTTTCTTAGATTAGAGAGTGGACTTGTCTCTCTTTTGGGGGGGATTTTTTCCCACTAGGTTTCTTCTTTTACTCCACTTTTCTAGAGTTTCTTGTACGTGGGTGCCTCATTAGGCTTGTTGTCGGGACCCACTTCTCCTTGTTTTCATCTATGTGTCCACCTAAGCTAAGCTTCAGGGGGGTGTTGATGTAGGATATTTACCATGCACATATTTTAAGTACATGGGATTCCTCCACATAGGCGATTCACCATGCTTAGGTGTCCTAGGGTGTCATTATGGGCTTACACGAGTCATAGAGCATCATAGGAGTTCTATTTGACCATCTATTTCAGGAATGTAACTCCCACCTCTTAACGGCTACATTTGTGGGGGAGTCACACACCCCACTACTATTTGTACACCCTTTCATCTTGAGAAATTAATGGAATGGGGTATGGGATTTGAGCCATTTTTCCCTTAATGCACGCACATTTCTCTCATGGGTGATTTCTTGCTTCGATCTTGAAGCTACATCATTTTGTGGTTGAGTGCAACGTTTTGATGCTCACGGATTCCCTCCAGATCTTCGTCATTCCTTTGAGAGTGTCGATTGTTGATGTGATGTGATGTTTTTGATGTGATGAAGTGATGTGACTATCGCTTCCCATAATGATGGACCTGTAAAAGAGAAGAATGATCAAGTAGTCAAATGCACATGTATATGATCAAAACAAGTAAAAAGTATATAAAGAAATATATGAAAATTCAAAAAGGAACATGTGCACCTTATCCGTGATGAGACAAAGTGTAGAAATGATGACGAAGATGATGTAGAAGAAAGATTTTTTTGGGTGATCTCGTGTTAGTTGCGTTGCGTGCGAGTTTTTTGGGTGATCTCGTGCCAAGACATGGAAGAAGCGTAGGGAGAAAAGTAAGGTGTCATCCTCCAAATTTTAACTACTTCTTGAAATGTGAAAACCACTACAGATGGTGTGTAAAAATATGAAATGTTTTGAATAGTTCTAATCCAATGTGAAAGTAAAAAATGTTGTGTAGTGTATGCATGTTGAGTGCTAAGGACTATGTGCCCTATAAAAGCTGTTGTGTGAAGTGATATAGGCTATGCTGAATTGAGAAATGTTGTGTAAGTATCCCCTAGTCACATGCGTCTAGGAAGGGTCAGGGACACCTAGGCGCTACTATCCTAGTCTAGGCGTTGGTGTCTGTGTTATGGTAAGGACTGACATCAGGATTTGGGTCATCACTATGACTAATGAATATGATTTATTAGTACTAAAATGTGTTGTGTGATGATTGTGAACTATTGTGTGGGGTGAATTATTCACCCAAATGATGCCCCCCTCGTTTGGGGTGCATGCGACGTCGCTGAGGAGTATGTGGCGTAAAGGAGGATTTGCTGCTATGCTGAAACTGATGCCTTGCAGGGGGTGTGCTTAGTAGAAACCAAGGCACATGCAAAAAAATGGCTAGGAAACAAGTGTTAGTACAAGCAAGGCAAAGACACATGTAAAATACAATTTGTAAGCTTGCAAACAAGAATAAATGTGTAAGTTAAGATGTTAGAAGAAAATGTAATCACACAAGAAGGAAAAGTAGACCGTGAAAATCAGGTTTCAAACATGGGACATCAATCATGATGTCATAGGATAATCAAGGTCGTAGTGGTGGCAAGCAATCAGAGAACAAACAAAACGTAGGACAAAGCCCACAAATAATATCATACAACAACAAACAAAAGAAAAGAAATAGTTACACACAACCATGAAAACAAGTAGACCTGCAATAAAAATGTTGCACATGAAGCACCCATTAACATGTTAGAAATATATAAAGGATGTCAAAAGTGTGTATAATCTGATACAATAATGTACTATGAAAAATAAAACAATAGCACCTGAAGTGTACGAAATTGGATGCTCACAGGAGCAGTTGTGGGACTGGTAAGAGGTACTACGCTAAACATCCATGTTGTGTGTATAGATATGTAGAATTTGTGATCACAACTAGAAATCAAGTGAACACGCATGTGTGTATGGAAAAGATAATGACATATAAAATATTTGTCTAACATGTGTAAAAAAGTGTACATGTAAGCATAACCAAGCAGAAGTAAATGCGACAAAGATATACAATATGTTGTGGATGAGACAGAATGGAATGTAATGTGAGTGTGATAGGATCCGCGTGCCCCTTGAGTGGATATGTATGCATGATATGAGGTTCGTTTATACATGCCCCCTCAACAATCAATAATAAGCCGTAGAACAAGATCGTGTCATCGGGAAATGGTCTGAGTTGTGTGCGTTAGAAAGATATGATCGATAAAGCGTAGAGCATAACGAACAAGTGAGTGAGTGAACGCATGAGTGTGGTGAGGTCCATTTGAGATGTAGAACCTCAACAGTCGAGTATATGTTGTGGAACTAGAGTGCATCATAGGGTAATGACCACAACATGTACAAGTAGATGCCATAAATATATATCAGGAATGTGCAGAGCAGATGCTGCGTAGAAAGAGATGAATGTGTGAAATGTGAAGGGTATAGTGTGTAATGTGTAGCGTATTGTGTAGTGTGTGAGGTTCATGTGTATAGGGTGCCCTCAATAGTCAAGTGTGAACAATAGCACTAGAGTGTGTCATCGAGTTATGACGATACAAATGTATTAAGATGTGTATGATGTTTGTGAAAGAGTAGATGTGAAGTGTAGTGCTAGAGGAGGGTGGAAAATAAGCATGATCCCCCCTGAGTGCATGTTGATGAATGTGTTATCCAATGGTAGTGAAAGATGAGGGTCCTCCACCCAATGCTCATAAGATAAAGATGTGTGACCATGCTCTAAGATTGGTGGCAGATGAGACAAATGATGTATCAATGAATGTGCATTAGACTTAGGAGGTGTTCAAATGATTTTTAAAGGAGGTTGCTTAGGTTGAATTGATATCATCATATATGACTTGAGAGGAGGAGGTGTTGTATTGATTTTGAGAGGTAGTTGTGTAGGAGGATATTGAATTTCCCTAGAAGGAACCTTAGAAATGATGGCATGGTGCTCATTAGACATAGACGAATCAGATTTAAGAACCCATTAAGATGTAACAATTGGAGATGACCATGTAGCATGACGTTGTGTAGTGAAAGAGATAAAACCTTAAAGCTCAAGATGCTTGATTCTTCGTTGTAGGACATAGTAATCATTGTTAGTATGTCCATTAATTTGACGATAATTGCAATATGGAAGACCTTGATATTTTGCAATCCGATTAGGAGGATAGTAATGAGTAGTTGGAGAGATGATTAATTGATGAGTGATGATTCGTTAAAGAATATCTTGTTTCTTAGCATTGAGTGAAAACTTAAGAGGCACAGGGAGTGGTAAGATTTAAGGTTCACTAATATGAGCACATGTAGAAGACACATAATGAAGATGAGATGTAGAAGGAGAACATACATGAGGCTGAGAAGCGCCCTTAAGATGTTGGATTTCAAATTTAAGAGATATAATCATGGATTTCATAGTTTGAAAATTGTCTTGAAATAAAGAATGCAAAGCTTGTATTGATGTCAATATGGTTGATTAGATTGAGGATCACGAAGACTAGGGTCGTCAGATAGATGATCGAAAATAACACTCACTTGATGTGGTGGCATATCTCTAGGGAGATACATGGTGTCTAAGACTTTTTTTCAAAACAACCTTGCATTTAGGATGCATTTGAAGTAAGTCATACAAGGAAATTTGAGGAATTTCAGGAGCCGTTATAGAAAAATGATTTTCCAAAGAATGCTCTGAATGACTGATCACGAGTAGGGTTCACCAAATGATTAAGCAAATATAGGAATTTATAGATTCCTAAATCTTATTGCAATGTAGAAGGAAATGAATAAGCAATCAAGTACAAAAATTAAAAAAAAAAGATAAGCAATTAAGATTTAAAACCCTAATTGAAAATGAGGAGATAAAATGACTTAGTTATTTCACTATGATCCTAAAGGTGCACATAATTGTTGAACTAGAAAATACGAAATGAGGATTTTCGCAATGAAGCTCATAAAAATGTAGAGGTGCTGGAATATGTTGGAATGGGGCACCTGGGGTGCCGCAAACCAATTCTGAGCACCCGTGACTACTCAGAATCTGTGAAAATCAGTTTCTCTGGGACTTGAGATGTTAGTTGTCTTTCGCTTCTTGTCGCACCAAGTTCACAGATATCACATGTAACCTGCAATGAAGAAATGACCTACAAAACCCCAAAACACATCAAATCCTAAAAAGAAAATAATGCAAATGAGGGGTCCATCTATCCTCAGATGTCACACAGTGAACTTATGACCGAGCGTTTTACTACATCTCAGACCCAATGTAGTTTTATGTGTGTTTGTGGAATTGTTCCCTAGGTGGCTCTTATGCCTGTCACACTTGATAGCGAGCAAGTAGCTAGATGTAAGAAATATAATTAGATGTGTACATGAAAGAATAAACTTCCCCTCCTATGTGTGTATGTAGAAGTATCAGTCCCTTTCCCTTGTGTGTGGATGCTAAATGGATGCTTAAATGCTCTTGATAATGGCCTTTGAATGCAACCTTAGGTGGTGATAGCTAATGCTTAGTGTTGGGTCTTTTATTATGATCACATACCTTTATATTTATATGACTCCTTAGCTTGAATTTTGTAATTAACCCCGAAAAGGCCAACTACCAAAATGATAATATACTCAAACGACTATAAAGGACCCAAAAGATGTGAACAAACTACAAAGAGGTTGGGGGCACCCAAAAGGGACGGAGGCACCTTACGTTGACGTCTTGGTTGTGCGTTGGTGTTTAAGATGAGAAGTACCAAAGTATAAAAACACAAACTGTGCAATCAGGAGTGTAAGATCAATAGTGGCAACCAAAATCAAGTAAAGATGGCCAAAGACATGGGTTAGTTAGTACTTTCCTTACTTAGGAATCACGATCAAGACTAGATAGATACCAAAGTGCATGATTTTGTATCTACAATTAAAGTAATGAAGAATTTGAAGAAATTTGAAAAATGGTTATTTTAAATTGATTTTAAATTTTAGACATAATTGTGTTGAGTGGGAAAATGATGTATAACTAAAAGCAAAGTGGTCTTCCAAGCTAGAAATAAAGAGGGTCACTATTGATAAATGCTAGATGTTGCAGAAGATCAGATGTATTGACAAGTTGGAAGGACTTAAATATTTATATGTTACATCTTTCATTCAACACTCAAGTTATGTTGGAATATATAGAAATGTGCATGGTATTACACCCCCCATTGTACAATTATGTGTGTCATTTTGATAGGAAAAATTGTATCTATTGCTTATTGAAACTAATGATATAATCATATAGAAAAGACGAAATAAAATTATTTTCCTTGGCTTAAATATAACTCCACTCTTTAGCTCCCCTGGTGTTTCTACTATGAGATTATGTACAAAAATTAATTACTGAGTTACTGTTAAACACAACTAAAATAAAAAAAAATAGGCCTTGGTTAAAGATAATGCTCTTTGTTGAAAGACTTTGGAGAATTTGGGCATTACGTCAGAGCAAATCAAGCAATATTTGGTTAGGATGAAGCACCCAAAGCCATGCACATTCAAGTTTAAGATGGATGTTATGCATATGTGGATCAGAACTATGTTTACTAACTAGGAAAATTGTCTTAATGTCTTCTTGTTATATGTATTGCTAGGGAATATTTACAATTGCTTATGTAAAAATCATGGGAGTGACATGGGAAAGGCCAAACAACTCATTTCCAAGTAAATTGGATCCCTCTGGATTTTATCCATGAAAAGGTCAAATAAATTTAATCTTTGATGTGTTGTCATCAGAGAAAAAATAAGCATTGTCATCCCTTTTAGTGTACTTTCCAACTCGTATGTAATTACTAGTAATAAATGCAATCTACCACAACTAATTCACCGAAGGCATCTTCTATGGGAAGAGCCTTACTGGGAAGTGTTTGTTTCCCGACAACTCTTCTCAGATTCACCTTTATGAAGCCCTTATTTTGTAACAAATATGAAAAGGTAATATTGTAGCATGGATTCTGTGTAGTTTTGACTTGAATCCAAGGAAACTTGAAATGGTGAAGAGGTGAGAAGGATATAGTGAGTGTAGGATTGAGGTGAGTCCCATATATGTGACCAGAAGACAATATGACTATCATTACATTTGTTCCACATGTAGATACAACTCCTATAGAAATCAGGTTTTTCCTTATACTATTTAGTAGTGGATACATTACTTTCCCCAAAGATAATCCATCACTACACTACAATATTTTACCTTCTGATTAAAATTGCTACTAGTGGGATTCAACCCTATTTTTTTGTTGTTGTTTGAAATATTAATTGGTTTGATTTCATAAGCTAAATAGTTAACCATGAGAGTACAATAATCATGACACAAAGCATAAGAGAAAGGGTACATTAGAAAGCCAGTTGAAAGAGCCACACAAAGTAAGTATGCATTTCTCTCTCCACACTACTTACAAGCTCGTGTAGATGTCCATTATAGAGGATTTTTCTCATGTGGAGACTATACTTATGTATCTCTCTAATCATGAAAAACATTGAAGAAAATGCTTCATGACTGAACAACCACTTTATCCTACTTCAATCAAGCTTCCCCTCAAACCCTCTCCTTAGGGTCTTAAATCGCCAACAACCTTTTTGCACTTATTTTGCTTCAACATCCATAAGAACAGACACAATCCAACATCGTCAACCTTCTTTTCAAGACTCATAGGAGAAATTCTATTCACATATTTTTTTGCTAAGATTTGCAACATAGGGAAACACTGGGCCTCCCCAACATTGTGGTAAAATTTTTAAGTAGGAGAGAAGAAATATTTGAGATTTTTTTTTACAATTTTACTCTTAAGGGGATTCAATCCATATTATATTTTCAATGGGTTTGTTGAAAAGGCTTTGGACCCTTTTTAGAAATTTCAAACCCTAGGAGTAAAACAAATTCATGTACTTCTTGTAAGTTTCAAGTGTTTGACCAAATGGCGTAACATGATATATTTTCCTAGCATATTATAATTGCAGTTTATAGAAATACAGTCATAATCAAGAGCCATTAAGATTTCTTCACCAATTGCAACAAAGATATGACCATCTTGATCAATTCACCTTTGCCATCATATTCTAAAAATGAGATTATTGAAAAGGTCTTGTAAAATTGTTAGTGAATGCATTTGGTAGGTATAAAGCCAAACTCCAATCTCTTTTCCATTATCCTCTCAGCTTGCATCAAAATGGGAGATTTTCATATGTTCCTTGTTGGGACAATTGACATTAATACTAAAAACAAACTAAAATTTAACAGTGTTTCACCAAATGTAACAAACGGATATTCAACATGAATATCTCACATTTATCAGCATAGTTGCAAGCAATGACAAAATAAGAGCTTTGCAGCAAGGTATGGACATCAATCATGTCATAATAGGAAGTAATTTTTTTTTGTCAAATGTTGTAGTTGTACTACATTGTCCACTCCTCCCCATCATAGACACTTAAAACAATTTAAAATGGTATATACAACTCTACATTTAGAGTGTAAATTACAACTCTAACAAACTAACATTGTTATTGTCTTCGACATAGTTTGCAACTCTAATAAGGTCACTTTCATTATTACACTTGACCAAACCTTTCAATCAATATTAAATTTATATGAATGAAATATTGAAAAACATTGTTTTTCAAAACTATGTAAAGACACCTCTAGGCTAATTTTGAACCCACAACCTCCTAATTATTAACTCCTTTTCCTATCAAGCCACCTAATATAGACCCCATATAACCATATTTTTAAAAGTGTATTTATTAAAAAAACATTAACCCTGTGATTTGACTGCTGACGCTAGGGTCCCACCCATGTGGACATGCATATCTGGATAAAATTTCCTCCGACCCGGGGTATTATGATTTTAAATATATATTAAAAAACAATTTAAGATTTTTTAATTAGGTGATGATAAAGAAAGGAGAGGAAGGAAGCGTGCGTGCTTTGATTTCTATCATAGACAATTTATTTACCTTATTTTGATCACGCGGATCAGTTTTGTTTCCTGTTCATAATAATTTCTTGGCCGCCAGAATATCATTATTTAACACGCCTGTCACAAAAAATCACCATACAAAAGCACAGACGGTGTTATCCATGGAGAAAATACAACACAAGCATGTTGATGTTGGAGGGATTAAATTACATGTTGCAGAGATTGGATCAGGTATTTCTTATTATCCAATTAGGACTTCTTCCCGTATGGTATTCATCTTGTTCATTTAGCAGTGTATGGACTTAGGCTTCCTGATGGGTATTGATGAAATATGGGTACAGGTCCGGATGTGCTGCTGCTGCATGGATTCCCTGAAATCTGGTATACATGGCGTTATCAGATGATTGCGTTGGCAAATGCAGGATTTCATGCAATTGCCCCCGACTTCAGAGGCTATGGACTGTCCGACCAGCCTTCTGAAATTGAGAAAGGCAGCTATTCGGACCTTTTGGAAGACATGGCCGGCCTTCTTGATGCCTTTGGCATTCAGAAAGTAAGTACCCACAACTCTCTTCTTCGAATTTGCAGGCACTTTTGTCCAGATTCTCCAACCCATATTCCAAAAGACTATTCCTATTTTTGCAGGCATTTGTTGTGGGTAAAGATTTTGGTGCACTCATTGCCTATTACCTGGACCTCTTGTACCCTGATCGAGTGAGAGGCATTGTAACATTGGGTATACCTTACTTGAGTCCGGGCGGGCAAGTGCTTCAGATGGATTTGTTTCCTCAAGACTTTTATATGAGACACTGGCAGGTCACTGTCTCTTCCCCTGCTTCTGCAACATAAGTGCTAGCTTGTTTCCTAATGGGCATTTTTTCCTTTTTGTCACATAGGTGCCTGGAAGAGGTTTGGCAGACTTCGGGCGGTTTGATGTAAAAACAGTGGTAAGAAATATTTATATACTATTTTCAGGGAGTGATCTGCCAGTGGCAGAAGAGGGTAAAGAGATAATGGATCTGTATGATCCAACTACTCCATTGCCACCTTGGTTTACTGAGGATGACCTTAAAATATACTCAAGCCTGTATGAAAAATCAGGATTTGCTTTTCCCTTGCAAGTTCCCTACATTGCTATGGCCAGGTAAAGCTAAAAACTGTTCGTCTCTCTCTGTATTATACGCCCTGTAAAGATATTACAGTACACAAAGTTATATGGTATGTAGTTCTGATGTTGACTTGCTGGAACAGGGGCAGACTGGCGGAGATCACAGATTATACTGTTAAAGCTCCCAGTCTTCTAATAATGGGTACCAAAGATTATGTTCTAAAGTTTCCAGGAATGGAGTATTACATCAACAGCGAGATGCTCAAGTCTGTTGTGCCCAATCTGGAGATCAAATTCTTTCCAGAAGGGAGTCATTTTGTTCAAGAACAATTCCCTCAAGAGGTGAATAATCTTCTCCTTGGCTTCCTCAATAAGCAGCTGCAATGTCAAAAGTAGTCCGAGATTTGGCAGATGAGCACCAGTGGTCATAGTCTTAAAAATAACAATGGCTAGAAAGTATTTTATTGTCTTGTGAATGGAGATCATGGAAACATTTCATGCCATAAAAATAAGATCTATGTTGAGTCTGATATCTCTTTTTGCCATAGATGTTGGGATGTAGGTAGAATTTATGGTAGGAATACCACATATCTAATATCTAATCAGATGAACTTTTTATGCCATTTACTATGTAAGGAAAAACTTTATTACTATCTATTGTAAGATGCGAAAAAACTTTATTACTATCTATTGCAAGATGCACTCTGGACTCTGGATCTCAAATGACTTATTTTGTTTCATATTATTTTATTTTTAAAGTTCTTATCATCTTGGAAACAATTCATTTATAAAATGAGATCAAATCAGAGCTAACTCTGTACGATAACACTTGTACGCTAGGTGGCTTAGAATGCAGTGAAGGGAGAGAGAGTTTTTTAGCTTAACCTTGATTTAGACATGTAGGGAATTTTGTGGCCATTCTCAGTAAACCAAGGTGGCAATAGAGTTGCAGGATAATACAGATTTATTCTCTTTACCCTCTTCTGCCACTAGCAACTCACTACCTGAAAATAGGGCATACATACTAGCAATTGCACATGAGTCGCAAGTTACGCCGGGAGGAATGTAAATATGCAGTGGGGCTAATGGAGCATACAAATTTGTATTGTTTATGCCCCAAACTTGCAGTAGCCCTATATAACAAATATTTGTATTGTGCATTATATTCATATTTGTTTTATTGTTTTATTGGCAAATATTAGAGGTGCACTTATCACAAATATAAAAGTTTTACTTTTTAGAACAATACCTTCTGTCGTTGATGGTGTGCTCAGCGGGGGTGTGCCAGTGGCCTTGGTTAACCCTGTATATTTCCCCCTCTATTTCAATACTACCACTACCTGTTGTCCATTTTATCTAATTATGCATCACCAAAATATTTCAATAATCACAAAAATCAATATTTCAATAATCACCAATATATCGATGGGAGATTGGTTTTGGTCGTTCCAACAAGTACTCCAGTTTTGATGCAGTTCTCCCCAGGAGCTTTGAAAATCCTCCCGAATTTCCAAATGACTTTGGTAGCTCTTTACAAAATTGATCACCATAAAAGTTCCAACTCATTGAATTTGGCAATGTTTATAATTCTGGATAATTACTACAATCACAATAATCCAAGTTGAGTTCTCAGAGATTTGCCATACAACATATCCAGCTTGGCACTGCAAACCCAATTAGCCTTTTCTTGGGTGCATAAAATATTGCAGAATGTTCCAATTTAAATTAATTTGCATGGGTTGACATGCGCTAACTTGCTATCCAAGCATCCAAATAGCCTCTAATATGTTATGGCCTTTCGTAAACATTACAGACCATTGTCATTACTGTGTAACAACATTCCTTTCAAATGATATTTTTGTAGATTAGCCAACTGATAAGGAAGCCAAACAATTCACTCTATCTTTGAGCTGGCCTATGCTCCTCATTATTACTCTGTGTGACGAACAAACGCCAGTCAGCTGACGGTAAACTACAAAAAAACTATAAACACTTATGTTGAAGAAATAGGCCCCTGGTCACATGAGGGGTCGCATCTTTAGCAGCTGCCACGTGATCCCTTCTTCCATCCTTTGCAATTGCAATTCATGGGTAACACTGAATCATATTCCCTGTTGTTGTGTCATATAAGAAATATTTTCTAACCTTAACAACCCGTCATCCTCTTTAATGAACAATAAATAAATAAATAAATCACATCACTCACAAAGAGCAGATTTAATATTTTCTTTAGCACCCGATCATATAGTCCAAAAAGTAGATACAATCATAATGTTAGATATTATTATAGGAAATATCTAAAATTTGTGATCATACAATCCGAAAAGTAGATACAATCATATTGTTAGATATTATTATAGCAAATATCTAAAATTTGTAGATATCTACCATAGTAAATATCTAGGACTGTAGGAAAATATTTAAAATCCGGCAACTTGCATTAAAGTTAAGAGAACAAATATTAGAGCCACCGGAATTTGACACTTTCCAGCCAAGCCATCTTCAAAGGTGGATGCCTACCGGCGAATTACTTACCCCTGTTTTTTGCATCCAACTGCCCGAAGCTTGCAAAACCTCTTCCAACCTCCTGTATGACATAACAAGGATCTTTAGCCAAAACAATCAAAGAGGGAAGAAGAGAGAGATCAGCGAAGGTCTGATATAAAGGCTTGAGCAAGCAGCTATAAATGAAGCATTTCTGGGCAGAGTCTGATATGAGGCACACCCCATGTAATATAGAACCTTTGCTCCAAAATCTTTACCCACAACAAATTCCTGAAAATTCAGCGAATAAGCATTTTGAATATGGTTTTGGAAATCCAGATCTGAAATGTGTGGAGTAATGGAATAACTTTTTGGATGTCAAATACATGGAGAAGGCTAGCCATTTCTTGCACAATGTCTACAAAGCTAGGTATTTCAGTAGGATGCTAGAGTCCATAACCTCTTAAGTTGAGCATTTGCATGGAAGGCATCATATGGTAATGCCATGGATACCAGATTTCAGGAAATCATGGTACATCTGGACCCATAACCGAATTTCATTGAAGGCTAGAGTGGAAGGAGGCTTTATTGCATGGGAGAAGCTTATGTGTGAAACATTAAATTTGAAGCACACTGAATATGTTCCTATGTTTTTCACATTATAAAAATCTACATAACATCTTTTATGTCGTTGACGAGTATTATTTTCTTCGTAAGCTGAAAACTTATATGTCAAGAAGATCTTTGTTCCTTACCACCCTTACCAGCTAGTGGGATTGGAATTTCTTCTCATTCATTCAAAAATTAATCTTGCATTCAAAAATGTAAATTAATGATAGTTTCAAGAAAGCACACAAATTAAGGATGTGTATTGTTTAAGCTTAGTGCTAGTTGGGATGGGCTTTTTCTTTCACTAACACCATGTGGGCTATGCTAGAAATAGTGTCAAGTGACTAAAAACACATTATAAAAGCTTATATGGAAATTGTATCTGGACAAAAGTTAGGAGCAATAAGAGCGGATTAGGGAGAAAACAACCCAATGTTAGTATTCGTTTAAAATATCAGTTATTGTTATTATCGAAGTCAGATATAGCTTGAATATTGTTTAATATTTGAAGTACTTCTAGATCCACTTTGTTCATCCCACCGTAGCTTGTTTTCTCACGAGCATTTGGTCAACACACTACAAGCAATGACATGTACAAAAAACATCAATTGTAATCCATTGTGCAAGTATATAACCAATATGTTTTCCATATGTTGGCATGTGAAGACATTTTTATTCAAAATAATTAAACAATTTTCAATATAAGCATCCTTGATGTAATCTACAACCCAAAAATGTTAAGGGTGCTAAGGGAGTCTATAACATCTTTTAACTTAGAGCAATTGTATGAAACCCTTTATTTTCCTACAATCATTTGATAATGCCACACATAGCAACTTGAAGAAAATCCATGAAGTACACTACTACACAAAGTGTAATTGACATCATAAATACGACCGTCTATTGACAATATTATGCATATTCTTATTTTTTGATAAATTGGAAATATGATAAAAATTTGATACAAAGTTGTGTCACAAAATTGATCCAAAATTTTGGCACAATTAAACACAATTTGTGGAATAGTCCTATATTTAACCCACAGCTTACTACTTTTTCTAATTTCCTACACTTGTTATTTTTTAGTAATTTTTGAAATCAATTTTATTGGATCTAAAAAATTACTATATGTATTTACACCTCTTAATATTGTCACTGACATAAAACTATGATTCCATGCACGTGACGTAAAAATGATACCATAAAGTCTCATGAAAAGTGGCAAAAACTTTAAATGTAAATTTCATGTTAAAATGATTTATTTTGGGCTTGAAAACTATCAAAATGATGTTGAATAATGAGCATATCCTGCAATTGTATTAAGATTTGAATATCTACATCTAAAAAAGGAGGGCTCAAATGTAGTCCTGGGTCAAAAGTTATGCCTCCTTAACTTATGTTGTCATGCTCCTACATCATAAGTGCAAACATGAGCATGCAAATGTGGGTTACATGCAAAAATTGCAAAGTACAAGTTAAATGAATGTTGGTTACATGTTAATTTTGTGGAACATTTTTTTTTTAAATTATCCAGTCTAACATCAGATTTGCACAATTCCAACAACATGATAAAAATGTATAATGACACCATTTTTGTGTTGGAATTACATCACCAAAATAAATACTAATTCCCAGAACAACATGATAAAAATGCATAATGGCACCATTTTTGTGTTGGTATTACATCACCAAAATCAATACTAATTCCCAGAACATAGTATAAAAAAACACACAAAGTAATGTTTTTTTCCCAATACAATTAAAATACGGGATGAATCATATTGAATTACACCGAAGGCATTTCTCTATAAGATGGATCCTCCTTGACACAAGAGCCGAAATCAATGGCACAAATTGAAGAGTCATGCATGCATTGAAATCAAATGGTGGAAACTAGTCCACGACAAGACGATGGTGGCAAGATGTCATAGCAATGATGGAGTCTTTTGTGTGCCACTGCAGACTGCCTTGAACGGATTGTCTGGTACCTCCAGAGTGGCGTTGCAAAGGTTACAATGCACATGGCATACATGCTCAAAAGCAGAAGAAGAAAAATCAATACAACTAGACATTACGCCCGAATGTAGCGTCTTCTAATCCTCAATCTCCTTCTTCTTCTGCATAGAACAAACAAAACAACGATAAGCAATAGTTTTCTCTCAGAAGCCATTAAATACAAACCCCATCATTGCCATAGAATCTCCTCAAACGCATCTAATTTCCAACTCGTAGGGAACAACCTAAATACCAGTAATACCCAGTCTTACGTCTACTGGATACATAAATAATTAAAACAGTAATACCCAGTCTTGCGTCTATTGGATACATAAATCATTAAAATAACATGCGCATATTGTGGGGTTTATTATGAAGAACACATATCTAGAATTTATGCTAGAGGCAAGGATTGTGGTGCAAAAGAAGAGCTGATAGAGACTGAGTACTCAGAATGAAGAATAACTTTGACAGCAGGCTAAGGGGAGGAGACACAAAGAGATCTCAACTTGATCTTTTATTTCCTACAAGTTTAGTGAAGGAATTATATCTAACTCCTAACCTAGCGGGTGTGTGCTAAGATAATGCAAATAACGACAATATTATGAACACACACAAACTCACAAGAGAAATATAGAAACAAACTTTGTATTAAAAATACTCCAGAGCACTTTGGTTCCTTCTCTTGCTTTTCTTGCTTATTGAATTACAAAGTGAAATCTCTTATTTATACAAGTTTTCCAACCTTCTAGCTTAGAAAATATCTCATAATATCTTATATTAGATATTCTCAGATCTTTTGGATATTTCCATAGATATTTCTAGATATTTCTAGATATATCTCTTGATATTTTATAGATATTCTATACAATATCTTTTGATATTTTGGAGGAGTTAATATTCACAATAAATGTGAATATCTTTTACATAAAGTTGAATTCCATAAAGTTGGAACTTATCTATCAAGATTAGATATTTCCAACACTCCCTCCTAATCTTGATTCTTCATGTATTGTTGGAGCAATATGGACCTATGATGCCTAAGCAATCTCTCATATGCTCAAATGTGTCCTTTGGTAATGGCTTGGTGAAGATATCAACATATTGGTCTTCATACCTGCAAAACTCCAAAAATATTTGTCCATTGTTGACTAGTTCTCTAATAAAATGATACCTAGTATCAATATGCTTGCTCCTTTTGTGAAAAACATGATTCTTTGACAATGTAATAGTTGAAGTTGTTATCACAAAATATCTTTGTTGCTCCTTGTTCTTGCTTTAAATCTGATAATACTCTTCTCATTCATATTGTTTGACATGATGTTGCTATGGCTGCCACGTATTCTAATTTTGCCGAAGAGAGAGTGACAATAGGTTACTTCTTAGAAGCCCATGAAACTGCACCTGAACCAAAATGGAAAACATAACCAGATGTGCTCTTTCTGTCATCTATGCTTCCTGCACAGTCATTCTCTGTGTAACCAACTAACTTGAAAATATCAGAAGCTGTTATATAAAATTGCCAAAATCTTTTGTTCCATTAACATATCTTAAAATTATTTTTCCAGCTTGCCAATGAGAATCCTTTGGGGATTCCATAAACCTAGAAATAAGACTTACACCATACATGATATCAGGCCTTGTAGCTGTCAAATACATCAGGCTACCAACAAGTCTTTTGTACATAGTACATAGTTGGATCAATATTGCATCCTTTATCATCTTTACTTAGCTTCAATCTTAATGAACCTTTTCAAAATATCATTGGAATATTTTGATTGACATATAAAAATTCCATTTTCTGATTGACTAACTTCTATGCCAAGAAAATACTTCATTAGACCCAAATCAGTCATTTCAAATTCTTTTTTCATCGTTATCTTAAACAAGTCAATTGACAAATCTCATGTGAATATTAGATCATCAACATATAGACATACAATTAGAATTTTTTCTTGATCATTCATCTTGATGTATAGTGTTGGCTCACTATTACTTTTTCTAAATCCATTTTTCAAAAAATATGAATCAATCCTGCTATACCATGCTCTCGGAGTTTGTTTCAGACCATACAAGACTTTCTTCAATCTATAGACCTTGTGCTCTTGACCAAAAATTTCATATCTAGGTGGTCGTAAAACATAAACTTTTTCTTCTAGTATGCCATTCAAAAATGTAGACTTGACATCCATTTGATAGACTTTCTAATTATTTTGAGTTGTTATTGCTAAAATAGTTCTGACAGTGTCTAGTCGAGCTACTGGAGAAAAAGTCTCATTATAATCAATTCTGGGTTGTTGTGAGAAACCCTTTGCAACTAACCTAGCTTTATGTTTTTCAACATTTCCATCTGCATTGAATTTTGTCTTGTAGACCCACTTTATGCCAATTACACTCTTTCCTTCTAGAAGGCTCACAAGATCCCATGTACGATTCTTTTCAATAGAATCAATTTCTTCATCCATTGCTTTTACTCATTTTTCATTTTCAAATGCATCTTCAAAATATATAGGATCATCATGAGAAAATAATGCAAAATCAGAATATAAATCAACATTCTCATCACCTTGAGTTTGTTCATAAATCTCCCTTAAGCTTCTTGTCTTCCCTAGGGTGTCCATGTAGTGAGACCTTTGTGTTTTCAATGTTGGATCTGATATGTCATTGTTGTGAGACATTGAATTTGAAGAATTACCTTCATGATCTGATGCTTCATGAGGATGTAAATTTGCTGGAGAGGATGAAAATCCACTTGAAATACCTCTTGTGATGCTATTTGAAAATGGAGTGCGATTTGAAGATTTGAGGTGCTAGATGAACATTTTGTGTGCTCTTTTCATCAAACTCAATCTCATGATGAGTTATTCCTATATAATTGTTAACTTATCAATACTTCCGTCCCATGCTTGTTCTTCAATGAACTCAACATCTTTACTAATAATAGAATTCTTTGTGATGGGGTTGAATAATTCATAGGCTTTTGATTTCTCATTATAACCTACAAAAATACATCTTTCTCCTTTATCATCCAATTTCTTCCTCCTCTCATTTGGAATATGAGCATAAGCTACACATTTAAAAACTCTTAAATGTGAGACATTGTGTTTCTTTCCACTCCATGCTTATTGAGGAACTTTAAACTTCACAATTTTTGTTGGACATCGGTTCAAGATGTAAATTACACAAGTCATTGCTTCAACCCAGTACTTATTTGGTAGATGTTTGGATTTCAACATGCTTCTAGCCATTTCCATAATTGTTTTATTCTTACGTTCTGCCAACCCATTATGTTGAGGTGTATACCTTGTCATAAATTGTTTCTTAATCTCATGAAATTTGTAAAAATTTAGGAACTCATTTGAAACATACTCTCCTCCTCTATCTGATCTTAACACCTTTATATAGTAACCACTCTACTTTTCAACCATGGCCTTAAACTCTTTGAACACACTAAATACTTCTAACTTATGTTTCAAGAAATAAACCCAAGTTTTTCTACTCAAATCATCTATAAAAGTCAGAAAATACATGTTTCCTCCAATTGATGGTGTTTGCATAGGTCCACATAGATCTGAATGGAAAATCTCAAGAAGAGATCTAGCTCTATATGAATTTCCAATAAGAAATTTTTCCCTATGTTGCTTCCCTAGAATACAACTTTCACAAGGCTTGTTTGGTTTCTCTATCAAAGGCAAACCCTTCACCATATGCTTCTTTTGCAGTAAATCTAAACCACTAAAACTTAAGTGTCCAAATCTCAAATGCCACAACCAAGTTTGATCTTTTAGAGAAACTTTAAATGCTACTAAATAAATCTATGTAGATGACAAATCATGTTGGATTGTTAATGGAAACATTTTGTTTTGTGTCATCTCAACCTTTGCAATCAATTTTTTGCTTGGATTTCTATACAATATTACACATGCATCATCTTCAAAATAGACTTTATATCCCTTCTGCACTAACTGCCCAATACTCATTAGATTATGTTTCAAACCAGGAACATAATACACATCTGGAATGTGTTAGTTCTCTCCTTTCCTAGTTTCAATATTTATTGTTCCTTTTCCCATAACTGCAACTTTATTATCATTTCCTAACTTAACTTCAGATGTAACTGACTCATCTATGTTTGCAAACATTTCCTTACGTCCAGTCATGTGATTACTACATCCACTATCTAGAAACCAAATATCCTTTGCACTTTCTTGAGCAACATTGCATGTAATGAACATTGAACCGTTGTTATAACTTTTAGACCAATTTCTTTAGAAAAATTTGTATTTTGTATACTCATATCAAATTGTTTCTTCCTACATTCATTAGCATAGTGTCCATACCTTTTACAGTAATTACATTGAACATGCAACTTGTCATACCTCTGACCATAAGTATGATTTTGGTTGTTTCCTCAGCCTCTAGCATTTGCAGTGTAGAAATTTGAATTTGTTCTTCCTCCTATATAAGATGTGTTTGCTCTTCCATATCCTCTTTGGAAATCTCTTCCTCTTCCTCTGTTGAAGCTCGATCTTCCTCTTGCTCTATTACCGCCAATTGAAACTTGTGATTTGAAGGCTTTCTCAAGAGATGAGCTACCTGATCTATTCAATATTTTCTCATGGGATATTAAATATCCCATTAATTTGTCTACAAAAATTTGGGTTAAATTCTTTGATTCTTCTATTGCAACAACAATTACATCAAACTTACTAGGAAGACTTCTGAGTATTTTCTCTACAATCCTTTGATCCTCTAAAGTCTCACCATGAGACCTAATTTGATTTACTACACCCATCACATGGGTAAAAAATAAATCTACTGAATCTAAGTCCTTCATACAAATATTTTCAAAATCTCTCCTAAGATTTTGTAATTTTGTAATTTTTACTTTACTAGTACCTTGATAAGTCATTTGAAGACTTTCCCATGCTTGCTTTGATCTAGTTGCTGCTGCAACACACGGAAATATGGACTCGTCCATTGCTTGTTGAATTTGAAACAAGGATTTTGCATCCTTTTGTTTGTTCTCCTTAATCAAATCCTAATCAACTTGTGCCATTGCTTGAAGTGTTTGAAGATCCATAGGTTCTGAAAACCCATTCTCAACTAGCTCTCACACATCTAGTGAACAAAATAAGGTCCTCATTTTTATGCTCCAATAATCATAGTTCTTCCCATTGAATATGGGGATTTGGGATTGAGTGAGACTGCTGCTCATACCGTCATTTTGAACTAGACTAATAGAGTGAAATAAAAAACTTATAACGTAAGCTCAACCTAGCTCTGATACCAATTTGAAGGAATTATATCTAACTCCTAACCTAGAGGGTGTGTGCTAAGATAATGCAAATATAAACAGTATTATGAACACACACAAACTCACAAGAGAAATATAGAAACAAACTTTGTATTAAAAATACTCCAGAGCACTTCGGTGCCTTGTCTTTCTTTTCTTGCTTATTGAATTACAAAGTGAAACCTATTATTTATAGAAGTTTTTCAACCTTCTAGCTTAGAAAATATCTCATAATATCTTATATTAGATATTATTGAATCTTTTGGATATTTTATAGATATTCCCATATATTTCTAGATATATATAATATCTCTTCATATTTACTAGATATTCTATACAATATCTTTTGATATTTTGGAGGAGCTAATATTCCTAATAAATGTGAATATATTTTACATAAAGTTGAATTCCATAAAGTTGGAATTTATCTATCAAGATTAGATATTTCCAACATTTAGGAGAGGTGAGTTGTGGTGCAAGAAATGGTAGTTGAAGTAAACCCATGCAACAATTGTCAATAATAACTTTGTTTCCACATTCACACTTCTCAACAATGACTTGCATGATGGTGTAACTTGTTCCAGGTAGAACATGCCGTTTGTTACTGGGTTATGACAATTAATACAATTTTCTTTTGTAATGTATGAAATTGTTAAAATGACAACATAATTCACGTTTAGCTAACATAAAGGCCAAACTTCAATGCGGGCATAGTTATGATCTCCTCACATGGCTCTCGAACATGCAAAGAACAAAGTGGTGGCTTCATCTGACTCATGTTGGGCATTTTCACCAGCTTCAAATTTCTTGAAAGTACCCCCTTTGTCCATGTTAGATAACTTCTTCTCCTCCACCTTCCTTTCAGGTAATTTAGGCTTGAGAAGAAATAGCATTTTTTTCACATCATCTCCACTGTGGCTTCTTCTTGATGCAGCTGTGCCCTATAAAAGGAAAATATCTCCCCTGTTTCCTCTACATACCAAAATCATTACAGCAATATCAACAATTATTACAAAATTAATAACTCACAAAACTTTTTTTTAAAACATAAAAATTCTATTAATCAACAAAAAACATGTTACAAGTAGATACAATGCCAAACAGTATAACTAATACCCCTGGAAGCATCCTTAGAGATATCATGATAACAACTTAAATCGCAGTACAACAGGAAGAAGTCATCCACATGACCCATGACATTAACATTTTCTTGATCCAAAGCCCTGTTGGCCAAAGCATCTACTACTTTATTACTCTCTCGAGGAATATGAACATAAAAAAATGTATGAAAAGCTTGAGCCAAAATACCAATACTCTCTTGGATCTATGAAATATGCCAATTAGAAGAGTGAATGGTGCATTGCTTATTAAGTAGTTGAATAATCATTCGAGATTCAGATTCAATAATAACCTTTGTCCACCCCATTTTGGCCGCCTCCTTCAAAGCATATTGAATGGAAAGGATTTCAGCCATATTGTTTGTGGTAATTCCAATTTGTTGCCCATCAAAAAGGTGCAGTTGTGTTGCACTATCTTTAGCTATTCTTCCCATACTAGCTTGTCCCAGATTTCCTCGAGATGCCCCATTAGTATTAATTTTAATGCAACCTTCAAGAGGCAACTGCTTTGTAGCATATTCTCCTCTCAAAGTTCCAGAATTGTAAGAATTCTCTTCCATTTAGCCAATATCAAGTTTGGAAATTTGACTTTCGTTTGGATTGTTTCAGCAATATTATTTTTGATAGAGGTCAAGACAGAAGCTCATTCTTGTATTTTCCCTGTAAATATGCATCTATTTCTTTCTTTCCAGACATTCCTTATCATTAATGTTATAAAAATACAACAAGAAATATTCATCATAGGGGTATCATGTACAACCAATTCTCAATTGCAAATAACCTACATCGGGTCAGTGCTATCATTCCAAACTAGGGTGAACATGTCAGAAAGGTACTACCATAGTTGTAAAGAAAAAGGGCAAGAGAGGAAAAGATGATCACATGTTTCTACCTCATTTAAGCATAACACACATCTAAAAGGTTCTTTTAACCCTCAATTCATAATATTTTCCCCTGTAAGTACCCATTTATGAAGAAAGGTCCAGGTAAAAAAGCTCACTTTCGGCCATAACACCGACTACCATATCTTTATGAAGATATCTGCCCATGGAAGATTTATTGCCCTAGCCATAAAATTATAACCATCCGCCATCATGTAACTACTAATAAGGATAGCTGATGCGGCTGTAAAATGTACATTAATTGTTGGATCTGTTGTGAAAATTTGTAGAAAGGTCACTGGCCATTGAGAAAATGGAAGCCAGACTTTCTGAGGATGTGACTATTGATAATGGTTGACTTTTATCCGCCATTGTACATAGAGTGCATTCATAATAGGTAGCAAATCCGGGTACTGAGATATAATTGGTGGAAACCCATTCCATGAGTCTGTCCAAAAATTTGCTTGAAAACCATTTTTTAGAATCCAAAATAAATTGTCTTTGGTAAGAGTCTCCCCTAGGCAAAGGACAGACAATGTAAGAGATCCATTAGCAGGTAAGGAATGGAAAATGAGATGAATCCTTGGTAAACCACCTACATATTTAAACATACATTAATAACCCATAAGTGGTGCATATTTTGGAGAAGCCTCTAATATAATTTAGCTGTCAATGTTGTGTTCTTAACACTATCTCTAAAACTAAGACCCCCATATGTGTTTAGGACGACATAAAATATCCCATTTGGCTAAATGCCATTTTTTATCTTGTAGTTTTCCACACTATAGATACCTCTAACTAATATGATCTATATCATGAAGAATCCTAGTTGGAATATGAAGAAGGGACATAATATATATTGGAGTGGCCTGTAAGACATTTTTGACTAGGGTTATTCATCCTCCTAAAGAAATCCATCTGTTTTTCCATCTGTCAAATTTGGCTTTGATTTTGGCCGTAACCCATGTCCAATCTGTGAGATTTTGAGGAGAAATTAAAACACCAAGGTATGTTGAGTTGTGGAGCTCAATTACTTCATTTTAGCATGCAATTGGAACTTGCTGGAAAATACAGTAACTGGCATCGGTTAAGGATTGACCGACATTAGTCAGGCATGACCGGCATCGGTCAGGCAAGTAAGGAACTGACAACAGTTAGGTAGAACTGGCATCGGTTACCTGTGCGATGAAGTTTTAATTAAATCTCGGGAATTATATCTATTTTTAGCATTAAAATAGATTTATTTATTGTAATTGCATGGTTAAGTGCCCTAGGTCTATAAACGACTATATAAGCATAAAAGCTAGGGTTTATAAGTAAGAGTGTGGATCATAATTACAAGATAATTATGCGAGAGAGAATTCTTGGTGAGAATGGAAGAAAAATCTTAATTGGAAGAAAGTACTAAACATCTGAGAGGTGTGGAAGATTGTAAATCTTCATTATATATCTTGTCAAAGCTTTGGATAATAGATTGACTTGTTTCTTGGTGGACGTAGCCCACACTGGGTGAACCACGTTAAATATGGTGTTGATTTATGTCGCTTGTTTTGTATATTTCTTCTGGTAGAATATCCGCTTTTATTTGCATGTATGCTTGGATCTGATATATTGTATGGACAATCGGTGTGCTAACCCCAAAATGGTACTTAAGTGGAAAAGTTCCCTACTAAAACCTCAACATCTAAAGGATATCCTCTTCAAGTCATGGAGGGCAATGAAAGAATATGATTTTGGATTCACCTTCATTAATATCATATCTGGTAGCTTGAGAGAAAAGGTGTAGAATAGAGGCAATATGAGATACTTCTCTCTTAAAGGCTTCCCCTATTATAGAAGAATCATCCATAAACTACAAGTGTGTCAAAGGCACAGCCTGTCACAAAAGTTGGATACCTGTAAGATTTTTTTTGTTTTTTGCAGCAATTAACAATCGCCTAAGAGACTCTACCATAATTATAAACAAAAAGGGAGAGAGTGGGTCACCTTTTCTGAGTCCTTTCGAGGCTGAAAATGCAAGGGAAGGTTCCCATTGATGAGAACAGAGAACGAGACAGTAGTCATACAATTTTGGATCCAATCAATCCACTAAGCGACGAAGGAAAATATTTTTAAAGTAATAGCCAAAACTCCCCAGTCCACTTTATCATAGGCTTTTGTAAGGTCTAATCGTAGGAATATAGTAGGATTTTTTTGAATTTGCACAGAATGAATAAATTTTTGTGCCAAAACTATATCATCTACAATTTGTCGATTTGGAACAAAACCTCCTTATTCTGGCGATATAATTTTATGCATAAATGGTTTTAGCCTTTCAGCCATCACTTTAGCAATGTTTTTATACAGAACATTACACAAAGCAATTGGACGATATTCAGTAATGGTAGATACCTCCGCCATTTTAGGAATCAAAGCTAGATGAGTGTAATTAAGATTTCTCAAGAGATTTCTTTCTTGTCGACATTCCTCAACCACCTCCAAAATATATATCTTAATCAACTCCCAAAAATGTTGATAAAATTTAATGGGAAATCCATCCTGTGCAGGAGTTTTTCCTTTCTTCGTAGTAAACAAAACTTGATGTAATTATTTTTCATAGACAAGCTTAAACAATTGTTGATTGTCTTCCTCCGTAATAATAGAAGGGATATTATCATATATAGTATGTTGTGCCCTCCCATTTAGGGCAAAGTTTTGAAACAAATTGTTGAAATAATGTAAAATCACATGTTGGATTTCCCTCTTGGATATCTCTCGATGGCCCATTTCATTAGTCAAATATGCTATATAGTTATGTGCTTGATGAGCCAAGACTGATTTGTGGAAAAAAGTAGTATGTTTGTCTCCTTCCTTTAACCATTGTACCTATGCCTTTTTTTTCCAAAAGATCTCTTCCCTTTGCTCCCACTCACATAGATATCTAGTGAGCTCAATTTCCTTCTTCTGTAGATCAAATGAAAGGCCTTGCAATCTAATATGTTAGTTAAGGACCTGAATCGATTCAATGAGATCCCTTTTTCTAGCATGCACATTTCCAAAGACATTCCTATTCCACTCCTTAATGTGTTTTTGAACATAGTTAAGAGTTTGGTGAAGTCTATGCATGCAGGTCCCATATCTTGGCTTCCCATCTTTCCATCATTTTGTAATCAAATTAGGAAATTTTTCATGTCTCATCTACATTAATTGATAGCAGAAGGGCACCTTAAATGTATTTGATTGCCCAATATCCAAAAATACCGGCTAATGGTAAGATCCCCCATGATTAAGGACATTGGCAATTGGGAGGAAATCCATGTTCATCCAATCCTCTGATATAAAAAATCTATCCATTCTTTCCATAATGCAGCTATCCCCAGTTCTTTTGTTAGACCATGTCATAAGACCATATTGGGTGTCAAAATCAATTAGTTGAAGGGTTTGAATAGAGTTACTCCTAATGTCTGATGAAGCATCCAAATGTGAATTTCCACCATGTTTTTCTTGTGTAGAGAGAATAATATTAAAATATCCACCAATTATTTAAAGATACCCCAAGTGATCATTCACAATAGAATTAATAAGGTTCCACTGAGATTTATTGCCTTCAACATTAGTTAGGGCATAAATATTAAGGAAAATGAGTAATTGATCAGATTCAATATCTTGCATACCCAAATATAGAACTCCATACGTGGCCCCACTATGTAAAATTTGAAGGCGCCGAGGGTCCCAAATACACGCCATACCTCTTGAAGCTCCATCAGAGCCTAAGGCAAGCACTTGACCTTGTTTTCTAATATTATTGGCCAAAACATTCATTAATTCAACTGATGTCTTAGTTTCTTGCAAAAATAGCATCTGAGGCTGATATTGTTATATCAATCTTCTAATCTCATTTATTTTAGAAGGGCTGCCCTTTAGCCCCCACACATTCCATGTAATGACCCTCATTGTGAAACTTGTTCAGTAAAGATTGTTGGATCTGCTACCTTACCTCCTTTAGTTAACCCACGACCTTTCTTCTAAATATGGGAATTATTTGATTTCTGTCTCGAGCAAATTAGAGTGTCCAATCTCAAATTTTTCTTAGATTTTTGATGCACCCCCAATGACGGTGTATTGTTACCCACTCCAAGTAGATAGGGAGGAAGCATTAAGGCTAGAAAAAATTCCTCCACTTAAGCCACATGTGGACCTTTTTCTTCACTTGCACCAGACAATTTGTGTTTTTGTTAAGAACCGTTGATATTATCTGCTTGAACACTGTTATCACTTTGTTGTGCAATATGTGCATTCTCTTTTGAATTTATAGTTGCAGTAGGCAGAGGAGCTACCATCATAATTTGAATTTCAAGAACTTGTGAGACAATAATATATTCCATAATTGGATTTACATCTTCTGACTGCATGAATGCATAACGATTGGAATTGGTTTGTAAGTCTTTATCAAGAGGTTTCCCTTTGACTGTATTTTTTTTATTTGGCACCATACATTTGTCTTGTTTCTCCTTCCCCACAATTGGGGTTTGTATTGCACGAGGGAACTCCTTAAGCAAATGTCCATATTCATGACATACTCTACATCTAAAGGGAATGTTCTCATAATCCACTACATGCTCCCATTGTTCATCACCCAAATCCAACATGAGTTTAGAGGGTAAGGGTTGGGTCATGTTCATATAAACACATAGTCGAGCATAGAACGTGTGTTCCATGCAAATAGAGGAATCCTTAGAATAAACATATTTACCTGAAGTATTTCCTATAGCTTGGAAGATAACATGATTCCAAAATTCAGCTGGAAGCCCAAATAATCAGATCCAAACCGTTACAAGTGAGGGAAGATCCTCCTCCACCTTAAACATAGAATGTCCGGGTTTCATGAAGAGGCCTACTCTACCAAATAATTATGAACCCCCTTGAAAAATATATTATTTCCCTGCCATAGTTGTAAAGACCACAAGAAAGTAATTATTAGGGTAAAATGAGACAGAATATTCATGTGAGACATGCCAATTATTGTTGGCCCATTCCTTGAACGCCATTAGAGAATGCTTAAACCCAAAAAAACTCATGATCAATGCCATATCTTTTAAAGTCTGTATTCCTCCTTGCACATCTGAACAAGGAATTTTGAGAATCGAAACATTAGCAACAACTTTCATGCATCTAGAAGGCGTATCTCAAGGATCCCTTTTAAGCAAGTGTGTAAAGGTTTCAATGTTATTATTTATTCCAACATCTTGAGGTCAAATTCCCCTAACCGCCTCTTTGAAATAAATTTTTATGATTCCCATTTTTCTTGGACCAAATTAGGTATAGTTTTGTTTGCATACGGGTTCAGAGTGGATGTCATCCAAGAAAAAACCAGAAGGAAAAAACCAAAGATGTTTTCCCTATATCAGCCCCTCAGGGCTCGGCTGGCTTGGTACCCCACTAAGCTTGAGCAATACATAAACTGTGAACACTCCTAAAAACAAACAAATGAAAAAAAATTCCTGTAAAAATAGACCAACCTTAGGCCGCAGGAAGAAGACCCCTCTCCAGCCTATACGTAGTGTTGGAAATTAGTGGGCTAGTCGTAAACCATATACACCTCCTTTGCTCCGACAAATCTGTGTGTTTTTTGCATTCCACCGCCTCATTATTTTTGTTTATGACCATACATCAACTCACAAAACTATGAGTAACTTAAAACAAATAACATTAATTCTTGAATTACCAAAAATCTCAACTTGGGATCATGTCTGCAATAAAACATACATGTTTCTGGTTTGTTTTAACTTACTTAAGAACACGTTGCTGCATGCATGGAAAACATATGCCAACTTTAGGAGTCTTATCAATTTATTTAATTAATGTTATGTGTGGTCCTTAGGTTAGGTCCATTTATTATTTACACAAGATGCAAGGTGAGCCCCATATAATGTAAAATAACTACCACTCCCTTAACTGCCTAATTGCATCTTGTAATGTTTTTAAAAAAATAACCAATGTAACATTGTTTTTCTAATTAACAAAATTAGGATAGAGTGGAATTTTAATTACTTAAGGTTGTATATTCACACTGAAGGTGTTTCCAGTTCAATTGAAGGTTCTTCTATCTTGTCTCTTCTCTGCATTTCTCTTGGATTTGTGCTACCATCAAAACATTTATTTTCATTGAGCTCGAATTCATCCCTCAACTTTAAATTGTAGTAGATTTTCATTACATGCGGCAAGTACACGCCTTGAATCCCAAATCCACCACAACATTCACCCACCTTGTAATACATGCCAACACTTTTAGATAAAGATCCATCAACCTTGTTTTTCCTTCCCAAGAGTTCATAGTTCGAGTCCCCAGCTGTTCATTTTGAAGATGACAAATCATCACGGGATTGAGGGAAATTGTCCTGACGCTGACTCTACTTGGTATTATCTCCTCCACCCATAAATGTATTGATCACAAAGGTTGTCTGAATAATTATGCCCAAATTAAAAAAATAGCAAAGCCTATTTTTCCCATATTTTTCTCAAAATTTTTGATTTCTTTCAATTGTTGAATTTCCAATTGTTGGCATCGTAGAACTAACAGACAAGATAACAAAGGTGATTAAACAACCCATCTATATGGCTAAAAAATGTGGTATAACATTATTTTTAAGATGCATAATGTTTTAGGCGCAAATGACCCTAATGTCAATAATGCGAGTGTGTCGAGATGATAATGTGGAGCACATATAGAAAAGAATATTTGGGTAGGAAAAATTTGATCGGTAGGCACAATAAAACGTTCTTCTAAAGCTATATAGTATATTTTATTAGGTTGACCCCTCTAAATGGCTAAAAATTATGGTACAACATTATTTTTAAGCTCATAATGTTTTAGGCAAAAATGACCCTAATGTCAATAATGCGAGTGTGATGGAGATGATAATATGGAGCACATATAGCAAATAATATTTGGGTGGGAACAATTTGATCGGTAGACACAATACAACGTTCTTCTAAAGCTAGATACTATATTTTATTAGGTTGAGTGTTTTTACTCAAAATTTATTACATCATATCCGTGCACTGCCTCTAAAATATTCTCTCCTGGTTTTCTCCTTAAACATTTTTAATCGGACCTTTAAGACATATATCAATATATATTTCAAAAACATTCACCTCTACAAAATTTAGAAAATTTAAAACTAGACCACTCTATTAACATTGGCTCTACTTTATGTGTTATTATCTCCTACCATCCATATATGTATTCATAACAATGGTTGTTTAAGGCTCAATTGTTTGTGACGTAGAATTGGACGTCTACTTAATGACGTTGATCGAGAAACCCCTAAAATGGCTTTAAAAAATGTGATACAACATTATTTTTAAGTAGAAAAAAATATAAATTCACAGGGGAGGTCTTTGGAGGATCATTTAGCGAAAAAAAAATCCTTTCAGAGTTACACGGTTTGTAGCAGGGAAGAATCCTTATGGAGACTTAAATCTAGGGCTATATGGCTGAAAGAGGGTGACAAAAATATGAAATTCTTCCATATGACCACTTTGAAGCATAGAGCTTGTAACAGGATTACAGAAGTTTCTAAAGGTAACAACATCATCATAAAATATCCGCGGATCATCAATGATGAAGCTCTTAGATTCTATGAAAAATTGCTCAATGAGAAGAGTACTATTAATGATATGGCTGACTCTTTTATGATAGAAGCTATCCCACAAGATAAAATTGAGGAGTAGAGATTTAAAGATATTACCAAAGTTGTTACTTTGGAGGAGCTTCAGAAATATATTTTTACTCTTGAAGGAGATAAGGCTTCGGGACTAGATGGCTTCTCTGTCATTTTTTTTTTTTCAGAAATTTTGGGAAATTTTCTTGGATGATCTCCTTAGGGTTGTAAATGAATTCTTTAGAACTAGAGATTTATTGAAAGAGCTTAATAATACTCACATCGTGCTGGCTCCCAAAAAAATGGACGGTAAAGATTTCAAAGATTTCTAACCCATTAGCTTGGTTAATGTTGTCTACAAATTTTTTACTAAGATTATTGCCACTAGATTGTAGTTCATTTTGAAAGATTTAATCTCAAAACAACAAAGTGGGTTCATCAGAGGAAGGATAATTTAAGATTGTGTGATCATGGTGCATGAGATTATTCATTCTATGGATAATAATAAAAAAGCAAGCATGGTCCTTAAACTTGACATGAATAAAGCCTTTGATAAAGTCTCCTGGTCTTTTCTTGACAAGGTTCTAGCCAAATTTGGTTTTCTCAACAAATTCAGAAGAATTATCAAGGCTTGCATTTCTACTGCAAGATTCTCTGTGGTGGTTAATGGTGAACTAGTGGGGTAATTTACCAGCAGTAGGGGATTAATACAGGGGTATATGATATCCCCTCTTCTCTTTATTATTATGGCAGATAGCCTCAGCAGAACTATTACCAAAGCTGTTAAAGATGGTCTTCTAAAAGGCACTAAACCTACCTCTACAAATCAAACGAATTCTCATCAGAAATTTGCGGATGACACTATCCTAATTTTAGTGGCATCTATCCTAGAAGCTAAGGCGATCAATTCCATTCTAAAATTTTATGAGGCTACTTTTGGACAAGAGATCAAATTTGATAAAAGTTCAATTTTCTTTTTCAACACTCCTTTGGAAAGGCAGAATAGAATTGCTAAAATATTGGGGTGTAAAATCAATTTACTTCCCACTACTTATTTAGGGCTCCCCCTTGGTACTAAAAAAGATTCAATCAAAGTCTGGAATGATTTACTGGAAATATTCCAAAAGAAAATGGCCAGATGTAAAGGGGCCATTCTTTCCAGTGCTGGTAAATGTTTGCTTATCAAAAACACTCTTCAAAATCTGCATATCTACATTATGTCTCTCTATAACATTCCTTTTTCCTTCAGAGAAAAAATTGAAAGGATTTAGAAACACTTTTTATGGTAGGGAATGGAGGAAAAATTTAAATATCACTTGGTTTCCTGGGACCAAGTGTGCACTCCTAAGAGGATTGGGGGATTGGGCATAAAAGATATAAGAAAAATGAATATGGCATTAATTGCAAAAATGGGTTGGAGAATGCTCTCGGAGTAACAACCATGGATTGATCTCATTAAGGCCAAATATCTTGAACAACAAACAACTTTCTCTTTCCTTCATGATGAACAACTTCCCCAAGGTTCCATTTTCTGGAACAACTTGATTCTAGTAAGGAATTTTATCAAGCAAGGTTGTAGATGGAAAGTGGGAAATGGTAGAGACATCAATTTTTGGGGAGATAATTGTCTAATTTCAGCCTCAATGACATATTTTGTGCAGCAAAGGATAGTCTTAAACATAAATATGGTACTAAGGTAATTGATTACATGGAAATTTATGGAAATAAGAAGAGATGGAAACAACTCTCAGTGGATAAAATTGAACTGAACTCCATGTTGTCCTCTCTTCAGGAGAAACTGGCCCTCATCCCCTTGAATCAGTTGCAATTCAAGGATGAATTGTCTAGTAGAATTCTAGAGATGGGGACTATACAATTAAATTTGGATAAAATTCTTACTTTGAGAATATCCCGAGTGAGTTTAATTGGAGCAAGATTTGGATGACTAAGATAACCCCTAAAATTAACTTTTTCTTTTGGCTTGTGCTCAGAGGCATAATTCTTACTAATGACAACCTGATGAAGAAAGGATTCATTATGCCTAATAGGTGTCACCTTTGCAAAAAAGAATATGAGGATATTAAGCACCTTTTTGTCCACTGTGAGTATGCTTCAATGATCTGGAGTTATGTCTTTTCCAAGTTCAATGTTTTCTGGACTATGCCTAAGGATTTCATTCAATTTTGGATCCAATGGAATCCTCCTTTTAATCACTGTTTTGTGAGAAGACTTTGGAAATTGGTCATGCCCCATATTATCTAGAAGATTTGGAAAGATAGGAATGATATCATTTTCAGAAACAATAAGCAACATTGCAAGCTTAGCTTTGTTAAGATTGGTCATGCTATTAAAGATAATACTGGGAGATTCAAACCTCCCAAAAATAAGAAATATCCTGAGAACGAAGAATATATACTTTCCAACTGGATGATAGGAGTTGTAAATTTTTAGATTAGGAATACCTCAAACATTGATAGGTCTTTGATTCATTGGATCCCTCCTGAGATTAACTAGCATAAAATAAACTTTGATAGTGCCTCCAAGGGTAATCCTAGTTTTACTGCTGGGGGAGGTATAATTCAGGATCATAAAGGCTATTTAGTTGCTGCTTATGCTGGTAAAATGGGGATTCAGACAAATCATTATGCATAATCCCTAGCTTCTCTATGGGGGCTAAGGGTTGCCAAAGATTATAATATACAAAACTTAATTTTGGAAGGATATTCACTAAACATCATCAATCACCTAAATCAAATTTCTCCTCCTAGCTGGACTGTTAAAGACTTTATTATGGAATCCATAAGTATTTTTCAAAATTTCAAGAATATAATCATTAGGCATACTTATAGGGAGGGGGATAAGGTTGTGGATACCTTGGCCAATGTTGGCATTAATAATAATCTAACCATATGGGATAATGAAAATTACATCCCTAAGGAGGTACATAATCACATTAATGTGGATAAATATGGGCATTCAAACATGAAGTAGAAATAATAATGGTATGGAGTGGGCTTTAGCAGAGGTGAAAGATCACACATGTGAGAATTATCATCCTAACTACTGCCATATTAACACCCATGAACCTCACACAGGTGGATGGGTTCTTAAAAATTGGGACAGATATAAGGAAGAAAAAGATTCAAATGAGGGTTTTGAGCAGAAAATTTGTAGGAATAGCAGGGAGAAGAAGAAAATGGGAGGAGCCCCGTGCCAATTAGAGCCCAACAGTGATCCGGCCTAGAAGAACACAGAGGAGCTATAAAACTTCTTACACAAGGGTGGAATTTCCAATTATATAGAACGCATTCAGGCCTGAGATCAAAATATTTTGGTTCATTTCGTAATGGACTGGAAGGATAGAAAGGTGAAATATGGTGGCCACCATGTTACTATTATTGAAGATTTGATTGTTGAGGCTACAGGCCTTGAGTTGGAGGGTTACCATTTTTTCAGTAAAAGGATTGACATGTTCATTGAGGCTAAGAAATTATTTGATGAGGGAGAGGAACTTGAATTTGTTTTTGTGGGTATTAGGGTAAGTTCTATCCCCAAGCCATTTGATGAAGTAACAAATATGATGGTAAGGTATATTTCTCTGAAAGGGCGATACAAAATTGTCCTTATTAAGCACCTGGTCTTTCTTAATCATTTTAGAAGGCAATCTGTGGTTTGCTTCCCGTACTACCTGCTAAATTCCCTTTAGCACTCCATTTTGGACTTTCAAGAGCACTCCTATACTATCCCTCTGCACCAGGGCCTCGTCTTCCTGTTCCATAAGCTTTGTGTCTCCAAATTCCCCAGCTTCCCGATCACTCTCAGCAATCCGCACATCACTACCTCCACTGCTCCCACTCCCATACTGGACACCTCGTCCAAACCCAAGACCAATAACCCTAAGCTTTCAAAAATTGGCACCCCTCACTCTACCCATGTTCTTAGAAGCACCAAAGAGCTAGAAGTTGCACAAAATTTACTGCATATTAGCAATGCTGGCCTGGATATGGCCCTGCATCAGGAGGGGAATAACGTACCTCATAGATTGGAGTCTCTGGAGAAAGAGATGAAGTAGCTTAAGAAATACCTGAAGCGCATCGAAAAGTAGAAAGGAAAAAGAAAAATTGATGATGATAATGACACTGGGAATGATCAGATTTCTAACATTTATAAGAAGTTAAACTCTCTAGACAGTAGATTGGGGAGAGCAAAAGATAGGCATGATCACAACATGGCTATCTTCAATGCCATTTGTGGCTTCTTAGAGCAACATGTTCGAAACATTACCATGCTTAGCAGGATCCCTGACACTATTTGGGGGAATGAAAAAGAGAGAAGCCGGACCATATCGCATTTGAATGCTATTGACCCAACACACATCACCACATTGGCATTGTTCACCTCGTTACAAACTATCCAGTCTAGAATCGACAGAGCATCCAATAAGTAAACTCACTCGGGCTGGCGGGCATCATTTTAGTCGCTGCTCTTTTTTGGTTTTTTTGTTGTTTCTATGCTACTTTTGTGATGTATTGTTGCAGTTTATGCTCTGTTTTGTTTCTTGCTTGTAACTATCTTTTGGTTACTGTTGGACATAGTGTTTTATTTGGATATTGATCCTCTTATGTTGTTCCTTTATAGATATATTTCGCTGTTGAGCCTTTTTTTTAATAGGGGATAGTCCCTTTAAAACTATTTGCCAATAATAAAAAAACATTATTTTTAAGCTCCATAATATTTTAAGTGCATATTTCACTCATGTCAATAATGTGAGCGAGATCAAGATGATACTGTAGAACACATCACAAATAATATTTGGGTGGGAACAATTTGAGTAGTGTAATAGGTGCGAGACATGCAAGTATTTAATTCCCACATTTTTATTTCTAAAATTCCATTCATGCCATCTCCTGCACTTTCCTTGACCGACATCCATGTATTCAATAAATTCCATGTAGTCAGATTTGTTGGCTCATCAATAGATTATGATCTTCACACCAATACACTGGATTACAATATTCCTAACAAATAATTGAATTATAATCATCATACTAAAATGTTCCCTTTTCATTACTATAGACACAAAATCATGTACTTTAGGTATTATTTAGCTCGATCTTATACTACTATTTAGAGGGTTCTAAAGTGAATAAAGTACTAATTAATCTCATGCCTTCGCCATCTTATTTTTATATTTTATTTCATCATTCTTGCATATTTCATCATACATATCCACCTACTTTTCAACTATCCCAACATGCCTAAAACTAGGCATCCAAGCCTGTACTAGGGTGGCTCGGGGCGTTGTAGTCCCACATGGGGCGCCCCGATCCATATTCCACTTTCCTGCTTCTTTTGGGGTCTTTCTAGTTGTTCTTAATCCTTATCTTTTTCCTAGTCATCCATTTCATGGTTAATTATGAAATTAGGGCAAGAGAACCCTATAAATATAAAGTTATAAGACCATAATGAGGGTCTTAGCATCACATACTACTATCACTCCATCTAGATTTGCATCCATTGCATCAATTACATCCACATAGTGTTATGCATCAAGGCTAGGAGATCTGAATCAACACACATAACATAGAGGGAGGGATTCTATTCTATTCCATGCACACATGCTATTATATTTTCTATAGTTATTAGTGCTCGCTACTCCAGAAAGTGTGACTTGCGCAAGAGCACCTAGGGCATGACATGCGCGCGCACACACACACACACACCAGAACTATATTTGGGTCTGAAATGTAGTGCAACACTCAGCAATAAGACCACTAGATTGGTGGTTGAGGTCAGTCCGACCCATTCATTTTGCATATTTATTTTTCCTAGGGTTTGATACTTTCTTTTGTATTGCAGGTTGTCACTTTGTTATTCAGTACATTCGACACAGCTTCGCAGATCTAGTGTGACAGACATAGGGCATTTCAGATCAACTTGTAACCATCCAAAATTTAGATTATGACAAGTCACAGAGATAAGGGTGCTTAATCTACAAACCAGGGCACCCCGGAGTGCCCCAGTACCTTCCCAAGTGCCTCAGTTAGCTTAGATCCTCCAGATCCATCCTTTTCAAGACTTCGGAGTGGTCTTTCTTACTTCTAGATTTTGTTACTAGACATGCGACAACCTGTGATAATCTTCTTTAATCAACTAAGTCATTTCTCCTTCTTTACTTGTATATTCAAGGTTTTATTTTACTTGGTATAATTATTTTCTATTATTCCATACTATTGTTAGCTCATATTTTACAGCATTTTAGTCCTCCTATTTAGATTAACTAGTGGTTATACTTTTCATATTAATAGTTTAGTTTCCATTTTTAGTTAATCAATTACCTTTCATAAGCTAGAGGCTTAAATAAAAACCAATACACACAAAACAAATTCCTTTGCGAATTCCTTAAACATTGATTATGCTAATAGGTGTTTTCAAATACAAATCTTGGTAATTTGTTTTGTCACATATCAGGTCAATGATCTAATGTTTCTCTCCCTCAAATTCAACTTCTTTATTTCTTCTGCTTCGGCATTTCCATCACACATTTCTCGTGTGATTGCTAGTGTAATAATGGTACAACAATTTATATAGGCAGAACCAAATTTCATCAATATCAGGATTGAAGGCTACAGTGGAAGAAGGCCTTTATTACATACAAAAATAGCTTATCTACGGGTATTCGCTTAGTTTAACTATCCCATAAATGATGTGCATGGAAAGGGTGTTGAAAACACTCATATTGTTGCTTTTCTACCTAATAACCTTACCCTAGGCATCCCTAGGTCCCACTAAATAACCACTTAGTGTCATGTATAACTCTAAGTTCTTTTTTCCATGATATTAGTACCCTTAGTTATTTCTTCATGTCACATGTGGGTAGAAAAGTATAAAGAGAGTAATTTTTATTGGTTTCTTGATTTGAAAAACGAATTAAAAAATTTTGGGTTTGGTTCTTTGGCTCTGCTTGGTTTCTCATGATTTTTCTTTCTTTTTTTCACTACAAAAATTGTACGTCCTTAGCCTATCTTGTGGTTTCCCCTTAATCCTATCACAGTGTCTTTCAAATTTTTTTCTTGCTACTAAGGCGGTGCCACACCTATAAATGGCCAACTCTCATTCCATTACAAAGACTATTACAATTGGTGGAAATGGCTATCAAGCATGAGAGGAAGTTTGTCCCAAATGTTTACGATGAGGTATGGAATCTGAACCCTCTTCAAATATTATAATTTATGATGAATGCTTAGATCTTGTTGTCAAGTGGTATCAAAACCGTTGTCTTATTGCCTATTTTTGTGGTCACATCCCGTTTGAAACCTACTTACAGAATTGGATGAAAAGCCACTGGGATTCTAACGATATCCTCATTTCTGGGGTCCGTAACCTCACCAAGGATTTTTATTTGTTTACGTTTAGAGATCCTTGTTAGATTCAAACCCTCCTGCTTAAGGCGCCATGCTGGTACTTAGGTAATACCTTTCTTGTGTTATCCCCATGGACTTAGGATTTCAGTCCGAGTAGCCAAGTCTCGCTCAAAATACCTATTTGGATTGAGCTCCTTGGTCTTCCCATTCACCTTTGGTACTTTTTACCAGAGATTGAAAAGCCCATTGGCAGGGTGATTTTCCATGAACAGGAGAATTTTTTCTTTTCTCGTCCTAACAAGATGAGTGTGTTTCAAAGTGTACCTGGTGAAATATTTGTGGGACCATCTGAATATTCAAATTGGGTCCTTACGGATATCTTAAAAGGTGGTTTACTTTAACCTCCCTAACACATGCTTTCATTGTCAGGCCCTGAACCATTACATTCGGGATTGTCCTCTTCTGGCCCGTTCCAAGCTTTCCCCTACACAGCGCATAGTGCCGAGGTTCTAAGAAGAATTTGGGGGAAAAACTGTCTATCAAAGTTCCACCTCCATATTCTTCCCCTCTACATTCCAAGGATGAGACTAGAGCAGTGCAACCTAGTCCTTCAGTTTCCATTCCTTCCAAGACCTCACAGAGCAAAGTTGTCCAGACTAATACAAAGAATGCTATGAAGGTTTCTTCAACCTCTCTTCCTCTTCGACATTCACGTATTCCACCTCAAGAGGTTTCACGTGGTGCGTGGGGAGTGAATGGGGAAAAATGCTACTCCATTCATGTTGAGCATATTGATTCAAACTTGCTTCTTCTTGCCAACAACTTTTCCATTCTCGACTTTGAGGATGGAATTCCTGATGGGTAGGGGGAATTTGATAGGTCTGATTTTTCATGAATTTTATGTCATGGAATGTTTGGGGTCTAACAGAGCCCTCACAAAAGTTCTTTGTTCGTTTGGATTTCCAGTTAATTAGCATTTTAGATTTAATTTGTTTATAAGAAATCAAGATTTCTAGTTTTTTGCTTCAAACTACTCTGACGTGTATTGACCCTGATTTTACAAATTTCCATACTCAACATATTGATGGCAGAGGTGATGCTGGCATTTCCATTACGCCAAAATTTTTAGCATTAATTATTGTCTCAGGCTAAGACCCTAGTAATAGGGTTGTGTGGGTTATTATGAGTATTAATGATATTTCTTTTGGTATTCTAAATGTTTATGCCCCTAATGAAGGTCCCAAAAGAACATTATTATGTAAATGGTTAGGTGAAAACTTACCCATTTCTTATTGGTTGGTGTGTGGTGAATTTAATATGGTGGAACACCTGAGTGATAAATGCGTAGCCCTTTCTATGTGTTGGTGAGAAAATTTTTCGGGGACAAATTGGTGGTTATCTTGCCAACACTCTGGGAGTCTAAGTCCCTCTAATTAACCGGTGCAGCTACCGTAGGTGCATGCCCAAGTAAATTGTGAGTTTTATCCTTGTGGCCTTTCGTCTGGGGATCCAACAGGGGCACTCCAATGACCCTGCAGAAAATGCTTGCAGGTACCTGCAAGGGAATAATTTGCTACGAAGGCAAGTGAGAATATTTAGAAAGGAGAATCTAATGTTGCAAGTAGAAAATCAGAGACTTGCACACACTAGCCAGAAGTTTCATTACATGCACTTGTGTTTCAGAAGAAAACAAATCTACAAAACAACAACAAGAATAAATAGAGCTTAATGAGCACAAAGTACCAATAAACTCCTCAATCAAAGAAGCTAAAATTCCTTCTTTCTTTATTGAAGCTCAAGCAGAATTTGTACATAGTGTGGGAAGTAGAGGAAATTTTTAGTAGGGGAAATGGAAGAAACTTGCTATCTCTTTCTCTCTTCACAAGGATATCTCTCTCATGAATTCACAAAAAATAGCTCCAACATCTAAGAATTTTTAGAAGAGAAAATTAAGAAGACCCTTAAATGAGGAGCTTGCTACAATTTATAGAAGAGGAGGCAACTCTTCATCTTCTTGGTGACTTTTCAAATACCTTAATATGACTTAAGATCGTTCATATTCCACTTTAAATATTTAAGTCCCTTTTATAATAGCAAGGTGACTTAAAGTTACATTATATTTATAAAGTCACTTAAGTCGTATTAAAAAGAGCAACTCTCAAAGCAAAAACATAACATTGAGGAGAGAGAGTGTTGTATGAGAAGAGAAGAGAGAGAGAAAGAAGAGGAAGAAGAAGAAGAAGAATTATGCTGAAGGATGAGCTGCTACAGTGGACTTGGCTCCACTTTGATTGCTCTCCACTTCATGATCCTGAGGAGGTTTCTATCTTTCCAAGCTCTTGCTTGAAACAGGCCACTGCTGGTTCTAATTTTTTGGCATGAGGGATGTGAATGAAGGTCAAGGTTTCAGTCCATCCATTAGTCACACCATTGATGTCCTTGCACTTACTAAACCACGATGAATACTTTTCTGCGATAAGTGCAATAGAGGCTTGGATCTTGTTGGCGAGAAAAATTTTCGGGTGGACAAACTTATGGATTTCGTTCCAACGCTCTGGGAATCTAAGTCCCTCTACTTAACCGGTGCATTTTTCGTATGTGCATGCGCGAGAAAGTGTGGATTTCTATGGTTGTGTTTTGACCGGGGATCCAACAGGGGCACTCCACTGACCCTACGGTAAAGCTAGCAATCTCTTGCTAGGGAAGTCTTCGTCTGTAGAGTGGGGAAGAGGAGTGAGAAAATATGTAGGAGAACTAATGCTACAAGTAGAAATCAGATTCCTACACACACACTAGTTAGAAACTTCAACACATGCATTTATTAGAAGAAACAACTCTGTGAATAGCAACAAGACCAAATAGAATTCACCGATCATCAAGTATCAAGAAACCCCTTAGTCAAAGAAAGCTAGAAACTCCTTCTTGTATTGATTGCTCAAATCAAAGTTGTACATAATGTGGGAATGGAAGAAATTTGAGAGGGGAAAAGAGTAGAATAAAATGGCTATCTCCTTTGCTTTCTCTAAGTACAATGCACTCTTGAGTCTATAAGATCAATTACAAACCCTTTGCAATGGGAATGGCGTTACAATTTATAGAATGAGAGGTGACTTATCATCTTCCTCATGACCCTCCATATGCCTTAATATGACTTAAGACTGTTCATATTCCACTTTAAATATTTAAGTCCCTTTTATAATAACAAGGCGACTTAATTTACATTGTGTTTCTAAAGTCACTTTTAAGCTACTTAAAGGCATATCAAAAGGTGCAAACCCCAACGAAGAATTAGAACATTTGAAAGTGAGAGAAAGTTGGGGGAGAGAGGAGAGAGAGAGAGAGAGAGAGAGAGAGAGAGAGAGAGAGAGAGAGAGAGAGAGAGAGAGTAGATGTCGCCCGATGAAGTCCGTCGATCCTCGTTGATGGAAAACTCCAAATGCAGTGAAAATCTGAATCTTTGAACTCCTTGCACACTGTGAAACTCCTCCAAATTAGTTCTCGAATTCTCACCCAGTTGAATGAACTAAGGTGGATCTCAAATTCCCTATGAAAAATGGCTAGGATGCTCCTGAATAATGATGTCCCCCTAAATGATTAGCCTTGTACATCCCATTGTGCCAAAACTTCTCTTTGACTATAACTTACTATTTTTAGAAAGTGTAAAAAAGGTAACTCCCTCAATCCTTAACTGAGTGTTGTGACCTTGATTCCCCTTTCTCCCTACGTTCCTCACTTCTTTGGATCAAATTTCTATTTTTAGCAGGTGCTTGAGGGAAATAGTAAGTGCCAAAAATTTCCGTTCTGGTGAATTCTCAGCTATAGTGCACCTCTTATATCTTCATCTCCTTCGCAGGTTCTTCTGTTAATGACTTTCCCGAAATAGCAGTTCCTATGTAGTAGACCTGCTATTTTTAGAAAGTTGGCCTTTGGGATTTCGATTGACATGGAACGAAGTTTTTTGATATGGGTTTTTTCCCAATATCATCCCTTTGAAATTTCGGGCCCGCCCGCTTAATAATTCAGGAGATTTTAAAGTTTTAATTTTCAGACCTGGTAGTGCTTCTGGGTACGGCAGCCATTAATGGACCTCAAAATTGTAGGTCTGGTTTTCTCCTCCATTTTCGAAGAAAATTATATTTTTGATGTGGGTTTTTTCTTCTGGTGCTTTACATGAAATCTTACTTCGATCCGGCAACCGGTTTGACGGGAAATCCCACTTCTTTCTTCATTGAGCCAGAAAGGAGATTTCTTCATTGTGGATGCTCTGTCATACATGGGGGGACTTTGAAGGTGTATTATTGATGGCCTTTGGTATAGGAATGAGCAGAAAAATATATCTTGTTGTTTCATGTATCTGTTTGGGAGATTTCTTCAACTTCTCATTTCATGGCTATGGAGTTTTCTCCGTTTTCTCCTTCTGTGCTCCGTGTTTCTCCTTTTGTGTTTGATGATGATTCCTTCTGAGACCTGAACATCTCTGTGGGGAATTTTTTTTAGTTCTTGGGTTGAGCAGGTCTGAGAATTTTCAATGGCGGAGTGATGGAAGAATGTTGTAGAGGAAGTATGGTGGAATGAAGTGCACATATAACTGTTAGAAGTTAGAAGCGGGAAAAAGTGACACTTGGAATTTAAAAAAAAAGATATGCATAGGTAGGGCTTGGAAATTTTTTCCATGATTTATTTCCATGACCTCAGGGACGTGAGAGACATCAATTTCCACAATGAGTAAGACCGCTACACGTGGCACTAGATCTAACGGCAGGGAATGAAGGAGGAAAAAATTGATGTAAAGCACTGGGAGCTGAAAGGAGGTCACATCGGTGTCCAAATGACTCCCTATGGGGGATGGGAACATTTTTCAAGGTCTGATGTCCCCCATCCAGGTGCATACCTTCCAGGGAAGAGCATGACTCGTGGGGATCACGAAATCACACTCCAAATAAGCACAGTGGGCTCCTGGTGTGATTGTCACGGGGCTGTCCTCTTAGGGTCATGCGAATAAAATGACTAACACGTGTCCTCTCAAAAAAATGAAAGTCTAACTGCTTTGAGAGGGTAACTTGGAATGAAGATAACTTGAGCTCCCGGTGGAATTTATTGGTGAAATTTTATATGATCCTGAATGGAAATGGAATTTTTAATCCAATTATGTGGGTATAATGTCTTAATTCGACCATATGATCCCTGAAAAATCAGGATTTTTGATCTAGGACTCCACTTGTGCCTGAGAAAAACTGCCTTCCAATCATATGCGCCAAGGTGTTGTGAAAAATATTATTTCACCATCATGTAGGTCTTGGAATCCTATTTTTGAAGATGTTTTTTTTACTTCCAACTCCATCCAGAGCTCTCAGAATCTTCTTTTGAATCCCAGTAGCTGTTTTAGGCCTGTGTACTGCCTAGGCTTGAGAACCTTGTTTTCACTCAGAACTGCTCCAAGTATTTCAAAACTTCCCAAAGCCTTCCAAAATAATTTCCATAGTGTTATAATGTATTCAATTCATTTCCATGTTTAATTTGGTTCCCTTCTGTTCCGCTCCAGGGGGTTGAATCCAGTCCTGGAAGGCCAGCGATAGCCCTTCCCAATACTGCCAGAAGATAACATCTTTTCAAAACTCCCTAAAATCACCTAGGGGGAATGAATAGAACTTTCCTAAATCACCTAGGGGAAAAATTTGACATCAAATAGAGGGTGATCAGACTGATGGATTTGACCTGGGGTTCCTAGGAATGATAAAATGAAAATTTCCATAGGGGTATAGTTGTCGTGCTTGGAAACTTCCAATTTCCCTGTTGCACATTTTCACGACAACACCTAGCTCTAGCTTGGGGACATGACATGGATTAAGAATAGTGAAGACATGACATGGGAATCCAAAATCTCAATTTTAGACTATATAATTTGTTGACCAGTGCCTTATCCATTGGGCCCTGCGGAGTCATGTACAACTTCTAGAAAGGAAGATTAGAAGGAAACACACACACACAAAACGAAGGAAAGGAAACACACGACACACAACAGGAAGGGAAACACACCTATCATTCACCTATGGTACAAGGCGGGGGGACAACCCACTTTCACTGATGTACTTTTCATTTCTCAAAATTTACCCCTGAAGAGGCAACGCTGAATGATGATGATTTGCGAAGCCATTGACGGGTTATAGAAAGTAGCCTCCTTTCCTTAATTGTTTATGGAAGCCATGTGCTTCCATGATTTTCCTTTTACTTTGTAGGAGTGATTCCATGTGAGCTTCTTGATGCTCTGGTCCTTGCTTAGAAATTCAACTGCCTTCATGTTCTTTAAAATCGGTCTCATAGTGCCAGTTGCCTTCCATGTTTATCCGTATAGCTGATTCTCCATTGAGCATCTCATCGCTGCCCCAATGTTGATTTTCATTCCAATTCCTTGGATATTCTGAGTTACTTTCTTTCCTAGGTCTATGCTCATTGACATCTCTTCCATGAGAAACCTCAGATTTATCCATTTCCTTTACTCCACCGTGAGGTGCTTGAGTACTGATAGAGGGAAATATTGGGCGCAGCCTCATACTTTTCTTGTATGCCCATGGCACGAGTGAAGAGATCAAGATTCAACTTGGGATCTTCTGCAAATTCTACTGCATCAAAAATTTATTTCACGGAGTTATGCTTCATTGTTTCCTGGAACTCATCTTTGTACACATTTTAGGAATGCAGCTCAAGGCAACTATCTGGAGGGATTACCCCATCATCTTGGGAATCACTGCACTCTATCGATCCTTCATCAAAAAGAGCTTCATCTTCAAAGGCTTCAAGACTCCTTGCTTCGATTTATTTATCATGGAAAGAATCTTCATCCTCAAAAGGGAAAGAAAATATCTCCATTTTTTTATTGCATCCATCAACCATTAGCTCCAGAGTACCATCATATTTTTCAATATGGCCAACCTTCACATTGGTTAAGGCTTCCAAATTAGCTTCACACTTGTCTTGCAGATTTGTGGCTTGCATCAGGAGCTCGAGACTGATCTCAGGGTCTTTTGTTTCTTCCATGGCTCTTAGCAGTTCTTGTACAGATAGTTCTTTCCCATTGCTCAAGGGCTCATTGTAGACTGGCTTGGTCTCTTCTTGGGTGACATGATCAAGGGAGTCCTCATCTTCAAATGGGAATGAGAAAATTTCTTCATCACAGATAAGCATATAAGCTTCACGCTTGTTTTTTATCAAGATTTTGAAAATCTTCAAGAACCATATCCTCTTCTTCATGGTTTACATCATCAAGCAATTCGGGGCTGTCCTCTTGTAACTTGAATCTCCTTAATGCTTCTTCAAAATCCAAATCTCTTTGGGAAGGCATGTCTGGGCCTATCAAGATGGGGATATCCTCTTCTTCCTCGGTTGCCACAAAGTGATTCATTTGCCTGCTACCTTGATACAAGATGTTAGCTTTCGGGCTTCCGTAATTTCGTACTGTGTACCTCATCTTCTTCTCAGGAAGTAATTTCTCCATGTCTCCCTTCACTAGTATGGTTGCAAAAGACCAATTCATCTGAATTTTCCCTCCCAACTCTTAGCAAAAATTTCTACTCAGCAACATTCCGAACGAGGCTGGGACGTCTACTACCAAAATCATCACTGAAACTTTCTTGTCTGGAAATTTGGCGAGAGCCACCTGTGCATCTTTAACCTTCCCTACAAGTGAGACCATTTTTATTCCAAAGAGTAACAAGAGCCACTAGGTGGAGTCATGGTAAGTTTGAGAGCCTTGGCGACCTTCAAAGGCATCACGTTGTCTGAGGCACCAGAATCTATTATGCAATTGTTCAGTACATATTCTCCAACAAGAAGGGAGATGTAGAAAGGTTCAACTTTATCAGTCTTTGATGCACTCAGAGAAAGCATGTTCTGTGAGGGAGGTGTAGGTGAGTTTGGTAGCATGCCTTTGGAATGATGAGCTACATCATTGGGTGTTAGAATACCACTCCTGATATATCAGACAAACCTCTTAAATTGTTTAGGATGAGTCCACAAATATTCAGTTTCAATAATCTGCACTTTGGCTTTGTTTGCATATTCTATGAAGTCAAAGGGAGAAAATGTGGACAAGGGGGGTGAAGGGACTACTTTTGGATTTAGGACAGGTTTGGAAGCAGGAGTAGATTTTTTGGAAATGGAGGGTATTTTGAAAGGTACACTAGGAGCTGATTTAGATTCATACTTGGAAGAGACATCAGAAGACTTACTTGGGATTGCGAGAGCTTTCTTACTTGCTACGGGATCAGGATCCCACAATGCAGACTTCATGGAGGATGGAAGTGAAGATCCTCGACTGATTATTTTATTTTTTAGATTCGCCATAGGAGGATCATACACCTTATTTTATTTGGAAGCAGTGGAGGGAGATGGTCTTTTCTCAGACTGAGAATGAGTGAATACCGCGCATCAAAAACTGGGTGCATCTTCTTCATTTCTTCATAACCTCTAGAATACTCACAAAATCTGATTTGTGTATCATTCTCAAACTCATCACTTTCTTAGAAATTGCCACCTTCACTTTCTTGTTCAAACTCTTCTTCACTTTCTTGAAATCTGTAATTTACATTCATGGGTGGGGCCTCCAAGGCAAGTCTTTGGGGTGCTCCTACAATCTGATTTCTGTTGCTTCTTTGAGAAGAAACTTGTTCAAATAATTCCCTCTTCAAAGAGGCCATCTCATTCACCAACTTTTGCAGTGATGGATTAGTTCTCTCATCTTCAGGATGTTGGGCCTTGCCCTTTGATGGATTCTTGATCTTTCCAGAGAGGATGAGATCGTCATCCAATTCAATGGCCCTCCTTTGTGCTTCTACAATGTTCCTTGGTTGAAATCTTCGTAGGAGAAATCCTACCTCTGGTGATTGAGTGTTTATGAAGAATATTTTGATATTATTCTGAGAGGGTGAATCTTCTTCTGGTATCCTACGAAGCAACCATTCGAAATGAGCCACGAAGTCTCTCATCGTTTCACTTTCTCCTTTCCTCATTTGAGCCAACTGCACCAAGAGGTCTTGACAATCTTCAGTTGATTTAAATCTTTCCTCGAAGGCAGCCTTGATGTCATCCCAACCAGTGATGGATCGGGAAGGTAGGAGGTAGAACCATTCTGCTGCTTTTTCTTGGAGGGACTCCACGAACAATCTTACAGCAACATCTTCATGCTGGACACCAAGAATTCCACATGATGTCGTGAAAGCAGCAACGTGTTCTTCAGGATGTTGTGAGTTTTCACCTTTGAACTTTGGAAAGTTCTTGCGGGAACCCATTGGTAGATCGTGAAGAGGGGGTTCAAGAGCAAGTGGGCCTGTATTCCTTCCCCATGGAACAATGGGTTGAGGTATTTCTTCTTCATCCACCATCGTTTCTTCTGCTTCTATTTCAGCTCTTGCTTCTTCAAATTCTTCTTCTTCCGTGAACTCGATGTTCAATGATGGTTGAAAAATTGGAGAATTTGAAGGAGTTTGGATAGGATTGCCAGGAGAACTACTCAAAGTGCCAGATGGAGAGGAGGCTTGAGAGAAGAAGTATGGATTATCTCTAATTCGTTCTTGTTGATTTTCAAAGCTTCAAAATTGGAATCAGCAACACCTCTCGACCTGCTCAACTGGGTGTATCTTCTTTTAGCCAACTTTTGAAAACTTCTGCAGTCGGAACACAAAAGGGCACTGTGGAATGTGAAAATTCATGTGTAGAAATCAGCAGTGTATCTTTCGGCAATGGAACTTTCATGAACTCCTTTTTTTTTTTTCAATATTTGATTTTTTTTGAATTTTTGGGACCTTGCGGTCGTATATTGGGTGCAGATGCTGCTAAATCTGCCCCACGGTGGGTGCCAAAAACTGTTGGCGAGAAAATTTGTCGGGTGGACAAACTTGTGGATTTCTTGCCAACGCTCTGGGAATCTAAGTCCCTCTACTTAACCGGTGCAACTGTCGTATGTGCATGCACGAGAAAGTGTGGATTTCTGTGGTGGTCTTTTGACTGGGGATCCAACAGGGGCACTCCACTGACCCTGCGGCAAAGCTAGCAATCTCTTGCTAGGGAAGTCTTCATCTGTAGAGCGGGAAAGGGGAGTGAGAAAAGAGGTAGGAGAACTAATGGTACAGGTAGAAAATCAGATTCCTGCACACACACTAGTTAGAAACTTCAACACATGCATTTATTAGAAGAAACAACTCTGCGAATAGCAACAAGACCAAATAGAATTCACTGATCACCAAGTATCAAGAAACCCCTTAGTCAAAGAAAGCTAGAAACTCCTTCTTCTTGTATTGATTGCTCAAATCAAAGTTGTACATAATGTGGGAATGGAAGAAATTTGAGAGGGGAAGAGAGTAGAAGAAAATGGCTATCTCCTTTGCTTTCTCTAGGTACAATGCACTCTTGAGTCTACAAGATCAATTACCAACCCTTTGCAATGGGAATGGCGTTACAATTTATAGAATGAGAATATGACTTATCGTCTTCCTCATGACCCTCCATATGCCTTAATATGACTTAAGACTGTTCATATTCCACTTTAAATATTTAAGTCCCTTTTATAATAGCAAGGCGACTTAATTTACATTATGTTTCTAAAGTCACTTTTAAGTGACTTAAAGGCATATCAAAAAGTGCAAATACCAACGAAGAATTAGAACATTTGAAAGCAAGATAAAGTTGGGGGGAAGAGGAGAGAGAGAGAGAGAGAGAGAGAGAGAGAGAGAGAGAGAGAGAGGAAAAAGAGTAGATGTCGCCCGATGAAGTCCGTTGATCCTCGTTGATGGAAAGCTCCAAATGTAGTGAAACTCTGAATCTTCGAACTCCTTGCACACTGTGAAACTCCTCCAAATTAGCTCCCGAATGCTCACCCAGTTGAATGAACTAAGGTGGATCTCGAATTCCCTGTGAAAAATGGCTAGGATGCTCCCGAATAATGATGTCCCCCTGAATGATTAGCCTTGTACATCCCATTGTGCCAAAACTTCTCTTTGAGTATAGCTTACTATTTTTAGAAAGTGTAAAAAAGGTAACTCCCTCGATCCTTAGCTGAGTGTTGTGACCTTGATTCCCCTTTCTCCCTACGTTCCTCACTTCTTTGGATCAAATTTCTATTTTTAGCAGGTGCTCAAGGGCCCACTTACTATTTTTAGTAAGTGCCAAAAATTTCCGTTCTGGTGAATTCTCAGCTATAGTGCACCTCTGATATCTTCATCTCCTTCGCAGGTTCTTCTGTTAATGACTTTCCCGAAATAGCAGTTCCTATGTAGTAGACCTGCTATTTTTAGAAAGTTGGCCTCTGGGAGTCGGATTGACGTGGAACGAAGTTTTTTGATATGGGTTTTTTCCCAATATCATCCCTTTAAAATTTCGGGCCCGCCCGCTTAATAATCCAGGAGATTTTAAAGTTTTAATTTTCAAACCTGGCAGTGCTTCTGGGTACGGCAACCATTAATGGACCTCAAAATTGCAGGTCTGGTTTTCTCCTCCGTTTGCGAAGAAAATTATATTTTTGATGTGGGTTTTTTCTTCTTGTGCTTCACGTGCAATCTTACTTTGATCCGGCAACCGGTTTGACGGGAAATCCCACTTCTTTCTTCGTTGAGCCGAAAAGGAGATTTCTTCATTGTGGATGCTCTGTCACACATGGGGGGACTTTGAAGGTGTCTTCTTGATGGCCTTGGGTAGAGGAATGAGCAGAAAAATATATCTTGTTGTTTCATGCATCTGTTTGGGAGATTTCTTCAACTTCTCATTTCATGGCTATGGAGTTTTCTCCATTTTCTCCTTTTTGTGTTTCATGAGGATTCCTTTTGAGACCTGCAGATCACTGTGGGGAATGTGTTTTAGTTCTTTGGTTGAGCAGGTCTGAGCATTTTCAATGGTGGAGTGATGGAAGAATGTTGCAGAGGAAGTATGGAGGAATGAAGTGCACATATAATTGTTAGAAGTTAGAAGCGGGAAAAAGCGGCACTTGGAAAAATTTCAAAAAGATATGCACAGGTAGGGCTTGGGTTCATTTTTTCATGCTTGATGTCCCTAACTTCAGGGACGTGAGGGACATCAATTTCCATAATGAGCAAGACGGCGACACGTGGCACTAGATCCAATGGCAAGAAATGAAGGAGGAAAAAGTTGATGTAAAGCACTAGGAGTTAAAAGGAGGTCACATCGGTGTCCAAATGAATCCCTATGGGGGCTGGGAAAATTTTTCAAGGTCTGATGTTCCCCACTCAGGTGCATAAGGGACATCAATTTCCACGGTGGTCAAGAGCATGACACATGGCGTCTGATCCGACGGCAGGGAATGCACGCTCCAAATAAGCACTTGGGGGCTGAACTGCGGTCGCGTGAGTGTCCAGAAGACTCTCCATAGGGGCTGGGAACATTTTTCAAGGTATGATGTCCCCCACCTCAGGTGCATAATGGACATAAATTTCCACAGTGGTCCTGGAGCTGACACGTGTCCTCTCGAAATAATGACTAAGTGCTGAACTGCCTTTGAGAGGGTAACTTGGAATGAAGATAACTTGAGCTCCTAATGGAATTTATTGGTGACATTTTCTATGATCCTAACTGAAAATGGCATTTTTAATCCAATTATGTGGGTCTCATGTCTAAATTTGACCATATGATCTCTAAAAAATCAGATTTTTGATTTGGGACTCTACTTGTGCCTGAGAAAAACTGCCTTCCAATCATATGCGCCAAGGTTTGTGAAAAATATTTTTTCACCATCATGTAGGTATTGGAATCCTATTTTTAAAGATGTTTTTTTACCTTCCAACTCCATCCAGAGCTCATGAATTCTTCTTCTAAATCCCAACAGCTGTTTTAGGCTTGTGTAGGCTTGAGAACCTTGTTTTTTTCTCAAACTGCTCCAAGTATTTCAAAACTTTCCAAAGCCTTCCAAAATAATTTCCATGATGTTATAATGTTTTCAATTCATGTCCATGTTTAATTTTTCCCTTCTGTTCCGCTCCAGGGGGTTGAATTCAGTACTGGGAAGGCCAGTGATAGCCCTTCCCAATACTGCCAGAAGATAACATCTTTTCAAAACTCCCTAAAATCACCTAGGTGGAATGAGTGCACTTTACTAAATCACATAGGGGACAAATTTGGCATCAAATAGGGGGTGACCAGACTGATGGATTTGACTTGGGGTGCCTAAGAATGAAATTTTTTCCATAGGGGTATAGTTGTCATGCTTGAAAACTTCCAATTTCCCTTTTGCACATTTTCACGACAACAGATCTCTAAGAAGAAGTTGAGAGTATCCTTACTGAAGGAAAATGGGTTTCCCAACCCTTTCTTTACATATTCCTCGAGAGGTCCGATCACTTCATCAGTAGTTGTGTGTTCACTCATTGCGGGTACTCCAAGTTTTTGAAATTTATGATTTATACTATCCTGTAGCTTGTATGTTTGTTCTTCTTTCTCCTCTACCTCTGTGAAGGCTCGATTGATTGCTTCAAATCTGATTGCCTTAGCCCTCGCCCATACATGTGTCGAGTCCTCTGTGGGAGTTTCAAAAACCTTCTTATCGATCAAATCCTGATGATGGCTTTTTCTCATCTCACTCACTACTGGTCCCAGAGGTTCATAACAATCTCTTTCTTTCTCCACATCCTCTTTGAGTGCTCTGATTCTGTTGGTTATTGCACACATGTATGCAAAGATCTTGACTTCCTCTTGGAGTGTTGACTTCCCTTTTTTAGAGATTGAGTTGATCCATTCATTGTTTGCTCACCCCTGCATCGTGAGCTTGTGTGTTCTTCTGATGGATTCTGGATCAAATCTACTGATGCGTACCAATTTCTCAGTAGGAAGTGTTGTAGTGCTTGGTTCCACAAGGTGTTTCACATAAGATGAAAGGGTTCCTACTTATTCCTCTAGTACCTCAATCTTCTCTTTATACTCTTTATTCCTCACCACCATGCAAGTAGAATATTGTTGATATATGTGTAAATCTCCCTCATGAGTAGCTGGTCCCAATTGGATCATGTTCATCTCGTAGTTAGCTGGTGTCATCTATTCCACTAGCTTGATTACTTTTGGCTGAGCTACTTTGATGTATTGATTACCTATCTTCCCACTATAGAATCGTGAGGCTGTCTATGCAATATTTATTTTCCTTTTTTTATTTAGTAAATGATACAATCACTAATAGATCGGGGGTTTTTACTTGTTACACTATGCGAGTTTCGAGGATGACCATTTCCCACATCCACAAAAAATTCTCACTTGATTAAGCTTAATGATGGGTGCATCAAACATTATTTTTTTTGGTGGAGGGGGTGAGTCCTGAATGAGAGGGGCATTGGTTTTAATAACGGGCAAGACCTCTTGTAGTGGTTTGAGGACTAGATGGTTTGAGGACCTCTTGTAATTTTAATGGGGTCACCGTAGGAAGAAGACCCTAGGAAGAAGTTCTATTTGCATTACTGAGATCACGTCTTCTTCCTGTGGTGACCCCATTAAAACTTATTCTTCCCTAACTTTCTTGGGTGTCTTCTCTTAGGGAGAATTTTCTAACTCTATGGCCTTCCTTTTTAAACTCACTCTAGAATATTTAGAGCTAGAAGTCACCTCTACCACTTTTGAAGATGAATGATGTGAAGCTATCTTATGGCTTGGAGGAACTCCTCATGACAAAATAATCATATCCCTCTTCCTCTGAAACCAATTCCTTGTTCTCCTCACCACCTTTTCATTCTGCTCCAATATATCTCCTGCTTCACAAACATGCTAGTTGGTTTGGGGAATTGGGGTCATCTTGAATGTTACATACTTAGGATTGTACATCTTTGTCTCATCATCATGCAATATATCTTCATACCAAGAGAACTTAAATTTATTCATCTCATTGATTTTCCTCCTCATGTGGTCCTTTTCAAATACTTCAAACTTGTCAATATAGTTGGCCCAGTAGTCCTCAACTTGTGGCTCATGTTGCAATTCTAATACATATAATGATTCAGGATCTTCTCAGATGTCAAAGTTTAGCCTGACAATGTATGAATGTAAAGTCAAATGTGCAAAAGAGACCTCCAGGTTAGATGCATCATTTGAGCTTTTGAACGTGAACTACCCTAGAGATATAGGGAATGAAATCAATTTCTTTTTCCTACTTCTAAGCTTGTTATTTAGTTGAGTGATCTTCATGTAGAGCTTGAACAATAAAATCTAGTCATTGAAGTACTTAGGTAGTTTCAGTGGAGCTTGGTCGAAGTCAGTGACTTGTATGTAGGAGAATATTGAGAATTGTATGAAATACAAGAGGTATTCCTTAATCAGGGATGTTGATTTTTTTGACATCCTAGCTTCGAGATCCCCTTCTAAGATTCAGACCATGTACATAGTGAATGCATTATTCATGTGAGTGAAATGCATATTTTTCTCCTCTACTAAAAACTATGGAATTTTCTCGAATGCAGGTACCTTGGCTGAAATTTTGTGCGTGAGAGCTAATCCTTCGAATGATCTTGAGCTTGCAAGGAGATAAACTAGGTAATAAGTAATGTGAAACTTTTCTTTTGTGGGAACTTAAGGTAGTTATAGATGGATATTATCGTTAATGATGTGCCCCCAGTCAATTATCTACCTTCCTTCTGTTAGTGTCAGGATGAAAAGGCCCATCTAGTCTTGGAAGTCTCTCGTGCTTGCTTCACCCATAAATCTACTGAGGAAAGTGATGGCATCAAAATACCCTTCGTGAAACTCAAACCTTGGAAGATTCTTGGGCATCCTGGAGGGAATTATTCATTTTTTCAACCATGATTCGAGTGTTACTCCTTGGACATATGAATACATTCTTTCCCAATCACGCATGACCATATCCTTTGAGATGATGACCATGCTAGTGGATGTTGGTATCTGCAGAGAGAGTGAAATGGGCCTATGGCTGATGACCGCCATTATTGTACTGTTTTCATCTTGGATTGTTCGTGTCTCGGGCTTGTAGTTGAAAGAGTAGGCTAGGACTAACTTGAGACTCTACACAGACACTTGGTGTCCTGTAAGGGTGAACTAGCCCCTTGCAAATATCTGGTCTTCAATCCTCCTTCAGTCCTTGGAGGCCACATGATTCTTAAGGTTAATTAGGTCCACATCATACTCATAAGGAAATGGCTGTGTCAACTTCTAACCCGTTCACTTTGGATTCATGTCTCCCTTAGAAACAATAACTTATTATTTTTAGTTAGTGTGAAAAATCAATTTCCTGATCTTCAATTGGATGTTGCAGCTCAGTTTTCCTCTTTCTCCCAGCGTTCCTCGTTCCTTCTTGATCAACTTTCTATTTTTACCAGGTGCTCGAGGGCCCACTTACTATTGTTAGTATCTGTCAAAGGAGATTTATGTTCATTGTGAATTCTTGGCTATAGTACACCTCCAATGTCTTCGAGTCCTTTGCAGGTTATTCTGTTGATGACTGGTCTTGGAATAGCAGTTCCTTTGTAGTAGACAAACAATTTTTAGCAAAGTTGGCTTCTGGGATTCAGATTGACATGTGTACAAAGTTTTTTGATATGGATTTTTTTCCCAATTTCACCCCTCTCAAAATTTTGGGCCCGCCGGCTTACTAGTCCAGGAGATTTTACTAGTTCTAATTCTTCACCATTCTTCATTTCTTCTGGATGCGGTAGCCATTGATGAGAATTAAAAATCTGATACCTTTGGTATTCTCCTCCATTTGTGAAGAAAGGTATATTTTTGATGTGGGTTTTTTCTTCTAGTGCTTCACGTGTGATCTTACTTCAGTTCGACAACCGGTTTGACGAGAAATCCCACTTCTTTCTTTGTTTAGCCGGAAATGAGATTTCTTCGTTGTAGATGCTCTGTCGCACAAGAGGAGAGTTTGAGGTTATTTTTTATGGTCTTGGAAAGAGGAACAAACATCAGAAAATGCTTCATTGATTCATGCACTGGAGTGAAAGATTTTTTGAAATTTTGATATGCATGGCTAGGGAGAATCTTGGGTCAAATTGTTCTCATGTTTGATGTTCTTCGTTTCTCCTTCTTAGCTTGATGAGAACTCCTTCTGAGACTTGCGTATCGCCATGGCAAAGGTATTTCAGTTCCTTTTTTCATCTGGTATGAGTTTTTTGCAAAGACAGAGTGATGGAAGAAAGTTACAAAGGAATGATGAAGATTGTCTGTAAACTGCATTGGAAGCAGCTGATAAGCACTAGAAGTCACTGACCGGATGTTAGATTTTTGAAATTTTGAATCCCCATGGAGGGAGAAGCTTGGGCACATTTTTTTACATGATTTATGACCCTAACCTTAGGGATGTGAGGGACATCAATTTCCACAGTTGGTCCTAGAGGATGACATGTGGCATTTGATTCAACGACAGGGAATGGAGGTGAGAAAAGCTACTTCAAAAATGCACCTGAGGGCTAAAAGTCAGTCACGTGGGTGACCAAATAGACTCCCCATATGGGTTTGGTGCACAATTTTCCATGCTATGATGTTACCTAACCTCAGGTAGATTTGAGGGACTTAACCAGTTACCATGGTGGTCCTGGAGCTGACACATGGCACTTGATCCGACATGACAAGGAATGGATGCTCCAAAAATGCACTTGGGGGCTGAATTGTCAAGTCTGGAGGTCATATGAGGGTCCCAGAGGTCACATGTGGGTTGGAATTTTTTTTTCTAGGTTTCTTTAACTGACCTTAGGGATGTCAGGGACATGGAATCCCGCTAGGCTACTAGTGCTGACACGTTTCCTCCCAAAAAATGACCAAGTCCTAAACTGGCTTTGAGAGGGTAACTTGGAACGATGATAACTTGAGCTCCTAGTGGAATCTATTGTTGAAATTTTATATGATCGTGACTTGAAATTTCATTTCTGGATCTAATGGTTGGGGTATCATTGTTTTGATTCAACCATTTTATCCCTTAAAAAGTGATATTTTGGATTTGAGACACTACTTGTGCCTGAGAAAAACTACTCTGCCAATCCTATGCACCAATGGTTTTGTGAAAACATTTGATTCCACCATCATGTAGGTATTGGAATCCTCTTTCTGGAGATGTTTTTTTTACTTCTAACTTCATCCGGAGCTCCCATAATCTTCTTCTGAAGCCCAACAGTTGTTTTAGGCCTGTGTATTGCCTAGGCTTATGAACCCTGTTTTTTACTCAGACTGCTCCAAGTCTTTCAAAACTTTCCCAAACCTTCTAAAATCATTTCCATGATGTTCTAATGTATTCAATTCACCTCCATGTTGAATTTTTTCCTTTCGTTCCACTTCAGGGGGTTTGATCCAGTCCTGGGAAGGCCAACGATAGCCCTTCCCAATACTGTTAGAAGATAACATCTCTTCAAAACTCCCTAAAATCACCTAGGGGGAATGAATAGAATTTCCTAAATCACCTAGGGGAAATATTTGACATCAAATAAGGGGTGACCATATTGACGGATTTCACCTGGGGTGCCTAGGACTTATAAAACATGAAAATTTCAGCACAAGGGTATAATTGTTGATTTTGGAAACTTCCAATTTCCCTGTTGCACATTTGCACAATAATGATATGCGCTGATGTATTGGAGAATGTGTGGCCTATTATTAATTTAAAATCCATTGGGGCCTTTCCAATCTATTACTCAGAGGACGAGAGGAATTTAAAAACCAATCTTGGTTTACTTGGACCAATCTTTGAGAAGAATGTGATCGAGTATTAAAACACCTTGACTGTGCTCGTTTTTTACAACAACCCTATTTAGATTTTGACATGCAAGGATCCTTTGTTATAAATATTTGGATAGAGATGATTTTTTCAAACCACCATTCGATCACATTTAAGGTTGTTTGGTAGGGGGCCTTCCCAAGGTGACCAAAAATCATTTCTTTCTTAATGTTTCTCTGCTAAGTCATCATGGAGTGATCCCGCTCATTGCCAAGATCTGAAATATGGTGCCACATTTTCCTTTTTCTACCAGCTAGATTTCCTAGTGGGAGCCGGTTATCATTGCACCACAAATTTCCTCCGCTGGTTCGGTAAACAGGTTGCCCAGGTTCAAATACGGGCTGACTCGACTCTACACAAAGAATTCAAAAGATTCACTATGCTTCTTGAGGCCAATCATTTTGACCGTCATCTTTAGACCCAGTCTGCTGGTAATATACACATACTTAAATTCATTGAATCCCATTTAGCCCATGGTGCGTAGATTCGTTCATGAATTCGCTGGCCTATGCTGGGAGATAAAGCCTCCAAAATATTTTTCAAATCCCTTCAGGCCAAGCATGCTCGACAAAAAATCAAATCTATTTATGATTCTCACAAAAGGCTTATAGATCTACAAGATATCACTGATGCTTTTATCAAGAACTGTCATTTAGTGTTTCAAACTTAGGAGGATTCAATTGAGCATGCTACTGCTTTATAGAAATGTATTGATGTGGTTCTTACATAAATTATGCCCAGAAATCATGTCCGCTGCAATGCCCCTCTTACTTTGGAGGAGCTTCATGCAACATTGCTCTGTCTTGAAGATGACAAGTCTCTCAGTTTGATGGATTCCCTTTTGATTTTTACAAAGCAACCCAATATTTTATTGGACCTACTCTACTTTAGGTGTATAATGAAGCTCTTCAAACTCACTCTCTTGGGAGTTTCATAAATCAAGGCAACATAAAGTTCATTCCTAAAGTAGGAAATCCGAAACAAATGAATAATTGGTGGCTGATTACCTTGTTGAATGTTTCTTATAAAATTCTTTCTAAGGCACTGGATCTCCACATTGTTGATATTCTACTTTAAATTGTTTGACTTGAATAGAATGGTTTTGTTAAAGGTTGATACATCATTTTCAACCTTATTGATGTATAGGAAGGCATGGAATAGGCTTGGGTTTTATCGCAGAAGCCTCTTTTCCTTAAAATAGACTTTGAGAAAGCTTATGATCACATTGAATGGCCCTTCATTTTGGCTGTTCTTAAATCCCTGGGGTTCAGTGAATTCTTCTAGACAACTGTTAACATGATTTTCTCTAATTATTTTGCTTGACTTTCCATTAATGGTCACCAGTCTACTGCCATTGGCATCTTCCACTCTATTAGACAGGTGTGACCTCTTGCACCGATAATGTTTGTGTTTGTTGTTGATGCCCTGGGATATTTAATTGCCCATCAAGCTACTCAGGGCCATATTCGGGGAATTTTTATTCCAGATCATGAGATGCAACTTATGAATGGGAACTTTTTTGATGATTCCTTTCTTACTCTTGCCGAGTCAAAAAATAATGTTGTTACGTTATTTGAATGTATAGACACTTTTTACTTGGCTTCAGGGTCCAATATTCAAATGGATAAAACTTTGGGCTATTAGAAGAGTTGTTTACCTCCTCCGGAATGGTTAAAATATTACCCATGGAAATGGATTGTTCATGGAGATAAATTCAGATTTCTAGGCATTCCCTTTGCTTTTTACAATGACTCTGCGACATTATGGAATTATGTTCTTAACAGAGTGGAGAAAAAAGTAACCAAATGGTCTTCCAAACCATTATCTTTGGCTGGGAAATTCTAGGTTTGCACAAAAATCCTTTCCGCTACTCATGTTTATTTTTCTATTTGTTGGTGTCCTTCTTGCACTTCATTCAATCGGCTTACGAAACTGCTTCAGGACTTTTTATGGTGTAAAAATTCTGGTTCAGCTGGCTTTCATAGAGTTTCCTACGATACTTTTTATCTTCCTTAGGATTAAGGAGGTATAAGAGTCATTGATGTTTATCAGTAGAGTGTGACTTTATGTGCCAAATGGTTTATCTGGTGTCTTTCAGGTAAACAAACTTGGAGAATTCTTCTGCGACATTATATTGAATATGGATCCCCTTGCAACAAGAAGTACTAGAGAAGAATTTGATTACACTCTCTTATTATCACTTCTACTCCTGTCAAAATCATGGATAAATTTGTCGACAAGAGTATTTGGAAAGCCTTTGAGCAGGTGAAGCCTTTAATGATGTGGATTGGCAATGGATTTTTCACTGGCCTTTATTTTAATTGGAAGAACATCTATTGGTCTCCTATTATCATTGAAGGCACTCTTCCACTTGTAGAAACCCTAGGCATCATAGTCATTCAAATTTACCACAAGGGAATTCATTCCATTGAGGATCTTGTGCATCATAGAGACTGGATTCCTTTTCTTGAGCTCAAATTTAAATTCAAATTTAACAACTCAAATTTTTGTCAATCTGAAAAATTTAGGAGCTCCTTCCAGATGTTATGCTTCATAAATTGGGGTCCAACCTTTAGCTGCATGGTGGCATGATTGGTGGTGGGATCCAACCTCTGGTCTTTTCCCCATGCTTAATCAATCTGGGGGATTCATTCTTTGTTCCAACCATATCACCCTAAATTCTTCCCTTAGCATCTGGTTTTATTTGGTGACTTTAGCCCTTGGCCTAGGCATATTGCTAATATGTGGCATTTGTTTTGTGCCTGTATTATTTTTCATATTTAAAAATATCACACTGCTTTAAGTTTCAAGAAAGCTCATTTTGTTATATGCTTTTCCACTAATGATAAGGTGGTTATTTTGTCTACTGTTCACATACAAATTCAAGTTCAAGCCATTAAGGTTTCCTTGGAGTTTTCTCATCTACAAGAGCTTCTTGATCACCGGGGGAGTGCATCATGCACTATGAGTTGGGTTTTGTCGTATCCTCAGCTGCCACCACCCTAGCCTTCACCTCCCCGACGACCACCTTCTTTGGGTCCACGTTAGAGGATCCACTCACAAAACCACCGTTATGCCTTCCCTGCGGGTCCACCCTTTCTTCCCCATCCTCTTCTGGGCCGGGTTGGAGCCTTCCCTTGTGGGGGAAAGGGGTTATTAGTAGTTCACAGTGGGGATCTCTTATGCTTGCCATGCATAATATTGTTGGATCTCCACCCTAGGGTGGGGAATTATGGTGCCTCTTCAAATGTAGTATCCCAATCACGATAGCTGACAGGTGGATCCTCCATCTGTAGAGCCTAATAGCGGAGCCTTTATCTCTCCTTGGGATGATCCTCCCCTTCATGTAGGTATAGCAGCGACGTGTGCTTGATATTGATGATTTTTTCTACTCTCTGGTTGCCCTTTCAGCATTTTAATGTAAGCCTTTGTGGCATTTTTTGCCGATCTGGTGCCCTCATGACGTTTTGTGGGATCATGTGTAATCCGGTCACCACTTACTATGTAACTCTCTTTTATTATATTAATATAAATGGCAGTTCCAATAGTGAAAAGTACAAATATTTAAAAGAAGATGAAAAATAGAATTTATACTAAATAATTTCATTAATACTAGATTTCAATCACCCTACACACCCCATTAGCATACACACACCTTAGAGTCATTATATTGCAGCCATTCACTTCAAAATATCAAAAAAATTTAAACACGATGTAAAAAGTGTTAGGTTGTGGAGCCTTTTTACATGTCTGAAAGTGTTGAAGAATGTACACTTTCCATAGCTGTCTCATAATTTTTTTGGCCTCAAAAAATGTGCGTGATATACCGGGAAACGTGCTTTTCTCATATGGGCGGGATTTTTGACCCATAGGTTTATGGGAGGGTTTTAGCACATGGTTTTGATACCCAAAATTTTATAAAATTGCTTAAGCAATTGTCTACTTATGTGGTTTTGTGCATATGGTAGGGTTGATGTAACATTGCAGATGTGTATGAATTCAAGTGTGAATTCTATAGAGTTTTTTTAGCATAGCTCCAAACAGATCTAGGTATTGTATTAAGAGAGCGATGGCTTGTAATAAAAACTGAGCATGTGATTCTTGGTGGATGTAGCCCAAATTGGGTGAACCACGTTAAATAATGTCTCTTTGTGTTGTGTTATTTTTATTATGCACTTTTATTTGATATCTATAATATTTTGTGCATATTAGTTTCTACTGTTGCAATTCTGTGAGGGATTGTTCTGCATATTTTATACCTTATTACCTAACAAAAAGTACATGAATTGTTAAACAAGATGCTTCACTTGAAAGTGTTCACCCAAAGTGCACCTAAGGAACATGAATTAAAGACCCAAAAAATAAGGGGAAAAAGAAACGAAAGAGAAATAAGAAGGGGAGATGTGAAAACATACCAAAAAACTTGAAATTAAAACTTAAGTTGTCTGAGTTTCCTCTTGACCTATAAATAATATTTAAAAAAATAGAACATGCCATAAAATCATAAGCAAACAACATTGTTACACCGAAGGCTTGTTTACAGTCAAATTGTATATGAATGGAACCCACCCAACTCTGACACCATTTTGACTCAATATCAACGACATCATATTTTTTTATTGTAATGTTTTTTGCTTTAGTTGTTTCAATTTGTGGATTTGCATTTGTGTTAGTATTTTTAAGTGTAAAATGATCATAAAAACCTTATCTTCATCCCTACTTTGCAAGGATCCTCTCATCTTTGCATCTACCACATCTACATGGAATTGGTATTAACATTATATGCAGTCAGATTTAGTATTTTCTTCGTGCCCCATATGGTAAATGCACATTTTAGTTTTTTTTGGGTCCTATGTGGAAAATATCCTCCATGGCCCCTCCATTGATGTGTTCTCCATGGCCTTTTACATTCGACCACCTCCAAGTCATGTTGTCATGCCTCCCACCATCAACCTCTCTAAACCAAAATACTTTTATTTATTTTTAATTCATTATTTCCTATTGTAGATGAAAAATCAAGTTAGCATGCACAAATAAAATGAATATGAAACCAATTCAAATGCAACATGAAAACTCAACAAATCAACTACGTGAGATCAAGAAAAGATGAAAGGAAGAGGAATAATACCTGCACTTACTGTCTAGCATGCAATTCTCCTTCCTTGATAGTGGATGTGCTTAGAAGATGATTGATTGCTTCAGATTTTGATGTGGATGCTTGTTTGCTTGTTGATGAAGAATGATGAAGGATTACTTGATTGTTGATGAAGATGATGAATGGATTGATTTGTTGAAGAACAAAAGAGCAAAATTTTGTTATGGATTTAGAAGATGCTTCTAAGCTAGCTCTCATGGAGGAGGAGAGCTCACTTTATAGTTTATGGAGTGGTAGATTGAATGGTTGATATCTTGTCAAGGTGGATTGAATCCAAGGGCTATAATTGGATGAGAGGATGGAGGATTATATAGTAGAAATTTCTAGAATTTGTGAGGGATTTCCATTTAATTAAAAATTCAATGGAATGTTGTAGAAGTATTTGAATATTTGAAAATGAGAGGGAGAAATAAAGAAGCTTCTAGATTTAGAGGTGATGTGCACATGATTAGTTTAGGTTTATGATGTGATTAGGTTAATTAATGGTGAGTGATTACATGGAATAGCTAGTGATAGGTGTAGGTGTAGACTAGGGTAGGTGAGGTGTAGGAATATTAAATTCCTAGAAAATGTTAATGAGGGTTTAAATAGGATAAAATGATATAATAATGGATTAAGAAAGTTAATAATGAAACTAAGATATTAGATGAATTAAAAGGATTAATAATGAAGTGGTAGGATAAATGACAAATAATGCTAAAGGGGGAATATGATAAATATGAATTAATTAATAATAATTAATCTAGTGATTAATTATTGTATGGATGATGTTACAATATAATGAATAATAATAATAATAATGATAAATGGATTAAAATGAGTAAAAAAAGGATTGGTAGTGGATAAATGGTGACGAGGCTAAAATGTGGGCCATGATTAATGTTAATTAGTCATGTAGACATTTTAGGTGTCTACACCTATGTCAATCTTCAAATAGCATTTTGTTAACTTACTAATTATATCCCCATTGTTATTTTGGCCCCTTTAAGCACAAATTATTCTCACATGAATACTCTAAGCAACATCAAGACTATAAAATGAAGCACATATAACTGATGTTATTTGGGTAGGAAAAATCTGAGCCATGGAATCAATGTGGGACATTCAGGTATTTCATTTTCACCTTTTTATTTATGTGGGCACAAAATCATGCACTTTAGACATTATTTAGCCCAATCTTATACTATTTAGAGCGATATCAAGTGAAGAAAGTACTAATTAATCCCACCTTTTGGCCATCTTGTTTTTACCTTTTATTTTGTCATTCCCACGTACTTTCCTATGCATGCCCACATATTTAGTAACTTTCCCATAATTATAGCCTAAACAGTGTTAGTGTAGGTTATTATTTATCCTTTTATTTATTTATTAGAATAATTCTTACACTTGTTTTAGCCCTACACTTGTTGGGTTAGCTTGCTTAGGTGTACTAGTTGTGTGAAGTTCACTTACTAGTTGTGTTGAGTTAGCTTCTCAATTATGTGGAGTTAACTTACTAGTATTTTAGAGTTAAATTTACTACCAGTATAAGTTAGTGGGAGTTCTTCACCACTGATTTAGGTAGTAGTTACACTTACATCCTATATGTACATCTTTCTTATTGAGTAATTCAATCCATTGTATTGTAATGTATTGAGCATTATGGATTATGATGGATTTCCATATATGGTATTTTAACTCTTATGTTTTGCAAAGCTAATGTGGTGTGCTATTATCATATGAGATTGTAGCTTGGAACAATCTTCTTATCATTCCTTTCATGGTATTAGAGCAAGAGATGATGTAGACATCCATATGTAAGTTTTTATTTGTAAGTAATGGTTTATTATTTTCATGTATTTGGAATTTGTTAACAATTTTTTGCAACATGCATTTTTATGCAAAATAGAGTGCAACATTAGATTTTGAAGGTGCCAAAACCCTAGAATCGACTTTAAACTCGACCATGTTTTGAGATAGTCAAATATGGATGTAGATATGTACCCTTTAGGTGTAATATTTTATCCGTTGGATATAAGTGTGTACCTTCCATATGCATTCTTTAACCCTCTGGATATTTCAATTTTGGATGCAGATTTATACCCTCTGGGTGAATTATTTTATCCATTGGATATAAGCGTGTACCTTCTAAATGCATTCTTTTACCCTCTGAATATTTCGGTTTTGGATGCAGTCTTTTATCCAGTGGACGCAGATCTGTACCATATGGGTGCATTCTTTTATCCATTGGATATAAGCATGTACCTTATAGATGTATTCTTTTACCCTCTGGGTATTTTAGTTTTGGATGTAGTATTTTATCCATTGGACACAGATCTGTACCCTATGGGTGCATTCTTTTATCCATTGGATATAAGCATGTACCTTCCGAATGCATTCTTTTACCCTTTAGGATATTTCTATTTTGGATGCAATCTTTTATCCATTGGACATAGATCTGGTACCCTTTGGGTGTATTCTTTTATCCATTGGATATTGGTGTGTACCCTCTTGACACAATGATTTACCCTCTGGACATTTGAGGTTTTGGGCACAAGATTTTATCCTTTGGTCGCAAGCATGTATCATGTGGATGCAATCTTTTACCCTTTGGACATTTGGGTGTCATGTGTACCTTTTTAAAAAAAGATCAGAATTAAAATATTATTTTAGTAGTAAAACCTTTTAGAGCTCATAACTTTTGATCTGTAGCTCGGATTAAGGTGATCTAGTTTTTGAAATTGTGTATTTTTGCAAGATATACGCATTGGTGAAATTTTTATACACATATTTCAAATGTAAAAGGTACTATTACTCATTATAATATTTACACATGCACTCAATTATAAAGTGCCAAATTCGAGAGGGTGTTGTGATCACTTGTGGACGTAATTTTGGTTGAGCCCGACGTCCTAAACTTTTGGGTATTGCATTCTTGTATCTATGGGTGTATACATTTATATCTCTCTTGTTTGTTGAGATATTTTGGATCTATATTTTTGACACTTTTTTTAGCATATTAATAGTCTCTCTTGTGGGGAAGTTATTCTGGTGCAAGCCCAGTGTTAGTTTGTTAGTGTTCGAGTAGTTGATTTTGGCAACTCATACAGATCTATGGTGTCACTCTACCCATTCAAAAGTATGAGAGGGTATGGTGTTGATACTGATTCTTTGGGTTTCATGTCCTTGGCTTGTTACGTGTTGATACTGCTTCTTCAGGTTTCGTGTCCTTGCCTTGTTACCTTGGATTTTCTTAGATCGTGGCACTCCTATTTATTTGGATATCATGTCTTTGCCTTGTTGCCTTAGTTGTTCTTGGATCATGACACACTTGATGGGTGTCGCCATTCCCTTCATTTAATCAACTTCTTGTTGATGTCATATCAAACCAAGGTTATGTCTAAAGCTATATGCAACAAGAGTACTTTAACTGATCTAGTAGTTTACTGTAACTATTTATATATTTTTTGGGGGATCTCTTTAATGTCTTAAGGACTTCTTGGTAAAACCTTATTCAAATCAAACTATGAAAACTTGCTGAAAGTAAAACACTGAAACTATGAAAACTTGATGAAAGTAAAACACTGAAAGCTTGCTGAAAGGAAACACACCATGTACAATGGAAACACACTTGCTATTGGAAAATAAAAGCACTTGCTTTTGGAAATAAACACACTCAGAATTAAAATGCTTGAAAACAATTGCAAGAAATATAAAGATTTATCTAAACACCTACAGGAACAAGTATACAACAGAGTTTAACTGAAAAAACTAAAGCAATACAAAATTAATAGATCTAAGCTATTTGTTGAAGAAATATAAATACCAAATAAACGAATATCCTGGTCCTTAGGGGAGTGGGCCCTTGCTCCTCCTTGAATCAAGATTTTAATAACTCAGAATTCTCTCAAATCATGATGGCTATTTTATTGATGAAAACATTTAGTATTACAAAACGTACTGGATCTGGATACTTAATCTATTTCTTTTCTCTGTTCTACATCTATCTAATTCTATATCTCTAATAATTAATTTCTATCTAATGCAGGTCTGCTTTTATATACATTTTACAATCACAACTGTCTAAATGATTCTGATGAAATCGAATCATGCCCAAAATAGATGCTGAGTTGGATGGTGGTTGATTAGATAGCTGTAGGATAACTCTTCCTGGGTCTGCATTTAGAAATCTTCTCGTCCTTCATGATTGTAGGTGCAAAATCTCTGGATGTGGTTTAAAATAGATAGCTCCCATCGGTTTCGAAACTTTGGAGAAGTTCTAGAATCATAGGAAATTGTTAAGAACCAAAACATGTGAGAGTTTCGGAGCTATCCCCAACAGTTCTGGAACTAAGTCCGAAAATTCTAGAACTAAATAATGGAGTTTCGAAACTAAGTATGAAAGTTCCAGAACTAAATGATGGCTGTGTCATGGAGTTTCAAAACTAGCTTGGAAGTTCTGGAATTTTGCTTAGTAGGAACAGATGCTATAAAAAACATACTAAACGCCACATACTTCATTTTCTCCACTGATTAGACCTGCTTTATTACAAAACTAAATTTAAACACACACTATGTTAGGAATTTTAGATCTTTTAACATTAGGATCACAATCAACCAAAATACAAACAGTTACATCCTAACTCATATCAGATCAACTAAAAATCACACAATGTAATCAAACTTAATCAAAAGGAGAGTATGATGAGATCATATATTATACATTAATCAGACATATTATGGCCTCATCATTTCCCCCAAACTTACTTATTTTTAAGTTCCTTTATAAACTCATTCTTCAAAAGTGGGATCATATGTTCTCCATTCCATTTTATTGCTTAGATCAAATGGCTGATACTGAATTTTCCAATGTTTAAACTCAGATGTACTGTACCCATCTCCTTTTTCTATTTTCCTCTCCTACTTTTCAAATTCAGCAGGGTCTTAAGGTTCTCTGATCTGCCAAGGAGACATGGGGGTGAGAAGTAGAGGTGGCCTTGTTTGTATTCCCATCCATATTTGGCTGTATGTTTCATTGACTTGGGGAAATATTGTGCATAATGCTTTGGCCCTCTCTAAACTCCATATCATATTTTTAGGGGAAATTACTTCCCTTATTTTCAAAGCAACAATAAGGAATTCCCACCTCTTTGAGCATCCTTTATAAATATCTTCAAATTTTTCCTCCTCATAAGAGGTGAAGGCATCAATACTATTTTACAAAATGGCACGGTAATGTGTCTTGAATCTCCTATTAAAGGCATGATTTCTAAAATGTGTGAGGAAGGCAGAAGTTTTACCATAATGAGCTCTCATGCAAAGGCCTGTTGAGCTGGCTTTCTATAAAAATTCAAATTCTCTTTCCTTCCATGCAATTTGGTCTTGCAAAAGAGAGAAAAATGCATTGAGTTGGCTCTCCCCTACATATAAGTTAATCATAAATCCTGTGTTTTTCTGTAGCATATAATTACAAAGATAAAATTCACACAGGAGATTTTTCTGTTCATGGTTGGATAGAGAGTAAGCTGCCATGAATTCAGATTCATCTTGTAGTTCATGTGGAAGCCCACATGCAATTATTGATAGCTGTCAGTGAATGAACTGCTCTTCCAAAAACACACTATATGCAGGAGAAGGCTTCCTACAGTCAAGCAATTTCTCACTGATAATACAAACCATATGAATTTTGGCAAGACATTTATATTTATTTCCTTCCTCATTATAAAATTTTTCTTCTCATTCCTTTCTTGCCTTCATCTCTTCCTCCATCTTGGTCTTTAATTCCTCATTTGATGTTTTGGCTTCTCTGAGCTCTTTGCAAATATCATTCCATTGTTGTTTTAGTGGAAAATAGGTCAACTCAGTCTATGCAAAGGCTGTGGACACAACACTCTATTTTCTGGAAGTCTGGAACTCTTCTTCTTTTTCTATCAGCTGCTTCTTGGTTGCTGATAATTCCTCAGTTCTAGCTATAAGCTGAGTTGTTAGCTCATTAATGAGCGTTTCCTTTTGTTCCAATTTAAGTTTGAGGAAGTCCAATTCCTCATATTTTTCTCTGATAATGAGATTTTCTCTAGACAAGAACAGATCTTGTTTAACTTGCTGTCTTTCCTCTTCCTCTAAAATTATTTGAGGAGTTTGGCATTCTTCCTCTATTAAAGGAAATTTTACTTTTCTTATCCTAGATGCCAACTCTTCTTCTTCATGTGGCACTGCTGAAGTTTCAGCCAAATCCTGAAAATGTTGATCATCAAATCTCTCTTCTCTTCTATCCATTTCAGAATGACTTGGCTTAGGTGGAGTCATGGCCATGCTGCCTAAATGTCAGCAGCTTCCTCTTCCATCCTTTCTTGCTCACTCCTTCCTTCTGGAGTTCCCCTTGAACTCTTATGAATTTTTCTTATCTGGGGAAGTTCAACATGCCCAGTAGTGAATTTCCCTCTAGAACTTATTCTTACTATTCTTTCTGGTTCTTGTGTGGGTGAACTATCTCCGTTAAGGACAGATATTGGCTCTTCTAAAGCTGCTGTGGAAGAATGAATTTCCTTCACATGTACAGAAGGCTCTTCTATTTTTATCTTCCTCACTGACCTTCTTTCTCTTGGTATGTTTTCTCTTTCCATTTTCCACTGCCCTTCTACAGGGGCATCAATTTCCAGATTAGTTGAAGGAGAGAATGGGGCTGGAATTGTCCTTCTTATAATATTAGGCTTTTTCTTGAACTTTCCAAGAAACTTGTCCCAAATTTCTTCTCCATTCTTTTTTGACAGGAAATGGTGCTGGCATATCAAATGAATTAGACCATGATGCCTAATTATCCTAACACCCCAGGAATACCTCTGATCCATGGTCTGAATGGAATCAAAAAGAAACCCTAGGAGGTTTATTATGTATTTAGGCTTGGTGGCTCCATACTTTAGATATATGAGCATTTTAAGACTTCTTTTCCCACAGACCCAAACTGACTATCACAAGTTAAATATTTTACTATCCAGAATGCTACCTTGTCAAAGGGTTTGGGAAAACTAGCCCTTTTGACCCCTTTTATGATTTTCTTTGTGTTATAGATATACTGGGGTTCAACTTCTTCTTCTTATAGCAAGACTTCAACCAGTTCTTTCAAAGTCCCCTTTGTAGGTTGTGGAACATGAACAATGGGCACTCCAAACACATTACTTACATTATTTATAGAAAAGGGAATAAAGATATTTCTTAATTTTTTTCTAGTCTGTTCTAGATTTATGATAAATTCTCTTACCAATTTTTCATTATGCCTTGAAAATTTCTTCAGGAATTCAAGCCATCCTGCATGCTCAAAGATGGATGCTACTTCTTCATCTGCGAGCAGCTGGGAATCATCCTCTGGTTCTAACTTCTTCTTAATCCCCATATTGGCTTGAGTTATGTCTCTCTTGATTTTATGCGAATTGGTTATAGGTCTTCTTCTTAGCTGTAGAACTAATGACCTGGCTACGGAACCTCTGTTTTTAGCTGCGGAACCTTAGTTTTTAGCTACAGAACTTTTGAATTCTCTACTCTTTGTTGCAGAATACAAACTCAATTCACTGCTCCTTCCTCAAGGTATTTCTGCAATCTTTATTTCACTTAATATTTGCAATAATGATTACTAATGATAACCATGTCGCCACTTATTCCATCCAAATCAATATCATGATTACACACTTCTAATCATAATGTATAAATAGATGACTCATCATACCTACTTTTAAATTAAGTCACATCACACATGCAAACATTTAATCAACCCTAAATAAGTTAAAAGACATAATTACCATCCTTGATGATGTAAGCCTTTTGCTATGATGAATCGTCATTCCTACAAGTGGAACAAAACATGATTAGATAAGACAATTGGAATTCAAAAGAATTCCTTTATTTGAACTAGCCAAAAAGAGGCCAACCACCATTTACTGGTTTTCAATTGACCTTGAGAGATTTATTTTATTTTATTTTTTTATTTTATGTATATATTGGGGAAGAAGACGTCATTTTATGGTTTTCATCTTCTTACATTTATTCTGGATCTATCATCTAATTATTTGATCATTTTGGAAGAACTGAGTTCTTCCATATGATCAAATTCTTTGTCTACTTCAATCTTCCTCAAAAATTCATTCTTAGTGAGAGGCTTCCTATAGAGTTTCAGCCTATGTCCATTGAACAAGAGTGTTCTGCTACTATCATCAATGGTAAGTAACTGAATAGAACCATTGTAAAAAATCTGATCAATCTGATAAGGTCCCAACCATCTGGTTGTCAATTTTCCCTTGAACTATTGGTACTTAGAGTCAAACAGTAATGCCCAATCTCCTACTTTGAATTACCTTTTCTTGATATGTATGTCATGTCATAGCCTCCTTTTCTCTTGAATCATCTCTGTCTGCTAAAGTACTTCCAACCTTAAGTCATCTAACTCATTGATTTGAAGGATTCTTTCTTTTTGAGCTACATTCAATTCAATTCCCACCTTCACTGTTGTCCTCAATGTCTGAAGTTCAAATTATATAGGCAACAAGTGATTTTTCCCATAGACTAATTCATATAGTGAAAACCCTGTTGTAGTTTTCCAAGTTTTAGTATACGCCCAGACAACTTCAGGTAGTCTCTTTACCCAATCTTTTCTCCCAGCTTCAACCATTTTGGTAAGGATGTTCTCCAATTCTCTGTTTGTTACTTCAGCTTGTCCATTTGACTGTGGATGGTAAGGAGATGACTTCCTATGATTGATTTGGTAATACTTTGTGGAAGCTTGGATCATATTAGACATTAATTTTGGTCCCTGATTTGAAACTATGCTCCTTGGTGCTCCAAACTTGATCGTAATTCTGTTCCAAAGGAAATCAACAACTGCTTCCTCATTGGCATTTGTCAATGCCTACACTTCTGACCATTTTTGCACATAGTCAGTACATACAAGAATATATTCCTTCCCTTGTGAAGGAGGATTAAAGGGACCAACAAAATCCAATCCCCATCTCTCAAATGGTTTAACCACAACTTGAGGCCGAAGAGGCATTTCATTGGTGAAAGTTAGTTGTCCCATCCTTTGACAAAGATCACACCTCTTGATATATCTTTTCACGTCCTTGTATAGATATGGCCAATAATAACTAGTGCCAAGTATCTTATGAGCTGTTCTTTTTACTGAATAGTGTCCTCCAGTTGGTTCATCATGACATGCTCTGAGGATGTCAAAGATTTCATCCTCTCTTACACACCTGCGCAAGACAAAATTAGGACCACACTTAAATAGAATTCCATTTAACCATTTAAATTGTGCACTGGTTTTAATTAACTTCTTTATTTGTTTCTTAGTGAAAGAAGGAGGGAACTTCCTTGTTGCAAGATCATTTTCCATATCAGCAAACCATGGTGTACTTGCTGAGATTGCAAATAGTTGTTCATCTAGAAAGTTATCGTTGACTGGATCTTGTTCCCATGTGGTGGTTAGTCTTGACAAAAAATCAGCTACCACATTAAATTTACCTAGATTGTCCACAATGGTAATATCAAATTCTTGCAAAAGTAATAACCATCTAATGACTCTTCCTCCAACCACTAGTTTGTTCATTAAATACTTAATTGCTGAATGATCTGTGTATACAAATATCTTGTACCTTGTAATATAATGTCTGAATTTATTGATTGCATAAATTACAGCAAGAAATTCCTTTTAAGTGGGAGTAAGATTCTTTCTAAGATAGTAAATGACATACATCTTTCCTTCTTCATCTTTTTGTCCCAATATTGCACCAATGGAATAATTTGAGGCATCTTTTTGGATATGAAATGGATTTTCCCAATTAATACCTCTCAATATTGGGGCACTGATTAATTTATTTTTAATTTCTTCAAAAGCATGCTAACACTTTTCATCCCAAATAAATTCACAGTCCTTGGTTAGCAAATTGAACATGGGGGTAGCAATTTTACTGAAATATTTTATAAAGCATCTATAGTACCCAACATGTCCTAGAAAGGATTTGATATTTGTGGGAGTCTGAGGGATAGGTAAATCTAAAATGATCCTAATTTTGTTTTGATCCACCTGAATTCCTTTTTGTGAAATATGGTGTCCTAATACAATTCCCTCATCCACCATCATCAAACATTTTTCATCACTAAGAGATAGGTTGTGTTGTTCACATCTTGTTAACACTCTGTCTAAATTTCTCAAAGCATCTTCAAATGTATCTCCATGTACAGTGAAGTCATCCATATATACTTCAACACAATCATTTGTTAGATTAACAAAGATTGCAAGTACAGCTCTCTGGAAAGTTGTAGGAGCATTGCATAAACAAAATGGTAACACTCTATAGGAAAAGGTTCCCCATGGACATGTAAATGTAGTTTTGTCTTGATCCTCAGCAACAACTCTGATCTGATTGTACTCACTAAATCCATCCAAGAAAGAAGTACTGTTTACCTGAAAGGTTATCTACGACTTGATCTATGAATGGTAAGGGAAAATAATCTCTCATTGTGGCTTTGTTTAGTTCCCTATAGTCAACACATATTCTCCATTTTCCGTTCTTTTTGGGAACAATTATAAGACGAGATACCCAATGGCTATCTGAGATAGGGTGGATGAAACCTACTTGTAATAGTTTTTCAATTTCCTGTTTGACTATATCCCTTAAAGTTGGGTTAATCCTTCTTTGAGGCTGCCTAACTGGTTTAGTGTTTTCAGTATAGATGTGATGAGTGTAGATACTTGGATGAATCCCCTTCATATCTTTGTAATCCCAAGCAAAAGATTTAGTATGATTTTTTAGAACATCAAACAATTTAGCTTCTTCATCCTCCTTCAACCAACTGTTGATGTTTAAAGTTTTACCTTGTTGAATTTCAACATGTTTGGCTCCAATATGTGATGAACTGATTTCTGGAAAGGGTTTCATTAAATTATTTAATGGACATGCATGTGGTAACAACATATGGTATGTAGCAACATCTCCAAAAGTTCCTTGAGATAGAATACTAGAAAAAGGACAATAATGAGAATTATGATACTTATCTCTTGGCAGGACAAATTCCTCATCACTGCTACTTTCCAGAAATTCTTCACCACTTCCTGATGTACTTGAAACTGAAGCTACTGATTCATCCTATCCCCACAAGAAATCTCGTTCCTCTGAAGTGAAATCATTTTCAATCAAAGAGAACTGTTGTTGTCATGGTTTCGGAACTAACTGTGGTGGTTTCGGAACTATAGAAGTAGGTTCTGGAACTATTTTGATTACACTAAAGACATCAGGTTCTCATCTAATGATGGATTAATAATCTCTTCAACTTCTCTTACATGATCCTGTGATGTGATTATAGCCAAAGAAGAAAAAAATTGCTTATTAGTTTAAAGAGAATCAACCCACAATTGTTCATGATTGTCGGTAAAAGGTTGTGCGGTAGGATATCAGGAAATTTGTTTAGAGTTCTTACCATTTGAGATTGTCATATCACCTAACCTGCAATCTATCAAAGTAGCAACTATAGCTAACCACGGTCTACCCAAAATAATGGGATAACCCAATGTTTTACCTTTTGGATGCAATATAAGATAGTCAACTGGATATTCCCATGACTCTACCATAACCACCACGTCTTCAATAATTCCTTTTGGTTTTGCTACAGACTGATCTGCCATTTGCAATATGGTATTAGTAGGTTGTATACCCATTAATGGTAATGTTTTCAGAGTATCGAGTGTCATTACATTGATAACAGCTCCCAAATATATCAAAACATTATGTACATCCTTATTTCCTATAGAGACAGAAATAACATGACTTCCAGGATCTCCATATTTGGGAAGTAATAGTTTTCCTGCTAATAAATCAACAAGTTTCCCATCTACATTGATAGTCTTGGGATACAGTTTCTTTCTTCTAGGATTTTTCATGCATAACATTTTGATTAATTTGTTCGATTCTGGAATATCTTTAATTACTTGTAACAATGGTATTTCAATATTCAATTTCCTTAATTCCTGAACTAATTCAGACTCCTTGATTTCTATATCTTCTTTGCATCTCTTAGGAAATGGAGTCTCAGTAGTGTTGATATCTGGCTCCTTTTCTTTTCTTTCTATATCCTCTTTTGGAACAACAGTACTAGGGTGTTCATTTTCCTTTGTCATTTTAGTGATTATAAGGGGTGGACTGTTAATAATTTTCCCAAATCTAGTTTGAATACCCTTACAATCCATAACATGTAAATCAATTGATTTTTTTGGTTCTGTTCCATAAACAAGATTTGTTTGTTTGTTTTTGGGGTTTGCTACTGGCTGTGCTGGCATTTGTGTTTAGACTATATTCTCAGTTTGTGAATTCTGCAGGGGATCCCATGATGTCCTGTTGATTCTGATTTGAATATGTTATTCCTTGGTTATAATTAGGGTTCCATCTAGGTTTTAACCAAGCATAAGGATTTCCTTGACCAGCCCATGGTTGTTGATGTCCTTGAGCATACTAGGCTTGATTTTCCCAATCTTGAGGGTTCCAAGTTGGTTGAGGTACCCAAGGTGGTTGTCCCCAATTTTGTGGTACTTCTTGATCAGCCCATGGAATTTTCCATGGATTAGGAGCTGATCTTGGCATAAACTACCCTTGGTTAGGTTGTCTCTGAACAAAATTCAATTCTTTAGTTGTAGATGAGGCACTGGTTTGTTTAAGCTGATTTGTAATGACAATAAGTAAAGAATAAACATTAGTATCATGTTCTTTAGATTCACAGATAAGACACATTTCTATTTTATCCAAAGGACAATCTCTTAATGCATGCTTCTTCCTGCATCTAGGACAATACATAGCCAATGGTTCAGTTTTGGAATTTGCTTTAGCTTGTAATCCATCCATAGTAGAGGTTAATTACTCTAAAATGTCCATTTTAAAGTTTGCTAACTCATCCATTAGTTTGTTGATATCTGGATTCAGACTTTTCACTGATTTTCCTTTTCTAGGTCCACCTCTCGTTCTGGAATAGCTTCTACAAATCTCCTTAATTCCATTAAGTCTTATATAATCAATGTCTCCCTCTCCTATCAAGTTAAGGGCTTATCTAGATTCATCATCCAAACGTTTGAGAAAAATGGTTTTACTTAATTTCTCTGTAAGCAAAAATCCACATCTTTTGCTAACAAAGAGGAATCTGTCTAAATAGCCTTTTATGTTTTCGTCCTCTTCCTGCTTGATTTTGAAGAATTCTTCCTTCCTATTTCTCCCTCTGTAATAATCCTGGTATTTATCTAGGAAGGCAGTCTCCATTTGTGCCCAGGTGCTAATAGAGTTGGATGTTAATCCCATGAACCACCTTATTGCTTCATCCTTCAAAGTGGATGGAAACAACTTGTGTTTTTTATTATCTGTTTTATAATCATAGGTCTAACATAGTACCTTGAATTCAAACAAAAATTGGTCAGGATCTTCAGATTACATCCCTCTGAAGGTGGGTAAATGTCCAAGTGAGATATTTTTCATTAATGTGTCTCATATCACAATTGGATTGGATAATTAAAGGTCCTATCAGGTACTCCCTCAGCTTCTCGTGCCATTTCAAAAATATTTTCTAAATTTTCCTCCTAATCAATGTGGTAAGTTGTATGCTTTGGGGAAGGTGAAAAATCAAGAGTAGGAGGTTGACTACTCAATTGAGAATCAAAACTTACGCTCAATGGATCTTGGGTAATAAGCCTTCTCCTAAAAGTTCTACTCCCTTCAGGTGACTAATCTAAGAATTCCAAAAATGACAATTTTGTTTCTTGTCTGACAGGGGATGGTGGTGCCTCCAATTCTTGATCAATTTCCTTACTTTGAGTAGAGGATGTTATGAATCCTTGTGAAGATTTTTTTGGAAGGAATCTACCCTGTGAGTCTCTTGGACTACTCATATATTTTGTGATATAGTAGGGAAGATTCTTCAACTATTAGATGTATGTTTTTTTTCTCTTGCTAACACTTAATTAGAAAGTTCCAACTAGTGTTCCCCGGAAGCGAAGCCAAAAATGATGGGTTTCATCATTCCCTTCATTTAATCAACTTCTTGTTGATGTCATATCAAACCAGGGGTGTGTCTAAAGCTATATGCAACAGGAGTAATTTAACCGATCTAGTAGTTGACTGTAACTATTTATATATTTTTTGGGGGATCTCTTTAATGTCTTAAGGACTTCTTGGTAAAACCTTATTCAAATCAAACTATGAAAACTTGCTGAAAGTAAAACACACTGAAAGCTTAATAAAAGGAAACACACCGCGTAGAATGGAAACACACTTGATGTTGGAAAATAAACACACTTTCTTTTGAAAGTAAACACTCTTGCTTTTGGAAATAAACACACTCATATTAAAATGCTTGAAAACAATTGCAAGAAATATAAAGATTTATCTAAACACCTACATGAACAAGTATACAAAAGAGTTTAACTGAATGAACTAAAGCAATATAGAATTAGCAGATCTCAGCTATTTGCTGAAGAAATATAAATACGAAAAAAACAAATATCCTAGTCCTTAGGGGAGTGGGCCCTTGCTCCTCCTTGAATTAGGATTTTAACAACTTAGAATTCTATCAAATCAGAATGGCTATGTTGGTGTGTGTATTTTCCACGTCATTAGGTGAGTCATCTCACTTAGGTGAGATCGTAGGTCCATGTGTCATTTAGGGGTCATTATGAGATTCTCTTACGCGTCAGTGCGTCATATGCGTCATTGGGAGTTATACTTCTATTCTAGGAATGTAACTTCCCCTCTTTACTTGAGTTGTCATGATTGCAGCACTGGGGGTTACTCAACACCTCCTATATGTAAACCCCATTTTGATCTATGAGATAGAGGAGAGTTTTATGGCTTAACCAGGTTCTGCCCGTGTTTCAAATCTTTGCATGCACATTTGGTTGATGCTCACTCCTCCCGAGATCTCTTCATGCTGCCATTCGCACATCTATTGATGTGCATGTTGTCCCTCGTGATCCTTACTTGCGGGTTTTAAACCCTCTTTCATGGTATCAGAGTGGATTGTGTGGATCCGTGCACTCATTGACGTTTCTGTGCGTGTTTTCCAGCTTCTGGCGTGATATACAAATCTCTTTCAGTGTGTGTCATAATGGATATTCCATTCATGTGTTTATTGCACTGATTTTGGGGTTCATACCTCCGGTTGGCTTGCTCTTCCCGTGGTGCTGTTCGTGCTTTGGCTCGTGTTGAATGCTCTTGCTCGTGCATTGTTTTTTGCCTTGGTGTGGACCCATGGTTCCTTCTCAGTTCGTGTGTTCGAGTTATTTGGGTGTTCTGGCCTTGCATGAGCTGGTTTCGGTTTATTACAATTTGAGGCTGCATTTCAGAGGCTACAGATCCATTTTTCGTGCATGGTTTAGACCTTTTTTACGTGCCTCATTTACATTACATTTGGGTTCAACGTTGCATTGGATCGTGTTGTCACTGGCCTTGTATTATTCCCTTTTCTATGCATGCACTCAGTACGTTTTTGCCCTCTCTCAGCCTCTCGGTGCTTGTTTCTCACATCTGTAGACTGGGGATTGTTTCCTCATGCATTGAATGTGGTTCACATCTGTGTTTTATTTTTTCCATTCCACTGCTTCGTGATTGCTTCTTCAGGCTCGTCTCAGCATTAAACTGTGTGTTGTTCCATCCTCCGTTGCCTGGCTCCAACCTGTTCATGGTCGTGGTGTTCCATCTTTGACTGCGTGGTCGTGGTGTTCGTGGTGATCTCTAGAGGATCCTCATTGCTTCCACCTGCGCTGCACATTGAATATTAATGTTGGACCATTTCCACCTGCAGCACCTGCTCCATGCACCTACACTGGAATCATCTCCAATGTGGGCCACCTGCAGCACAGCCAGTTAGTGACTCAGTCCATGTGGGCTCTCTTCTCTCCACCGGCGGTTACATGCACAACCAACCACAACAGCTCTAAATAGCTCGTGCCACCCATTCCAAACGTGGGCCCCCTCCTTCAACCTCCTTTTTTAATGTTTTAAGGTGGTTAAAAAACATTTAGTTTTGGCATGTAATTAATTTTTTGCAACGTTGTTTTGGCTTGTATTAAATTCCCTCCTACGCTTGTCGAAGACGGAGGGCGAGGTCCGGGGTTGGCAGGAGGCTAACCCCCCCTCGCAGTCAAAACAAAACCCTGCAAAAATTTCATGCCATTTCCAACGAGTAGTCACATGATACCCTTTTCACTCGTTTCAAGAACTTTTTTAATGCGTTTGCAGCGTTTAGTGGCATTTTCCATCATTTGTGGGAATCGTTTTAATGCCATAACTTTTGACCCGCAGCTCATTTTTGAGTGCTTGTTTAGTCAAATTTGCATGATTTTTCACACTTTACGTGATGGCATTTCCAATTTTGTAAACACACTACTTTTATAAAGTGCCGCATTCTGAGGGGGTTGCTTGTACTCTTGGGTTTTTGCACGCAGACGCATTATCGGCCAAGTCCGACGTCTTGCTTTTGTGCATCTTGCATTTTTCATCATGGAGAGTGCTCTTTCTAGACTTGAGCATCATAGGATCACCTTACAGCCTCCACCACTTCTCACCGAGAGAGGGAACTATTCAGCTTGGCGTGCTTCCATGGAACGTTACTTTACCCGCGAAGGTCTTTTACCCTTCTTGCTTGGGCCAGTTCCTGCACCTGCTGATCATTGTCATCTAGAGGATTTCCTTGACACTTGTGACCATGTCTTTGGTCACATGATGATGCATGTCTCTTGTTCCCTCTAGTTTCACGTGGCAGACTCAGATCCACCTCATCGTGTCTGGAGCATTCTTCAGTCCCTCTATGGAGACCCTTCACATAATGCCGCCATTTTTGTTGCTGCTAATTCAGTTGTCTCCTCCATTTCTTTGTGTGATGATAGTTCTGTTGACATAGACTCGTTTGGTTCTACTTCTGATGACGAGGATTGTGCATCTAGTTCTGATGTTGAGAGTACTACAGAGGACTCTTCTCCTCTTTCTCTCACTATTCCAGAGAGTGTCGACACTTCCCACATCTCATCAGATATCAAGCAGTCTCCTATTCAGTCTTATACATTCATCACACCCACCTATTTTCCACCTTCAGTGTGCGAGGCCCCTTCCACTCCTCTACCTTCATTACATGAATTATACATGTCTGACATCACTCTTCTGTTTGTTGAGACCCCTCATTGGGATGAGTATTTTCCTGACCTTAGTCATCCTTTCACAGAGTCTATTTGTGATGCACTACAGGTCCCTCATCCATCTATAGGTGTTTTAGAGGAGTTCATCATCCTTGTCGTTGGGATTGCCCCTTCTGGGACTCTTACGACTTCCACTTTTCCAAAGACCTTCATTGATCCACCCTTGTTTGTGGATCCATTTTCTGTTGTGGGGGATGTTTTGTTTCCTTCACATCAATTGGACATCCTTTCTATGGGTGTTCACCCTTCCTACTCTGACAGTTCTGCACATGTGGCATTACCTTTGGTTCCCTTACACTCACTTGCTAGACCTATGTCACACTTTCGTGGACCAGACTCAGAGTTCTTCGTAGTACTACCTTCTGTTTCCTTCCTGGAGTGGGCATACTTCTCAACACATAATTTCTATCCTTCCTAAGTGCAGGCACACTAGTTCGGTATGAGTGACTCTTCTTCAGTCCAGAGTCAGAGGATCTCTTCATTGACATTATTTTGGAAGACCTCCTAGAGCTGCAGAGTTTAGATCCATCCATGTCATCTTCTGCATTCCTCTCATATCCCTCTTCTTCTCTCTTCTTCTTATTTTTGAGAGATTGCATCTCTTTATACATGGGTACCTTTTCAGGCTCGTATATGAGTTGGGACCCATATTTTGACATATTTCTTAGATTAGAGAGTGTTTTATTCTCTTGTGGTGGATTTTTTTCCCACTGGGTTTTCCTTCATTGCTTGGGACCTTCTTTCTTGTGCATGGGTACCTCATCAGGCTTTGTGCTGAGACCCATTTCTCATTTTTGGACTTGCTGTCTCATCCTAAGTTACGATGAACAGGGGGGGTGTTGGTGTATATTATTTTCCACATCATTAGGTGAGTCATCTCACTTAGGTGAGATCGTAGGTCCATGTGTCATTTAGGGGTCATTATGATATTCTCTTACGCGTCAATGCATTAGCACGTCAGTGCATCATATGCGTCATTAGGGAGTTACACTTCTATTCTGGGAATGTAACTCCCCCTCCCTACTCGAGTTTTCATGATTGCAGAATTGTGGGGTTACTCAGCACCTCCTATATGTACACCCCATTTTGATCTATGAGATAGAGGAGTGTTTTATGGCTTAACTAGGTTCTGCCCGTGTTTCAAATCTTTGCATGCACATTTGGTTGATGCTCGCTCCTCCTAAGATCTCTTCACGCTGCCGTTCACACATCCATTGATGTGCACGTCGTCCCTCATGATCATCACTTGCGGGTTTTAAACCCTCTTTCATGGTATCAGAGTGGATCTTGTGGATCCGTGCACTCCTTGGCATTACTCGTGCGTATTTTCTGGCTTCCGAAATGATATGTATATCTCGTTCAGCGTGTTTCGTAATGGATATTCTAATCATGTCTCTTCTTGCATTGATTTTGGGATTTTATACCTCTATTCAGTTTTCGGTTTGTTCATGGTTTCGCATGCTCATTTTTCAGGTGTTTTTGGGTTTTTGGGTTTTCGAATGGTTGTTGAGTAGCTTGTTGCATGTAGTCTTCAGAGGTTGTACACAGTTAAGTGGTTGTATCAGGTTACATTATGGCATCGTGTTGAGTTCATGACTGATTCTCATTCATGAGCTCATTTTTTACTTTGGCATGGACCTGTGGTTCATTATTAACTCATGCATTCCAGTCTACCTGTGCATTGGAGCTCTCGTTAGCCTTGGATTTGGGTTAGTTTGCAGTCTATTACGTGCTTTGAGGCTGCATCTCTCTGAGAACTACAGCACTACATTATCCCCTACACTGGTTTCTTACTTCCTTGCGAAGCTCATGGTTACATTGCCTCTACGTAAAGGGTTCAATGTTGGGCATTGGATCATGTTTTCACTCACCTCTTTATTATTGGGTTTTCTATGCATGCACTCAGTTCATTTGGGTTTCCCTCTCTCAGCCTGGTCAGGAGGTAGCGAAGGAATGACCATCTCCAGACTGGCTCCAACAACTCCTCATGCATTGAATGCTGTTCAGGCCTCTACATGGTCTTCTCTTCCATTCCACTGGTTCATGACCTCAGCCTTCTCCCAGGCTCAGATCAATGCTAGACTGTCTCTTGTTACCATGCTTCGCTGCTAGCCGTTTAAACCTCTACATGACTTTTCATTATCTTGCATCAACGTTCAACTTGCGTAGGATCTGCGTGTTCGTGTTCATCTCTGGAGGATCCTAAATTTCTTTGTCCTGGTGTTAGTCACACTAAATATTCTTGGTTGGGCCATTTAAATGGCAGACGTTCTACACTTGCTACAAACGCTGAGCTTTGTATCTGTGAATCAGATCCACTGGTAGTTTCAACCTGCATCACTTCCATGCCTTTGAATGGTATATGCCACGTGGGCTCTCTGCTCTCCACCGGCGGTTACATGCACAACCTTCCACATGGGCCCCACTCCATTTCGTAGCCACTTGTTTGAAACATGGCCCCCCTAAAACAATCCCCCTTTTTTAATGTTTTGAGGTGGTTAAAACATTTATTCACTTTTGGCATTGTAATTAATTTTGGGCTACGCTGTTTTGGCTTGTTTTAAATTACCTTCCTACGAGCTTGTCAAAGATGGAGGGCGAGGTCTGAGTGTTGGCAGGAGGCTAATCCCCCCTCGTAAACAAAAAAAACCCCTATGCCTAAAACTTGATACCGTTTCCAATGAGATACCCACATGATACACCATTGCACATCCATTTTTGAGTAAATTTTTTAATGCTGTTTGCAGCGTCTAGTGGTATTTTCCATCAGTTGTGGGAATCGTAAGAATTCTATAAATTTTGACTCGCTGCTCAGTTTTTGAGCGCTTCTTTAGTCAAAGTTACATGATTTCTTGCACACTTTACATGATGACATTGTCCAGTTTTCTAAACACACTACTTTTATAAAGTGCCACATTCTAGGGGGTTGGCTATTACTCTTGGGCTTTCACACACAGACGCATTATCAACCGAGTCTGACGTCTTGCTTTTGTGCATCTTGCATTTTTCATCATGGAGAGTGATCTTTCCAGACTTGAGCATCATAGGATCACCTTACAGCATCCACCACTTCTCACCGGGAGAGGGAACTATTCAGCTTGACATGCTTCCATGGAATGTTACTTTGCCCACGAGGGTCTTTTACCCTTCTTGCTTGGGCTAGTTCCTACACCCACTGATCATCGTCATCTAGAGGACTTTCTTGACACTTGTGACCATGTTTTTGGTCACATGATGATGTATGTCTCTCAATCTCTCTAGTTTCACGTGGCAGACTCAGATCCACCCCACCGTGTCTGGAGCATTCTTCAGTCCCTCTATGGAGACCCTTCACATACTGCCGCCATTGTTGTTGCTGTTGATTCAGTTGTCTCCTCTATTTCTTTGTGTGATGATAGTTCTGTTGACATAGACTCGTTTGGTTCTACTTCTGATGATGAGGATTGTGCATCTAGTTCTGATGTCGAGAGTACTACAGAGGACTATTCTCCTCTTTCTCTCACTATTCCAGAGAGTGTCGAAACTTCCCACATCTCATCAGATATCGAGCAGTCTCCTATTCATTCTTATACATTTATCACACCCGTTTCTTTTCCACCTTTAGTGTGCGAGGCCTCTTTCACTCCTCTACCTTTATTAGATGACTCATAGCTATCTGACATTGCTCTTCTATTTGTTGAGCCCCCTCATAGGGACGAGTATCTACCTAACCTTAGTCATCTTTTCACAGAGTCTACTTGTGATGCACTACAGGTTTCTCATCCATCTATAGGTGTTTCAGAGGAGTCCATCATCTCCGTTGTTGGGAGTGCCCCTTCTGGGACTCTTACCACTTCCACTTTTCCAGAGACCTTCATTGATCCACCCTTACTTGTGGATCCATTTTCTATTGTGGGGGATGTTTTTCTACCTTCACATCACATGGACATCCTTTCTACAGGTGTTCACTCTTCACACTCTGATAGTTTTGCACACGTGGCATTACCTTCAGTTCCTTGGTGCTCATTTCCTAGACCTATGTCACACTTTTGTGGACCAGACTCAGAGTTCTTCGTGTTGCTACCTTCAATTTCCTTTGTGGAGTGGGTGGACTTCCAGCACGTCATTTCTGTCCTTCCTAAGGGCAGGCACACAGTTCGGTGTGGGTGGCTCTTCTTCAGTCTAGAGGTAGAGGATCTCGTCATCGAAATTCTTTTGGGAGACCTCCTAGAGCTGCAGAGTTCAGATCCGTCCATGGCATCTTCTGCATTCCTCTCATCTCCCTCTTCTTCTCTCTTCTTCTTCTTTCCAAGAGATTGCCTCTTTGTACATGGGTACCTTTTCAGGCTCGTCTATGGCCGGGACCCATATTTGGCATCTTTCTTAGATTAGAGAGTGTTTTTTTCTCTTATGGTGGATGTTTTTCCCACTGGGTTTTCCTTCACTACTTGGGACTTCTTTCTTGTACATGGGTACCTCATAAGGCTTTGTTCCGGGACCCATTTCTCATTTATGACTTGCCGCCTCATCCTAAGTTACGATGAAGGGGGGGTGTTGGTGTGTGTATTTTCCACATCATTAGGTGTGTCATCTCACTTAGGTGAGATCATAGGTCCATGTGTCATTTAGGGGTCATTATGAGATTCTCTTACACGTTAGTGCATCAACGCATCAGTGTGTCATATGTGTCATTGGGAGTTACACTTCTATTCTGGGAATGTAACTCCCCCTCTCTACTCGAGTTGTCATGATTGCAGCACTGGGGGTTACTCAACACCTCCTATATGTACACCCCATTTTGATCTATGAGATAGAGGAGAGTTTTATGGCTTAACTAGGTTCTGCCCATGTTTCAAATCTTTGCATGCACATTCGGTTGATGCTCGCTCCTCTCGAGATCTCTTCACATTGTCGTTCACATGTTCGTTGATGTGCACGTCGTCCCTCGTGATCCTTGCTTATGGGTTTTAAACCATCTTTCATATTTTATTAATGAAAACATTCAGTATTACAAAACGTACTAGATCTGGATACTTAATCTATTTCTTTTCTCTATTCTATATCTATCTCATTCTATATCTCTAATAATTAATTTCTATCTAATGCAGGTCTGCTTTTATATACATTTTACAATCACAGCTGTCTCAATGCTTCTGATGAAATTGAATCATGCTCAGAATAGATGTTGAGTCAGATGGCGGTTGATCAGATAGCTGTAGGATAACTCTTCATGGATTTGTATTCAAAAATATTCTCGTCCTTCAAGATTTTAGATGCAAAATATCTGGATGTGGTTTAAAAAAGATAACTCCCATCAATTCCAGAACTTTGGAGAAGTTCCAGAACCATAGGAAATTGTTAAGAACCAAAACCTGTGAGAGTTCTGGAGCTGTCCTTAGGAGTTCAGGAACTAAGTCTGAAAATTCCAGAACTAAATACTAGAGTTCTAGAACTAAGTCCGAAGGTTTTGGAACTAAATAATGATTGTGTGATGGATTTCTAGAACTAGCTTGGAAGTTCCAGAACTAAGCTGTGTAGGAATAGACGCTATCAAAAACATATTGAATGCCACCTGCTTCATTTCCTCACCTGATTAGACCTACTTTATTACAAAACTAAATTAAAACACACACTATGTTAGGAATTTCAGAGCTTTTAACATTCGGATCACAATCAATCAAAAGATAGATAGTTACATCCTAACTCATATCAAATCAACTAAAAGTCACACGATGAAATCAACTTAATCAAAAGGAGAGTATGATGAGATCATATATTATACATTAATCATACATATTCTTGCCTCATCAACACCTATTTGTAGCAGTTGATCAAATAATTTTTGGTATTTTTTTTGCACTTTCGACATCACTCCATTAACAGTCTCCTTGCATGGAGCTATTCTGGTAAAGCCCAGTGTCAGTTGTTTTTGAGTTCTATGATCGAGTAGTGGATTCATACCACAATGCGCACCAAACTTCTTCAACATTATATAATTTTTTGGATCCGAGCTTCTTGGGATATCTTGGAGCGGGATTTTTCTCTCTCTACTTTGTTATTACTGGTTTTAGGTACCTTGCGGTGTTCATTTTTCCCAGTTTTTGTATGTGGGCACCTCATCAGGCCTTGTTGCTAGGACCCACTTTCTTTTCCACCCACCTAAGCTATGCTTATGGGAGGGTGTCAGTGTAGGTTATTATTTATCCTTTTATTTATTTATTAGGATAATTCTTACACTTGTGTTAGCCCTACACTTGTTGGGTTAGCTTGCTTATGTGTACTAGTTGTGTGGAGTTCGCTTACTAGTTGTGTTGAGTTAGCTTCTCAATTATGTGGAGTTAACTTATTAGTTTTTTGGAGTTAACTTAACTGCCAATATCACTTAGTGGGAGTTGTTCACCACTGATTTAGGTAGTATTTTCACTTCCCTCCTCTTATATGTATATCTTTCTTATTGAGTAATTCAAGTCATTGTATTGTAATGTATTGAGCATTATGGATTATGATGTATTTCCATCTATGGTATTTTAGCTCTTCTATTTTGTAAATCTAATGTGGTGTGCTATTATCATCTGAGATTGCAACTTGGAACAATATTCTTATTGTTCCTTTCAAACGGGTGTGCCCATTCTTGTACTGGGGCACCCCGGGGCACCGTGGCCCCACCTGGGGAACCCCGATCTATGTTCTACTTTCCCACCTCTTTCTGGGCAACTTCTAGAGGTTTTTCATCCTTATCTTTTTCCTATTCAACCATGTCGGGGCTAATTATGAAATTAGAACAAGGGAACCCTATAAATCTAAGGTTATGAGACCATAATGAGGGTCCTAGCATCACATACTACTATCACGCCATCTAGTGTTACATCCATTGCATCACTTGCATCCACATAGTGCCATGTAACAAGGCTAGGAGATCTGCATCTACACACACAACATAGGGGGAGGGGTTTTATTCTATTCCATGCATACATGTTATTACATTTTCTATAGTTATTATTTCTCATTACTTCATAAAGTGTGATTGGAACAAGATCACCTAGGGCATGAAATGCACACACACACCAGAACTACATTTAGGTCTGAAATGTAGTGCAATGCTCAAATTAGTAAGCCCATTGTTGTGGCAACTAAGGTAAGTCTGACACATTCATTTTACGTCTTTTATTTTTAGGGTTTTGATACTTCTTTGTATTTTACATGTCATTCCTTCATCTTGCATTATTTCATATACCTGGTGTAGTTTGGAAGATCCAGTGCGACAAACAATGGATATTTCAGGGCATCTTGCGACACTACTGAAATAATATTTTGAGATTTTAGAGAGACTAGGGTGCCTATTTTGTAGACCAGTGCACCCCAATACCTTCCTAGGTGCTTCAGTCTCCTTATATATTCCAGATTCTACCTCTGTGGGACCTCTGAGTGATCCTTCTTACTTTAGGAATCCACAGTCAAACCTGTGGCAACCTATGACAGTATCCAACAATCAACTAAGTCCTTTCCTTGTACATCCTTACAAATTTAGGGTTTTATTTCATTTAGTATACTTATTTAGAATCATTCCATATTTTCTTAGCATAGTTTACAACGTTTTAGTCCTATATTAGATTAACTATTATTATACTTTCCTATAGTTTAGTTTAATTTTAGTTAATCATTTTGGTGAGCCCAACATCTCATCATGGGTAAGCGTAATAGGAAATGGACTTCTTCTAAGTCCCCAATTACTCTATAATTTGATACCCATGGTCACACTTTTGTTGAAACTCCTACTGATCCTTCTGGCTATAGACCTTTCCCTTCATTCATCCAGCTTCCATCTTCTTATATGGATCCTAGAGCTATTGATGTTTTTTTTTCTGCTTATCTATACACTATCGGTCTTGTTGCTTTTGCACAACTCGTCGTGGAAGTACAAGATCTTCCTCCTAATCCCATAGCTACACCTGCTACCATTAGTGACCCACAAGATCATTCCTGCTCATTTTTCCCTTCCTCGGTGTTATGCATAGATAATTCCACCAATCCCATAGTTGTTCTAACTTCGCCATCTTCTACGATTGAATGTCAATCTCTCGCAGTTCCACATGACTTAGTCCCTACTGTTTGTATGATTGATGTAGTCCCTTTTGATTCACCACTTATCCTGATGATATTAATGCTATGGTACTATATACAGATCCTACTCCACAACAATCCCTTACTTTACATCCCCTTCCACCACCTCCCATCATAGATGGGTTACCACTTGAGGGTACTATCCATGTGGTATACGTGGTTTCTTGTTCGCTACGTGTCCATACTATTGTTATTTTCCCATATTAGAAAAATTTATAGTCCATGGATTTCATTCCATCATACATGTCAACATCACCTTAATTAGTGTGTTCACCATTCACTTGCACCCTCTTCATGAATAATTATTATTGTGAACACATACCACTTGATACCTCATGCGTGGACACCGTATGTTCACATGATGGGATCTCTCATCTTGGTTTTGAATTTGCATACCTCCATAATCCTTTATGTGATCCACATTTGTATCATGGATCTATTATTCTTATTATTGTATATGGTCTACATGTTTTCCATCTTTTCGTTCATCTTACGCGTTATCATACTACTTCTCTACTTACTCTTGGCCAGTCTTGGTTAGATTATATCAGAGACACTCTTGATCCTGATCACATTGATATAGAATTTCCCATGCCATTTGGCATGGTGTGCATTTGTAGCAGTTTCTTCCTTTGCTATTCACTAAAATTCACTATTTGGTATGCTCAAGGATGCCCTTTACCCCCCTTTAAGGATGAACAATACATGGTTGTATGCAATGAAAAATCACAGTAATGAAAGACAAACAAATAATTTGCAAACCTTCCATTAACCTTCCAATACAAACCTCAATAAGGGTCTCCTGTGAAACCTTGCAAATGAAGTCAGAAATGATTGTGTATGCTCTTGAGTGCTCTCCAAATTTTGAATGCAAATGCTACCAACACAGTAAATTTAACAAAGTTTTTGTACTTAAAATTCAAGAGGATTTGTAAGGAAGGTAAAGCTGAAATTTATAGAGGCAGAAGTAGTTAAAGTTGGTTATACACAAATGAATAAATATGCTAAAAATAGCATTGTGGGAAGTTGCAATAGTGTCGTGGGTAGTAAATGAATTAATTACAAAAATTTCCATCTAGAAATGTGGTTGTATGTGTAATTTAATTGCCCCCACCTTTCTAGGATTCTAGAAGTACAGTTAACTAGGATAAGGATAGGGAGTCCAAGTGGAGTCTAAGTGGAGTCTAGGTGGAGTCTAGGTGGAGTTTGATCAAGTGGCAGATGACTAAGATGTGCACACACTTAATTAATTATTTAATTAATAAATAATAATTAACTTAGATAAAGGGGCACAAAGGATACATGTGATTAATTTAATTAATCCAAAGGGATACAATGTGTATTAATCAATTAATTCAATAAATTAATCACAAATGGGTGAATAATAGGGTTTATTAGGATAAAGCTGGGAAGAAGTGGAAATATAAGTGTAATTTTAGGGTGTCTACATTTTTCCCCTCTTTAAAGTGTTATTGCAGAGTAATAGTGCTTTAAAGATAGTAGACACATGAAAATTGGTGAGTGGCAAATTGTGAAGCATTGGGATGCCCTGACAAGCAATGAAGTGAAGCATCGGGATGCCCCAACAAGCAGAATGGTAGAGGAATGCCCCCTTAAGTGAGTGGATGATGTAGGAAGGTGGTGGAAAACCACTTGATGGGAAGAAAGCAAGGGATTAGAACAACGATGGGAAAGGACTATGTTCGTAGCATAAGCGTTATTTGGAGAGTAATTTTTTAGAACAACCTGATTTTTTTTGTTGCACAATAGAGTTGTCACCATGATTATAAAAGAATCAAGATGGTTAACCCAGATGCATGTAAACAAACACACACAACAAAGTAAAATATAAAAAGGAAAATAAACCCAATATACAAAGTAGGTGTCGGTACCAGGGTTATAAAGGAACCAAGATGTGATCACACTACTTGTAAGTGGTCCAAAAAGAGTAAACATCAACAATACAACACAAATTCGAAAAAGAAGACAATCAACCATGCCTCTAATGCATGCAAAATGATGAAGTAGATATAAATGCGCCCAAGTGGGAATAAAATTAGACTGGAAGAGAAGAGTTAAAGCGACTCCTTATGAAATTCTTGTTGAATCCGTTGTGTAAATGATCAAAGTTTAAATTTCCCCATGTGAAGTTATATCATGAAGGAAAAACAATTTTGTGTCTTGCCCTAAGCAGAGTTAGCATATCATGCAAAGGGAAGAAAGTGATAGTTGTAAGATTGGCATAATCACTAGGTTAATAGATAAAATTATGACGTTGATCAAGATTGTATTGAGATGTTGAAGGATTAACTTCAAGGGTTTTCCAATTGTAGGATTTATGTGATAAGTGAATGTCTGTTCAAAAGTTTTGTAATATTTTTTGGATTTTTGAAATATTTGAATTTTTTTAGATTTTGAAAAATATTTGACTTTTTCTTTTGGATTTTGAAAAATATCTTTTTTTTTTTGAAAAATCACAGTAATGAAAGATAAACAAATAATTTGCAATTTTTTTATTTTTTGTTTTAATTTTGAAATATTTGATTTTTTTGGATTTTCACAAGTTTTGAAATACAAATGCAAACAAAAATGAAGACATTCCATGGCTTAAATAAACAATGAGGAAAACACAACATATACAAACTACAAGAAAACGCAAAATAAGCATTGAAAACAAACCCAATATGAATAGGAAGGAACCACACTAGAGTTATATGTGAACCAAGATATAAATAAACTTTCCTACAATTGGTCTATAGTAAAGGTAAACAAAGTAAAACACAATGAAAAACTGAAAGAATAAAAAACATCATCACAATGTTAACAAAATTCAACATTACAATACAACATGTAAAAATTACGTCTAATGACACTTTGAATGTGTTCCACATTGAAGAACTAGACAGATTTTAATGCCCCCAAGCGATAACTTAGCATGCATGAGGATTGGATAGAGACGGAGAGTGGAGTGATACTTAGATACTCTAAAAGATACTCTTGTTGGATCCCATTGAATTTTGATTTGTATTGGATTAAAATGTAAAATCCAAGTGTGCTTGAAGCAATGTTATATTGTGAAAGGGTAAATGATTTCCTCGGGAATAGATATACACCACAGGAAAGAAAGATGATCTAGAACGATCATGAGGAGTGTCGTTACAACGTGAAATTGTTGAACTGTGTTATCCAGTTGCTGAAAGTTTGTCAAACATTATCTAAATGTTTTGATTATGACAATTTGAAACTATTTTTGGAGTTTTTGGACAATTTTATATTATTTTTGTATTTTGTGATACAATGTTGAATTGTTTTTTGTAATTGTACAACTCGGTAAAAAGGTACACTGCTTGAAAGTAGGTGCAAATAATAAAAGCATTCCATTCCATTGGCAAAAATGTTTATGATAAAATGATAGGGATGTTTCACTCTTCTTGTGGCTCCACACAACTAGGAAGATGCGAGGGCTCATCACCGAGAGCCAATAAGAACGTGAAAATGAGGCAAATAGTGATATTAAAGGTGAAGAGAAAGGATGTGATGACACAAGTTATAAAATTGATCCATATGAGTAAAATGTAACTCATCTCCAGTCAAGATTACCTGACCAATTATAGGATAATTCCACTTTATAGGTGTTGAAAAGACTTAGATCCATTGATGGCCTACTAATTGGAAAAATCTGGTTGAAGGAATTTGTGTCTTTGATTACTTCTTGGGATGTTTTTGATTAAGAACTTTGATTTAGATGTCATAAAATATTTATTGAATGATTATTTATTGATTTTTGTGAAGGAAACCCTACTTGTTGCCCTATGCCATCAGTAAAAGGAAAGGGCTCAACATCGAAGACAAAATGTAGGCAATTAAGGGCTTTCTTCATTCCCAGTCTCATACTACTAGTAAGAAGTATGGGCTTATCACCAAAGACTATGAAGGATGAAAGGTGTATTAATTTTATAAAAAAATTAGTATTTTTATATATAATTTACCTTGTATTTTAATAGTGTTCTTATTGGGAAGGAACAATTTTCCCCCAAGTCTCAGCCTCATGCAACTAGTAGGATGTAAGGGTTCAACACTATAGATTGAGATGGGAAGTCAAAAAATATCGGGTAAAGAAGTTTAGTGCTTTCAGTTAAAGAGAGAGATTATTTTAAAGGAGTTGCCATCAGTAAGCTTCAAGAAAAAAATGTAGGTAAAAATATTTGAAATGGTAGAAACCATAACAAAGATGAGACACACAATGCTCAAGACGACCAAAGTTAACATTTGTCATAATGGGTGAAGAAGGTGAATACATGATAATGGTATGATCAAGGTATTTGCCAATAGATGGAATGCCTAAAATTATTTGTACACACTTTTCCATTTTCGATTGGAAAAAATTCTCCAATATCGAGTTTTATTCTCTTTTTTTGATTGTTGAGTTTTCTGAATTTTGAAGAATGAAGGTTTGAAATGGATTCATTAAGAAAAAGGTCCATGTTTATTGAAGTTGAATGGTCACTAGATATAAGAATTGTGTAGATGAAATGCAAGTCAAGAGGGAGAATCAAAATATTTGATAAGTCCTGAAATACGATACTTAAACGGACATGAGCCAAGTCAAAGGAGTGAAACCAAATTTTTGATAAGTCCTGCAATACGAGACTTGGGTGGATAGGATCCAAGTCAAAATATGTGTGGTTAGATAATTCTTTGATGAGATCGAAAGACATATGTGATGTTAAAAGAAGATTGTTAATGTAGGGAAGATGTTGAGATATATATTCACTTATGAGTGAAAGAGCACGAGGAAAGAAGGATTGATCTCTAAATGTATACTCAGGGTTCCTTGTAAGCCGTAGAAAGGAAATAGTCAATGTTTCTTCTTCTAGGTTGTGAATTAGTTGATTGGACAAAATATTTTCAATTAAAGTGTGAAAAGGTTGAATAAGGATATTCCTGGGTATACGTACCTTAAATAATGTCCGCATGAATATATCTTGACAAGTAGGTTTCATCTTTGATGATATTCCTACAAGATGAATCATGTGAGGTATAATGGACACAGAAGGTTGCGTTAAGCCAGTGTCCAAGATTGTTGTTGTGGTTTGACAACAATACTAGAGATGTTTGGCATAGGAGATGGAATGGGAAGAATGGAATCAAGATTAATCGTGGCTGATGAGGGACCCTTTTCTGTAATTTCAAGGATTGAAAGAGAGTCTTGAAACAAATTCAAGCTCTCATTAGGTGTTAAAAAATGATCCGAAACATGTTCAATGTCGGTTTGGACTGACGGAAGAAAATCTGTAGAAGAAATAGATTGGTTTGAAAGGGGAGATACTTGACCTTCGTCATGATCTTGTGGAATGTCAGTTTGAATAGAAGTGGGAATAATAGTCAACTCTTCATTTGAAGGTGTGGAAGTTGACATGTCATTAGTTGTAAGAGCTTTGTCATCAAGATCTACAAAGATCTCTTTGTTGTCAATTAAGTATTGGACAGTTCTTAAAACGTGTACATTTATCAGTTGAGTGGCCATCAATACAATGAAAATCACAATATGCATGAGGTTTTTACCAATATGGCTTAGGTTATCATTTAATCCAAGGTCTTTTAAGGGGATATTTTATCATCCTAGCCACTTTGAGTTGATGAAAGAAACTAGAGAGACTTATGCCAAGGGGTGTAAACTTACGTTTAACTTTACATGGCGTAGTTTCTTGGCTAGGTTGTATGATTAGATTTTTGATTAATTGATCATGTATGTTGGAAATATTTTGATTATCTGCCACACCAATAGTGATGGCACTGCAATTATGGTTGATGTACCAAGATTCATCGTGAGAAGCTCTAGTATGGTGATTATTGCAAGTGAGGTTGAAAGAAAAATGTTTGACAAACTTCTCTGAGAGGTCTGCGAAGGTGGTGGTAGATCTCTTTGGAAGGTGTAAGAACCAATCCAAAGTTTTTCCTCCTATACTTCTAGGGAAAAGGCATAAGAGAAAGCTATCGTTATATGCCACTTCGTGACATGCTATGGAAAATTCTTTGATATGTTATCTTGGATCAGTTTTTCCCTTGTATTTGTCAAATTTGGGCGTCTCAAAAGACTATGGGAAGGGTATGCATAAGATGTCCATGTTAAAAGTGCACGAACACAATTCATCAAAATTGAATTGTTTGCGTTGTTTTTGCATACCTGCAATGGTGTCTTTCATCATTTGACATTCTTGGGAAAAGGATGAATTGTATAAATCCACCATTGTAATGAGAAATGAGGTAGAGTGAAGAAAGGTACGATGAATAATGCATCCCTTAGCAAAGGGAATGCTAAAATGGAAGCGATGATTTTTTTTGAAAACCTCGACTCCTAGCAAAGTGAATGCTAAAATGGAAGAGGGAAGAAGATGGAAAAAGTTCAACCCGTATAAAAAATAAGTGTTAAGAGGGAAGAAGAAGAAAAAGGTTAATTGAGTGCCCGTCTCTTAACAAAATGATACTAAAGAGACAAAAAAGGACGAAAAGAAGTTAGATGTGCTCTATTCCGTAACAAAAATGAGTCATGAAGGAAGAGAGACTTGACAAGGTAGATGCAATCAAATCGTAATCAAAATGAATGATAAGAGTGATGAAGAAATGTAAAAAAAGGTTAACTCATAACATGGTAAGTGTTCTGAGAAATGACAAAGGGGGGAAAAGTGAAACGTGCTCGACACTTTAAAAAATGCATGTCAAGGGAGACACGACTTAACAAGATGAAAGTGATCAACTCTTAACAAAATGTGTGATAAGAGTGACGAAAAGAGGGGAGGTTGCAAAACCTAACAAAATGAATGATGTTAAGGTGGAAGATGGACTGAAGTGTTAGTTGAGATGATTCTTAACAAAGTGAGTGTTTAAGAAATATGAAGAGGTTTGAAATGATTTTAGGATCCTTTACAAAAGTGAATGTAAAGCGGGGAGAGACGAAAGGTTAGCGTGCTTAACTTGTAAAAATTGTAAGTGTGACAAGAGGAGAAATTTAACACAATGAAAGATGCTCAACTCTTAACAAAAATATGTTAAGTGAAGAGACTTAGGAAAGAAAATGATGGATTTTCTCAACTTTTATCGAGATGAATGGTAAAAGGGGAGACTTAGGAAAGAAAATGATCAATGTCAACTCTTAATAAAAAGTGTGTTAAAAGATAAGACATGAAAAGGAAGTGAAAGCACTAAAATAACGAAAAGGTAAAGGTCGTCACAAGAAGTGATTAAACGATGATAAAAAGGTCCGAATCTTAGAAAAAATGGAGATAAGAGACAAGGGGAAGTGATGGATTAGTGACATCAAATTAAAACAAAGTGAATCCTTTAATGGGAGAAGTGAAGAAATAATGAGGATGTCAACAATACAACAAAATGATTGTGAAGCACGACAACATAAGATGATAGGATAAAAAAATGGAAGACGTCGCAACTCAACAAAGTGGATGCAAAAATGTGATGACGTAAGAGTGAGTAAATAATGATAGTGAAGACTACCTAACTTGTGCGCTCCCGGCTGCTGATTCTGCCTGCTGCATCCTTCTGCTGTCTCTGGTTCTGGTTTGGATGCTGGACCCATCTGGTCCGGATCGGGGGCCCCTCCTATCAGGGTCCCTATCTCCAAAGCCGCCTGATGTATGGTATAAAGTTGTGGAGGGTTCCACATCAGCTCATTTCCCGGAAAAGCTTTCCCCCTCACTAACTGATGGGTCCTTTTCCCTGCGCATCCCCTCTCATATCACGGAAGCTGCTTCTGCTTCTCGTGATCTGTCCTTGGTTGGCACTCTGATGGGACCTAGACCCCCTTTGGAGGATATAAAAAAATGGGCTCGACTAAAATGGCATCCATGTGGTGCGCTAGAAATAGCGGCTATGCCTAATGGTTTCATTTTATTCTCCTTCAGCTTGAAAGAAGACTTCGCTAGAGCTCTGCTAGGTGGTCCGTGGTTTTTCGGCAGGCGGGGTTTCTATCTCAGGAAATGGTCTCCAGGTTTCAACCCACACACGGAATCCATGACCCAAGCTCCAATCTGGGTTCGCCTCCCGGGACTCCCTCTGGAGTTCTGGCACCCGGCGGTTATTGAAGGTATTGCTCTCTCAATAGGCTCTTTAATTGCTATTGATCAAGCTACAAAAGAAAAAACTAGATTCATTCATGCTCGTTTTTGTGTTAATGCTGATATTAGTTGCCCCTTACCAAAAGATATTGAGCTTATTTCAGAATTTGGAAACTGGAAGCAACCCATTGATTACAAATATATCCCGCAAGCTTGCTCCTTCTGCAAAAAACTCGGCCATCGGGCCTCTGGCTGCCCATCTAAACCTCAACCAAAACCTAAGCCCCAAACCCTATCCCCAAAACTCAAAAACAAATTTATACCCAAATCGTCTTCTCTGGAGATCCCGATCATACCCACTTCAAATTCCTTCGCTCTCCTTGAGGAGGGAGAGATCAACACATCTTCTGATCCTGCTTCTGAGGTCACTCCCTCCCCTCTGGCCTTTCAACATCTCATCCCCCCTTTGCCCTCCTCGGATCTCCCCGCCTCTTCCTCTCTTGGAGGGGACCTGCTCCTGGCTCCCTCCTCCCCCCCTCCTCTCCTTTTTCTATTCCGCTTTCCTTCCCTCCCCTTCCTTTGATTCCCTCTTCCATGGTTCCTCCCACCCTGTCTCCCCTCTGTCCGCCTGCGGTGGACTCTGTCCCCTCCCCCTCAGACCTCTCTTCTGATGATTGTTTCTCTCATCGCCTTACTAGAAGCAGCAACAAGAAACCCGATATAGGCCTGGAAAAAGCTCGGGGCAGAATTCCGAGCAGTGTTAAGCTTCAACAAGAAGCAGCTAAAATGTTCTGCAAGGAACTCAAAGTACAATCCCCATGGTGGTGGGGAATAAACCCAAACCAAAGAAATGAAGATCATTTCTTGGAATATAAGAGGGCTCAACTCTCTTCAAAAGCAAAGAGTCATCAAAGACATCAAAATTCAGCACTCTCCTGATATCATAATGTTACAGGAAACCAAATTGAAAAAGGATGATCACCTCCTTAAACTCTGGCCAGCAGCTTCTTTTGAATCTCAACCGTCTACTGGGAACTCAGGGGGGCTTTGTACTATGTGGGATCCCAGAAGTCTCAAAGGGGAGTGCCTGTTCAAGCATCCCAATTTTATATGTGTTCTCTTTCAAGAAGTTGGGATGGACTGCTCTTGGATTGCTATCAATGTGTATGCCCCAAATCTGGAGAACCATCGTGGAAAACTTTGGAATGATATCACAAACTTCATCATCACTTGTGGTAATATCCCCACCCTTATTATGGGCGACTTCAACTGCCCTCTTTATCCTTCAGATAAACAGGGAGGTATGGTTGCCATGTCGGTTAGTATGGCGGCTTTGGCTGACTTCATAAGGGAGAATTCCCTTCTGGATATGGATCTCCACGGCTCTTCTTACACTTGGTCAAATCGCAGATTGGGTAGGAACCACATACAATGCAGATTGGATATATCTCTAGGTTCTCTGGACTGGATCTCTCTCTTTCCTGACTTCTACCTCAACTCCTTGCCTAGGGTGGCTTCCGACCACAGCTCTCTTCTGTTAAGCGCCAATCACAAAATTAATGCCAAGAACCCTCCCTTCAGGTTTGAGCTAGCCTGGCTTGAAAATAACCAGCTGACCCCCTTGTTGCTGACTGGTGGAATATCAATATCGATGGCACTAATATGTTCATATTTTCCAGCAAACTCAAAGAAATTAAAAAACAACTCAAGATATGGAAGTCGAAGGTCTTCGGTAACATCAAGCTACGCAAGCGGGAGCTAACTCAGAGACTGGCAAAAATTTCTGAAGATATCGAGGCTGTTGGTAGATTGGATCACCTTCATCAACAGGAAATATCTCTTCTCAGTGATTATCATAACACTCTTAAAGAAGAAGAGACCTATTGGAGGCAACGTTCTCGGGCCCTTTGGCTTGAGCAGGGAGATCGTAATACCAAATTTTTCCACATCACTGCTTGTAAGCATAAAGCTAGAGACAAGATCCGGGAGTTGGTGTCGTCGGAAGGGAACTTGCTAACTGCTGAGTCTGATATCTCCAATGAGCTAATATCCTTCTATTCCAATCTCCTCCATGCTGATCCGCCCCCTCCGGAACAATCAATGAATGAAATTCTCTAGCATATTCCGCATCTGGTGTCTCCTGAGATGAATAATGATCTGACCAAGCCTTTTTCTATGGAGGAAATTCATAAGGCAGTTTTTGCTATGAAGAGAGACAAAGCTCCGGGTCCTGACGGCTTTCCTGCTGCCTTCTTTCAAGTCTTTTGGGAAATCATCAAGCAGGACCTCTTCCAAGCAGTTAATGAATTTCAAATGAACAACAATCTGCTTAAGGAATGGAATACCACTTTTGTGGCTCTCGCCCCAAAAGTGCATAACTCTAAAGATGTGTCCAATTTCAGGCCAATTAGCCTTTGCAACACGTCTTACAAGATTATCACTAAGATGTTGGCCTCCAGACTTAAACCTCTTATGCCGGACCTCATATCTCACAATCAGAACGGTTTCATCAAAGGACGTCTCATCCAAGGAGGTATTATTACTGTTCATGAAGCCATTCACTCGGCCTTTCTTGCGAAGTCCCCTGGAATGATCTTAAAACTGGATATGCAAAAAGCCTTTGACAGAGTCAGCTGGCCTTTCCTAATTAAAGTTCTGGAAAAATTTGGCTTCGACAACAAGTGGTGTAGCTGGATTTTCTCGTGTATCTCGACCCCTTGCTTCTCTATACTTATTAATGGTATTCCTGCGGGTTTCTTCAGAAGTAGCAGAGGTATCAGGCAAGGTGATCCCCTGTCACCCTTCTTGTTTGTTCTAATGGCGGATTCTCTCAGCAGGGCTTTGGAAGCGGCTAAAAATCAATCCATCATTTCTGGTTTGAAAATCACCTCAAATTGTCCTTCGACCACTCATAGTCAGTTTGTTGATGACACCTTGCTGCTGAGTCTTGCCTCTGTTATTGAAGCGCGAGCAATTATGGATATCCTCTCTCTTTATCAATCAGCTTCTCAGCAAACTGTCAACTTCAACAAGAGCAGCATCTCCTTCATAAACACGCCCCCCAGGTCTCAGAGAAAGATTGCTGACATCTTTGGTTATATTATTGTTGATCTCCCCTCCTCTTATCTTGGAATCCCTCTCTTCCAAGGAAGGCAATCAAAAAATCTATGGAACCCTGTCATTGAAAGGTATCAAAAAAATTTGGCTGCTTGGAAAGGGGCCCTGCTCAGTCAGGCTGGAAAGCTCCAACTGGTGAAAGCCACTCTTCAAAATCTACCTACTTTCTTCATGTCCCTGCTCAAGATTCCTAGTTCTGTGAGGGAGGTGGTGGAAAAGATTCAAAGGAACTTTCTGTGGTCTGGTGCTGAAGATAAGAAAAGGATCCACCTGGTGGCTTGGAAAGAGGTCTGTAAACCAACTTCTCATGGAGGTCTCGGTCTTCGAAAAATGAATGAAATGAATGGAGCCCTTCTGGCCAAACTTGCTTGGGAAGTGGCTAAAGGGGACTCTTCTTGGGTCCATCTGCTCAGAGCCAAATATCTTGCTAATAACAAAGATCTTCTCACTTTCATGCCTATTAGAGGTTCCGCCATATGGAACTCTGTTAGTAGCTCTCTTCCCATCATTCGTGCTGGCACTAAATGGAAATTTGGGAATGGTCGCCTCATTGATTTCTGGAGGGATTTTTGGATTGGTGAAGAACCCCTTGATCTCGATCCTACCTGGAACCCTATTAAGAGAAGTATCATCAATAATCATGGTAGATTCGCTTCAGGCTATTAGAAGTTGGTGAACTCCACTCCCTCTTGGGATATTATGGAGTGGGATGATATCAACGATCTGCAGCGTCACTTGTTGTCTTCGCTCAAAGCGGTTCTTTCTTCCATATACATCCCTTCCTCCCAAATTGAAGACGAGATTATTTGGCCCCTCTCCCCGTCGGGCGGTTTCTCTGTTAAAGCTGCTTATCTCTCTTTGCATCGTGCTGATCAAGGTTCCCCCCCTTTCCAAAGTCTGGCCAAATGAGATCACTCCCAAAATTGGTTTTTTCTCTTGGATCTCCTCCAAGAATGCTTTCCTCTCTGAGGAGAATCTAAAAAGAAGGGGTTTCTCTCTCCCCACGATATGTGTGTTATGTGCTAATGAAGCGGAGTCCTCTTCTCATCTCTTGATCCACTGCTCTTTCTCGCAAATCATTTGGCAGTGGCTTTTATCAAGGTTGGGAGTTTTCTGGATCTTCCCGGATTCCATTCAAGATACCCTTTCTCAATGGAGCTCTCCTTTCACTCATCCGATTTTCAACTTGGCATGGAAACTCCTCCTCCCGCACGGATTATGGGGCATATGAAAAGAAAGAAACAAAAGAATCTTCAAAGAAAAAAGTCTTGATCCTTGGCAGGTGGCTACTCAGATAGCTCTGGCTCTCCAAGAAAATATCAATCTGACCACGTGGACCAAGTATCAGCATAAAATCCATTTATGCCATTCCCTGGAGTGGCAGAAGATATTATCCATTCAATGTAAAAGTACTCTCACTAATCGTAATTTACTCTGCTGGACCCCCCCTCCAAAGGGTTGGAAAAAACTCAACACAGATGGTGCCTCGAAAGGCAATCCTGGTATGTTTGGAGGAGGAGCTATTCTCCGTTGTTCTTCGGGTTATATTGTGGCTGCCTCTGCACACAATTTTAATATTGGCTCCAACCATCGTGCGGAAGCTTTGGCAATCCTCAAAGGTCTTGAAATGGCCATCATTTTAGGTAATGATCCTCTCCAAGTTGAAAGTGACTCCCTCAACATCATTAATCTCCTTCAGACGAATGATCCTGGTCATTGGTCGATTAGAAACATCATTGCTGATATCAGAGTTCTGCAAAGATCTTTCCTTCAAGTCCAGTTCCAGCATATTCTTCGGGAAGGAAATAAAGCGGCCGACCTCCTTGCTAATATTGGTGTCCACATTGAGAATCAGCAAAGGTGGACTGATAACTTCCCGAATAATCTCAGCCAAATCGCTCATAATGATACTCCCCATTGCTGACTGGCAGAGTAATGAGCTGACTCGGGTCTCGGCTATCTTGATTTGGCCTCTTCAAAGGACGGCGGTAATTATGGCGAAGTTAATGGATGGGACTCTTTTCGAGGGGCTTTTGATTAAGGTGCTTTGTATTGATGCGAGAATCCCCCGCACGATCGGGTATTATCGCCACATTAATCATCTAAAGACGTGGCGTAAGTGCAATGTTATCTCATCCGACTGCTATCCTGACCTGTTTAAGCTGGTTTCGCCCTCAGTTTTTCTGCATTTCTGTAACTATCCTAGCGTTCATTCCATGGGGGGTCAACTGAAGCGCCTTGAGCCAGACAATTGTGAGCAGATTAAAAATGATGAAGAGGTGTGGAATATTTTAATGGAAAATGGGATAGCCACCTTTCTGGAAAAGATGACCGGTTATTCTGCACTGGTTTCCTATGCTGTCACGGCCTCCTAGTCGAAAGGTCGGGTCCAAATCGGTAACACCCGCTTCACCATTTCCACGAACGCCATTGCTGATGCCACCAGCCTTCCTGCTGCAGGTGATATTTACTACAAACGGTCGCTTCACGCAGAAATTCAAGATTTTAACGCCCCCGGTGACAGGCCGAAGAAATATCTTTCAGGTTATACTCGGGATTCCCTGCCTGCTCCCTGGGACAGAGTGCGGAGGTTATTATGAGGTATTTCACTATCGACGGCAGATACAGGTTGGTTTTCGGACCTCACCTCTTCATCCTCTCCCATCTCAGATTTCTCTCAAGCTGATCAAAAGGCCAAGGTGATCAAAAGAGTGCTTGACTATAATAAAGTGAGTATCGCAATGTCAAGACTTAGATGAAAATGAAAGTGCTTAAGTGTGAATATGGATGTCCACAACCCAAGACTTAGACACGTTTGCAAATTGACAAGATGGATGAGAGAGAAAATGTGAAGGAAGAAAGTGAAACACAAGTGTGTAACATGCGAGAAAAATGAAAAGTGGTGAAGTGAAAGTTGTGGCCTCTATCTTAGCTTGGCTTGGACAAGGCGTGGCTTCCTAGGTGGCTCTTTTAACTAGGCGTCTACAGTATATCAAAGTGAGCGTGATGTTATTAATAGCCGGCGGCTTTACTTAACCCCCTTTGAAACCCTAAGCAAAAACCTTGCACAGAATGAATCGTATTGGGGTCGCCACTAAGGATATCCGTGACTCTAACTCACAAGGCTTTACTAGTTACGTAAGATAAAAAGGTTCCCGTTTCGTCCACCAGTTCCCTAAAGGTGTGGACTACTTTGGGGTTCCTAGAACCACCCCCTTTGTTGTAGCTTAAGACTTATGCTAAGGGGGTTATGTTCTAGTTAAGCAGTTGAGCCGTAACTCTTAACTGAACATGTAAATCAAGGGTTTTGAATGTGGTGTTTTTTTATCTTTCTATTTAAATGTGGTTTGGTTGAATTCCTTTGGCAACCTACAGTTAGTATTTTTTGGAATTTTTTATCCACCTTGTGTGAGAGTGGGTCCTGTAAAAAATGATTAGATTTTTTTTCAGAATGAGGTAAAAATAAACAAGACAACAGAAGCAAACCCACGTTTCTGATTTCCAAGATCACTTAAAAAGCACAAGGAAAGAGCATACATGTGGGCTCAAGTTGGTTAAGTGAAAAGTTAATTCCCCAAAAACAAAAAAGAAAGAAACAACCATGTTTCTAATTCCTAAGATCACTTTAAAAAGCGTGAGGGAAGAGCATACGCATGAGCGATTCGTGATTAGTTTAAACAAAAACAAAAGAAAATGACAAAGGAAAAGTATGCAAAACGTATGAGAAAATGTTAGTCTAGTTTGTAAAATGAGGAAATGCGTACAAAATTGGTGAAAAAATGACAACAAGATGAACCAAAACGTCCAGTAACCCTATAGGAGTAGCTGTCACAATAAGGTGAAAGTGGTATAGGTGATGTAAAAAGGGAGTGAATCAAGCGGTTTAGAAGCAAGTTTGGGTGAAGAAAATATATGGAAATAGTGAATAAGTGGGATCAAAAATATCCAAGCACCCTACACAAATAACTTTGACAATTAGTCGACGTTTAACGAAAATGAACAAAAAATAAATGAAAAATTGTCAAATGTAGTATTGCAAAAATCCTGGATTAATTGATGAACTAATTAAAACAAACTAAGAGTAAATAAAAATTTGTAAAAATTATGTTTGCCTAGAGAGCCTGTTAAACTAAAAAGAGAATTTAAAAAAAAAAACATCTAAGAATAACTAAATGAGAAATAAATATCTAATTAAATTAGGTAAATAAAAATAAAATAAATAAGATAAGTGTAAAGAAAGCTAGAAGTTTTAAACTAAAAATACATTTGGAACCAAAGCTAAACCAAATTTTGAAGCCTAGATGAAAACCTAAAATCAAAAACTGTAACCTAAAAGTGGGCGGGCTTAGTATTTTGGTTTGTGGCTTTAGGTTGGCTCGGTCGGGGTAGGGGCGGGCGAGGCAAGGAGTATGGTAAGCGAGCAGTGAGGGGGATTAGTGGGTATGGTTTAGGGTCTACAAGGTGTAGGGAGGAAACGAGGCTAGGGTTTGTGGGAAATAGGGAGGGTCAAGTTAGGGAACATGGATGGGGATGGGTCTATGGGAGAACCGAGGGCTTGAGGTAGTGAGGATGGGAAACGGGGATGGGGTGAGCAATATGGTTGGGGTTAGCTCACGAGGAGGGGTGGGATGGGGTGGCTTGGTAAGCTGAACTCACCGAGCAGGGATCAGGAGGGGTCGACAGGGTAAGATCTGGGTCGAGGTCACATGAAAGTGAGGAGGGTAGCGCAGAGGGTCGAGTTGGATGAGGTAGCTGTGGGGAGTGCGAGCGGGAGATGGCGAGGTGGGAAGGGAGGTGGCTCAGGCGAGCTGGCCGAGCAGGGTAGGGAGAAGGGAGGGACGGGGAGGGGTAGGGTAGTTAGGGTAATTTTTTATGTTTTCAATTTAGATCTATTTTTAAATAAAATACAACAAATAGATATAAATATTTGTAATATATTATTTTTTTACAAATAAAATATAATTGTATTGTGTTTAGTGTCTGACCAGGTAGTCCAATAGGAAGATAAAATGGAAAGAAAAAAAACCTAAAAACTAGGGAACAAAACCTGCAAATCTGCAAACAAAAGTGGACCTACCAAATTTTGTAAAAAGAACACAGAAAATCAGCAACAATAAATATGTGTTTTTTTGTATGTGAGTTGGTATAGTGAAGTTGTTGCTTCCAAACTTGCACAACAACAAAATAAAAGCACTCCAAACAAAAAGTTAGATAAACAAAATGAAACCAAAAAATGAAAAAGGGGTGCGGGTCCCATTGGGTGTGCCAAAATGTATGCAATGAAAAATCATAGTAATGAAAGACAAACAAATAATTTGCAAACCTTCCAATGCAAACCTCAATAAAGGTCTCTTGTGAAACCTTGCAAATGAAGACAGGAATGATTGTGGATGATCTTGAGTGCTCTCCAAATTTTGAATGCAAATGCTACCAACACAATAAATTCAGCGAAGTTTTTGTACTTCAAATTCAAGAGGATTTGTAAGGAAGGTAAGCCTAAAATTTATAGAGGCGGAAGTAGTTAAACTTGGTTATACACGGATGAATGAATATGCTAAAAATAACATTGTGTGAAGTCAATAGTGTAGGGGGCAGTAAATGAATTAATTACAAAAAGTTGCATCCAGAAAGGTGGTTGTATGTGTAATTTAATTACTTCCACCTTTCTAGGATTCTAGAAGTGCCATTAACTAGGATAAGGATAGGGAGTCTAGGTGGAATTTGATCAAGTGGTAGATGACTAAGATGTGCACACACTTAATTAATTAATTAATTAATTAATTAATAATAATTAACTTAGCTAAATGGGTACAAAGGATACATGGGATTAATTTTATTAATCCAAAGGGATATAATGTGTATTAATTAATTAATTTAATCAATTAATCACAAATGGGTGAATCAAATGGTGTATTAGGATGATGCTAGGAACAAGTGGAAGCAGAAGCGTAATTTTGGGGTGTCTACAATGGTCATGTATATCTTACGCACTCATGGTTATTTAGACGACCTATCACATATCATTGCTTATCAGGTTTCCTGCGTGGTTCCATATGATTTTGCCAATAATGTTGATGACCTTTTAGACGATCTTGCTTCTCTTTTATCTCCTTGCAGTAACACCAATCCATCACCGCCTCAAATATGCCCCATATCTACCCATTTAGTTGATGAATTCCATTTTCACATTCATCCGCCTAATACACACCTATTAGATTCCATACAAGCATTGTAAACTCAGTGTTAGTCCATGGAATCCACAATAATTTCTCATTATTGAAGTCGAACAATGTAAGGCTACTTCTAGCTCTCATGTTGGTACTCATGCTCCACCTCATACGCCATCTACATTTACTGCAAATGCCTTCTCGCTGACCCTCCAGGTACACCATCACCTCCACCTCTCATCTTTCACTCTAATGCTATAGAAAAAGATGTTTTCATTCAACTTTTTAACCATCACATGATTACTCTGCCACATACTCATCGCTATCCTCCTTATCGACTAGTACAATACTGGGATTGTCCATATTGCCACTATCATCGAATGCACAAATATCGTACCAATGCTTGTCACACTTTTTCACGTATAATTAAATATCTCAAATAACTAGGCCTTATCTCCTTTGATGTACAATCACCTCATATTCACCATCCAACCCATCAAACTCATTCATCGCTTGAATCTCAAGATAGCACTACTCAAATACCCTCTCATCGACAAACTTTCACGCATATTTTGATGTTTCCTCCACCATAATCACCATTAAAAAACGTTCTTACATCTTGAACTTCCTCATTCATTCATTCCTCATGCGCATTTAAATTTTGTTCATCGGCATCGCATTTATCTACTATATTACCACTATTAGATCGTGGCAATCTACCCACATTACCATATGCACTAGTCAAGAGACCCTCATCCTTCATCCCCATGGGTTAACTTCTCCTTCTTACACACTTGGAGGGCATAACATCACATTCCCCCCATTCTAAAATTAACACCTCATCATCCATTGCCCTTCTTTCCTATCGACATACCATATCACGCCTCATAACATTCTCATTACCTGATGAGTACTTTGGCCAGTTGGCATTGGATCGCCCAAAAAACCAGGATGCTACATAGATCTCTTCACACATTTCAGCAGAAGTGGTTAGATTTGGAGGACACATAAAATTTCCTCCCTACACTTCTTCAGCCATGGTGGCGTGAGATTGCCCAAAAAACTCGCAACAGTAGAGGATATCCTTCTACACCCTTTTTTCTCGACATGGATCAAGTACACATGTTCCATTTACACTTTTCTTTTCACATATTTTACATGTCCGTACTTTAAACATTTTTATACACATGCGTATTTTACACAACGTTTTTACATACATACATATTTGAATACTTGATCATTTTCTCCTTGTAGGTCCGGCCGTATGAGAAACAAGCAATCAAATTGGGGGAAACAAAAATAACAACAACAACGCAACAAAAACACAATGCAACAACACTTGCCTTTACTAACCATGTAGGTACACTATACACCACAACAACTACACACACGTTTCACCCTAAGTTCACTCTCATCACTTTTTATGCACATTTTTCATCTTTAGAATCTAGCCTCCTCCAATTTTTCTTTTTGTCATTCCACGCTTGAGTCCAGTCCATTAGCATGTCTTCTACTACACTCTACATGGATATCAGGTACACATCTTTATCTACTTTATGTTAACGAGCATTCTTCTCACCAACATAAAGTGGGGACAAAATGTAGTCACAAAATCATGCACTTTAGGCATTATTTAGCCCGATCTTATACTACTTAGAGGGTTCTCAAGTGAAGAAAGTACTAATTAATCCCACCTTTTGGCCATATTGTTTCAACCTTTTCTTTCTTCATTCCCATGTATTTTCCTATACATGCCCACATATTTCATAACTGTCCCATCATTCTAGCCTAAACTGGGGTGCCTAGGCCTATATTGGGGTGCCCCGATCCATGTTCTATTTTCCTGCCACTTTATGGGCCTCTTCTATCCATTTTTCATCCTTATCTTCTTCCTAGTCAGCCATGTCGGGGTTAATTATGAAATCAAAACAAGAGAACCCTATAAATAAAAGGTTATGAGACCATAATGAGGGTTCTAGGATCACATACTACTATCACTCCATTTAGAGTTACATCCATTGCATCACTTGCATCCACATAGTTCCATGCATAAAGGCTAGGAGATCTGTATCAAAACACACATCATAGGGAGAGGGATTCTATTATATTCCATACACACATACTATTACATTTTTTATAGTTATTATTGCTTTCTACTTCACAAAGTATGATTGACACAAGAGCACCTAGGGCATGACATGCACATGCACGCACGCACACACACACACACACACACACACACACACACACACACACACACACTAGAACTATATATGAGTTTGAAATGTAGTGCATCGTTCAGATTAGTAAGCCCGCTGTTTTGGAAGCTGAGGTCAATCCAAACCATTCAGTTTACATATTTTATTTTTAGGGTTTTGATACTTCTTTGTATTTTGCAATTCATTCCTTCATCTTGCATTATTTCATATACCCAATGTAGTTCGACAGATCCAGTATGAAAAAAAATGGATATTTTAGAGCATCTTATGACACTACCAAAATCAGATTATGAGATTTTAGAGAGACCAAGGCACATATTCTGTAGACTAGGGCACCCTGAGGTTCCCTAGTACCTTCCTGGGTGTTGCAGTCTCCTTATATCTTCTAGATCTAACCTCTTTGGGACCTCTGAGTGATCATTCCTACTTCAAGAATCCACAGTTAGACTTGCGGCAGCCTGTAATAGTCTCCAACAATTAGCTAAGTCCTTTCATTTTACATCCTTGTACATTTAGGGTTTTATTTCATTTAGTACACTTATTTAGAATCATTCCATATTGTCTTAGCATAGTTTACATCGTTTTAGTCCTCCTATATTAGATTAACTATTGTTATACTTTCCTATAGTTTAATTTAATTTTAGTTAATCAATTTCCAACTTTTCATTTATGTATACATCTTATTTTCCAAATTAAACATCGCCCAATTGATGACCTTAATGCCGTAAAATTTTTAACAAAATGAAAAAATTCGTTGAGCACGATGGAACATCTCCTTGTGTTCCAAATATTTCTGCATTATCCGTGATGAAAGCGGGTTTAATGGATCGCGAAGGATATTCACGCATTTAATTCACACATTTTTATTTCTAGTTTTCAATTCATGTATACATCATATATTCCAAATTAAACATCTCCCAATCAATGACCTTAATGTCGTAAAAAATAAAAATAAAAAATAATAAAATTTGATTAGAAGATAAAATCTACTTGTCGCTCATATGACCAACCATTAGAGGGGCTCAATTATTGATGATTATTTGTCCATCCCTTGTTTTCTTGCAAATAATCGTGTTTAAAACTGAAAATGGGGCCTACAAAGTGCTACACAACACAAGTATTGTGGTTGGGTTTCGAAGCTCGAACCTATTGGATTTCCTCTTTTTTTTCCCCCCTTTAAGCGCATATTGTACTGATGTGAATATTGCAAGTGAGATTGAGACAATAAAGTGAAGCAAAAATAACAAATATTTGTTGGGTAGGGACACTCTAAACTATGGAATAAGTGTGGGACATTCAAGTATTTTATTCACACTTTTTATTTCCAATTTTCCATTCATGTCTTCAGCTTATCTAACAAACTAGCATTCATGTCTTTATCTTATCTAAGAATTAACATCAGCCATGAAGAAGGAGTTTGGTATGATTGATTTGGTTTTGTGGAGGTAATTTCTCAGTATTGAAGTCAATCAAATGGAACATGAAATTTTTGTGTCACAAACTAAGTATGCAAGGGAGATTTTGGAGAGATTTAGAATGTTGGACTCCAAACCAACATCTACACCAACTGAAATGAGCTTGAAATTGCACAGGGAATATTGCCACAACAATTTAGATCCTACATGACATGTAATCTTGATAGGAAGCTTGACGTATTTGATTGCAACTTGATCAAACATCATGTGTGCAGTCAACTTGATTTCTAGGTCCATGGAGATTCCAAAAGAGACACATTGACAAGCACGGAAAATAATTTTGAGGTATATTAATGACACAAGAAACTATGGAATCTTCAATGTAGTTGTAAATGATTTTCAATTAGTTGGATATACATATAGTGATTGGGAAGGTAGTCCTGATGATAGAAAGAACACATCTAAATATGTGTTTCATAATGGGTCATAAGACATTTCATGGGCTTCAAAGAAATAATCAATGGTTTCACTTTTTACAGCTGAAGCCGAGTATATAACAACAAATTCAGTTGCATGTCAGACTATATGGATAAGAAGAATCATTTTAGATTTACATGAAAGACAACATGAAGCATCTATTATATTTTTTGATAACTTATCTTCCATTGCCTTCTCAAAGAATCTTGTTTTTCATAGAAGATTAAAGCATATTGCAATCATGTATCATTTTTATTCGAGAATTAGTTGAAAAATGTGAGATATAACTTAAATTTGGTAAGTTAGAGCAGCAACTTGCTGACATATTTACCAAGCCTTTGTTAAAGGATAGCTTTGAACATTTGAGAGGAAATTTGGGTGTCATTGATATAGTACAATCAAATCCAAAGATCTATAACTAGCTCTGGAGACCCTACATCTAGCTCCAAAGATGCTACAAATAGCTCTGAAGATCCTACAACTAGCTCTAAAGATTCTATTTCTATCTCTGGAGATCCTAGAACTAGTTCCAGAGATCCTACCACTAACTCTAGAGATTCTACAACTAGCTCCAGAGATCCTACAATTAGCTCCTAAGATCTACAATCAGCTTTTGAAGTGATTATAAAAGTTCTTGTGAACTCACTTGATGCATAAGGTGATTTTATATGAGTTTGTAGAGGTTTAAGATTAAGGGGGGTGTTAAATTTTAATCTTGACTTATATCATCTTAAATGATGATTTGACTTTATTTTTTGAAAATTTCCCTCTTCTTCGCCAACTATTCCATCTTACATTTAATGTATTTTTTATGTGCTCATTTTTAAATTTGCTTTTAGGAGGGAAAGTCATTTATTATTGAAAAAATATTGTTTTTTCTTATAATTCATAAGGGCATGGTCCCATCGAGTGGGGGATCCATAAATATCTTAGTGGGTTTTGCTAAGATAATTTAGGAGCATTTTAGTTGTTTTAGGGTCCCATGGTTTTAACTTTTTCCTCAACATTTCCCACTGAGAATTAACAAGAACCCATTGCAGTTTTATGGTCCCATGGAATTTCATCTATGAAGCTAAATATTTCTCGAATTATACCACATTCGAGACAAGAATAAATTAAAACATAGCAAAAAAACAGAGAAAACCCTTTCAATCTCAAGTAAAACCACACAAGCTTAGAATTTGAATTCTTTCTCAAACAAAAGTCTTGTTATGGAGATGGCCATGTGTCAAGTTGTTTAGGATTGGTTTCAATATGAATTTGATCTAATTCTTAATGGTTTCCACACTTGGAGAGACAAAGGCTCACAACATTGGTGCTTTTAACTATGAAAATATGAAAAATATATTACTTTTAACTGAGCCAGTTGTTCATGCAACCTCCTATGTACCTCCATCTACTTTCTCAGTGCCTCCAAGATCTGCAAGGTGTCGACATACATGTAAATAAACTCAGATGGCCTATTCTTCTCAAATTTAAGAGAGCAACTCAAGAAAAATGCTAAAATGTAGGCAATCTTGAAATATATAAATCAAGCCAAAAACAAATTCCGTGATGTCTTTATAAAAATTTATCATGTGAATGAGTTGGAGACTAAATAAATATACTTCAAACCAACCAATATGAACTAAAAATACAATGATGCTCAAAATAGCATTAGCATTATAAATATTTGTAAGTGGTAAATGAAGTGGTCGAACAAGTATTATATGATATCATCATTCATGTCATGGAAGACAACTAAAAAATTGCTAAAAATATAAAAAAATCAAATATTTAAGTGCACAGTACATTAATTATTACTATAGATGCATTTGACAATTTGCGATTCTTCTCCAACAGGTGCAGGGTACATTGTCTTTCACCAACATTTATTCAAAACTATTTGAAGCCATTTGCAACAAACATGGATTGCTATTAGAAAGATTTCAAGTTGTAAAAGGTAACCTCTTTTATATGCCTCTGTTGCTAGCAATAATGTCCATATATTTATAAACACCAAATGAGGTGCTTGTTGGAGGTGTGTGTTACACAAATAAAGATCACAATTTCAAAGTACCATGGAAGAATGAACATAATAGAGATTGCCACTACATAAGAATAGATAACAGTAAATTTCTCAGTATAAGGGGGCTTACATACAATAGATATGGTATAAAGAAGTTACAAAAAAATGAGAAATCCATTCCTTAACCTTCATTATGATAAACATATTAATTAGAATCATGTTATTTGAATTTTACATCCCGCTAGCTCGAATTGAGCATACATATATATTGGAATCATAATGAATAAAACAAAGTACCCTTATCATTCTATGTTCCTTATATGTCCACATTATTGGCATTTCCATTAACAAATTCCATTAAGGCTGCTCGAGCAAGTGTAGTAGCAGGATCACCCACTTCATTGATTGGTATATTATTTTCATGTTCAAAATCAACATCATCACATGTATCAATGTCATCTTCTACAAACGTTAGCACCGTATTGTGTAGTATACAACAAACAAGAATGGTTCTGGGTAGCATTTCAAAATTTGGGTGCCACATTCTTTATTCTAGAATCCCCCATAACTGCTTTAACTTTCCAAATGGACACTTGACAACAATGTGTGTGGATGACAACTTAAAATTGAATTCCCTTTGAGTAGTAGTTACAAATCCACTGAAAGATGTGATTAAGCATGGTAATAGTGGATATCCACCATCACCAATAATGTACTCCCTCATGTTTAATGAGGTAATAGGAACTAAAAGACCATTTAGTCTCTCTCCTTCATCATACATTCTATAAAAATTTGAATTACGAAGAAGTCTAGAATCATTAACAGAACCTGGCCATCCTATAAACACATCCATGAAATGCATATTACTATCAACAATCACTTGTAATGTCATACTATAATTGTGAACTTGATCATAACAATCAGATGAACACTTATTAAGAGGAAGTCAGATTGGAATGTGAGTTACATCTATAGCCCCACAATAATTTGGAAAACCTCGGTTTTTATGAAATCCTTCTTTTACTTTCCCTGATGCCATATGCTCACTTGGCCATTGAACATGACCTTGAAACCAAGTGTACATGAAATTTATGAACTTATTTATATTTCTCACCATCGTTGACTTTCCACAACCAAACAAATCACTAATGTTAACCATTGTCATTCCAGATGACAATCTTAACATTCTCATGGCCACTTATTTTTCAACTAGATATACCTTGCCTTTTGTAGAGGTAGCAAATGAAAATGGTATTTCACCTTGTTTAAGATCGCCATTCAATAGTTGACAATATTTTGAAATAACATATAAGGTATCCTAAATTTTTCACGGAAACATTGATCATCACATCTTACTTCAAAAATATAGTGGTTCCATCAGTGTATAGAACGTTGTTTAATATACCACTCACCTTGTATCCTTCCTTCCCATTCAAAAGAAGATAAATTTGCATCAAGGATTTGAGTTTGTTATCCAAAAATGACAACAATAACCTCCATATCCATGTCATTTGCGTCCATAGTTGAGGAATACCCAGTCTAAAATGAATCTATCTTACACTTCTTAAAATGCATTGCATATTAGTTGAATCTTGAAGATTGTTCCATATTTGTAATACTAATTGGACAATAATTGATGCATTTTCATGAAAGAATTTCATTTTTGTTATTAAAGTAGGATTCATTGTATGTAAATGGATAATGTTGAAGATTGATACTATAAACATTGATCTCCTCACTTTAAAAAAGTACACAAGAATGCACCATTAAAATATATCAAATAAAAAATGATGTTACAACTGACAAATAGAAAGATGAAGGCTTATAATTAAATTAAACTGAAAGTTATAGAAATATGATTGAATTTTAAATGTTACAAGATTATAACATTTGGATGTTGAAACAAGATAGTTTTATTTTTCATGATTTGCAAGTAAAACAAACAATTTCAAATGATTCTTTATTAATATACTTATTTCAGTCTCATAACTGTTGGGGTTAAACCATATAACAATGTTGCACAGATCTAAATTCATATAAAGCATACAAGCAATGAATGTGGAAATAAACTAGAAGATAAAATAAACAAGAGAAAGATAACACCAGATTAATGTGGTTCACCCAATGTGGGTTACGTTCACCAAGAAACGACCAATATTATTATTTAGTGCTTTATAGAGACAATACAATGAATATCTGATGTCTTCCAACACCTCATAGGATGGTCAATGATTTTCCCTCACTCAACTAATTTTTCTTGCTCACCAAGAAAACTAACATGCAAGAAATTACTATTTTCTTCTCACTTACCCTCATCCAATGCATACATGCATATACATATATATATATATATATATATATATATATATATATATATATATATACACATACATACATATATATATATATATGTATGTATATATATATATATATATGTATATATGTATTTTGGGTAACTAACTATGCTTTTACAATCAAGAATCATCTTTAAAGCAAAAAATTTATTCTAATTCTTGATCAAACAATAAAGCATCATCGCACAGGTAACCGATGCTAGTTACTGCCTGATCGATGTCGGTCACTCCTTGACCGATGTCGATTATAGGTTGACTGATGTCAGTTTCTTCCTGATTGATGTCAGTCACTGTCAAAACCAACATGTACAAGAAAGCTTTCTGTGAAGCAATTAAGCTCCACACTCAACAATCTCCCACTTAGAGATCAATTGTTGCATTATAATGTCCATCACTATCCTTGGATCCTTTTCCTTGGCTTGTTTCTTCCTCTTCAAGTCTCAAAATTGAAGACTGACATAAGTGGAGTGACGCTCCAACTTCTCCTTTACCAATGGCTTCGTTAGCATATCCACAAGGTTATCATCCGTATGGATTTTCTCTAACTTCAGCTACCCATCCTCCAACATGTGTTGTATGAAGTGATACCTCAACTAAATGTGTTTTGTTCTTGAATGAAATGATGAGTTCTTTTCCAGATGGATCATGCGCTGACTATCACTGTATAATCTACAATCCTCTTTCTCCTTAACCAACTCTTTCATGAATCTACTCATCCATATCATCTCCTTGTTAGCTTTTGTAGCTGCAACATACTCTGCTTCTATAGTAGACAAAGCCACAACCTTCTGCAATATCGAAATCCAACTAACTTCCATTCCACCTATGGTGAAAAAATATCCAGTGGTGGTCCTCCTGTCATCCAAATCTCCAGCCATATCTGAATCAGCATAGCCATGTATAGAAATATCTGACCCTCCATAACATAATTCCATGTCGGATGTCCCTCTCAAATATATGAGAATCCATTGGACTACTTTCCAATGTTCTTTACCTGGATTAGCCATAAACCTTCTCACAACTCCCACTACATGTGCAATGTCTGGTTTAGTACAAACCATGACATACATAAGACTTCCTACTGCTAAAGTATAGGGAACACGTGCCATGTAATCAACCTCCTCATTTGATGAAGGACACTAATCTTTGCTCAATTTGAAGTGTCCAGCCATAGGTGTACTAACATGTTTTGAATCTTTCATGTTAAACCTTTCCAACACCTTATTAATATAAGCCTCCTAAGACAAATACAACTTATTTTTCCTGTCTTAGTGAATTTTCATGCCAAGGATTTTCTTTGCAGCTCCCAAATCCTTCATTGCAAATGTGTAAGTTAACCTTTCTTTAAGTTTATTAGTGTCCTACATACTAGATCCTGCAATCAACATATCATCCACATACAATAATAAAATAACATAGCTCCCATTTTCAAGCTTTTTAAAATAAACAAAATGGTCAGATTCACATCTCATACAACCATGCTCATGCATAAAACTATCAAATCTCAAATACCATTGCCTTAGAGCTTGTTTGAGCCCATATAGGCTCTTTTTCAACTTGTACACTAATTTATCTTTACCCTTGACTTCATACCCAAGTAGATGTTGCATATAAATCTCTTCCTCAAAATCACCATGAAGAAAAGTCATCTTAACATCAAGTTGTTCTAAATGCAAATCTTCTGTTGCAACCAAACTTAGAACAGTACAAATATAAGTCATCTTAACTACAGGAGAAAAAGTATCATCAAATTCAATACCTACTTTCTGTGCAAATCCCTTTACCACAAGCCTCGCCTTGTACCTTTTTAGTCCACCATCTTATTCCTTGATTCTATAAACCTATTTTTTATGTAGTGTTTTCATACCTACAGGAAACTTAACCAAATCCCATGTTTGATTTTTTTCCAAGGAGTCCATCTCGTCATCCATCTCATGCTCTCACTGCACGTGGGTATCTACTTACATTGCTTCTTCAAAGATTTCTCATCCACCACTATTAGTTAATAATAAATAAGAAAAGGAAGTTGAAAATATCTCTGGAGGTCTACTTACCCTTTATGACCTTCTCACTGAGATCTAGGGTGTCTAGGGATCATTCTGTGCCAGTTGCATGTTCATGTCAATCTTTGTCAGTGACCGACACTGGTCACATGTAGCCAACCAAAGTTCTGTAACCGACCACGGTTCCTCTATCTGTTGACCAAATGTGGTTGCCTTACTGACATCGGTTCGAGGAGTACTAACACTGATTCCATTGGTTGTTTGTTCTACATTGGATTTGTATGTTGATGTTGGTTAGCCTGACCAACATCGGTTTTTGTAGAACCGATGTCAGTGTCTGTGGATGTCTGCTTTAGGTCAGAAAGTTGATTTTCCTTCAAAATATCCTCAACCTGTTCATGTTTAGGCACCAAAACTTGATCCTTGTACATTCTTTTTTCATTCCAATAAATATCATGAATCCTAACAATCTTGGAATCTTCAAAATCCCAAAATCGATATCCAAAATCACCATAGACATAACCAATGAAAGTACATCTCTTAGATTTAGCATCCAACTTCTTCCTATTTTCCCTATCAACATGCACAAAAGCTTCTGAGCCAAAGAATCTTAGAAAAGAAAAATCTACCTCTTTTCCAGACCAAACTTCTTCTAGTATTCCACCATCTAGTGTTGTTGAAGGCCCACAGTTGATCAAGTACATTTCTGTATCCACTACTTCTGCGCAAAACTTCAAAGGCAAACCGACATGTATCCTCATGCTTCTAGCATGTTCCATGATTGTTTTGTTCATTATTTTTACAACTCCATTCTCTTGTGGATTTCTAGGAACCATTCTTTCTTTTCATAGTCCATTCTTTGAACAATAATCATTGAAAGCCTTGCTGCAATACTCACCACCATTTTCAGATCTAAGGCACTTTAATTTTAAGTTTGTTTCATTTTTCACAAGGGCTTTCCACCTTCTAAAAGTCTTAAAAACATCATATTTACACTTAATATAATAAATCCATACCTTCCTTGTGGTATCATCAATGAAAGTCACATAGTATTAGCATCCTCCAATAGAAGCTACCTAGGTTGGTCCCCACACATCTGAGTGTACAAGCTCCAATTTATACTCCTTCTTTGCTGACCAAACCTTGAGAAATCTCACCCTCTTCTACTTTCCAAATATGCAATGCTCACAAAATTCAAGATCTAATTGTTTCAAATCTAATAACTTACCCTTGGCCTTTAAGATATGCATTCCTTTTTCACTCATATGGCCGAGCCGATTATGCCACATGGTTGTATCTGAATCTGTAGTAGATAACATAAAAAAGGAATAAGTAACACATGTAGACAGATATAAAGTTCCTACCTTCTTACATCTTGCCACAATAAGATAATTCTTGGTAACCTTCCAAGAATTGGCTGTGATTGTAATCACACATCGAGATTCACCTAGTTTCCCTACAGATATTAGATTTCTCTTAAGGCTTAGTGCATGCCTCACATCTTTCAATACCCATGGATTTCCATTTTGCAACTTTAGATAAACATCACCTCTACTAGTAATATTGAATGACTCATCATCTCCTAAATAAACTTGTCCAAAATCACTCTGAACATAATTTCTGAAATAACTCTTATTAGGGGTAGCATGGAAAGAAGCTCTAGAATCTAAAACTCAAGATTCTAATTTAGTATCCAATGAGAGAATATGGGCATCTTGGTTTACCTCACTTACAACATTTTCCTCTTTACATGTTTTTGATGTATTCTCTTTGTTTTCCTTGGACCAACACTCCTTCTTTACATGTCCGCTCTTTCCACAATTCAAGCAAGGTAAATCTTTGTACCTAGATCTAGATCTTCCATGTCTTGAATTTAATCTCCCATTCTTCTTGTTCTTTGATGATCTCACCTTAGATATTCCCCAGCTTTGTATATTTAAAGTGTTTACAGATGATGCTTCTCCTGATCTTTTCTTGTGTATTTCCTCATTAAGGATAACACTAACTACATCATCAAATTTCAAACCTTTAGAAGTAGTAGGTGTATTACTAACAACCATTACCAAGTTATCCCAATTATCTGGCAAAGAGCATAAGAATAAAAGTACTTTCACTTCATCATCAAATGAAATTTCTATTGATTTTAATTGATTTACAATAGACCGGAAATCATTCAAATGATTAGATACAGATGGACACCTTCTTGCATCTTAGAATTAAACATTTTTTTCATCAAATAAACCTTGTTCGAAGCATTAGGAGTTTCATACAAATTTTCTAAAGATTTCATCAACTCTACCGTGGTTTTTTCATCTATAAAATTTGAAGCCACCGATGCTGCCGGGCTTAATCTTATAGATCCCATAGCATTTCTATCAAGAACTTTCCATTCTTCATCAGTCATCATGTCTAGTTGTCCATTCTCATCTAAATACAAGTATAAATCTTTCTGATACAAATAATCATCCACCTGCATCTTCCATAGTTGATAATTACGACTGTCAAATTTCTCTAGTCGGTATTTACTGTCTTCTGCCATTACTTTTCTCCCACCCAATCAGAAAAACCTCTGTGAGTATATCCTGTCAACACACAAAACCTCCAAACAAATCTCTGATACCAGTTATTGGGGTTAAACCATATAACAGTGTTGCACAGATCTAAAATCAGATAAATCATACAAGCAATGAATGCAGAAATAAACTAGAAGATAAAATAAACAAGAGAAAGATAACACCATATTTAATGTGGTTCACCCAGTGTGGGCTACGTCCACCAAGAAATGGCCAATATTATTATTCAGTGATTTATAGAGTAAATACAATGAAGATCTGATGTCTTCCAACACCTCACAGGATGTTCAATGTTTTTCCTCACTCAGCTACTTTTCTTGCTCACCAAGAAAACTAACATGGAAGCAATTAGTATTTTCTTCTCACTTACCCTCATATAATGCATACATGCATATATATCTATTTTGAGAAACTAACTATGCTTTTACAATAAAGAAATCATCTTTAAAGAAAACAATTTATTGTAATTCTCGACCAAACAATAATGTACCGTCACACAGGTAACCGATGTCGGTTACTTCCTGACCGATGTCAGTCACTCCTTGAACGATGATGGTTATAGTCTGACTAATGTCGGTCACTTCCTGACCGATGTCGGTCACTGTCAAAACCAGCAACATGTAAAAAAAAGCTTTTTGTGAAGCAAGTAAGCTCCATACTCAACAATAACAAGTAACTAGAAAATCCACTAAAGAGCAAAAATGGCAACAATATAACCCAAGTATGGGATTTGAAGAATTATATATCATTTGAAAATGACTCATTCATCTTCAACATTTCTTGTCCAATAACATTTAAAGCTGAAACCATGTTCATTTGCACATTAGTTTTTTGCTCCTCTATTTTGATCATCCTTTCCTCATTCTTATCTTCACCCTTCATTTTTTGCTCTTTAATTTAATGATCAATTTCATGGAGTTTTATATGCCTCTCTTCATCCATATAAAATGTAGATATCACTAACTTCTTGGTTTCATCAATGATGTCTTTAATACTTTTGTTGTTTTGTTGCTTTTTTTTTACTTTTTACATGTTGACAGTTTTTCCTTTTCCTTTCCATTATTCCATGAGCTTTCACATGCCATTGTCGGTGTCTCACACTCTTTCAATGGCTCATTTTTAATTACAGAAGACACACCCTCATTGAATGCATACTGTGTGTCAGAAGTATCAATTGATATTTTACTAGGATTGATAGTTCTATCATTACCAAAGCTGATCTCCATTGCATCAAAGAATTCCATAGCAGATTTTGTTAGAAGCGTCTTTTCAAATCTCTCTCGACCTGTTATACTCCAATAACTATCACGCCCAAAAGTTATACATGCTTCATAGTCTTTTACTCTTCTGTAATCATGTAACATGTGCTCCCACCGATCTCGACATTGACTCGCTATGCTGAGGATCACATGAGTGCAACAATAATCATCCACAATTCTCCATTTCTCAGTGGATTTTATAGCTCTTTTCATTGTTCCACCATTGAATTGGATGTATCTCTCAATATGTTTTCTTTAATAAGGACGATAGTCTTTGTGATGCTCCAATGAGCCCCAACCTTTTGTGTAAGAGGGACTGAAGGTTGATTTCCTTGGCTATGTGGCTCTTTGGTTGACATTTTCTCATTAGGAAGAGGGGAATCCTTAATACGTGATGATACATGTTCCAAGTGGATATCATTTGTAGGTATGTTCACTTCGTCAATTATCTTTTCTATACTTGGAACATAAGCAGGGATGATTACTTCTTCATTGTTCATTTGTGTACTTGGCACAAGATACGGGTAGTCACCATCTATAGAATTCATATTATCATCTTCTATGTAATTTTGTGAAAGAATTGTAGTGAATATTCTAAAACCACCCTTCATTGGATTTGGACGATACACTATTTTATCCATGAAAACAAAGAAGAAAAAAACCTCGCTTAAACCTGCAATAAAATATACAATCAAAGATGCAAATACACATAATGTAAAGATAAACGAATCATTATCACCAATTATTTAGATGTTGAAAATCACCCACATACCCAAATTTAATTATATTCTTCATCAGTTAAAATAGAACACAAGCAAGCTTTGACCTTGAGGACTAACAATATAGAAATTGTCGTTTATGGACAAGCTCTTTCGTCACGATTTTTTCATTGCAAATGAGTTTGGTTATGGTTGATTGGTTATAGATGAGTACGTCTGAAGACTAGCTCTTTGGTTATGGTTGTTTGGTTGTGGATGAGTTTGTTTGCATGTTGGTCCTCCTTAATTCTCTTTCCACTCACAGATTTTGAAAAATTCTACATTCCTATGCATTGTGAAGGCTGCTACAATTTTTTTGAGCTTTTGAGGATAGGTCTCAAATACAATGACATAGAATTCATAGCACTACAACTACTTTGGTAGATTAAAGAATTCAAATACATATAATGTATTTATTTTAACATTTTTAAAGTTAATTTCTAACCCATTAACTTGTCTAACAACTGAAATATTGACTACGATCAAGGTAGATCAAACTACAAATTCATAGCATCATAAATGCTTTCAAGAGTACAATCATGATGCCATTTTAATCGTAATACTAGAGAGCAATATTCATAAAAGGAAAGAACCATCATGGTTAACACAATTGAACAAACTATAGGCTTGAATTGGTAGTGGGATCCTCTCTCTAAAATTACTCTGTTAAGAGTGTTCCATTAATGGGAACTCTTAACAATATACTGCAGAGAGCCTCCTAGGCTACTATTATACAACACATTATGATTGTCACCAAGCAAACAACATCATTCCACTGTACACTCTTCCGTATGGCATTAGCAACAATCAAAAAGTACAGGTGGGTACAATTCATATGTGGTTCCAATTGTAATACTCATGCAAGAGGTAGCTAAGCTCTACCTGAAAAAGTCAAGGTTTATCTTATTCAAAATCAAACATGCTATAAAGATCCAAACAACCCTCATTCAAACCTCATATCTCAAAAAAGCTGGGATCAAATCCCTATTTCTATTTTGGTATTACAATTATGATGTTATGCATTCCGTTAAACTCAAGTCGCAATCATATCCCCAACACACATGTAGATCCATATACAAGTTCACTCACCTCTCTAATAAAGGCAAAATCTCGTTGATGACATTCAATCTCTAAGTAAGACATTCTAAACAAGTACTCCCACATTTTTATATAAGGGAAAAGTGCCAAACCACAACTATGGTCTCATTATGAAGGCAGAGCCCCATCACATCATAAGAACATGCTCTCCAAGCAAAAGGTAGAAGCCATAGATAAGAACAATTTCATCTCAAGAAAGGGTTGAATGTTGATAAGTATAGCTCATTCTCATGAGAGGGAAGAGCTTTATTCTAATTTATGATCATGCTCTTGTAATGGAGGTGGAGATTCAAACATAAGGTACAGGTGCAATCATATGGAGAAGACAAATTTATATACAATACACTATAACAAGCAGAGCCCTATGTACCGAGTTAACACACCCTGCCAAAAATCCCAACATCATCTAATGCTCAGGACATAGCTCTAATCACTCATCAAGCCAAAAGAACGTCCATCATATTATTCCATAATGCAGCTACTATTTTACTTTTTTTGAAAATATTGACTACAATATTGACTATAATTAGACAAAGTTCGACTGGTTTAACCTCCCCTATGAAATGCTCAAATTAAAATTTTATCATAAACCAAAATAGGAACTCTCAGAAAATGGCCACCCATTGTGGTAAACAAGTATAGCCTTCACATAAGTTTCATTTAAAAAATAAATAACCATAGCCTTTTTTTTACGTCTTTCAATGAAGAAAGGTGTTTACAACCCTGATATCCGTTATAGGAGAAAACATAAAAACATTATCATCATTTTTAATACTAGCTAAAGTGCCCATAAGTGTAACTTCCGTCATATAAACATAAGAATGGGGCACTGCCAACTCAATGGACGAGAGCCTTTATCTATATCCCACGACTTCTACGAAAATAGACAAACAATACAAGTCAAAAAATTGAACCGTTCTAAGGAGTTTACTTTTTACTCAACTTTCATCAGTGCAACAACCTCCTGGACTAGATGGAATGAAAAATTGATAGATTGTAGTTTGTGAAAGATAAAAACATGTGAAGTGCAAAATTGCTTACCTCAAACTGCAAATGAAGATTGTCGAAGCCTGAATCGTGTCTGCAACTTGTAGGGAACCTGCTGATTGTGCTCCAAAGCACTACAAAAGAAATTTTACTTAAAGTGCAGGGATCAACCTCTAAAGCACTACAAACAAATAATGACAAATATAATGATTATTTCCCCTCTCAAATTCACAAAAAAATAGTGGCGGGAATGCATGTTTGTTGCCACATGGAAACAAAACTACTTAAGCTGTAGGGAGAAATTGTCAATTAAATCTTTGTTGAACTATAATTTATTTTCACTAATTTATTTTTATCGGTTAAACCTATGCTGAACTAAAATTTATTTCAATCATTGGGTCCATTTTGAACCTTATAACTCACTCCCCAATCCTCGAAAACTTTGGCATGCTGTTTGTTAGCAGATTCTATGGGTGAATCCAAACATTTGTATTATTACTGATCTATAAATTATTTTAACATGAAGAACAAGTGAAATATGTGGCTCAACCACCTCCAATATTATGGGTACTAAGAGTTTGAGAGAGGAAATGAATGATAAACTCAATGGGTATTAACTATGAACAATAAGCATGGCTCAAAAAGACCTCAGGAAGGCCGTCCGTACGTATTGACATATTTGATAATTATAGCTTCTCATCCCCTATTTTTTTAAAAAAAATATTCAAATAATAAATAAATTTACACAAGGCATGTCCTACGAATAGCTAAATTTAGCGGGTATTTTTAGCTATGAATTGAAATATTGTAATTTTCTTTTTTATATTTAGAAAATGGAATCGCTATATTAGTAGATGGGTATCTAAATTGTTCATCGTTGTTTTTTCATATTAAAAACTCGGAGCAACCATTAAACAGTACGAGTTAACATTCATGTGCCTACTAATCCATATCCAGTTCCAGTTTGTCACAATTTTAGACTTTCTTTTCCGGTTGCAGGATCAACAGGGTTTTAGGATAATCAATAAGTTCGAAAATGGTTGAACCTTATGTTGCAGATGGTCCTGTAAATGTGATCTTGAAAAATCCATTCCTACTAAAACTGGCGTTAGCAGCAGGACTGGGAGGTCTGCTCTTTGGTTATGACACTGGTAAGACAAACAAATCCTCTTTTCTGTCATGAAATCTGTACTTACAGACATAAATATGTTGTGCTGTTTTGAAATTTTTTGTGTGCTATTTTTAACAAGGAGACAGTGGATAGAACTTTTGTTATTTCTAAAAACTTGCTGTTATCTCCAATGTCTCACTTTAGATCCAAGTTCAAGCAGAGAAAGTCCGCATTGAGGTGGAACACCTGCAGACCCTGCTGGATCACTGGGGAAGCGCTCCCTGCGCTGTCAGTCGTGTTCCGCCTGATTCTCCTCATTGCTGCTCCCGCTCACAAGGTCGCCGCTCCCGTTCCCGTGGGTGGCACAATTTTGATGGGGTTCTGGCTCGTGAGCGGTGGAGCGCCTCCCCTCATCAGCGGGGTCCTTCTCCGCCTCCATCTTGGGCTCCTCCCACACCAGGGATGTTTGGCCGGCTGGGCGGTGGCGGTTCTGGGTGGCAGGCGCCTGATCACTCCAAGTTTCCAAGGCTCTCCTTAGCCATTTCGCCCAACCAGCGGGGCAATGAGGAGGAGCAACCACAGAATGACGGCTAGGAACCGACTACTGACACCCCTGCCAACCCTCATGGTGAGTGGGGTGACCGTCCGAAGAGCCCCCCGCAATCGCCTCCTGCCTCCATGTTCATCGCCGCCGCCGCCTAGCTCCATGCCTGATTTTTTTCTGCAAATTTTGCTCCAAACTTTTTTTGATTGATAAGCTTATCTTGATATGATTATGTAATTTGTGCCACTCGTAGCCTTTTAATGGCTACTTTTACTTTGCATGTGGGGTGTGATCTTTTCCACCCAATTTTGTATGATTAGTATTGTTTTGAAATTTTTTTGTGTGCAGGGGTTATATCTGGAGCTTTGTTATATATCAAAGACGATTTCAGGTCTGTGGAGAAAAATGTATCCCTTCAGGAGACCATTGTGAGCATGGTTGTAGTAGGAGCCATTGTTGGGGCATGCTTTGGAGGTTGGCTCAATGATAAATTTGGCAGAAGAACAACAATTCTTGAGGGTGCTATTGTTTTTAGCCTAGGATCCATTGTCATGGCGTGTGCACCAAATGTTGGAATGCTCATTGCGAGAAGATTTGTTGCAGGATTGGGTGTTGGAGTAGCCTCAGTAACCTCCCCTCTCTATATTTCTGAAATTTCACCTGTTGAAGCTAGGGGTGCACTAGTTAGTCTCAATTCGGTTCTCATCACAGGTGGCCAGTTCTTATCTTACCTTATCAATTACTTCTTAGCCAAGGTAACCCGCTTTTTTTAGGATCTAATTAGGGTATATCTAGGGAGTTGTGGGTCTCTTTTCTAGTTGTTTGTACCATTCTTATGACTTCTAACATTTGATATTTCTAGGTGCCAGGAACATGGAGATGGATGCTTGGAATTTGTTTAATTCCTGTAGTTATGCAAGCTTTAATCATGTTTTTTATGCATGAATCTCCTAGATGGTTACTGAGAGACGTATAATGATATTTTCAATAATGAGTGTTTTAATTGGTATTTGATATTTCGTAATGATCATTCTAACACATGTAACTGTCAGAAAAAAGGGGAAAAAGGCCTTGGAAGTCCTTAGGAGGATCTACTTAGAAGAACAATCAGAAATTCAACTTAGAGCCATGCAAGAGTCTATTGAAGCTGAAGGTGAAGAGCAAAGTAGCATAAAGTATAGTGATCTTTGGAATACCAAAGAAATTAGGCTTGCCCTTGTTGCTGGTGTTGGGCTGCAAGTAAGTTCTTATACAACACACTAACTACTAGTTTTGAATTCTTTTTTATATATAGTTTCTTTTACAATAACCTCACCTAAATATAGCTTAGAACTGGATTTAACACTCAAAAACACCAAAAATTACTCAACATCCTATAAATTAATTGATTCTCAAAACCAATCTAAATATATAGAGTTGAACACATAGGCTTTAATACTAAACAAATAGCAAAAACTGCTCATCAATCTATAAATTAGCACACTGCGAAAACCCATCCGAATAAATTAGACTGAAAAATAGCACTCTAGCCATAACCCCCTTGTGTATGGTTTTTGTTTCAAAAACGAATCTCCATTAATTAGATTCGAAAACAATATGTCAGTCACTTCCAGAGTCCTAGCCAAAACTTCTTTTTTCACAAATTTTTTTCTTTTTTGTGAATCTTAACAGGTCTTGCAGCAATTTTCAGGCATCAACTCCTTGATGTACTACAGTCCAACAATTATATAGTTAGCAGGATTTACCTCTAAGGCTATGTCTCTCTTACTCTCCCTACTGACTTCAGGACTGAATGTTGTGGGAACAATATTGTGCTTTTTTATATTGGATAAGGCTGGAAGGAAAAAGATCCTACTATGCTCCTTGACAGGAATAGTTGTCACTGGCCTTACTAGGAGGTGCATTTGAGTATTCTTCTCTCGAAACTCCCTTGGTAAGAAATAACTCAACCATGGAATTTCCAAAAAACACATCATGTTCAGCCCACACATCTACTACTGGGCAGTGGAAATGTAATCAATGTGTGAGTGCAAAATGTGGATTTTGTGCTTCAAAAGGAAATGAGGTATAACTTTCTTTAAATTCATGCCTAATTATTTTCTATGTCATAATGAATTCTACTTATTTTCTTTCCCATAATTGATTTGAAAGGAAAATTTCAGTAGAATTTTAAGTCTTAATCAGATTTGCTTTTTCTTAGGCACTTCCTGGAGACTGCTTGAGTTTGGATGCCTTCAGCCAGGATATGTGCAATGCAAAATCAAGAGCATGGTACGAGGTTGGATGCCCAAGCAAAATAGGGTGGCTGGCTGTGCTAGGGATGGCACTTTATATGATAACATTTTCCACTGGAATGGGATCTGTTCCATGGGTTTTAAATGCAGAAATTTATCCAACTAAATACAATGGAGTATGCAGTGGAATTGCTGCCTCTGCATGTTGGATATGCAATTTGATTGTTGCTCAGACATTCCTCACTATGACAAATTCAATTGGGACTGCAGCTGTCTTCTTTCTGTTTGGGTGTTTTGCTTTAATGGGTTTGTTGTTTGTACAGATTTTTGTGCCTGAAACTAAAGGCCTCACATTTGAGCAAGTAGAGCAGAAGCTGAAGTGTAGGGCACAGAGGCCATTTTTTTCATGGAGGAAAGAGAGAAACCACAATGTGGACCCCTCAGCTCCTCCTGCATAGAAAATATAAATGCAAAGATTGTATTATTATTTAGGGTAAGGGTTTGTCATACCATCTTTTAGGGTATAAATCCTTCCAGATATTTTGATTGAACAAACATACTTCATGTGCAGTATACTCTGTTATAATCCATTTATAATCCCAATACATTAACAGGGATAAGACCAATATTCAGCATGTTGTAATCTGTTTGTATTTGAATACATTCAGTTAATTATTTTCAAATTTAAAAACTGGATTCCTAAGCATATTGTATATGTTTTACTCAACATGTTGTGATTTGCCCCTGCTCTTAAAAAGTCCAGGATGTGATTAATTGTTTTTTCCTGAGAAAAAGTTCAATGAAATTACTTTCGAACAAAAGTCGAATGAATGTACATCCCAAACCAGCTATGGCATTTCAGAAAAGTGGAAAGGATTAGGGTGTCTTGGCACTGTGTTCATATCAGATAACAAAACATTTTAACTATCTTATACATTTCAGGGTGTTGGATAACAAAATATTTTCATTTCTTCTGGTAGGGGAGATCATAAAGTGTTGCTTATGTATAGAAAGGGTCGAAGAATATACATATACTTGAATTTTAAAAATTAAAAATAAATTTTGTTATAATTTTCATAGACATGTATGAAAGATATTAATTATTAGTTTTGTAGTTATTTCTTTAATATTGCTGATGCTTAGCATTCTTTTTACAATTGATTTAGGGTTAGTTATAGCCTCTCCTAAAGATTTTAGGTTAATTAATTTATAAGTGAAAGTGTTTGGTGAGTTACTTTAACAAAAAAAATTAATTATTGTAACTTCAAGTTGAAGTGTAAGTTAGCTTGACATTAACATGTCAATTTTTTTCATTGAGATTTGATCTAACGTCAAATGTAAGTCCACACCAAATAAATACTAGCAATCACATGTGTACAATGTAATGTGAACACCGAATGGTATATGTTATTAGATTTAGAAAGATAGTTATTACTTTTGTAGTTGATGTTGATAAGGGGTGTGATTGACAATACTGATTTTCTATTAAACCCAGAACAAATGTTGCGAAATACATTAGAAGGGACGTTAGATAACAGTTAGTTGTGTAATAATTGAATACAAATGCAAGTGAGACATGTAAGTTTGCTAATACTCACTCTCAAGAATGTAGTGAATGTGAAGTGTTGTTGTCAAAGTAGATTGAAAGAATGACTAAGTGCTTTACAATATTATCTCTCCATGAAACTAAAATGAGACATAATATGCAATTATATATAAACAAATCTGAAATGGTTATGGTACATTCCAAATTTCTTTATTACCTCAACGAGTTTGAGAGCATCATTGTTAGAGCTATTTTGTGCATATCTTACAATCATAGCATTTCACGAGACCACATTTCTTTGAGGCATTTTGCAAAAAAAAAACGGTATATGTTATTTGTGTTATAGGGATAGTTTTTTTGTGTAGTTTTGTTTGTTTAAACTATGGGTGATTGATTTTGTATGTGTAGAAATATAGATGAGTCACTTCATTTAAAAAGCGCAAACATGAGGTCTTACCCTTAAAACTATTCAAAATGCAAAAAAGTGATGTAATGTACAAAGCTTTGGATGGAAATAACTATAATTTGCATGGTCCTTTCTCGGAATTTTAAATTTCTAGGTATTTGTATGCAAATGAAGACATTAAAAATGTGTTTTTGTCGGTTAACGTAAAGAAACGGGCAACAATAAAAAGGAAAATCGAACATGTATGTTGAAACATGTAATTTTGTAATTGTAGATATATAGACGAACCACTTCATTTAAAGGTTTCATCTCTTCATTTCAAAGTTGTTACAAATTCGTACATATACATTTACAAATCTCATATCATGAGTGGTATCATTTTGCGGATTGTTTTATTTAAACTTAACATGAGAAGAATTATATCATGAATGGTAACCTTTTGAGGGTAATTTTATTTCCGGTAAACATGAGTACATTTGATAGCCCTTGAACAGAAATGGTGTAGGATTGAAGAAGTGTTGAGTAAAGTAGTAGCGGAGGTGCTATCAAAGCAAAGTGTAGTATTTACGAAGGGTTGAGTGATAGTAGTCTTGCTTCCTCCTTTCTTCTTGCTCCAAGTGTTGCTACATGCGCCATTTTTTAGTACCTTTCGAATGAAAAAGGAGGTGAAATGTGCAGATTTATGAGTGAGCAACTCTGGAGAAAGCTGTGAATGTCAGACCCTGCCTTTCATTGGTTCCAATGTCATCAGTCGCTCTATGCATAGTACGTCCCTAGGACTTGTGGATAGTTAATGCCTGGGCCATTTTAAGTGGCAATTGTCTTCGATTCCCTCTTGAAATAGGGGGTATCAGAATATGTAACGGGTTGGAGGGATCCCAACATGGGCCGTTGTATCTATCAAATTTGACAACAACAAATAAAGGTAATGCTAGTGGTGGCATTGATGCATCGTAGACAATGTCGGTGATTGTTCCTGTAGCACCATTTATGAGGCCTGCGTTGACCCATAAATTTGCAATAAGCATTATTTTTTGTTGTTTGCACAACAGAAATTTGTGCTCCAACTGATCATCATGAAGATTTCTTGGTCCAACCCACCTGTTACTTTTAGCAATGGATTGGGTGATCAGAATGTTCAATGCGTTCAGCATCTGAAGGTTGTGGGAGTCCAAGAGGTCATTTTTTGCAAACAAATGTGGTGCGTCCTTAAAATTTTTGAGCTCTTGTTGAGTTAGGTGTGTGTTTGTGCGAGACATTAGGAGTTCCCAGTCCTCAATAAGAGGGGTTGAGTCTCGCATGTTGAGCAGTAAATTCCAGAATGAAACTCGTGCATCGGTTGTTCCTTGTTGCGCAAATATAGTTTGCAATGTAATTACCTGAGGTCGTCAAGGAGGATGACTGATCTGTTTCCAAATTCAGATGTTTTTGAGTGTGGGAAAGCCTCGCGTAGCCTACTGTCATTTTTTCCTAGCAAATTTGGGTCGATGAAAATCATTTCATCAATAAGAACATTTTCTATATGTTTCAGCGACTCTTGAAAAGATGATAATGCTTGGCCTTCAAGGGGTTTTAATTATTTGATTGGAATATGGAGGGCTGCATGGATTGTGGGTGCAGAGATGTTGAATGTTGAAACACCGGTAGGAACAAGTATAAGGATAGGTGAGGGAGATGTGGTTGATGTTGTTGTAAATGAATTCATCAGCATCTACCACACCGTGCCATCATGAGCTAGTTGTTCTAAAGACAAAGGTATTGTGGTAAACGGTGGTGTGGCCTGCATGCTGGTGTTATTTGTGTCTGCCTTTTCTCTCTTGATGAATGATGAACCAATTATCTAAAAATCATGCGGAACGCCATGTATGTTCCAATTACTGTGTATGTCAAAATCTCGTTTCCCCAACATTTCAAGATTGTCAAGACCTGTGTTCTTTCCCAGACAAAGTTGTGCGAAGACTTTCCATTCTTGCAAAGCCTTGTGTTGAATACTGCATTCGACCTTAGAGTTTGAACTAACATCTATTTCATGTCTTGTGTTTGCGGTAGTGCAAAAAACATGCCATGGTCTATAGTTGTGTTTGAACATGTCCCAAGTGTCGTTGATGTCATGTGGGCTTGAGAAAAATTTAGAGGAAATTTTTTTGAAAGGCTTGTATAAAAGGAGTTTTGACCAACAGAAAAGGTCATATGACGTTGAATCCTGAGTTAGGACATCCACAAATCTCGAGTGGACCCGAACAATTTATTTAGTCGACCACAATTTCCATTTATCTCCTTTATGGTTTCTGATGTAGCTCCAATCTCAAGCAACTTGAATAAGTGTTAGGTGTTCCATGGTTACAGGGTGAACTCTATATGCATCCACGAAAGTGGTTGTTTCTTATACATCGATATCACTTTCAACGATGCGTATCAATATTTTTTGCCAACACTTAATGGTGGTGTGGCCTGCATGCTGTTGTTATTTGTGTCTTCCTTTTCTCTCTTGATGAATGATGAACCAATTATCTAAAAATCATGCGGAACGCCATGTATGTTCCAATTACTGTGTATGTCAAAATCTCGTTTCCCCAACATTTCAAGATTGTCAAGACCTGTGTTCTTTCCCAGACGAAGTTGTGCGAAGGCTTTCCATTCTTGCAATGGTTCGTGTTGAATACTGCATTCGACCTTAGAGTTTGAACTAACATCTATTTCATGTCTTGTGTTTGCGGTAGTGCAAAAAACATGCCATGGTCTATAGTTGTGTTTGAACATGTTCCAAGTGTCGTTGATGTCATGTGGGCTTGAGAAAAATTTAGAGGAAAATTTTCTGAAAGGCTTGTATAAAAGGAGTTTTGACCAACAGAAAAGGTCATATGATGTTGAATCCTGAGTTGGGACATCCACAAATCTCGGGTGGACCCGAACAATTTATTTAGTCGACCACAATTTCCATTTATCTCCTTTATGGTTCCTGATGTAGCTCCAATCTCAAGCAACTTGAATAAGTGTTAGGTGTTCCATGGTTATAGGGTGAACTCTATATGCATCCAAGAAAGTGGTTGTTTCTTATACATCGATATCACTTTCAACGATACGTATCAAGATTTTTTGCCAACACTTAATGGTGGTGTGGCCTGCATGCTGGTGTTATTTGTGTCTTCCTTTTCTCTCTCGATGAATGATCAACCAATTATCTGCAAATCATGCAGAACGCCATGTATGTTCCAATTACTGTGTATGTCAAAATCTCGTTTCCCCAACATTTCAAGATTGTCAAGACCTGTGTTATTTCCCAGACGAAGTTGTGCGAAGGCTTTCCATTCTTGCAATGGTTCGTGTTGAATACTACATTCGACCTAAGAGTGTGAACTAACATCTATTTCATGTCTTGTTTTTGCGGTAGTGCAGAAAACATGCCATGGTATGTAGTTGTGTTTGAACATGTCCCAAGTGTCGTTGATGTCATGTGGGCTTGGGCCAAATTCGGAGGCAATATTTATGAAAGTCTTTAATAAAAGGAGTTCTGACCAACAGAAAAGGTCATATGACGTTGAATCCTTTGTTGGGACATCCAAAAATCTTAGGTGGACCCGAACAATTGCTTTAGTCGACCGCAGTTTCCATTTATCTCCTTTACGGTTCCTGATGTAGGTCCAATCTCGAGCAACCTGATTAAGTGGTAGGTGTTCCATGGTTGCAGGGTGAACTCCATATACATCCAAGAAAGTGGTTGTTTCTTGTACATTGACATCACTTTCAACGCTATGACACTAAATTAATATGGGCACACATATATTTCAACCTCTATATTTAATTATTTTAATTAACCTTTATTTATAATCATTAATCATTGTCTACATAAATTACAAACTAATATTTAAAATTAAGAAAAAAATATATCTAACTAAAAAAAGAAAGTGAAATATACTAATTTAAACATGAAATTAAAAAATCAATCATGTCATACATTTCTTAAATAATACTCTCAAATCTAATATATCTAACGGGTTTACTAATTTAAATCTGAAAAAAGCAATCATATCATGCACTTCTTAAATTGTACTATCAATCTATTACTTCACATATAATTTATTATTTACGTAACTATTATACCTCTTTTAATTATTAATTTTTAGTATATTCTTATTAAATGTTTTAAAATTGACATAAATTAATTACGCTAGAGACATTTTACTATTGAATTACAACCCCCTTAGTCCGACACGGCCAGAATAAAGAGGGCTATGATGCAAACTGTCGTTGAATTTTTGTGGATCTTCGCCATCCACATGTCTTTAATTTTCATCTTCTCGGCTTTACAATTGTTTTTCGTGGCATGCGCTCACTTGCAATGAAACAGTTTGAAACTTCATCCTCATGCCTGGGGGTTGTTATGTCTAGTTTTCATCAAGTTATATGTTTCCCAAATCATCGGAACAAGATGGGTAACTCTTGTGGTCGTTGTCCGGAAAATTATTGTGGTTATTGTACAGACAAATCTTCTGATCGATGTATGTGCGATTGTTTGGGATGATGTATTCCATCTCAGCAGGCCATCGAGAGCCCTGCACATCAACTGCTTGAATCTAATTAAAAAATCACCACAATCAATGATAAATCACGATATAGGCTTAAAATCATTTTTCTTTGCCAAAAAAAATGTAATTCATAGATTGACGATTAATAAAAAAAATTGGTGAGTAATTTTTTCATTACTCCCTAAAAAATGTGATTTAAATCGCCATTGAATAGTGTAAAACACCCAGAATGAAAAAAAGGTTTGCGTTTTCAAGGTCTTTAGGTAGCCATTGCAAGATGCCATCGAGGTGTCAAGAATATTTTGTGCCCATGTCTAAGGAAAGTTACAATCTTGTTGAACCCATCATATGTTCCCCATTTTTTATTCTGACCCTTTTAAGCACGAATTTTATTCACATGTATAATGCAAACGACATTGAAAAGATAAAGAAAAGCACATATAATAGCTACTATTTGGGTAGGGACAATCTAGGTCATGGAAGAAGTGTGGGCCATGCACATATTCAATCCCCAGTATTTTCTTTCCAACTTTCCATTCATGTCTTCGTCTTATGTACTTAATAGAATGAAAAACCAGTTAAAAATCTCGATGCCACAAAAAATAATATAAAAAAATTACAAAACTCCTTTTCCCCATATTTTCCAAACAAATCATATTTATTTCAGTTGTCTAAGGACCTGGTGTTGACACCATAGAAACATTGGACAACGTAAAATCGTTGACTTAGCCACCCCTCCATATGGCTTATAATAGATACGATACAATGTTATGCTTAAGCTTCATACTATATTGATTAAGTTGATTCAAGTTATATTTTGTAAATTTATCCTAAATTTGATTAAGTTGATTCAAGTTATATTTTGAAGATTTACTTGTCAGCAATGGGGGTTGAAAGATCCCAAGTGTGAATTTTTTGATCTGTAACCTTCTATTCACCATAGAATAATAAAAGCAAACCCACAAATAAAAAATTATCCATAGCCGATTAAAAAACTCCCCTTCTGTAAAAGAAGACAAAATCAACTTGTCTATTGTGTTATATTGGAATGGTGGTTAAACATTGCATTGGCCGACACTTAACACAACTAAATGATGTTGGCTACACATGTACCCATGCCTCAACATACAAGTTGACATCTCTTCCAGCTATCATTGATTGACATCCATGTATTTAACAAATTCAATGGATCCATATTTGTATGCTCATCAATAGATTATAATCTTTACACCAACAAACTGAATTATAATTTTTTAACTGATTAACTGAAATATAATCTTCGAATTGAAACATTTTCTTTTTATAGCCTTGGATGACCTCGAGGATCAAAGGAGGATATGGTCTACATGATTTACCCCCCTCTTTTTGGACTATCTCAAACATTAATGATGCTAAAAAGTATTTCCAAATTCAAGTCTCAAAAATTGTTCCTATCAATCATTAGGGAAATGAGAGCTCGGGATGTTGTGTTTGTGGTCATTGAATGACCCAGAGGATCGAAGAAGAACATGATGTGCACCTTTTTTTCCTTCGTTTTCAATGACTCAAACATTAATCACGCTAAAAATAATTTCCAAATGCATGTCTACATAACTGTTCTTGTCAAGTATTATGGAAATTAGAGGCAAGGTTATTTTATCAATGGTCTTTTATGTACACTATCATCAGAACTAATGCTAGGAGAAACCATGCTCAATACGTAGGTTCCCTATTATTTTTCAAACTCCTTAAAATATCCTCCCTCAATTTTTTAATTTATCGATCTCTTCCTCTTCTCATACTTATCTCCCTCAAGTATAACTTCTTCCACGCATCCCCTTCGGCGTTTCCATCACACACTTCACGTACATGATTGCTAGTATTAAAAATGGTTAACCTTCCCCCTTTTAATATCCAATATAAACTAACATTAAAAATACCATGAACTCTTCCCTATAAGATATTTATGATCTCTCAAAAATTCAATCAAAGGGTCATTTTGTGCATAAAAGGATTATATGTTTTAATACTTATTTTTACAATTTGTTCTAATAATAATTAAAGAGCAATCGCATGCGTACAATGCAATGTGAACGCCAAAAGGGATGGTGCATGTGAATGATTAGGAAATGAGAAAAAAGTATGGTACAGAAAGAAGAAAGGTGATAAAGAAATGATCTTTTTAGTTAAATATTAAGTAAGACATGTACAAGTAATTGAGAATACAATTGAAACGCGTAGGCAGGCAAAGAGGAGGGTAGACCAAGATGGTAGGAAATAAGATGTGAGATAAACAATGGGAAAGGAAGAGGGGTGTAGAGTAGGGCTTCTAAGGTTGGAGAATGATAAGTCCACTTGTGTTGTTAGCCGAGTGCCATGTGATTATCTCTATCCCTCCTCACCTTCTCAAGGTCAGACCTAATGATTTTGAGGACATCACCACTCCCAAAGCTGACATAAATTTTCACCTCACTCGAGCCTACCTTCATTTGACTGAGGTAATGTCATGTTGTATTTGACCAACTTAGAGATGCCTTTGGTGGATGTTACTCCTTGGTGGGCATAACTTCTCAAGACAAGCATCCTAACTTGGCATTAGCTATTTTTATGACTAGGTAAATTAAGAAAGTAGAAGAAAAACATGATAGCGGTGATTGAGAGCCCATATCTAATACTGCATATCCACCTGGTGGCAATAGTTGGGGTAGTAACTCTAACAATTCTCCGTAGCATCTGCCTCCACTTGTTGCCGTGTTCATTGATGTTGTCTAATGATGTGCCTTAGTGTTTTCTGAATGTTTTTACTAATTGTATGCAATTATTAGAGACTTTGATCTAGTGTAATTTTGGTTTCTTGAGGCTTATATAGCTTGATTTGGTCATATTATGGAGTGTGATTCCATTCCCCACCATTTTTTTACTATATTAGCATTTTATTATTATATATTATTGGTAAAAATACACTTTTCAATTAAAAATTTGAAAGAAAACTTTATCATAATAAATAATCAATTATAATGATCCAAAAAAAATCATTCAAAACATCAAATGCAATTAAAATATATTCCAAATTTATTATGGAGAAAATATTAAATTGGTCTTCTTTTAAATATAATTAAAATATAGGCAATTCATAAAGATTCTATAATTTATTATAAAGATTATATTTTATAGATTAAAGACAACTCAATTACATAGATATTGACATCCTTACTCTTGTCTGTGGATTATAAACAAATTACGTCATGCTAAATATGTGTACATCTACAACATGCCCTCTTTTGACTAAGCTGCCACAATTAAAGAGAATAAAGACCACTTTTTAAAAATAACTAAATATTTTTATTATTGGAGCTGTCTTTATATTAATAAATAAAAGAGAGTCACATCTCACAGACACACAAAAACCACTACATAGGCCACAAAAAAGGCCCAGAGGGAAAATAGAAAGCAGAGGAACTACATGCCACCACTCTAGGAAGAGGAGTATCCCATGGATTATCCTAGGGGGGATTAACAATCCACTTGACTCCTTTTTTATGAAGGATTTGGGGGCATCCAAACAAATCCTTGGTATGAGGATATCTTGGGATAGGAAGGAACGAAAGTTGACTTTATCTCAGGAAGAGTACATTAAGAAGGTCTTTGAGAGGTTTAATATGTAGGATGATAAACCACTTAGGAATCCTTTGCCATGCCATTTGAAGTTATTAAAGGAGCAGCGTTCCAAGACAGAGTAGAAGAGGAATCAGATTTCCAAGGTACCTTACTCATCAGTGGGTGACAATTTGATGTATGCCATGGAGTGCACTAGGCCTGCTATTGCTCATGTAGTGGGAGCAGTGAGTAGACTTATGAGTGACACAGGTAGAGATCACTGACAGGCAGTAAAGTGGATCCTTCTATATTTGAGAGGGACCATGGGGGCAGTTTTGTGCTACAATGGATTAGACACCACTTTTCGAGGTTATGTAGATTCAGATATGGTTGGAGATGTAGACAACAGGAGGAGCATGACATGTTATATTTACATGATAGGTGGGACAACAGTGAGCTGGATTTCACGACTACAGAAGTTGGCAGCTTTGTTAACCATGGAGGCTAAGTATGTTGCTTCCACAGAGGCAAGTAAAGAGATGATTTGGCTACAAAAATTGCTTGAGGAGTTGGGACATAAGTATGAGGAAGGGAAGCTACATAGTGATATTTAGAGTGTTATACACCTAGTTAAGAACTCTGTTTTCCACTCTAGGACAAAGCATATACAACTTAGGTACCATTTCATCATAACAACTTTGGAGGAAGAGAAGTTGAAGTAGTAGAAGATTCATACCAGTCAGAATCTTGCAGACATGAAGACCAAGGTGGCCACAAGGGAAAAACTGAAGCTATGTTCAACTTTGGTTGGAATTCATAGAAACTAGTGAAGGGTTGAGAAGCTTCCTCAAAGGAAACCTAGTCTCCAAGTGGGAGATTGTTAGGTTGTGGAGCCTATTTTCATGTGTGAAAGTGTTTTAAGAGTACTGTACACTCTCCATAGTTGTCTCGCCAGGGTTCGGGGTTGGGTCGGACCCTGAGAAGGGGGTTTGGGGGTGTAGCCCCTAAGAAATTTTTATGGCCTCGAAAAATGTGCTCGGTACTCCAAGAAACATGTTTTTCTCATATGGGCAGGATTTTTGACCCATAGGTTTATGGGACAGTTTTGGCCCATGGTTTTTATACCCATGGTTTTGTAAAACTACTTAAGCAATTGTCTACTTATGTGGTCATGTGCATATGGTAGGGTTGATGTAACATTGCAGATGTGTCTAAATTCATGTGTGAATTTTGTAGAGTTTGTTGAGCATAGATCCAAACATATCTGGGTATTATATTGAGAGAGCAGTGGTTTGTAATAAAATATGAGTACGTGATTCTTGGTGGATTGTTTTGCATATTTGATCCCTTATTACCTAACAAAAAGTACATGAATTGTTAAACAAAATGCATCGCCTGAAAGTGTTCACCTAAATTTCACCTAAGGAACATGGATTACAAACCGAAAAAATAAGGGGAAAAAGAAATAAAAAGGGGAGATGTGAAAACATACCACAAAACTTACCATTAAAACTTAAGTTGTGTGAGTTTCCTCTTGACCTAAAAATAATATTCAAACAAATATAACATGCCATAAAATCATAAGCAAACAACATTGTTACACATAAGGCTTGTTTATAGTCAAATTGTATATGAATCGAACTCACCCAACTTTGACACCATTTTGACTCAATATCAACGACACCATATATTTTTATTGTAATGTTTTTTTCTTTAATTGTTTCAATTTGTAGATTTGCATTTGTGTTAGTATTTTTAATTGTACAACGACCACCAAACCCTATACTCATCCCTACTTCGCAAGGATCCTCTCATCTTTACATCTACCACATCTACATGGAATTGGTATTAACATTATATGCAGTCAGATTTAGTATTTTCTTCATGTCCCACATAGTAAACGTTAGTTTTAGATTTTTTTGGGTCCTATGTGGCAAATGTCCTCCATGGCACCTCCGTTGATGTGTTCTCCATGGTTTTGTCCATTCGACCACCTCCAAGTCATGTTGTCATGCCTCCCACCATCAACCTCTCTAAACCAAAATATTTTTATTTCTTTTTAATTCACTATTGCCTATTGTAGATGAAAAATCACGTTAGCAGGCACAAATAACATGAATATGAAACCAATTCAAATGCAACCTATAAACTCGACAAATCAACTACCTCAGATCAAGAAAAGTTGAAAGGAAGAGGAACAATACCTGCACTTACTGTCTAGCATGCAATTATCCTTCCTTGATGGTGGATGTGCTTGGAAGATGATTGATTACTTCATATTTGGATGTGGATGCTTTCTTGCTTGTTGATGAAGAATGATGAAGGATTACTTGATTATAGATGGATGAATGATAGAATGGATTGATTGGTCAAAGAACAAAAGACAAAAATTTTGTTATGGATTTAGAATATACTTCTAAGCTAGTTCTCATGGAGGAGGAGAGCTCAATTTATAGTTTGTGGAGTGGTAGATTGAATGGTTGAGATCTTGTCAAGGTAGATTGAATCCAAGGGTTGGAATTGGATGAAAGGATGGAGGATTCTATTGTAGAAATTTCTAGAATTTGTGAGGGATTTTCAGTTAATTTAAAATGCAATGCAATGTTGTATAAGTATTTGAACATTTGAAAATGAGAGGGAGAAATAAAGAAGCTTCTAGATTTAGAAGCCTCGAGATTTAGAGGTGATGTGCACATGATTAGTTTAGGTTAATGATGTGATTAGGTTAATTAATGGTGAGTGATTACATGGAATAGCTAGTGATAGGTGTAGGTGTAGACTAGGGTAGGTGAGGTGTAGGAATATTAAATTCCTAGAAAATGTTAATGATGGTTTAAATAGGATAATATCATATAATAATGGATTAAGAAAGTTAATAATGAAAATAGGATATTAGATGAATTAAAAGGATTAATAATGAAATGTTAGGATGAATGACAAATAATGATAAATGGGAAATATGATAAATATGAATTAATTAATAATAATTAATCTAGTGATTAATTAGTATATGGATGATGTTGAGATATAATGAATTATAATAATAATGATAAATGGATTAAAATGAGTAAAAACAGTGTTGGTAGCAGATAAATGATGATGAGGCTAAAATGTGGGCCATGATTAATGTTAATTAGTCATGTAGACATGTTAGGTGTCTACACCTATGTCAATCTTCAAATAGCATTTGTTTAACTTACTAATTATGCCCCCATTGTTATTTTGGCCCCTTTAAGCGAAAATTGTTCTCACATGAATACTCTGAGCACAATCAAGACTATAAAGTGAAGCACATATAACTGATGTTATTTGGGTAGGAAAAATCTAAGCCATGGAATCGATGTGGGACATTTAGGTATTTCATCTACACCCTTTTATTTCTATAGTCACAAAATCATGCACTTTAGGCATTATTTAGCCCGATCTTATACTATTTAAAGGGTTATCAAGTGAAGAAAGTACTAGTTAATCCCACCTTGTAGCCATCTTGTTTTTACCTTTTATTTTTTCATTCCCATGTATTTTCCTATGTATGCCCACATATTTCGTAACATTCCCATCACTCTAGCCTAAACCACGGCACCCAGGCTTGTATTGGGGTGCCCCGGGGCGTCGAGGTCCCACCTGGGGCACCCTGATCCATGTTCTACTTTCCTGCCTCTTTCTAGGCTTCTTCTAACGGTTTTTCATCCTTATATTCTTTCTATTTAGCCATGTTGGGGTTAATTATGAAATTATAACAAGAGAACCCTATAAATATAAGCTTATGAGACCATAATGAGGGTCCTAATGTCACATACTACTATCACTTCATCTAGTGTTGCGTCCATTACATAACTTGCACCCACATAGTGCCATGCAACAAGGCTAGGAGATATGCATCAACACACAAAACATATAGGGGGATTTTATTCTATTCCATGCACACATGCTATTACATTTTCTATAGTTATTATTGCTCACTACTTCATAAAGTGTGACTGGCACAAGATCACCTGGGGCATGACATGCTCACACACACCAGAACTACATTTGGGTCTGAAATGTAGTACACCACTCAGATTAGTAAGCCCACTGTTGTGGTAAATGAGGTGAGTCCGACACATTCATTTTTCATATTTTTTTTATGGTTTTGATACTTCTTTTTATTTTGCAGGTCATTCCTTCATCTTGTATTATTTCATATACCCGGTGCACTTCGGAAGATCCTGTGAGATAAATAATGGATATTTCAAGGCATCTTGCGACACTGCCGAAATACAATTTTGAGATTTTAGAGAGACTAGGGCACCTATTATGCAGACCAGTGCACCCCAGTACCTTCATAGGCATTGCAGTGTCCTTATATCTTCCAGATTGTACCTCTGAGTGATCGTTCATGCTTCGAAAATCCATAGTCAGACCTGCGGCAACCTTCGAATGTGTCTAGCAATCCACTAAGTCCTTTCCTTTTACATCCTTGCACATTTAGGGTTTTATTTCATTTAGTATACTTATTTAGAATAATTCCATATTGTCTTAGCATAGTTTACAATGTTTTAGTCCTCCGATATTAGATTAACTATTATTATACGTTCATATAGTTTAGTTTAATTTTAGTTAATCATTTTGGTGAACCTAACATCTCATCATGGGTAATCGTAATAGGAAATGCACTTCTTCTAAGTCTCGAATTACTCTATAATTTGATACCCATGGTCACACTTTTATTGAAACTCATATTGATCCTTCTGGCTATAGACCTATCCCTTCATTCATCTAGCTTACATTTTTTGATATGGAACCTAGAGCTATTGATGTTGTTGTTTCCGCTTATCTGTAAACTATCGATCTTGTTACTTTAGTGCAACTCATCGCGGAAGTACAAGCTCTTCCTCCTAATCCCATAGCTACAACTGCTACCATTAGTGACCCACAAGATCATTCCCGCTCGCTTGTCCCTTCCTCAGTATTATGCGTAGATAATTCCACCGATCCCATAGTTGTTCCAACTTCTCCATATTCGAAGATTGAATCTCAATCTCTTGCGGTTCCACATGACTTAGTCCCCACTATTTTTATGATTGATGTAATCCCTTCTGATTCACCACTTACTTCCGATGATACTAATGCTATGGTAGTGTATACAGATCCTACTCCACAATAATCCCTTACTTTACGTCCCCTTCCACCACCTCCCATCATAGATAAGCTACCACTTTAGGGCATTATTCATGAGGTCAACGTGGTATTGGAACATAATGATTAAGTGGTCTGACCAACCCTTAATGTATATGGGTCCATCACTAATATATAGGTTAATATTTAATAATATTTCTATTTCTATTTCTATTATTAAATATGTTAACCTAGGTATATATTTTAGGTTAAATATTTAATATCATGAAATAATTATAAACCTAAGTGTATATGTCAACCATTTTATGTTGAAAATGTGGGTCGGGAGACATACCCGATCACCTTATGTAAAAAAGACTTTAGGTCATCATTTGATATATTCGAGAAATATATCAAAGGTGTGCAAATCAAGTGATTTGGTTTTACCCTTAGTAAATGGGGTTTCAAATGAGGAGGTGGTCTTACTCCATGTAATAAAAAGTACTTTAGGTCCTCATTTGATATATTAGAGAAATATATCAAAGGTGTGCAAATCAAGTGATTTGGTTGTACTTATTTATTTATTTACTTATGTTATGATGTAATTTTTATTTAAATATGTATTGTAATATTATTTAATATGTAAGTTGATTAAATCCGTATTTATTAGAATCCTCAAATTCTAACATAGTAACAGAGCGAGATAAATTAAATAAATTAAGATAAAATGTTTTGTATTTTATTTATTTAATTTGTATGGGGTTTTTCAACCAACCCAAAAGGGTATTTAAAAGTATCTTGTCAACACCATATTCTAAGCCTAAGTTTAAATCATATTTAAACTTAACTTATAAATGTAGGCATATATAGTTTATAAAAGAAGAAACAAACCTAAGTTTGAATCATATTATATATATGGTTAGTCTAAACCGCTTAAAATATAAATTTTATTAGATTTGGTCTATATATATTTAAAAAAAAACTTAAGTGCTTATTTTTTGGGAAGAGGGCCCGTGTTTATTTCTTGGCCATGAAGGGATTACTTCTTTTATCTTAATACTTATTAAATAAAACATAACATGTGTCCCTAACCATTTATATTATCCATGTAAGGGGACGACCCCATTCATTTATATCTTATAGTTTATAAAAACTATATAAATAAACCTATTTAAATTTTTTCTTTTATATAAGAGAGGGAGTGGAGAATAAAATGAGATAATATCTCATGTATAAATGTGGAATTCTTAGGTATAAATGAAGAATTTGTTTTTAAGAAAAACTAGTTTATTGGTGGCCCACGTGAAGTGTGGTAAATATTTATTAAAATATTGGTAGTTATAGTCACATAAAAGTTTTAAAGTTTTTAGCTTGGAAGAATTATATAAAATATTTTGTAATATTTCCGTAGTTTTAAATGTGTGCGGGGTAAAATTAATAGTAAATGAAGGGAGGAGACAAGGTTCATGAAAATAGTGATTTCAATTTATTTCATTGGTCGAGTGAAATTACTTGTCCCCTCTAAATCTACTTGCACCTGGTAAAATTCTTTTAACTTGGCCTATGTCGTTTAAACCCTTTTAATAAGGGTTATGTGTTTTTTATATAAAAATAATATACCATATTTTATAATTTTTATGAACTATTTGTTGTTTTTATTTTCATTCTATAAACGATATACCTTTTTTTATAAACAAAATGTATAGATTTTTACATTATAAATTATAATAGGTTATTATAATGTGTTAAAATACAACCTCCCTAATATTACACAGAAGAAGAAATTCTGAAATTTCACATTCTGGAAAAACACAACAAGTTTTGACTTCATTAAATTTGACGGTCAAATGACCATCAAGGTAGACCAAACATAAGACAATATGACGGTCATTTAGACATCAAATTTAAGTTCATAGGTTCTAGGAAACTTTAATTATGTTAAAATTGACGGTCAAATGACCGTCACAATAGACAAAAAGGCAATTATGACAGTCATTTAGACATCAAATTTAAGTTGGCCGGATTTTTGTCTACATTATTTTTTTTTCAGAAATTTGAAGTTGTTATGCATTCTTAGGGGTCTCTTCTTCACTTTTATGTAGTCAAAAATATTTTTTATATAAATCTGAGGTATAATGCAAAGCCCTTTATATTGCGGGTTATTATTTTGATCATGAGAGATTAATTAGTATGCATTGTAATGCCATAATTAGTTATGGTCAAATAGTTTCTTTAAATCTATAAAATTTAGATCTGATTCTATTAAAAGCGTTATTTTTATTATCGATAAATATGTATCTAACTTTATGGTAAATTGTATATTATAATGGGGTGTGTTTTACAAATTTAGAAAAACAATGGCATCTAGCTATTTTTGTGTTGACAAAACCCAGATCCTCAATAAAACCAACTACAATATTTGGGTCAAAATAGAATTTATGGAGAGAAAACTTTGGACGATATTTTCTAGATCTAAGCTTGCTCCCACCAGTCATCAAATAATTGTAGATAACATGAATACATTCTTGCAACGAATGTAAGATGCTCTTTCTATGATTCTATGCAATGTGAACGACGAGTACTTTCTACACATTGGTAATATCAAACATCCAAAAGAGGTATGGATACAACTATAATCCATGCATGAATGATACTTAGTATATCAAGGATATTAATGAGAGTATAATAGCTGAAGGAATTCAAAGAAATTTTGTATAATTTTTTATGATTTCTCTTTTGCATCTTGTTTTATATATCAGAGTTTGAATAATTCAATACTATATGACATGAAAGGTTAGGACATGTTAATCATCAAAACTTATATGAAATGTATAGATATAATCTAGTGAAAGGTTTACATGTATTATCTTATTCTCTTGAAGTTACTTTATTAAATGCTTCTAAATGATGGTTTTGATTCCGATTTAGTAAATGGTCATGAAGATGTTTTGATACTATAGATATTTTTGAAACTCTTATCTTCCTAGATAAGAAATTAAATTGGGCTCAAGTTATGTTAGAAATTTCAAATCCTATTAACCTTAGGAAAATGACCAAAAGCCATCATATGTACCATGTATTAATTAGCTAGTATGAACATGATCCATGAAGTATTATAGGGTCTAAGTGGATATACAAAGTAAAATATAATGGTGATGGTAGTATTAACAAATATAAAGCTAGACTTGTTGCTAGAGGTTTCACTCAGAAGCCTGATATTGATTATGTTGAGAAATTTCTTGTAGCTAAAATGAGTACTGTTATGGTGTTATTTGTAATTGCTGCTCAATTTGGGTGGGAAATCCACCAAAAAGATAAGAAAAATGATTTTTTAAATTGTGATTTAAAAGAAGAACTTTACATGTTTCAACCTAAAGGATTTGAAGAAACTGGTAATGAAAACTATATTTGTAAGTTGAGAAATCCTTATATGGTTTAAAACAAACTCTTAGAGCTTGGCATGCGATAATTGTTTCCTTCTTTAAATTATTAGGTTTTGTTAATTGTTCTTCTAAAAATGATATATTCATTAAGCAATAAGGCTCACATTTTTTCATTATATGTATATATGTTGATGATTTGCTTAAGTCTGGTGACAATTCTGATTTACTTCATAGGATTAAAGAGAAATTGAAGCAGTACTTTGAAATGAATGAGTTAGGTCTCTCACATCATATTATTTGTATGATTGTATTTCATTCTATTGTTATTTTTCAAAACACAATATGGAACCATTGTATTAAAAAAGTTTCTTATGATTGATTGTAAACCATTTTCTACTTCAATGGAAGTTGGAATAAATATTGATCCTAAATCTACATATGAAAAAGGTTGATCCTATTTTATATACATTGTTAGTTGATAGTTTGATTTATCTAACTATAACTAGATCAGATATTTCCTATATAGTAAGAATTACTTCAAGGTTTATGTAGGAGCCTTTTTTAGAGATCATTCGAATCTTGCAAAAAGAATTTTTAGATATTTGAAAGGAATAATCAATTATGGGTTGCATTATAATAAGAATGAAAATGCTATCTTATATGGATTTTGTGATTATAACCATACTGATGTTGTGTTATAAAATATACTGGATATCTGTCTAAGTTTTTTGGTGTATGAACCATTACTTGGAACCATATATGCTTTAGCCGTGAGAATTTGTAAAGTGATGAGATAAATCTCAAGTTCATGTTGACTGAAGAGTAGGTTGCTAAAATCTTCAAAAAGTTCCTGAGTGCTGGAAAATTTTGTCACTTTCGTGAAATACTTAGATTGTCAGAGTTGACATTGAGGGGGACTGTGCATGACAATGTCACTTCCTAAAGGAACTTGGTTTTTGTAAAAAGACCTTCGGGAAAATTAAAAAAATACCTTCGTGCAAGTGTAAAAAGACCTTCGGGTATGTATACCTTCTCAACTTCTTTTTAGAAAGAAGTGTAGAAAGATATTAAAGGCGGTCTTCAGTGACCTCTTTAGTGCTATTGAGTTTATCGGTAAACATCCAGTATAAACATATTATTAATGAGGTCCTTGGTTGTAAAAGGCTCCTATATGCTTGCGTTCAATAATCTTTTATGAGAACCTGTGAAAGCATGTAAAACTCACAAATCATACTTAGCCATTGATCATGGGATGATCTTTGGGATTCTAAATCCTTTTGTATCAAAAGGTAAATTGAGTGTGATGAAGGTGTTATAATTCCTTCAACAGATATGCTAGCCTAAAACCTTTATGGTTTAAGGATTGTAAATCTTGTAGTGTACCATGGGTAGGTAATCTATTAGCATATGTTATGTTATCCCACTTAATATTAAAGGGGAGTGTTGGAACATAATGATTAAGTGGTTTGACAAACCCTTAATGTATATGGGTCCATCACTAATATATAAGTTAATATTTAATAATATGAAATATTTATATTTATATTATTAAATATACTAACCTAGGTATATACTTTACGTTATATATTTAATATCATGAAATGATTATATTTCGAATATTAAATATTATAAACCTAGGTGTATGTGTCAATCATTTCATGTTGAAAAGGTAGGTCGAGAGATATACCTGATCACCTTGTATAAAAAGGACTTTAGGTCCTCATTTGATATATTTGAGAAATATATCAAATGCGTGTAAATTAAGTGATTTGGTTTTACCCTTGCTAAATAGTGTTTCAAAGGAGGAGGTAATCTTATTCGATGTAAAATAAGTTCTCTGAAGCGAAAAGGTATTTTAAAGTGGTTTTTACCCTATTGGAGTTTTCCACTATAAATATTGTGTCACCTGTGTTATTTATTTCATGTAAATATTTCTTTATTTACTTATGTTATGATGTAATCTTTATTTAAATATTTATTGTAACATTATGTAATATGTAAGTTGATTAAATCTGTATTTATTAGAATCCTCAAATTCTAACAGTTTCTTCTTTGCTTCCTCTTGATACTACTGTTATTTTCCCATATCAGAAACATTTATAGTCCATGGACATCGTTCCATAAGACACACCAACATCACCTTATTTAGTGTGTTCACCATTCACTTTCACCCTCTTCATGAATAAATCTTATTGGGAACACATACCACTTGATACCTCATGTGTGGCCACCATATGTTAACATAATGGGATCTCTCGGCTTGGTTTTGAATTTTCATACCTCCATCATCATTTATGCGCTCCACATTTGTATCATGGCTCTATTATTCTTACTGTTGTATATGGTCTACGTGTTTTCCATCTTCTTGTTCATCTTGCATGTTATCATACTACTTCTCAACTTAATTTGGCCAGTTTTGGTTATATTATATCATAGGCACTCTTGATCCTGATCACATTGATATAGCATTTCCCATTCCATTCGACAAGGTGTGCATTTGTAGCAGTTCTTTCCTTTACTATTCACCCAAATTCACTATTTGGTATGCTTAGGGATGCCCTTCACCCCCATTTAAGGATGAACAATATGTCATGGTCATGTATATCTTATGCATTCATGGTTATTTGGATGACCTATCACATATCACTGCTTATCAGGTTTCCCGTGCGGTTCCATACGATTTTAACAATAATGCTGATTTTGGCAATCATACCAACACTTGTCGCGCTTTATCATGTATAATTAAATATCTCGAACAACTAGGCCTTATCTCCTTTTATATACAATCACCTCCTATTCACCATCCAACCCATCAGGCTTGTTCATCGCTTAAATCTCAACCTAGTACTACTCATAAACCCTCTCATCAAAAATGTTTCTCACATAGTTCGTTGTTTCCTCCACCAGAATCACCATTACAGCATGTTCCTACATATCGATCTTCCTCATTCATTCATTCCTCACGCGCATTTAAATTCCATTCACCGGCATCACGTTTATCTAATATATTACCACTATTGGATTGTGGCCCTCTACCCATATTACCCTAGGCACCGGTCGAGAAACCATCGTCCTTCAGCCGCATGGGTTAACTTCTCCTTCATACACACTTAGGGGGCATAACATCACAATCTCCCCATTCTAACATTAACACAACATCATCTGTCACCATTATTTCCTGTAGACATACCATATCACGCCTCATAGCATCCTCATTACTTGTTGACTACTTCGGCTAGTTGGCGTCGGATTTCCCAAAAAACCATGATGATATAGAGATCTCTTTACACATTTTAGCAAAAGGGGTTAGAGTTAGAGGACACATAACATTTCCTCCCTACACTTCTTCAGCCAAGGTGGTGTGAGATTTCCAAAAAAACTTGCAGCAGTACATGATATCCTTCTACACCCTTTTTTCTCAATATGGATCAGGTGCACATGTTCCATTTACACTATTATTTTCGCATGTTTTACATTTACGTACTTTACACATTTATATACACATGCGTATTTTACACAAAATTTTTACATACATACATACATACATATTTGACTACTTGATCATTTTCTCCTTGCAAGTTCTGTCATATGAGAAACAAACAATCAAATTGGGGGAAACAACAATAACAACAACAACAACGCAACGACAATACAATGTGACAACACTTGCCTTTACTAACCATGTAGGTACACTACTAAAATATCCCTGATAGGATACCACTTAAAAATGCACAGAATATTAAAAACTTGCAGCCACATAAAATATTGATTTTACCATATTTTTACAATTAGGACAACAAACTAAAGAAACTTAATATTTGCCAAAATGTCCACCAGAAATACTTGAAAATTTAAATAGAGCTTGATGTTATTATAAAGGACATAAGTAAATTGTTTCGGGACTTTTACATAAATTAAAATTCTGCTAGAAAAAGCACAATGTGCCCTAGACAGCTGGAGACTTCATAGGCTCCTAACTCTCCAAAAGTAAGAGCAAAAATAAGGGTCTTTGGAAATAACAATAATAAATACAGGAAATAACGTTTCCACCTTCGTATTTGAAAGGACTGACTAGAAAATCCCCAATTAAAGGCTACAGGTCACCACGCTTGGTGAAGGGGTCGAAAAATGATGGAGTGCCTTCAGCGTGCTGCCACGCCCAGCCTAAAAGGCTGAAGTGAAACTGATCGGGGCCCCTTTGCTTGTCTTCCCCAAACGCCCCCAATACCCATGAAATCCTTCACGAGATGCCTCCAACGAATTGTCCCACTCTGCCCAAATGGCTGTCGTAGATCTGATCTGCTACCAAGATTCGGATCTGGACCCCACTGATTGTTCTCATCCCAATGCCTCCAAATGTCTACAAAATCCTTTCTCTGAGATGTCAAATATTGTCTCTGCCACACAACCCTTAAACAGATTCAGAATGACATACTAGGTTAGATATCTCACTACCGAAGAATGCCCTGCTAGCTAGGGATGGGTCTTTCACAACTAAAGCTAGGGTCGCTGTGGGATTTGACTCCATAAGCTCTAGATGCGTGACAATGGTAGCTGCACGTAAAGGGGTCGATAAAATGTATGTAAAAAGTGTCTTTCCTTACTCTCCTCGCTATTTATATACTTCCCACGGAAAAAGAGTGCCAATAGACCCTAGACATATTACTTTCCATGGAGGGGTCAATAAAATAAAACTCACTAAAGTCAATCTTTCCCGTTTAAGTCGTCAATGTCCAATTTATATGTAATGCACAACTAAATATTTCAAGTTTTCAAGTATATTTGCATAACTATATATTTTGCATATTTCTAAACAACAACACCTTCCAAATGAAGACATTGAAATAAATAAAAAGTTCATGGTTTCATTATGATCTCAAATGATAATATTACAAGATTCTTGCAACAATAAAAATAAAAACTTCTTAGTAATGACCAAAGTTTACAAGAAGCAATAAGTACAATAATGGTTATTTACAAGAGTGAGATAGACTTTACAAGCCACATTTATTTACAAAGTGAAGGCAATGTCCTCCAAAAGATGAGAAAGACCAAGATGGCAAGAGGCTCTACTATCTCCAACTTGAGCTCCAACTCCAATACTCCTACAAGAATCCAACTCCAAGAGAACATGGCTTGTTTACCACCCAACCAATAGGCATCATCACATGCCTTTCCATGGTTGGAAGTCATGCTAGCCTCCCCCAAGCCCATGGGAGAGAGGAACTAGCTTCCACAATGTGCACAAGTATAATGGGGATTTAAACACACAACAAGAGAAAACATAAGACCATTCAACCACTTAGACCTACTATACAATGAAAACAACAACATGAGGAGAACAAGGTCAACCTCACAAGGGGGAAGAGAGGAAGTAGGATGCCCAAATCAAGGTGTCCAACCATAGGAGCACCAACAAATACATATATACAAAACTCCTTATACCTCCTAATCATTCATCCTCCTTATTCCTCCTTTATGCTATAGAAATCCTTCTTGGGAGGATTTTCAAACCCAAAGGGTTTCCTCACCAAGAATGGGGAAAGGTTCAAGCCATATGAACCTTTCTCCCACCTCAAACCATATGAGGGGATGAGAAGGGACCTTCATGGCTTGACCAACAACCATGAGGTTTGAGAGGGAAATCCCTCTCTCTTCCCCTACATTCTCCAAAAACCATCAATCCAAATGATGGTGGAGAGAAAACAAAGAAAACAACAAGAACAAACAAACAACTACATTCACCATACAACTTCACAACACATCATTTCACACACATTATTTTATTGATCAAGCATAGTTTACAAGATAAGCAAAACTAAGAAGAAAAAGGTTAAGAACCCTACCTCTATAATGCTTTCCAAGAACTCTAAGCTTTTCCCCTTTGTCCAAGCTCCCTCCAAGCTCCCAAAATTCTCCAAGTGCTCCAAAAAAAATGAACCAAGAAGACCCATTCCTTCCACATGAGGAAGAATAAAAAGAGGAACCCAAAAGTTTCCTCACCAATGGAAAGTGACAAGTGTCACCCCCTCTCCTCTCAAGAGTCAAAGATTCCAAAAACCAAATAAGTAAGAGTAAACTCACCTTTTATCCCTTTTCACCCAAAATACCAAAAACTAAAATAAAACAAAGTGGAGCAACTTTTAACACTTTCACACAACCCAACCATCTTACATGGATGGTGACTAAAGAGGGCTAAATGGGAGGGAAACTCCCTCCAAACCTTGGAAATAGGCCCCCCTACCTATTAGGTAGGGTCCAAGGGCCCATTTTCATGCTAAGGGAACCCCCAAACTCAAAAGGGGTCCCTAAAATTACCCAAAATAACCCAATTTCGGGTTTGGCATGCTTGGGCACAAGGGTAGAGGGTGTGGGGTCCACCCAAGGTTCACATGTGGTCCCCAATCCCTTCTACCAACACACACACACTTTCCCAAAACCAACACTTAACTTAAGATAAGATCATTAAACCCCTAAGCTAGTTTACTTAATAAAACACACCCTAAACCTAATTAATTTTACAAAACAATATTACATTACAATTGAGGGGTTCACCCATGGTGCCCAATTAAATACATCTAATCTAAGGCCTCAAACATTTAGCATGGTTAGGACTCAGCCCGTGGGCCGCTTGTGCACAATTGCGTAGCTGCCCTGAAACCCATGCTCTCCTATACCTGTCACCTGCACACTCATTACACACATTAACCGCATCTGTCCAATATAATAAACATCATCTATACATCACAATATCAATCAAACTTATAATGTCCGAACATAATTTACAATTGATAGTGCAATGCATACAATTATCCACATAGTTTGCCATGAATCATCCACAATAAAATTGCAACGACATACACTTAGGTTAGCATGAAAATCACCATCATTAAATCCAAAACACTATATCATTAATCAAATCAACCACAAGAGACTAACATCTAACCAATAAGTCTATCATATAACCCTGTTAGTGTCATCAACATCATAAGAAATATATCAGTATACGAATCTAGTCCAATTGGCGCTACGCGCCCAAAATGCCATAATGTCCATGAGGATAAAATATCATAGTAAAATGTCCAAAGTCTATCAGAGTCTCAATCAAAACATGTCTAGGAATAAAGGAACCAACAGATAACTGGAGCTATAAAAATGTGGGCACTACATCCCCCTCTCCTAGAATTAGACTTCCTCCTGGAAGTCATTGGAAGAGATAGGGATATCTAGCCCTCAGTGGTGTAGCATCCTCCCAGGTAGCTGATGACTCGTCATATCGGTCCCACTGCACTCTAACCTGGTCCAAATCTCGACCCCGAAGGGCCAACCTCCGGTGCTCCAGTATGCGTACGGGCTCCAATCTCCACTGCCCTCCGTCCTCTACCTGTAATGCCGACCAATCCAAAACATGAGAAACATCTGGTACATATCTACGTAGTACAGAAACATGAAAAACATCGTGGGCCCGTGCAAGGCGTGGTGGCAAAGCTAGGCGATAGGCAACTAGACCGATGACCTCAAGAATATCAAAAGGCCCCACAAAACGAGGCGATAGCTTAGAACCCTTTCCATAACGGATCAGACTCTTATGAGGATGAACCCTCAAGAAGACTTTGTCACCCACTGAGAAGTGACGATCGATCCTCTTGGTGTCTGCATACGCCTTCTGGCATGCTCTAGCCTGCTCAAGACGCTGCCGAATCAGAACAACCTGCTGCTCTAAATCCTGAAGATAAGCTGGCCCCAAAATAATCCTGTCATCAAGTCTATCCCAGCTCAAAGGTGTCCTGCAAGGTCGTCCATACAAAGCCTGATAGGGAGCCATGCCAATGGAGCTATGATAACTGTTATTGTAGGCAAACTCAACTAAATGCAAATAGTCTTCCCACTTCTTCTGCTGGTCCATCACATACATCCTCAACATGTCCTCAAGAACCTGATTAACCCTCTCTGTCTGCCCATCTGTCTCTGGATGATATGCCGAACTGAAATTAATCTGTGTACCCAAGGCCTCCTGAAAAGAAGTCCAGAAAACTGATGTGTAGATGGTGTCTCTGTCATTAATGATCGTCTTCGGAATCCCATGCAATCTGAACAATATCCTCCATGAACACTTTGGCGATGGCCTGTGCATTATAGGTAACCTTGGTTGGCGAGAAATGCGCAACCTTGGTCAACTTATCCACAGTGACCATAATGGCATCATGACGATAAGAGGACATAGGAAGTCCTACTATGAAATCCATGGAGATCACATCCCATTTCCACTCGGGAATGTCATGAGGGTATAAGAGTCCTGCGGGATGAGAATGCTCTGCCTTGACTCTCTGACACTCAAGACACCGTGCTACAAAATCTGCTATGTCTCGACGAAGACCTGGCCAATAATATAACTCTCTCAAATCGGCATGCATCTTCTTCACTCCTGGATGTGCTGCGTATGGGGCTCGATGAGCCTCAGTAAGGATGAAACTACGCAGATCACCTGCCTTAGGCACATAAATGCGCCTATGGAACCGAAGCAAACCATCTGACTCTAGCATGCATCCTGAATATCTGCCCTCAAAAGAACCCTGAGAATCCAACATCTGCCTAGCACCCTCATAAAACCTGTCCTCTGGAAGATGCTCAAGTATCCTGCCTCTCAAATCTGACTGCAGTGTCAAAGAAGCAAGCACATGCCGTCATCTACTAAGTGCATCTGCAACAACATTTTCCTTTCCCTTGATATACTGCACCTCCATGTCATACTCACATAGGAACTCCATCCAACGCCGTTGACGAGCGTTGAGGTTCGGCTGAGAGAAGATATGCTGTAAGCTACAATGATCTGTCCTCAAGATGAAAGGTCTACCCAAAAGGAAATGTCGCCAACGCACAAGTGCATGAACAACTGCTGCAAGCTCTAAGTCATGAGTAGGATAGTTAAGCTCATAGTCCTTGAGCTTACGAGACTCAAAAGCAATAACCCGACGCTCCTGCATAAGAACTGCTCCCAAACCCTCTAGTGATGCATCAGTGCAAACAACAAAATCCTCTGTTGGGTCTGGAACTGCTAAGATGGGTGCCGTGGTTAACCTTTCCTTAAGCAACTGAAAGGCCTGCTCACATTTTTCTGACCAATCAAACTTCTTCCCTTTCCTCTGAAGAGAAGTAATAGGGTGAGAAATCCTAGAAAAGTCCTGCACAAACCTGCGGTAATACCCTGCTAAACCCATGAAGCTCCTCACCTCAGTGACTGATGTGGGTGCTGGCCAATCCAAGATAGCCTGAATCTTAGAGGGATCTACGGAGATACCCTCACCTGATATGATATGACCCAAGTACTGAATCTCTGTCTGAAAGAAGCTGCATTTTTCCAAGTTCCCATACAACTTCTGCTCTCTCAAAACCTGAAGTACCTGCCTCAAATGCTCCTCATGTTCCTCCTCGGAATGAGAATAAATCAATATGTCATCAAGGAACACTAAAACAAAGTGATCCAGAAATGTCCTGAATACTCCATTCATGAGGCTCATGAAGACAGCTGGGGCATTGGTCAAACCAAATGGAACCACTGTGAACTCATAATGCCCGTAACGTGTGCGAAACGCTGTCTTATGAATGTCTGCATCTGAAATGCGCAACTGATGATATCCTGACTTGAGATCGATTTTGGAGAACACTCTAGCTCCCCGCATCTGATCAAACAAGTCATCAATCCTAGGGAGTGGATAACGGTTCTTTATTGTGACCTTATTGAGCTGTCTGAAGTCTACACAAAGCCTGAGAGAACCATCCTTCTTCTTCACAAATATGACTGGCGCTCCCCAAGGAGATACACTAGGGCGAATGAGACCCTTCTCTAACAACTCCTCTAACTGAATCTTGAGCTCATGAAGCTCTGAAGTCGTCATCCGATAGGGTGCCCTAGAAACTGGTGCAGATCCAGGCACTAAGTCAATGGTGAAATCCACCTCTCTACTAGGTGGTAAACCTGGAAGCTCTCCTGGAAACACATCTGCATACTCCCTCAAAACTGCGTGATCATCAAGGGGTGAATGCTCTGGAGTACTGTCCGAACGATCACTGATAGTGATAGCAAACAACTGAAACCCTTACGCATGCTCCGCTTGAGTTGCTTAGCCGAGATCATACGCAAGGAAATGGGTCTCTGCATCCCTGAAATCACAACTGCACTACCCAAATCATCCTGACACTCAATGACCTTCTCTCTACAATCCACCTTGGCTCGATGAGCCTCGAGCCAATCCATACCCAACACTACCTGATAGGATCCTAAAGGAATAACTCGGAGGTCAAGCGTAGTGGAGAAGACTCCCAAATCGAGTACACAACTCTCCACATACGAGTCCACGGCGAGTTTAGCCCCAGAGGCCAACTCAACCTGCCAACTATCTGGCTGCCTAGCCACCACTAGCCCACACTGGTCCACTATAGAAGGTGATATAAAGGAATCTGAAGCACCTGAATCAAAAAGTACTGAGACAGAAATACCCCTGATAGTACCTGTCGTCTCAATGACTGTGGCCTGATGCTCAGCCTGGCGGTTGTCAACCACTGCATACACATGATGGGCGCGTCCCACGTCACCCACCGTCTGCTCGGATCTAGGAGCTCTCTGCATATCCGTAGTAGTGGGCTTGTGCGGACACATACGCACATAATGATCTGGAGCCCCACAAATAAAACATCCTCCTGTACCCCTCTGAGATGGGGTCCCTCCTGTGCTCTGGCGAACTGAACCTGCCGGTCCAACCCTAGCAGACTGCTGCGAGCGGGCTGGCTGTGAGTGATGAGTACCCGGCCTCCTATCTCTAGACCCACCAAAACCACCTCTAGACCCACCTCGCTGAAAACTCTGAGTCTGTCTACCCCTCTGATGTTGGTGTCCCTGATGCTGTGTCTGCTGTGATGGGTGTGGAGGAGCTCTCGATGCTGCTGGAGAAGACCAGAATCCTCCTCTAGGGGGTGGTACTGCTCCCCGTGCTCTCTGACTCTGGAATGCCTGAATCCTGTCCTGGAACTTGCTCTTGTTTCTTTCTCTGTGCTCCTGAGCCTTGGTCCTATTCTCCTCAGCCAAGTAGGCCTTCTCAACGGCCTTCTCGAGCGTGGGAGGAGATAACATCCTAACAGCTCCTGCTATATCTGCATTCAGGCCCCGAATGAACCTGTTTACCTGCAACTTCTCATCTTGCAGGTAGTCTACATACTGCAAGAGATCCAAGAACCTGCTCTCATACTGCGCCACTGAGCCAGAACCCTGTCGTAAGTCGTGAAACTCATCAATCCTCTTCTGCACAAAATGCTCTGACATATACCGGGCCCTGAATCGCTCCTCGAACAACTCCCATGTCACTGTATCCCGAGTCAAATGGAGCTTCCGCTCCTCATTCCTCCACCAAACGCCTGCTGCGTCTCGGAGGAGGTGTATGGCGAACCTGGCTTTGACGTTGCTCTCATGAGAGTGCAAGCCAAAGCAGCTATCCAAGCTAAGGAGCCAGGACTCTGCCCCAAAGCCGTCTGTCGAACCAGTAAATGTAGGCGGCTGAAGGCGAAGAAGGTCTCGAATCACACTGCCTGTGTCTCGATCCTGACGGTGTGGTCTAACAGGTGAGAGGGGTCGCATATCTCCAAAAGGTCCCTCGAAGCTGTGTGAACGGCTGTGACGAAATGAGGCCACCCTCTCGCCAAGGATGGAAGGGCTGCGTGACCTCTCTCGTCTCGGAATGTCGTGCTCAGGTGGCTCTGGATGTGCGTCCTCACCAATCAACTCCTCATCTCCTAACTGAATGTCCTCCTCTCTCGGCACCTGCGGTGGTGGAAGACGCTCCTGTACGACACCTATCAGCTGCTGCAGGGTCTCTAATATCTGAGGCCCAAAATCGGGGGCCGGCGGCTCTCGCGTAGGTGCACTACGTCCCGAACCTCGAGCCGATCGTCCCCTCTTGGGTGCCATCCTGAACCCGAGGTAAAAAAAAAAAATGTTTTATAAACTTTCTAAATGTTTGTTGGAAGCGTTATATTATCATTATTTTTATTATTTTAATTTATTATTATTGTTATTATCATTATAACACCAGAAGCAATGCCCCTTCCCATTTAATTAATTTATAATAATTATTAATTTATTTATTTATTTTGCCGTTAATTAAATTAATACCGTCCTTTTTGCAATAATTTAATTATTTTAATCTATTAAGCCTCTCACTAGGGTTATAATTAAAAATTTACACTTTTTGTATCAATAATTAGTCTTCCCCCCCTTTTAATTAATTTTAACCCACACCCTTTTATTAATTTAATTTATTTTACCCTATCAAACTTTCTAGGGTTATGATTAAAATTCTACACTCCTAGACAAATAAAATCTTCCCCCTTTTATTAATTAGTCTTCCCCCTTTAAATTTAATTTTACCCCCCCTTTTATCATTCCCCAAACTCCCCCTTAATTTATTCATTCCCATTAAAAAATCATGACTTAAAGCAAGTGTAGGATTAAAGGAGGACCCTAGGATCCATTTTAATCTTGGCCATTGATTTTGAATCTACCCTAAAAGTGCCCTAAATTTCTCTATGTCTCTTTTCCTCTTTGTATTCTTTTCTCATTTGTTTTGTTGTTTGAATGTGCAGGTTGGGAGGAGCTAATGGAGAGATTGGCTTCATGGAATCTCTCATTTTTGAGATTTATTTTTGTATTTTCCTTATATTGAAATCCATATATCCATATATGTTCCTTTTTTCTGTGAAATCCATGTATTTCTTTTGAAAAAATGAAGAGAAAACCCAATTTTGATATATATATATATATATATATATATATATATATATTTATTTTATATATATAAATGTGTTTACATATATTTTTATTTTTTTTGGATATATATATATATATATATATATTTATTGTTTTATTTTTTTATTTTATTTTTTGCTTGCAGGGGGCAGGGGGGGGTGCGGGGTGGCCAGGGCAGGGGGCGGGGGGTGGGGGTACAGGCGGCAGGCAGGCTCGCAGGGGGGATGGCACGGGGGTTTGCGGGGGACAGGTGGGGTCTGGGGGAGGGGGGCGCGGGACAGGGTTTTGGGGAGTCGGGGCAGGGTTTGGGCGGGGGGGACGAGGGGGTCCATGGGGGGTCTCGGGGCAGTCTGGGTCCGGGGAGGGGGAGGGGTTGGGCAGGGTTCCGGGCTGCAGGTAGGGCGGGGGTCGGCCCCCCCAAGGACTTTTTTTTTTTTGTTTATGGGTCGGTGCGCAGTTTTTGCAGGTTGTTTTGGGGCTGCGGGTGGGTTGGGGGCTTCGGCCCCCCCAAACTGTTTTTTTTTTTTTTGTTTTGTTTTATTTTATTTTTTATTTTTATTTTATTTTATTTACTTTTTAATAAAATAAAATAAACACATAAATAAAAAATATATATATATATATATATATATATATATATATATCTATATATATATATATATATATATATATATTATAAATATATATATATATATATTATATATATATATATATATATTACATAATATATAATATATATATTATATAATAAGTATGTTATATTCTGCCACAAAATCAGAATATAATGTTATTATTATTATCATTTTATTTTAGTTTCAAACCCTTTTTTTTTTTTTAATAGAATGTATTTATTCAAATAAAACTATATTTATTTTTATTTTCATTTTTGTAGGGAAGAGCAAGTGGTTTTCTCAATAAAATTAACTGTTCACTATCACATACAAGAAACATCTAATCTCATTTTATTTAAATAGTGCTACAAAAATTTCAAAAAGAAAGATATAGGGCAACTAGGATAATGGTTTTCATTCAATGTCATGTAACACTAACTTTTCTACAATGTAATAACTAAGCAACTAATACGGATTTCTACAAGAGGGAAATCCAACAACAAAAGAAAGATAGTTTTTTTTTTTTTTTGTTCATAGAAACAAGATCAATAAGATGACTTTCCTTTCAGAAATTACCCAAAGAGTCCGTGTGTTTGAACCACGGCTCTGATACCAAATGTAATGCCATATTTTTTTTTTAATGATTTAAATGATGCAAGCACACTAATTTTTTTTTTGATTTTATATGCAAGCACAACTAAATATTTCAAGTGTAAATTTCATAACTATATATACTTTTTTAAATTTTTAAAACAACATTTCTTCCAAATGAAGGCATTGAAAATAAAAAGTTCATGGTTTCATTATAAATTCAAATGACAATCTTACAAGATTCTTGCAACAATATAAATAAAAACTTTCTTAGTAATGACCAATGTTTTCAAGAAGCAATAAGTACAATAATGGTTATTTACAAGAGTGTATAGATTTGACAAGCCACATTTATTTACAAAGTGGAGGCAATGTCCTCCAAGGATGAGAAAGACCAAGATGGCAAGAGGCTCTACTATCTCCAACTTGAGCTCCAACTCCAATACTCCTACAAGAATCCAACTCCAAGAGAACATGGCTTGTTTACCACCCAACCAATAGGCATCATCACATGCCTTTCCATGGTTGGAAGTCATGCTAGCCTCCCCCAAGCCCATGGGAGAGAGGAACTAGCTTCCACAATGTGCACAAGTAATAATGGGGATTTAAAAACACAACAAGAGAAAACATAAGACCATTCAACCACTTAGACCTACTATACAATGAAAACAACAACATGAGGAGAACAAGGTCAACCTCACAAGGGGGAAGAGAGGAAGAAGGATGCCCAAATCAAGGTGTCCAACCATAGGAGCACCAATAAATACATATATACAAAACTCCTTATACCTCCTAATCATTCATCCTCCTTATTCCTCCTTATGCTATAGAAATCCTTCTTGGGAGGATTTTCAAACCCAAAAGGGTTTCCTCACCAAGAATGGGGAAAGGTTCAAGCCATATGAACATTTCTCCCACCTCAAACCATATGAGGGGATGAGAAGGGACCTTCATGGCTTGACCAACAACCATGAGGTTTGAGAGGGAAATCCCTCTCTCTTCCCCTACATTCTCCAAAAACCATCATTCCAAATGATGGTGGAGAGAAAACAAAAAAAATAACAAGAACAAACAAACAACCACATTCACCATACACTTCACAACACATCATTTCACACACTATTTTATTGATCAAACATAGTTTACAAGATAAACAAAACTAAGAAGAAAAAGGTTAAGAACCCTACCTCTAATAATGCTTTCCAAAACTCTAAGCTTTTCCCCTTTGTCCAAGCTCCCTCCAAGCTCCCAAAATTCTCCAAGTGCTCCAAAAAAAATGAACCAAGAAGACCCATTCCTTCCACATGAGGAAGAATAAAAAGAGGAACCCAAAAGTTTCCTCACCAATGAGAAAGTGACAAGTGTCACCCCCTCTCCTCTCAAGAGTCAAAGATTCCAAAAACCAAATAAGTAAGAGTAAACTCACCTTTTATCCCTTTTCACCCAAAATACTAAAAACTAAAATAAAACAAAGTGGAGCAACTTTTAACACTTTCACACAATCCAACCATCTTACATGGATGGTGACTAAAGAGGGCTAAATGGGAGGGAAACTCCCTCCAAACCTTGGAAATAGGCCCCCCCTACCTATTAGGTAGGGTCCAAGGGCCCATTTTCATGCTAAGGGAACCCCCAAACTCAAAAGGGGTCCCTAAAATTACCCAAAATAACCCAATTTCGGGTTTGGCATGCTTGGGCACAAGGGTAGAGGGTGTGGGGTCCACCCAAGGTTCACATGTGGTCCCCAATCCCTTCTACCAACACACACACTTCCCAAAACCAACACTTAACTTAAGATAAGATCATTAACCCCTAAGCTAGTTTACTTAATAAAACACACCCTAAACCTAATTAATTTTACAAGACATAATTACATTACAAATTGAGGGTTCACCCATGGTGCCCAATTAAATACATCTAATCTAAGGCCTCAAACATTTAGCATGGTTAGGACTCAGCCCGTGGGCCGCTTGTGCACAATTGCGTAGCTGCCCTGAAACCCATGCTCTCCTATACCTGTCACCTGCACACTCATTGCACACATTAACCGCATCTGTCCAATATAATAAACATCATCTATACATCACAATATCAATCAAACTTATAATGTCCGAACATAATTTACAATTGATAGTGCAATGCATACAATTATCCACATAGTTTGCCATGAATCATCCACAATAAAATTGCAACGACATACACTTAGGTTAGCATGAAAATCACCATCATTAAATCCAAAACACTATATCATCAATCAAATTAACCACAAGAGACTAACATCTAACCAATAAGTCTATCATATAACCTTGTTAGTGTCATCACATCATACGAAATATATCAGTATATGAATCTAATCCAATTGGCGCTACGCGCCCAAAATGCCATAATGTCCAAGAGGATAAAATATCATAGTAAAATGTCCAAAGTCTATCAGAGTCTCAATCAAAACATGTCTAGGAATAAAGGAACCAACAGATAACTGGAGCTATAAAAATGTGGGCACTACAGTACTCAACAAGCAAATGAGATCTCCAGTCTACCGAAACTTCAGATGACCAACATAATGATAAAATCGAATGATCTGAATCTATAGTCCCAATCTCTATAATTGTCTCATCTGCAACATTACTGGTCACACCCACATCCATCAATCTCCACATTGATCTGTAATAATTAAACTCCTCACCAAGCCGAAATGTCCTCTCCATCCCCTCAGTTGTAACCACCTTAGGTGCTCCTGTAGGTAATCCCCTCAAAATCACATTCCTACCCTCAGATTTAAATTTCAGCTCCATCATTTGAATGTTAGTCCGAAACTCACCAAGGGAGTGAATCCATTACACTCCCAACACTATGTTTGTCTCCCCCATACCAACGATGTGGAGATCATTGGTAACTGTGTAGTTACCCATCATGATGCTCACTTGGGGAACCCGCCATGTGCCCCTCATAGACTCTCCATTGGCTATAACCCCGTTGAGGCCCTCAAAATACTCTGTTTGTAATCCTCACCTATCAACCAATGAGGCATCAATATAGTTGTGCGTTTCCCCACTCTCAATGAGTACCCCAAGTTTCTCACCCTGCATAACTCCTCTAATCCTAAATGCCTTGTACATCAGAGTATTGGACAATGTGGCTATAATTTCCTGAGGAAAATCCTCCTCCTACCCTGCATCTGCACTTTCCAATGCATTCCCATCTCCATCATCCATCTCGCAAGTCTCTATCTCCTCACCTTTGTCACCCTTGCTCTCCTCATAAGTCATCATGGTGTGCTCTATGTCTGCAGCAAACAACCTGTTAGAATTGGAGTCATCAAATATCCCACTTGTCTCACACCTTGTGATGTCACCATGACCCACAAGAGGTTGCGTTCCTTCACAATTTGATAGATGTAACGTCATGCTTCTTTCTTCACCAATCACATCTTTTGCGATCTACCCTTGTATACCCAGAAATCTGATTTCTTTGTTTTCCTTGAATTTTTTTTTGTTTATCCACATGAGTGATGAATGCATATTTCCCAAAAGATGGAAGCCAATATGTCCAATGAATGATTCTAACTTCAAGTGACCCAAATGTACAAACACATTCAAGTACTTCACGTCTCTTAATGACAATAAAGAAATGAGTTACCTTCTTTGTGCAAGACATATCTTTCCATGGACATAACTCATCAATTCCTTGTATGTTGGGAATACACATGGCTGCTCCCTCATCATACTTTATTCTCTTTCCCAATATTTTCATTTCACCGTAAATGCAAGAGAAAGAGAAATCAATATTAGAACTCATGCATCCATAAACTTTATCATAAGGAACTTCATTCCCTTTGTTGTACCCATGGATTATCATCATGAGAGAAGACAACACATCTGAAATAGCATAATTGGGGCTGCTCATCATACCTTTGCAACTCAAAATTTCTAATATAGGATCAACATCTTCATTCTCCTTTGATTTTTCAACCCATGCATCATCGTTTTCCTTAACATCATGCAACCATTACATCCTAAAAACAACCTTACCTCTAGCAAATTCAACCACAATAAATATGCCACATACCTCATGTCCTTTCAATGTCATGGTCCCCTGCATTATTTTCTTTTCCAACATATGTTTATTGGCTGAATCAAGAGTAATGTGAATGGAAGATGTGTTTATTCCATCTAGCATACCTTGATATTTGATTATGAAATAGTCTTCCTCAATCATCCAAGCATGTAAATGTTGTCCAAAATAATAGAAACATGGCAACAACATAGGAGAACTCAACAATCTAGGAAGATGGAAACCATTCTCATACCTTAGGATGCTGAAGTCATGGATGCACCTTGAATTCAACTCTTCTTTTTTAACAACAAAGTGCACCTTGATTCTTTAAGCATTTTGAGGACCAAATGCCCCCACTAACCCTTCCAAGGGTTCCACCATGTAGTCTGGTATAAAAATAAGTCATGGGCTCTATTAATAAAACATTTTCTCATCTCTTTATGACTACTGTTATACACAGTCCAGTAGGTTGAAGATGACTAAAACATATTCTCTTACCCTTTTTAGCAATCAGAAAACCAACGCTAGTACCTTGAGATTTACTCTCCCTTCTTGAACCAGAGTCCCCAATGAAGGAATCGTGCTTGCCAACCACAAGACACTTTTGAATTCTTTCTTTGGCTTAGAAATCAGTCACAAAGTTTTCAACATCAGAATTGTTAGTTTTGGATAATTTCCACATATTACTAGGATCCCATAACTTATAATGCCCCTGATCCCTTGTATCATGTAAGGTCTTCCATATTTTCTTCTCTTGTATCTCCTCATAAAGAAGATTATCAAAAGGTTCACCTTCTATCGCTGCTTTAGAAACCTCCAAAATAGCATCATCCCTATTGTGATTCATGATTTTAGGTGGAGAATAAGTGGAACAAGAATCAACACCTTTCACAATTTTATGCTCATTAATGCTTGGTAAATCCATGCCCATATGATAATGACTTATTCTTTGGAGGATTGATAGGTACCTTTTGGATTGAATTTTTTTTTTAGTTTTGCAACCAACTAGCCCTGTTTGTTCATACCTTTTAATGCCATCAATGTCCTCCGTGTGTTCAAGATAGACATATGTTGAGCTTCCCCAAACATTGTTGCCTGAGTGCCTTTCAAGGCCATCAATGTCCTCCGTGTGTTCAAGATAGACATATGTTGAGCTGCCCCCAACATTGTTTCCTGAGTGCCTATTGAAAGTATCTAAAAGCTGAACAAAATTTGCTAGTTTGGAAATTACAACAGGCTACAATTTTACACTAGTGTCCATGTGAGGCTCCTCCTCATGTGTCAGCTGTTCCATAGAGTCTTCTTTCGGGGGTATAGTCTTTATTGCATCAATTTCCCTCATCGTTTCCTTGAACTCTTGTATGTGTTTTCTTGCTTGAGTCACTATCAACCTAGAAGTTCTAGCTCTGTTATTCCCTTCCTCACACTTTTAAGAGTTTCCATTACATCCTCCTTTCTTGCATAAACAACTTTCTTCCCCTGAGCTGGAATAATTTCTCTAACAAACAAAGTTTCACTAATGCAATTATTTTTTCTCAATGGAAATCATACCCTTTTTTTAGAAGCTTCTTCTACAAACGAGTTCCTTTGTGATTCAGGTACCGACATATGATGACCTTGTTTGGGCTTGCTACTAATCTTCATCATGCAATAATCTAGAAATGGCATATTATCTCTGAAACCCCTACTCAAAGATTGGTACTTCCTCCAATAAGAATCCTCATCAATCACCTCTATTGACCGCCATCTATCACTGTTCTCACCATGTTCCTTATTGTCCCTAGTTCTACTTTGATTCACATTCTGAGTGAGCTGACTCAAATAAAGGTTAGTGGCTTTCTGATGTTTCACCATGTTGGTGAACATTTCCTTCATAAAACGCCCTTTGAGATCTTTCCAAACTGCCATATTTAACCAACACAGGTTGGAGGAAAAACAACTCTGATACCACTGAAGTATCCATGAATGGGATACAACTTAAAAATGCATAAAATATTGAAAACTTGCAGCCAAATAAAATACCGATTTTACCAGATTTTTACAATTAGGACAATGAACTAAAGAAACTTAATATTTTCCAAAATGTCCACCCCGAAATACTTGAAAATTAAAATAGAGATTGATATTATTATAAAGGAGATAAGGAAACTATTTCTGGGATACTTTTACAGAGATTTAAACTGCTGCCAGAAAAAGCACAACATGCCCTAGACATAGCTGAGAAAACTACAGGAGGCTCGTAACTCTCCCAATACCGGAGCAGAAATTAAGGGTCTTTGGAAATAATAGTAATAGATATAGGCAATAATGTTTTCACCTTCGTCAACAAGCTAGAAAAATTGTAACCATTCTCATACCTTAGGATGCTAAAGTCATGAATTCACCTTGAATTCCACTCTTCTTTTTTAACAGCAAATTGCACCTTGATTCTTTGAGCACTTTGAGGACCAAATGCCCCCACTAATCCTTCAAAAGGTTCCACCATGTAGTTGGTATCAAAATCAGTCATGGACTCTATGAATAAATCATTTTCTCCTCTCTTGACATCAGGTACCATGACTGGTAATCTCTGAAAATCTACATTGTACTAATCCAGTGGATCAGTTTGTCTCAAATGAGTCCACTCCCTGAAATACCTGTTAGGGTCCCTCCTATCAACTTTTCTCACTAGCCTCTGCATAATTCGTAATGTGTATGTGTCCCTATGAAATCAGCCCATGATGCCACCGATCATGAGCATCTCCCTCAAGATACGAGCTTGCAAACTTAATTACACCTTCCTCGCGCATAGGATTCAAGTTAGAGTATGTCTTTAGCTTTTGGACCCAGGATGGTGCAGTACACTTCTTAGAACCATCGAAGTGTGGAATAGAGATCTGTCCCAATCTCCTATGTAACTCTGGTACCTGTTTCTGATGATCTCTCTTGGGTCGATTGCCAATCTTCATTCTGTAATATTCTTGGAATGGCATGTCATTACGAAAGCCCTCACTCCAGATCTGGTTCCTCCCCCAAAAAGACTCCTCACCCAAAATATCTACAGGCTACTGTACCAGTGAAAATTTCAGATCCTTTAAGAAAGAAGGTTCGTGAAGCCCCAAAGGCTTGGCAGAAGAATGGGGAGGCCGCTGCCCTGAATGTACACTCTAGCCTCTTTGATCATGTTGTCCCATATTTCTCTTTTTTCTTCTCCTTATGAATGTTGTTATACACAGTCCAGTAGGTTGAAGATGGTTAAAAAATATTCTCTTGCCCCTTTTAGCAATCATAGAACCAACGCTAGTACCTTGAGAGGTACTCTCCCTTCTTGCACCAGAGTCTCCAATGAAGAAAACGTGCTTTCCTACACAAGACACATTTGAATTCTTTCTTTGGCTTATGAAATCAGTCACAAAGTTTTCAACATTAGAATTGTTAGTTTTGGATAACTGCCACGTATTACTAGAATCCCATAGCTTATATTGCCCATGAGCCCTTGTATCTGTTAAGTGAGCTAAAACTTGCCACCATATATCATCGACCAAATGCTCATATACACATAGTTGGAGCAATGGTCCAACAAGCCCCATGATGAAGACTTCATCATCTACCTTACCATGCATCTCATGATGGAAATAGATGGGAATAGGCCACCATAAACAAGACACATAAGTGTGCTCTTGGCACCTTTCAAGGCCATCAATGTCCTCAGTGTGTTCAAGATAGACATATGTTGAGCTGCCCCCAACATTGTTGTCTGAGTGCCTGTTAAAAGTATCTGAAAGCTGATCAATAGTTGTTGTTTTGGAAATTACAGCAGGCTGCAATTTTACACCAGTGTCCATGTGAGGCTGCTCCTCATGTGCCAGCTGCTCCATAGAGTCTTCTTTTATGGGTGTAGGATTCCTTGCATCATTTTCCCACATCTTTTCCTTGAATTATTGTTGGTGTTGTCTCGTTTGGGAGGCTATCAATCTAGCAACTCTAGCTCAAATATTTCATTCCTCACACCATTTTAGAGTTTCCATTGCAACCTCTTTGCTTGCATATATAAATTCCTTCTCATGAGCTGGAATAATTTCTCCAACAAGCAAAGTTTCACTAATGCATTTATTTTGATCAATGGAAATCCTACCCTTTTGTTTAGAAGCTTCTTCTACAAACGAGTTCTTCTGTGATTTAGGTACTGGCATATGATGACCTTGTTTGGGCTTGCTACCAATCTTCATCATGCAATAATCTGGAAATGTTGTATTATCTCTGAAACCCTTACTCAAAGATTAGTATTTCCTCTAACAAGAATCCTCATCTATCACCTCTATTGGCCGCCCTTTATCACTATTCTCACCATATCCTTTATTATCCCTAGGTCTGCTTTGATTCACCTTCTGAGTGAGCTGAATCAAATAAAGGTTAATGGTTTCCTGCTATTTCACCATGTTGATGAACATTTCCTTCATAAACCTCCCTTTTAGATCTTTCCAAACTACCATATTTAACCAACACAGGCTAGAGGAATGAGTGCTCTAATACCACTGAAATATCCATGATAGGATACCACTTAAAAATGCAAAAAATATTGAAAACTTGCAGCCACATAAAATACGGATTTTACCATATTTTTACAGTTGGGACAATGAACTAAAGAAACTTAATATTTGCAAAAACGTCCACCCAAAATACTTGAAAATTTAAATAGATCTTGATGTTATTATAAAGGACATAAGGAAACTATTTTGGGAATTTACATAATTTAAAATGCTGCAAGAAAAAGTACAGCGTGCCCTACATAGCTGGAGTCTTAGGAGGCTTTTAACTCTCCAAAAACAAGAGCAAAAATAAGGGTCTTTGGAAATAACAGTAATAGATACAGGCAATAATGTTTCCACCTTCGAATCTAAAACGACCGACTGGAAAAACCCCAATGGCTACTGTGGAACTGATCTGCTACCGGGATTCAGATCTGGAGCCCAGTCATTGTCCTCTCTCAATGCCGCCAAATGTCTGCGAAATCCTTTCTCTGAGACGTTTGATATTGTCTCTGCCACACATCCTTGAAACAGATCCGGAATGGCAGATTATATTAGATCTCTCACTACCAAAGAATTCCCTACTAGCTAGGGACAGGTCTCTCACCACCGAAGCTAGGGTCCTTGTGGGATTTGACTCCACATGTTGTAGATGCACGACAGTAGAAGCTGCACATGAAGGGTATGATAAAATGTATGCAAACAGTTTCTTTCCATACTCTCCTCGCTCTTTAAATACTTCCCACAGAAAAAGAGCCCCAACAGACCCTAAACGCATTGATTTCCATGGAGGGGTCAATAAAATAAAAGTCACTAAAGTCACTCTTTCCTGTTTAAGTCACCAAGGTCCAAAGTGACCCCCAAACACCAAACACGAATATTAGTACCATGCAGCCCCTTCTCAGTATCCCCGAACGTCCCCCAACCTTTGGATATGACCACAGATTGGACTCAATTGACCCTTACGCCTTTGGAACAGGAAAAGGGGACATTATAGTCCTCCCTTCTCAAGAAATATTTGACAACTAAAGGATTATATAATATCATCATTCAAGTCTCAAACTCGAAGACTGACATAAGTGGAGCGATGCTCAAACTTCTCATTTACCAATGGCTTCGCTAACATATCCGCATGGTTCTCATCCATATGAATTTTCTCTAACTTTAGCTGCCCATCCTCCAACACCTGCCATATCAAGTGATACCTCAACTGAATAGGTTTCATTCTTGAATGAAATGCTAAGTTCTTTTCCATATGGATCATGCTCTGACTATCAATGTATAATCTGTAATCCTCTTACTTTTTACCCAACTCTTTCATGAATCTACTCATCCATATCATCTCCGTGCTAGATTTTGTAGCTGTAACATACTATGCCTCTGTAGTAGACAAAGCCGCAACAATATGCAATCTTGAAATCTAGCTAACTGTCGTTCCACCTACTGTAAAAACATATCCAGTGGTGCTCCTCATGCCTTCCAAATCTCCAGCCATATTTGAATCAACATATCCGCGTAAAGAAATGTGTGACCCTCCATAGCACAATTCCATGCCGGATGTCCCTCTCATATACATGAGAATCCATTGCACTGCTTTCCAATGTTCTTTACCTGGATTCGCTATAAACCTGCTCACAACTCCCACTGCCTGTGCAATGTATGGTCTAGTACAAACCATGAAATACATAAGACTTCTTACTGTTGAAGAATACGGAACAGGTGCCATGTAATCAACCTCCTCTTGTGATGAACGAAACTGATCTTTTCTCAATTTGAAGTGTCCAACCATAGGTGTACTAACAAGTTTTGAATCTTGCATGTTAAACCTTTCCAACACCTTATTAATATAATCCTCTTGAGGAGTACCAACATTGGTTCCACTGACGGTCTGTTCTAAACCTGATCTTGTCTATCGATGTTGGTTAGCCTAACCGACATTGGTTTTTGTTGAACCAACGTCTATGTCTGTGGTTGTCTGTTTTAGGTCAGAAAGTTGATTTTCCTTCAAAATTTCTTCAACTTGTTTTTGTTTAGGCACCAAAACCTTATCCGTGTACATTCTTGTTTCGTTCCAATCAATGTCGTGACTCCTAACAATCTTAGAATCTTCTAAATCCCAAAATCAATATCCGAAATCACCAGAGCCATAACCAATGAAAGTACATCTCTTAGATTTACCATCCAACTTCTTCCTATTTTCCCTATCAACATGCACAAAAGTTTCTGAGCCAAAAACTCTAAGAAAAGAAAAATATACCTCTTTTCCAGACAAAGTTTCTTCTGGTATTCCACCATCCAAAGTTGTTGAAGGCCCATGGTTGATCAAGTACATTGTTGTATCCACTGCTTTTGCCCAAAACTTCAAAGGCAAACCTACATCTATACTCATGCTTCTAGCACATTCCATTATTGTTCTGTTCATTCTTTGTGCAACTTCATTCTCCTGTGGAGTTGTAGGAACTGTTCTTTCTTTTCATATTCCATTCTTTGAACAATAATTATTGAAATCCTTGCTACAGTACTCACCACCATTGTCATATCTAAGGCACTTCAATTTTAAGTTTTTTTCATTTTCCACAAGGGATTTCCACCTTTTAATAGTCTCAAAAACATCAAATTTACGCTTAAAACAATAAATCCATACCTTCCTTGTGGAATCATTAATGAAAGTCACATAGTATTGGAATCCTCCAATGGAAGCTACTTGGGATGGTCCCCACACATCTGAGCATACACGCTCCAATTTCTGCTGCTTCTTTGTTGACCCAACCTTGAGAAATATCACTCTCTTCTGCTTTCCAAATATGCAATGCTCACAAAATTCAAGATCTAATTGTTTCAAATATGATAACTTACCCTTAGCATATAAGATATGCATTCCTTATTCACTCATATGGCCTAGCTGATTATGTCACATGGTTGCATCTGAATCTTTAGTAGATAACACAAAAAAGGAATCAGTAACACATGTAGACAAATATAAAGTTCCTACCTTCTTACCTCTTGCCACAACAAGAGGTCCCTTGATAACCTTCCAAGAATCGGCTGTGAATGTAACCACACATCTAGATTCACCTAGTTTCCCTGCATATATTAGATTTCTCTTGAGGCTTGACACATGCCTCACATCTTTCAATACCCATGGATTTACATTTTGCAACTTTAGATAAACAACACCTTTACCAGTAATATTGCATGGCTCATCATCTCCTAAATAAACTTGTTCAAAATTACTCTGAACATAATTTTTGAAATAACCCTTATTAGGGGTAGCATGCAAAGAAGCTCCAAAATCTAAAACCCAAGATTCTAATTTATCATACAAGGAGAGAATAAGGGCATCTTGTTTTACCTCACTTGCAATGTTTGCCTCTTTACCTTTTTCTTTACCTTTCTCTGATGTATTCTTTTTGTTTTCCTTGAACTAACACTCCTTCTTTACGTGTCCTCTCTTTCCACAATTCCAACAAAGTAAATCTTTGTACCTAGATCTAGATATGCCATGTATTGAATTTTATCTCCCATTATTCTTGCTCTTTGATGATCTCTCCTTAGATCTTCCACTGCTTTCTACATTTAAAGCTTTTCCAGATTATGTTTCTCCTGCGTATTTGCTCGTTAAGGATTACACTAACCACATCATCAAATCTCAAACCTTTAGAAGAAGACGTTGTATCACTAACAACCATTACCAAGTTATCCCAACTATCTAGCAAAGAGCATAAGAATAAAAGTGCTTTCACTTCATCATCAAACGAAATTTCTACTGACTTTAATTGATTTACAATAGACCGGAAGATACAGATCCACCTTATTATATCTTAGAATTAATTTTTTTTTCATCAAATAAACCTTATTTGAAGTATTAGGAGTTTCATACAAATTTGCTAAAGATTTCATCAACTCTACCATGGTTTTTGCATCTGTAAATTTGAAGCCACCAATGTTTTCAAGCTCAATCTTATAGATCCCAGAGCCTTTCTGTCAAGAACCTTCCATTCTTCATCAGTCATCATATCCAATTGTCCATGTTTATCCACTGGTGAGTATAGATTTTTCTGATATAAATAATCCTCCGCCTGCATCTTCCATAGTTGATAATTATGACAGTCAAATTTGTCTACTCAGTATTTAGTTATTTTTCCATTGCTCTGCTCCCACTCAATCAGAAACCCCTCTGTGAGTAAATCTTGTCAACACACAAAACCTCCACACAAAGCTTTGATACCAGTTGTTGGGGTTAAGCCATATAACAATGTTGCACGGATCTAAAATCAAATAAAGCATACAAGCAATGAATGCGGAAATAAACTAGAAGATAAAATAAACAAGATAAAGATAACACCAGATTTAACGTGGTTCACCCAGTGTGGGCTACGTCCACCAAGAAACAACCAATATTATTATTTAGTGCTTTATAGAGGAAATACAATGAAGCTCTGATGTCTTCCAACACCTCACAGGATGTTCAATGCTTTTCCCTCACTCAACTAATTTTTCTTTCTCACCAAGAAAACTAATATGCAAGGAATTACTATTTTCTTCTCACTTACCCTCATATAATGCATACATGTATATATATATTATGGGAAACTAACTATGCTTTTACAATCAAGAAAGCATCTTTAACAAATAATTATTTATTTTAATTCTCGACAAAACAATATTGCACCATCGCACAGGTAACGGATGTCGGTTATTGCCTGACAGATGTCAGTTATAGTTTGACCGATGCCGGTTACTTCCTGACCGATTCCGTTCACTGTCAAAACCAGTAACATGTAAAAACAAACTTTCTGTGAAGCAATTAAGCTCCGTACTCAACAATAACAAGTAACTAGAAAATCCATTAAAGAGCAAAAAAATGACAACAATATAACCCGAGTATGGGATTTGAAGAATTATTTCTCATTTGAAAATGACTCGGTCATCTTCAACATTGCATGTACAATAACATTTAAAGCTGAAACCATATTCATTTGCACATTAGTTTTTTGCTCCTCTATTTTGATCATCCTTTCCTCATTCTTATCTTCCCTCTTCATTTGGTTCTCTTTAATTTCACGATCAATTTCATGGAGTTTCATATGCCTCTCTTCATCCATCTAAAATGTAGAAATCACTAACTTGTTGGTTTCATCAATGACGTCTTTAATACTTTTGTTGTTTTGTTGCTTGTTTTCCATTTTTTACATGTTGAAAGTTTTTCCTTTTCCTTTCTAGTATTCCAAAAACTTTCACATGTCATCTCCGGTGTCTCACACTCTTTCAATGGCTCATTTTCAATTTGAGAAGACACACCCTTAGTGAATGCATACCGTGTGTCAGAAGTATCAATTGATATTTTACCAGGATTGATAGCTCTATCATTACCAAATTTGATCTCCACTGCATCAAAAAATTCCATGGAAAAATTTGTTGGAAGCTTCTTTTCAAATCTCTCTTGACCTGTCATACTCCAATAACTATCACGCCTAGAAGGTATACCTGTGTCATAGTCTCTTAATCTTTTGTAATCATGTAACACATGCTCCCACCAATCGACACTGACTCACTGTGCGGAGGATCGCATGAGTGTAACAGTAATCCTCCACAATTCTCTATTTCTAAGTGGATGTTATAGTTCTTTTCATTGTTCCACCATTGAATTGAATGTCTCTCTCAATATATTTGCTTCAATAAGGATGATAGTTTCTATGATGCTCAAACGAGCCTCACCCTTTTGTGCAAGAGGAACTGAAAGCTGATTTCCTTTGCTATGTGGCTCTTTGGTTGACATTTTCTCATGAGGAAGAGGGGAATCATTAATACAAAATGATACATGTTCCAAGTGCATATCATTTGTAGGTATGTTTACTTCGTCAATTGTCTTTTCTATACTTGGAACATAAGTAGGGATAATTACTTCTTCATTGTTCATTTGTGTACTTGGCACAAGATAAGGGTAGTCATCATCTATAGAATGCATATTATAATCTTCTATGTCATTTTGTGAAAGCATTGTAGTGATACTCCTAAAACCACCCTTCATGGGATTTGGACGATACTCTGTTTTATCCATGAAAACAAAGAAGAAAAAAACCTCGCTTAAACATGCAATAAACTATACAATCAAAGACCCAAATACACATAATGTAAAGATAAAAAAATCATTATCACCAATTATTTAGATGTTGAAAATCACCCACATACCCAAATTTAAATATATTCTTCATCAATTAAAATAGAACACAAGCAAGCTTTGACCTTGAGGACTAACAATATAGAAATTGTCGTTTATGGACAAGCTCTTTCGTCATGATTATTTCATTGCAAATGAGTTTGGTTATGGTTGATTGGTTACAAATGAGTATGTTTGAGGACTAGCTCTTTGGTTATGGTTGCTTGGTTGTGGATGAGTTTGTTTGCATGTTGGTCCTCCTTAATTCTCTTTCCACTCACAGATTTTGAAAATTTCTACATTCCTATGCATCGTGAAGGTTTGCTACATTTTTTTTGAGCTTTTGAGGACAAGTCTCAAAGACAATGACATAGAATTCATTGCACTACAACTACTCACTTTGGTATATTAAAGAATTCAAATACATATAACGAATATATTTTTACATTTTTAAAGTTAATTTCTAACCCATTAACTTGTCTAACAACGGAAATATTGACTACTATCAAGGTAGATCAAACTACAAATTCATACATCGTAAATGCTTTCAAGAGTACAATCATGATGTCATTTTAATTGTAATACTAGCAATATTCATAAAAGGAAAGAACCATCATGGTTAACACAAATAGAAAAACTATAGGCTTGAATTGGTAGTGGGATCCTCTCTCTGAAATTACTCTGTTGAGAGTGTTCCATTAATGGGAACTCTTAATAGTATACTACATAGAGCCTCCCAGGGTACTATTGTACCACACATTATAACTGCCACCAAGCAAACAACATCATTCCACTGTACACTCTTCCATATGACATTAGCAACAATCAACAAGTACAGGTGGGTACAATTCATATGTGGTTCCAATTGTAATACTCATGCAAGAGGTAGCTAAGAGCTACCTGAAAAAGTGAAGGTTTATCTTATTCAAAATCAAACATGCTATAAAGATTCAAACAACCCTCATTCAAACCTCATATCTCAAACAAGCTCACTAACCTCTCTAATAAAGGAAAAATCTCATTGATGAAATTCAATCTCTAAATAAGACATTCTAAACAAGTACTCCCACATTTTCATATAAGGGCAAAGCGCCAAACCACAACTATGGTCTCATTATGAAGGCAAAGCCCCATCACATCATAAGAACATGCTCTCCAAGCAAAAGGTAGAAGCCAAAGATAAGAACAGTTTCATCTCAAGAAAGGGTAGAATCTTGATAAGTACAGCTCATTCTCATGAGAGGGAAGAGCTTTATTCTAATTTATGATCATGCTCTTGTAATGGAGGTAGAGATTCAAACATAAGGTACAGGTGCAGTCATATGTAGAAGACAAATTTATATACAATACACTATAACGAGTAGAGCCCTATGTACCGAGTTAACACATCCCGTCAAAAATCCCAACATCATCCAATGCTCAAGACATAGCTCTAATCACTCATCAAGCCAAAAGAACGTCCATCATATTATTCCATAATGCAGCTACTATTTTACTTTTTTTGAAAATATTGACTATAACTAGACAAAGTTTGACTGGTTTAACCTCCCCTATGAAATGCTCAAATCAAAATTTTATCATACACCAAAATAGGAAATCTCATAAAATGGCCACCCATTGTGGTAAAACAAGTATAGCCTTCACATAAGTTTCATTTAAAAAATAAATAAGCAAAGAAATTTTTCTTTACGTCTTTCAATGAAGAAAGGTGCTTATAACCCTGATATCCGTTGTCGGAGAAAACTTAAAAACGTTATCATCATTTTTAATACTAGCTAAAGTGCCCATAAGTGTAACTTCCGTCATATAAATAGAAGAATGGGGCAGTGGCAACTCAATGGACGAGAGCCTTTACCTATATAGTATGACTTCTATGGGTCAATCCAGACATTCATATGATTACTGATCTATAAATTATTTTACCATGAAGAACAAGTTATGGGTATTAGCAGATTCTATGGGTCAATCCAAACATTTATATGATTACTGATCTATAAATTATTTTACCATGAAGAACAAGTGAAATATGTGGCTCAACCACCTCCAATGTTATGGGTACTAACTCCTCGCAGAGTTTCACATAGAAAAAGAATGATAAACTCAATGGGTATTAACTATGAACAATAAGGCTCAAAAAGACCTCAGTAAGGCCGTCCGTACGTATTGACATATTTGATAATCATCCCCTGTTTTTAAAAAAAAATAAAATTCAAATAATAATTAAAGTTACACAAGGCATGTCCTACAAATAACTAAATTTAGCGATTTAGCGGGTATTTTTAGCGATGAATTAAAATATTGTAATTTTCCTTTCTAAATTTAGAAGATGAAATCGCTATATAAGTAGACGGGTATCTATTTTTTCATATTAAAAACTCGGAGCAACCATTAAACAGTACGAGTTAACATTCATGTGCCTACTAATCCATATCCAGTTCCAGTTTGTCACAATTTTAGACTTTCTTTTCCGGTTGCAGGATCAACAGGGTTTTAGGATAATCAATAAGTTCGAAAATGGTTGAACCTTATGTTGCAGATGGTCCTGTAAATGTGATCTTGAAAAATCCATTCCTACTAAAACTGGCGTTAGCAGCAGGACTGGGAGGTCTGCTCTTTGGTTATGACACTGGTAAGACAAACAAATCCTCTTTTCTGTCATGAAATCTGTACTTACAGAGATAAATATGTTGTGCTGTTTTGAATTTTTTTGTGTGCTGTTTTGAAATTTTTTTGTGTGCAGGGGTTATATCCGGAGCTTTGTTATATATCAAAGACGATTTCAGGTCTGTGGAGAAAAATGTATCCGTTCAGGAGACCATTGTGAGCATGGTTGTAGTAGGAGCCATTGTTGGGGCATGCTTTGGAGGTTGGTTCAATGATAAATTTGGCAGAAGAACAGCAATTCTTGTGGGTGCTATTGTTTTTAGCCTAGGATCCATTGTCATGGCGTGTGCACCAAATGTTGCAATGCTCATTGCAGGAAGATTTGTCGCGGGATTGGGTGTTGGAGTAGCCTCAGTAACCTCCCCTCTCTATATTTCTGAAATTTCACCTGTTGAAGCTAGGGGTGCACTGGTTAGTCTCAATTCGGTTCTCATCACAGGTGGCCAGTTCTTATCTTACCTTATCAATTACTTCTTAGCCAAGGTAAGCCGCTTTTTTTAGGATCTAATTAGGGTATATCTAGTGAGTTGTGGGTCTCTTTTCTGGTTGTTTGTACCATTCTTATGACTTCTAACATTTGATGTTTCTAGGTGCCAGGAACATGGAGATGGATGCTTGGAATTTGTTTAATTCCTGCAGTTATGCAAGCTTTAATCATGTTTTTTATGCCTGAATCTCCTAGATGGTTACTGAGAAAGGTATAATGATATTTTCAATAATGTGTATTTGAATTGGTATCTGATATTTCGTAATGATCGTTCTAACACATGTAACTGTCAGAAAAAGGAAAAACAAGCCTTGGAGGTCCTTAGGAGGATCTACTCAGGAGAACAATCAGAAATTCAACTTAAAGCCATGCAAGAGTCTATTGAAGCTGAAGGTGAAGAGCAAAGTAACATAAAGTATAGTGATCTTTGGAATACCAAAGAAATTCGGCTTGCCCTTGTTGCTGGTGTTGGCCTGCAAGTAAGTTCTTATACAACACACTAACTACTAGTTTTGAATTCTTTTTTATATATAGTTTCTTTTGCAATAACCTCACCTAAATATAGCTTCGAACGGGATTTAACGCTCAAAAACACCAAAACTTACTCAACATCCTATAAATTAATTGACTCTCAAAACCAATCTAAATGTATAGAGTTGAACACACAGGCTTTAATACTAAACAAATAGCAAAAACTGCTCATCAATCTATAAACTAGCACACTGCGAAAACCCATCCCAATAAATTAGATTGAAAAACAGCACTCTAGCCATAACCCCCTTGTGTATGGTTTTTGTTTCAAAAAAGAATCTCCATAAATTAGATTCGAAAACAATATGTCAGTCACCTCCAGAGTCCTAGCCGAAGCTTCTTTTTTCACATAATTTTTTCTTTTTTGTGAATCTTAACAGGTCTTGCAGCAATTTTCAGGCATCAACTCCTTGATGTACTACAGTACAACAATTATACAGTTAGCAGGATTTACCTCGAAGGCTATGTCTCTCTTACTCTCCCTACTGACTTCAGGACTGAATGTTGTGGGAACAATATTGTGCTTTTTTATATTGGATAAGGCTGGAAGGAAAAAGATCCTACTATGCTCCTTGACAGGAATAGTTTTGTCACTGGCCTTACTAGGAGGCGCATTTGAGTACTCTTCTATCAAAACCCCCTTGGCAAGAAATAACTCAACCATGGAATTTCCAATAAACACATCATGTTCAGCCCACACATCTACTACTGGGCAGTGGAAATGTAATCAATGTGTGAGTGCAAAATGTGGATTTTGTGCTTCAAAAGGAAATGAGGTATAACTTTCTTTAAATTCATGCCTAATTATTTTCTATGTCATAATGAATTCTACTTATTTTCTTTCCCATAATTGATTTGAAAGGAAAATTTCAGTAGAATTTTAAGTCTTAATCAGATTTGCTTTTTCTTAGGCACTTCCTGGAGACTGCTTGAGTTTGGATGCCTTCAGCCAGGATATGTGCAATGCAAAATCAAGAGCATGGTACGAGGTTGGATGCCCAAGCAAAATAGGGTGGCTGGCTGTGCTAGGGATGGCACTTTATATGATAACATTTTCCACTGGAATGGGATCTGTTCCATGGGTTTTAAATGCAGAAATTTATCCAACTAAATACAATGGAGTATGCAGTGGAATTGCTGCCTCTGCATGTTGGATATGCAATTTGATTGTTGCTCAGACATTCCTCACTATGACAAATTCAATTGGGACTGCAGCTGTCTTCTTTCTGTTTGGGTGTTTTGCTTTAATGGGTTTGTTGTTTGTACAGATTTTTGTGCCTGAAACTAAAGGCCTCACATTTGAGCAAGTAGAGCAGAAGCTGAAGTGTCGGGCACAGAGGCCATTATTTTCATGGAGGAAAGAGAGAAACCACAATGTGGACCCCTCAGCTCCTCCTGCATAGAAAATATAAATGCAAAGATTGTATTATTATTTAGGGTAAGGGTTTGTCATACCATCTTTTAGGGTATAAATCCTTCCAGATATTTTGATTGAACAAACATACTTCATGTGCAGTATACTCTGTTATAATCCATTTATAATCCCAATACATTAACACGGATAAGACCAATATTCAGCATGTTGTAATCTGTTTGTATTTGAATACATTCAGTTAATTATTTTCAAATTTAAAAACTGGATTCTTAAGCATATTGTATATGTTTTACGCAACATGTTGTGATTTGCCCCTGCTCTTAAAAAGTCCAGGATGTGATTAATTGTTTTTTCCTGAGAAACAGTTCAATGAAATTACTTTCGAACAAAAGTTGAATGAATGTACATCCCAAACCAGCTGTGGCATTTCAGAAAAGTGGAAAGGATTAGGGTGTCTTGGCACTGTGTTCATATCAGATAACAAAACATTTTAACTATCTTATACATTTCAGGGTGTTGGATAACAAAAGATTTTCATTTCTTCTGGTAGGGGAGATCATAAAGTGTTGCTTATGTATAGAAAGGGTCGAAGAATATAAATATACTTGAATTTTAAAAATTAAAAATAAATTTTGTTCTAATTTTCATAGACATGTATGAAAAATATTAATTATTAGTTTTCTAGTTATTTCTTTAATATTGCTGATGCTTAGCATTCTTGTTACAATTGATTTAGGGTTAGTTATAGCCTCTCCTAAAGATTTTAGGTTAATTAATTTATAAGTGAAAGTGTTTGGTGAGTTACTTTAACAAAAAAATTAATTATTGTAACTTCAAGTTGAAGTGTAAGTTAGCTTGACATTAACATGCCAATTTTTTTCATTGAGATTTGATCTAACGTCAAATGTAAGTCCACACCAAATAAATACTAGCAATCACATGTGTACAATGTAATGTGAACACCGAATGGTATATGTTATTAGATTTAGAAAGATAGTTATTACTTTTGTAGTTGATGTTGATAAGGGGTGTGATTGACAATACTGATTTTCTATTAAACCCAGAACAAATGTTGCGAAATACATTAGAAGGGATGTTAGATAACAGTTAGTTGTGTAATAATTGAATACAAATGCAAGTGAGACATGTAAGTTTGCTAATACTCACTCTCAAGAATGTAGTGAATGTGAAGTGTTGTTGTCAAAGTAGATTGAAAGAATGACTAAGTGCTGTACAATATTATCTCTCCATGAAACTAAAATGAGACATAATATGCAATTATATATAAACAAATCTGAAATGGTTATGGTACATTCCAAATTTCTTTATTACTTCAACGAGTTTGAGAGCATCATTGTTAGAGCTATTTCGTGCATATCTTACAATCATAGCATTTCACGAGACCACATTTCTGTGAGGCATTTTGCAAACAAAAAACGGTATATGTTATTTGTGTTATAGGGATAGTTCTTTTGTGTAGTTTTGTTTGTTTAAACTATGGGTGATTGATTTTGTATGTGTAGAAATATAGATGAGTCACTTCATTTAAAAAGCGCAAACATGAGGTCTTACCCTTAAAACTATTCAAAATGCAAAAAAGTGATATAATGTACAAAGCTTTGGATGGAAATAACTATAATTTGCATGGTCCTTTCTCGGAATTCTAAATTTCTAGGTATTTGTATGCAGATGAAGACATTAAAAATGTGTTTTTGTCTGTTAACGTAAAGAAACGGGCAACAATAAAAAGGAAAATCGAACATGTATGTTGAAACATGTAATTTTGTAATTGTAGATATATAGACGAACCACTTCATTTAAAGGTTTCATCTCTTCATTTCAAAGTTGTTACAAATTCGTACATATACATTTACAAATCTCATATCATGAGTGGTATCATTTTGCGGATTGTTTTATTTAAACTTAACATGAGAAGAATTATATCATGAATGGTAGCCTTTTGAGGGTACTTTTATTTCCGGTAAACATGAGTACATTTGATAGCCCTTGAATGGAAATGGTGTAGGATTGAAGAAGTGTTGAGTAAAGTAGTAGTGGAGGTGCTATCAAAGCAAAGTGTAGTATTTACGAAGGGTTGAGTGATAGTAGTCTTGACACCTCGATGGCATCTTGCAATGGCTACCTAAAGACCTTGAAAATGCAAACATTTTTTTCATTCTGGGTGTTTTACACTATTCAGTGGTGATTTAAATCACATTTTTTAGTGAGTAATGACATAATTCAAAAAATAACAAAACTCCTTTTCCCCATATTTTCTAAACAAATCATATTTCTTTCAGTTGTGTAAGGGCATGGTGTTGACACCATAGAAATAATGGACAACATAAAATCGTTGAATTAGCCACCCCTCCATATGACTTATAATAGATACGATACAATGTTATGCTTAAGCTTCATATTATATTGATTAAGTTGATTCAAGTTATATTTTGTAGATTTATACTAAATTTGATTAAGTTGATTCAAGTTATATTTTGAAGATTTACTTTTTAGCATTGGGGGTGGAAAGATCCCAAGTGTGAATTTTTTTATCTGTAACCTTCTATTCACCATAGAATAATAGAAGTAAACCCACAAATAAAAAAGCATCCATAGCCAATTAAAAAACCCCCTTCTATAAAAGAAGACAACATCGATTTGTCTATCGCGTTATATTGGATATGGTGGTTAGACATTTCATTGGCTGACTTTTAACACAACTAAATGACCTTGGCTACACATGTACCCATGCCTCAACATACAAGTTGACATCTCTTCCAACTATCATTGATTGACATCCATGTAATTAACAAATTCAATGGATCCATATTTGTACGCTCATCAATATATTATAATCTGTACACCAATAATTTGAATTATATTTTTTTAACCAATTAATTGAAATATAATCTTCGAATTGAAACATTTTCTTTTTATAGTCTTGGATGACCTAGAGGATCAAAGGATGATATGGTGTACATGATTCCCCGCGCTCTTTTTTGAGTATCTCAAACATTAATTATGCTAAAAATTATTTCCAAATCTAAGTCTCAAAAATTGTTCCTATAAATCATTAGGGAAATGAGAGCTCGGGATGTTGTGTTTGTGGTCATTAAATGACCTAGGGGATTGAAGAAGAACATGACGTGCACCTTTTTTTCCTTCGTTTTCAATTACTCAAACATTAATCACACTAAATATAATTTCCAAATGCATGTCTACGTAAGTGTTCTTGTCAAGTATTATGGAAATTAGAGGTAAGGTTGTTTTATCAATGGTCTTTTATGTACATTGTCATCAGAACTAATGCTGGGAGAAACCATGCTCGATACATACGTTCCCTATTGTTTTTCAAACTCCTTAAAATATCCTCTCTCAAAATTTTAATTTATCGATCTCTTCCTCTTCTCATACTTATCTTCCTCAAGTTTAACTTCTTCCACGCACCCCCGTCGTTGTTTCCATCGCACACTTCACGTGCGATTGCTAGTATTAAAAATGGTTAACCTTCCCCCTTTTAATATCCACTATAAACTAACATTAAAAATACCATGAACTCTTCCCTATAACATATTTAATTATGATATCTCAACAATTCAATCAAAGGGTCATTTTGTGCATAAAATGATTATATGTTTTAATACTTATTTTTATAATTTTTTTAATAATAATTAACTAGCAATCGCATGTGTACAATGTAATGTGAATGCCGAAAGGGAAATGAGAACAAAGTATGGTACAGAAAAAAGAAAGGCGATAAAGAAATGATCTTTTTAGTTAAATATTAAGTAAGAAATGTACAAGTAATGGAGAATACAATCGACATTCGTAGGCAGGCAAAGAGGAGGGTAGACCAAGATGCTAGAAAAGAAGATGTGAGATAAACAATGGGAAAAGAAGAGGGGTGTAGAGTAGGGCCTCTAAGGTTGGAGAATTATAAGGGAAGGGAAAGTGGAATGATTGAGGCAATGCAGAACTATACCTTGCGAGAGCCACTTAAGGTGAATGCAATAAATAGTTGATGCACGAAATGAATGATAAGGCCACTTGTGTTGTTAGTCGTGTGTTATGTGATTATCTCTATCCCTCCTCACCTTCGCAAGGTCAGAGGTAAGGATTTTGAGGACATCACCACTTGCAAAGCTAACATAACTTTTCACCTCACTCAAGCCAACCTTCATTCGACCAAGGCAATGTCACGGTGTGTTTGACCAACTTAGAGATGCCTTTGGTGGATGTTACCCCTCGGTTGGAACACCTTCTCAAGACAAACTTCTTGGCTTGGCATTGGCTATTTTACTGACCAGGTAAATTAAGGAAGTAGAAGAAAAACATGATAACGGTTATTGAGAGCCCATATCTAATACTACATATCCACTTGGTGGCAATAGTTGGGGTAATAACTTTAACATTTCTACTCAGCATCTGCCTCCTTTTATTTCCATGTTCGTTGATGTTGTCTAATGCTATGCCTTAGTCTTTTTTGATTTTTTACTAATTGTATGCAATTATTAGAGACTTTGATCTAGTGTAATTTTGGTTTCTTGAGGCTTATATAACTCGATTTGGTCATATTACGGAGTATGATTCCATTCCCCACCTTTTTTTTCTATATTAGCATTTTTTTATTATATATTATTGATAAAAACACACTTTTCAATTAAAATTTTGAAAGAAAACTTTATTGTAATAAATAATCAATTATAATGATAAAAAAATCATTCAAAACATCAAATGCAATTAACAAATATTCTAAATTTATTATGGAGAAAATCTTAAATTGGTCTTTTAAAAATATTATTAAAATATAGGCAATTCATAAAGATTCTATAATTTATTATAAAGATTATTTTTTATAGATTAAAGACAACTCAATTACATAGATATTGTCATCCTTACTCTTGTTTGTGGATTATAAACAAACTACATCATGTTAAATAGGTGTACATTTACAACATACCCTCTTTTGACTAAGCTACCACAATTAAAGATGAAATAAAGATCACTTTTTTAAAATAACTAAATATTTTTATTATTGGAACTGCCTTTATATTAATAAATAAAAGAGAGTCACATCTCACAGACACACAAAAAAATGCCACATAGGCCACAGAAAACACCCAGAAGGAAAACAAAAAGCAGGGGAAGTATATGACACCGCTCCAGGAAGATGAGTATCCCAGGGAGTATCCTAGGCAGGGATTAACACTCCACTTGATGGATCGACCGAGGAAGGATCCACCTTCCAACCATCTTGGTCGAGCATATGCATTTTCATCTGTAAAGGGAACTAAATATTTTTTTATTCAAGCATGCATCATTTATTTTATTTCCTTACATCCTATAAATCATGAAGTATCAATCCACAAGCACTGGTTTCATGAGTTATGCCTCCTCTCTTAATTTTTGGAATACTACATTTGATAAACACCGTTCTCCAAAGCTTGGGTGTACAATTTGCTTACATACCAACAAAAATCATTACACCAAGTGTTATCTCTCTACATAAGAAAGATATTTAACAAAATAAATAATAGGTACCACAATCCAATTGATTAGATTAGATTACATACCACAATGCGTTTGTCACGATTCTCTGATCTTTTTGCTAACTATAGTGCTACAACTGTATTGGCTTCTGAAGAGATTCCAACCTGCAATTTATGAATATATGTAAATAACTATTATAAACTGCTGATGAGATCCCATGTGTTGCAAAAATAGAGTTTCTATGAATACATCCAATTGTGTGTGTGTGTGCGTGCGTGTGTGTGTGTTGAAATTATTAGATCATTGTAACCCAAAATAAAAATAAAAAATATATTTACCATGAGGCCTTCACAACTAGTTCTCGAGCCATTTTTATAGCATCATCACTTAATACCTCTAAAACTCCGTCAAGGATATGTTAGTGCAAAATCACAGCACCCCCAAATGAGTTATGGATATGCTTTTCTAAGGCAGGGTCATTTGGCGTGATTTGCATAACATTGGATCATTCCCCAAGTTGTGGGACTTGCAAATGGGAATGATCCTCCAGAGAAGGTTGGTTCCTCTTCCTAATCCTAGCACTAAACTACTTCTAAGGAAGGAAATGAGACTATCTACTCCTAATCTAACAATTCCAAGGCACCAGGGAGAGAGAGAGCACGAAAATAAAGAAATCCTACACTACAAAGGTGATAGCACCAAGAAAAGGGAAGTGCTGGTCACAATCTCAGCTGTCTGAAGTGGAGAGAGGTAAGCAGAGGAGAGGGTGGACAAGATACACCACAGACCAGAGATAGATTTCACACAGAACACCACTTCAAAACCCATTAAACACAGCTCCCAAGACCTACAACAAACATCAAAATATGCACAGTATACCCTGCAGTGAGGAGAGGTGAGGAGAGACAATAAAATAAGCAAAGGATGGATAGATACATCACAAAATAGAGTTTTTGCTTCAAAATTTCACACAGTACATCGTTAGTGGGCAAGAGGCAAGAAAAATCCATTACAAAGCCAAGGGAGGAGGCTTAAACTCCACATTTGACCCTGGGGAAGAACAGAAGAGGGGGGCAGGGAAGAAGAATGAACAACCATTTGAATGTGCCCCTCTATTACAATATATAGGAAGAATAAGAGAGAGAAGAGGGAAGAAAATAAAATCCTACTCCGACCACCTAGAGATATGCATTAAATCCTATTTTAAAGCTCAACCACTGAATATCAATGCCTTGTGCAAATTCACCCACAATATGTCGCTTCTGGTTCTCTAGTGGATTGAATCAAATTAGATCTGGTAGCTGAAGAGATCAAATTTTGCATTAATGGCCTGGGATACGTTTCCACCATTTTTCTTCACCTAACCTTCTCAAAAAATTAAAGTCTCAGACTTCCATGGCATAGGTGAGGCCGAGATCTTTTTGATGGTGTCAGATTTGCAATATTTCGAGCCCTGAGTCGAAAGATATGTCCCTTCGAAGTTTGTATCAGGTCCATATAGAAGGGCGGGAAAACAACTTGAAAAATGGGTCCCCTTTTGATACGGGACACGTGGCAGCTAAATTGGAAACAAAATCGGGCCTATGGGTCCGCAATTTATCTTTTGCCCTTTCCTTCGATTCCCTGCTATGGCTTGGACTCGGATTCAAACTTTGATTTTTTCCTTTGCCTTGTTCTGGAATGCGAGCTCGTAGGTTTGAAACATTTTCCCTTCATATTTTCTCTATGTGTGGGGTTTTCTTCACCAAATTTGCCGGAGGGGTGAATTTGGGATAACAATTTGGCGACTCACGGGGACATCTGCCTACTAGATGAAGTGACCAGTGGCCTTGAAGTATCCATTGGGCATGGAGTCTACCTAATAAACACGAAACTGATCTGAAATTTTGAAGATCTGATCTCTGAGCCACTTGGAAACCCACTGAACTTGGAGTTGAACTTCACCAAAAGCCAACTGAATGCACTGTGCGAGAGCAATAGCACCAAAAACTATGTACAAACTAAATAATCATACATGCATCAAATGGAACATGTAGAGTGTGCAAAAGCACTTATTCTACTAAAAACAAACCTACCTAAACTACTATAACCAAGAGCAAAGGGAGCTCAAACAAATCTTGTAACAGGCAGGGAGAAATAGCTTCCCTTCCTAAAAAATGGCAGCCATGCAACTGATTTGGCATTGAACATGGCTGGTTGGATGAGTGAAAAACTGATAATAAGTCAGTCCTCCACCCAAATCATCAAGGTATCAACATTAATGGAAAACAACTCCTTAATCTGACTTGCATCAGACTTCTGGAGGTGTTGATGGTGACCCTTGGCACTTTGATGCTCATCCTCATGCCATGAAGTAGGCATGACTGGTTTTGGTTTCTCCTTTGGCTCCAATGAAGCCAAGTACTTGATTGGGCACGGTCTGATCCTTTGGATGTGCCCATTTCTCTGAAATTCAACTCCAAAAATGGAGTCTTCTTATGGACCTTCTTGGGTGGATGGTGTGGGAGAGATGGGGTCTTCTCTGTTTCCTTCATCCTCATTAAAAGAACATGGGAGAGTCATGTCTTCCAATCTTGATTCCAGAGGGTTGTTATGAAGTGCAGTATGTTGTTCCTGAATGTTCTCCTCCATGGCAACAGGATCATGTGCTTGGGATGTGGATGATGGAGGAGCAAATGATGTGATCTCCTCGGGCTCCCTTCCATCAAGGCAATCCTCCAAGTCAGATAGGTAATTTACCTCCTTGTTGTCTTGTTGCAGGTGCTCAACCTCCTTCATGGTGTCCTCCTAATCTACAATTGACTCACCATGGTTCCCTTCATCCTCAAACATGAAGCTTGAAATCTCAAAATCTTCCTCAACATCAGAGCTTGAAGGGGATGAAGTGGGAGGAAGAACTGAAGGTTCTTCTATGGCTTGCTCCGCACTTGGAGCCTCTTAAACTGTATGGTTCTCCTCCACAACCGGAATGTACTCCTCTTCTTTTGGATTAGGATTAGCTCATTCTTCCCCTGCTTGTGTTGTAGTTAGAGCTTTCACCACTTGCGGCTCGACCTCAGCCTCCTCCATAGGCTTAACCAACAATGGAACTTTTGAAAAATCAAATTTAGTAGCCCAACTTTTCATATTTTCTATCATTTCTTCTCTGTTGGGTTCCTCTGTTTGATGTTCTTCTTGGTTGGTTTTTGGAGTATCTTCCCAACATGGACTTGGGAAGGCAAGAGGAGTGGTGGGTGGGGGCTCAACTATTTGTTTCCTTGTTTTTGGCGGAGGGAAAGACATTTCTTTTGGCTCTTGTAGAGGGGAATTGGATTTGGAAGGGAAAAGGGTGGAGAAACTAAGGTGGGATGGAAGACTAGGGGATGGAGGGATGGTTTTCACACTTGGGGCAGCATTCAATGGGAAGCTTGGAAATTGAAGCCCAAATTGAGATGGTGCTGCTCGAGGAGTAGAGAAAAATTCCCAGATAATGGTGTAGGATTTACCCATTGACAAGGCTGCCTGACACCAATTTCATAGGTCTCTATGTCTTCTGCCCATTGTGCAAGTTAGGGCAACATTCCAATCATGAATTCCAGCTTCTCCTGAGGGCTGTAGTGTCTTGGAAAAGGGCCTTCCCATGGACAAGGTGCCCTGAAACAAATTTGAAATGCCTTCATTTGAGCTATATCCCTTGATTGAACCATGCTAGCCTTTATTTTTCGAATCTTCTCTAGTAAACCAACATCCTCTGCATAACTATCGCCATTATATGTGTCCCCTTTTCCTTGATAAGCTTCATAGTCAAACTGGTTTTGACACTGCTCATATGGGTAAGCATAATGGTTCTAGATCTAATCATAATGCTGAGCTGGGGAAGTTGGGATATATAATGGAGGTGGACTATATTGTTGTAAGTGTGAGTTCCATGAAGGGAATGAAGTCATGATTACACAACCTCATGGAATGGGAGAAAATGAAAGAGATAAAAGAAGAAAAAGGATGAAAATGAGTGGAAATGGATGGAAAAGGTCTGTAACTCAGAGAATGGGTTGTTAACCAAATGAAGTCACCAAATGTGCTTGAAAGTGCCTCCAAAGGCTGAAACCTTCACCAAGAGCACATCAAACCTAATGAAGTGAAGTGGTAAGGTGCTTCAGACCTTTCCCACCGGGCATGCCAAAACTGTTAGCGCGAAATCACAACACCCCCAAATGAGTTATGGATCTGCTTTTTTAAGGCAAGTTCATTTGGTGTGATTTGCATAACATTGGATCATTCCCTAAGCTGTGGGACTTGCAAATGGGAATGATCCTCTAGAGAAGGCTTGTTCCTCTTCCTAATCCTAGCACTAAACTACTTCTAAGGAAAGAAATGCGACTATCTACTCCTAATCTAACAATTCCAAGGGACTAGGGAGAGAGAGAGAGAGAGCACGAAAATAAAGAAATCCTACACTACAGAGGTGATATCACCAAGAAAAGGGAAGTGCTGGTCACAATCTCAGCTACCTGTACTGGAGAGAGGTGAGCAGAGGAGAGGGTGGACAAGATACACCACAGACCAGAGATAGATTTCACACAGAACACCACTTCAATACCCATTAAAGACAGCTACCAGGACCTACAACAAACATCAAAATATGCAATGTATACCCTGTAATGACGAGAGGTGAGGAGAGACAATAAAATAAGTAAAGGATCGACATATGCATAAAAAAATAGAGTTTTTGCTTCAAAAGTTCACACAATACATCATTAGTGGGCAAGAGGTAAGAAAATTCCATTACAAAGCCAAGGGAGGAGGCTTAAACTCCACATTCGACCCTGGGGAAGAATAAAAGAGGGGGGTAGGGAAGAAGAATGAACAACCATTTGAATGTGCCCCTCTATTACAATATATAGGAAGAATAAGAGAGAGAAGAGGGAAGAAAATCGAATCCTACTCCGACCACCTAGAGATATGCATTGAATCATGTTTTAAAGCTCAACCACTGAATATCCATGCCTTGTGCAAATTCACCCACAATATGTCGCTTCTGGTTCTCCAGCGGATTGAATCGAATTAGATCTGGTAGCTGAAGAGATCAAATTTTGCATTAATGGCCTGGGATACGTTTCCACCAGTTTTCTTCACCTAACCTTCTCAAAAAATTAAAGTCTCAGACTTCCATTGCGTAGGTGAGGCTGAGATCTTTTCGACGGCGTCAGATTTGCAATATTTCGAGCCCTAAGTCCAAAGATATGTCCCTTCGAAGTTTGTATTAGGTCCGTACATGAGGGTGGGAAAACAACCTGAAAAATGGGTCCCCTTTTGATATGTGACACATCACAGCCAGATTGGAACAAAAATCGGGCCTACAGGTACGTAATTTATCTTTTGCCCTTTCCTCCGATTCCTCGCTTTGGCTTTGACTCGGGTTCAAACTTTGATTTTTTCCTTTGCCTCATTCTTGAATGTGAGTTCATAGGTCTGAAATATTTTCCCTTCATATTTTCTCTATATGCAGGGTTGTCTTGACCAAATTTGTCGGGGGGGTGAATTTGGGATAACAATTTTGGCGACTCACGGGGACATCTACTTGCTAGATGAAGAGACCAGTGGCCTTGAAGTATCCATTGCGCATGGAGTCTTCCTGATAAACATGAAACTGATCTAAAATTTTGAAGATCTGATCCTTGAGCCACTTGGAAACCCACTAAACTTGGATTTTAACTTCACCAAAAGCAAATTGAATGCACTGTGCGAGAGCAATAGCACCAAAAACTATGTACAAACTGAAAATCATCATGCTTCAAATGGAACATGTAGAGTGTACAAAAGCACTTCTTCTGTTGAAAACAAACCTACCTACACTACTCTAACCAAGAGCAAAGGGAGCTCAAACAAAGCCTGCAACTGGCAGAGAGAAATAGCTTTCCTTCCTAAAAAATGGTAGCCATGCAACTGATTTGGCATTGAACATGGCTGGTTGGATGAGTGAAAAAATGACAATAAGCTGGTCCTCCACCCAAATCATCAAGGTATCATCATTAATGGAAAACACCTCCTTAATCTGACTTGCATCAAACTTCTGGAGGTGTTGATGGTGACCCTTGGTACTTTGATGTTCATCCACATGCCCTAAAGTAGGCATGACTAGTTTTTGTTTCTCATTTGGCTCCAATGAAGCCAAGTACCTAATTAGGCATGGTTTGATCCTTTGGATGTGCCCATTTCTCTGAAATTCAACTCCAAAAATGGCCTCTTCTTATGGACCTTCTTGGGTGGATGGTGTGGGAGAGATGGGGTCTTCGTTGTTTCCTTCATCCTCCTTAGAAGAACATGGGAGAGTCATGTCTTCCAATCTTGGTTCCAGAGGGTTGTTATGAAGTGCAGGATGTTGCTTCTTGAATGTTCTCCTCCATGGCAACAAAGATCATGTGCTTGGCATGTGGATGGATGGAGGAGCAGGATTATGTGCATCTCCTTAGGCTCCTTTTCATCAAAGCAATCCTCCAAGTCTAGCAGATGAATTTGCCTCTTTGTTGTCCTGATGCAGGTGCTCAACCTCCTTCATGGTGTCCTCCTGATCTACAATTGACTCACCATGGTTTAATTCATCCTTAAACATGAAGTTTGAATAGACTCAAACTTTTCCTCAACATCACGAGCTTGAAGGGGATGAAGTGGAAGGAAGAACTGAAGGTTCCCATGTAGCCTACTCCACACTTAGAGCCTCTGGAAATGCATGGCCCTATTTCATCATGGGTCCATCAATCAGGAATCAGCCACCAAGTGTAAGCAAAAAATCTTCAATGATGCCTTCTTCGATTAGTGTGCACATAACACTGATCTGATCTTCCCAGCTTCCTAATTAAATGGGGCTTGTAGATTGATAGTTCCTATATTCTTGCTACCTCTTAATGTAAAATCGGCCTTCCACCATTAGGTTTATTCAGTTATCTAATAACTCCTCTATTGGCTTAACCATTAAGGGTGTACCTTTGTCAACTCAAATTTAGTTAGCCTAACTCTTCAGATTGTCGGTATCATTTCATTATCTGTTGGGTTCCTCTGTCTGATGTTTATCCTTGCTTGGGTTCTTGGAGTATCTTCCCAACATGGACTTGGGAAGGTAAGAGGAGTATAGGTTGGGGTTCAACTAGTTTTTCCATTGTTTGTGATGGTGGAGGGAGAAAGAACTTCTTGTTTGTTTGTACCCCAGGGGACGTTATATCTGGATTTGGAAGGGAAAAGGTTATTTCAGACTTTGTTAAACTGAGATGTTTGGTGGAAAACTTAGGGGATGGAGAAATGGTTTTCACACTTGGGGTAGCATTTAATGGGAAGCTTGGAAATTGAAGCCCAAATTGAGATGGTGCTGCTTGAGGAGTAGAGAGAAAATTACCAGATAATGGTGTAGGATTTACCCATCGACAAGGTTGCTTGGCACCAAGTTCATAGGCCTCTATCTCTTCTTCCCATTGTGCAAGTTAGGGCAGCATTCCAATCATGAATTCCAGCTTCTCCTGAGGGTTGTAGTGTCTTAGAAAAGGGCCTTCCCATGGATAGGGTGCCCTGAAACCAATTTGAAATGCCTTCATTTGAGTTGTTTCCCTTGATTGAACCATGTTAGTCTCTCATTTTTGAATCTTCTCTAGTAAACCAACATCCTCTACATAACTATCGCCATTATATGCGTCCAAGATCTAATCTTTGATCAATGCTCATGCACCTATCTACATGCCACTCAATGGTTCTGGACTTAGCTCATAGTGCTATATTCTCAGAGCCAGTCTAGGAAATCACATTGGAGGTCCCCTGTATTGCTGATCAGTCTGACCTTTCATGAAGGGAATGAAGTACATGACCCTGCAACAATTCCATCAAAAAACCCTACGAAGAATCCTTTACATTCAGATGGACTTCCAAACTGGATCACCCCTCAGCCATGGCAAGTGTATCCCATCAAGGTCAGTATTCTTAGAGACATCCTCTCCTTCATCTCATGGATCTCATCAAATGTGCTTGAACATTCCCTCATATTTTAGGCTAATCAACCTATCATCAACTTCGATATCTCTCTCGATACCTCATGACATCTCAAACTCATACACACCTCCCTACTCATACCCAATCAATCCCCCTCGTATAACAATAACAACTATTTCTAACATCTCTAGCATGTCTCCCAACATCCCTTTATCACAACCTACTTTGCTAAGGTAGGGTAACTTCTTAGGCTACCCCTTATCAATCTCCACTTCAAACCTATCAACGTTAGAACCATCCTACTCCTCATTATCATCAATCAAATCAACTACATTCTCATCCACACTCACATGTTAATTCCCTCATGCCTAATCCTAAAAAAAATCCCATGCAAGCTCTGTTGAACAAATTAAACAATTTGGAAGTTGCTACCATGGGACCCAAACATGTCCTCACTGATGATCAGCTTTGTAATGAATCCATCCATCCGTTAGTATCATATAATCCCTATCCTCTGCATTGGAAATTTCCTGAATTTATCATGATCCATGGCTAGGAGGATCCTCAACAACACATACTAGCCTTCATACATTTGTGTTACTTCATCATCCGTGAGCAAGATCTCCTTCTTAAGACCTTTATTATATCATTGGCAGGACCTGCCTTGGATTGGTACAACTCCCTCCATCAACATTATTTATTGCTTCAAAAGTTCACACAGTACATCGTTAGTGGGCAAGAGGCAGGAAAATTCCATTACAAAGCCAAGGGAGGAGGCTTAAACTCCACATTCGACCTTGGGAAAGAAAAGAAGAGGGGGGCAGGGAAGAAGAATGAACAACCATTTGAATGTGCCCCTCTATTACAATATATAGGAAGAATAAGAGAGAGAAGAGGGAAGAAAATCGAATCCTGCTCCAACCACCCAGAGATATGCATTGAATCCCGTTTTAAATCTCAACCACTAAATATCAATGCCTTTTGCAAATTCACCCATAATATGTTGCTTCTAGTTCTCCAGCGGATTGAATTGAATCAGATCTGGTAGTTGAAGAGATCGGATTCTGTGTTAAAGGCCTGGGAGATGTTTCCACCATTTTTCTTCACCTAACCTCCTCAAAAAATTAAAGTCTCAGACTTCCATGGCGTAGGTGAGGCTGACATTTTTCGATGGCGTCAGATTTGCAATATTTCGAGCCTTGAGTCGAAAGATATGTCCCTTCGAAGTTTGTATCGGGTCTGTACAGGAGGGTAGGAAAACAACTTAAAAAATGGGTCCCCTTTTGATATGGGACATGTTGCAGCCAAATTGGAACAAAAATCGGTCATATGGGTCCGCAATTTATCTTTTGCCCTTTCCTCCGATTCCCCACTTTGGCTATGACTCTGGTTCAAACTTTGACTTTTTCCTTTGCCTCGTTCTGGGATGCGAGCTCGTAGGTCCAAAACATTTGCCCTTCATATTTTCTCTATGTGTGGGGTTGTCTTAAAAAAAATTGTCGGGGGGAGGGGGAGGTGGGTGAATTTGGGATAACATGATATCCATGTCCAAAATCTTAGGCTTAAACCCAACATTGGCACCGGTTATACTCTGTGGACCTGCAAATGAATCTTGGTAAACATAAAGAATAATAATGAATTTTTAGATATAAATAACTTAAGGATCTCAAAATATAACTTGATGTTCCACCATCCAGGACATTGCTTTCAACAGGCTCCACACCGTATATCTGATCATATAAAGAAACATTATCTTTCACATATCAAATAAATTATCCTTAATTAGTTGCATAAAAATTAGCTTTAAAACTCTACGAAAAACTTTAAAAATATGCATTCATTTTAATTTTTGTAGTGTTTATTTGATATTTGTATATCTTCAAAAAATATTTTTGTTCAGCTACATAAAATTTAGTTTGCTCAAATAGTTTTGTATGTTTTCACACATGCTAGGGATTCCCGACTTAAAACATCAAACATAGAAATATGACTCTGATACTGCTTTCATAGAGGTGAATACACTTTTTACAAACTTCAAACACACCCAGATTCCAAGATTGTAGAAATTATAATGCATACCCAGACTCCAAACCCAAATAGGAGCAGGTTCCTTAAAACAACAGACTATACAAGTTTGTAAGCTATGAAAAATACACTACTAACAAGGAAGTAAAATACCAATAATCATACCTCCTCCTTCGCGTTCCGTAGCAAACCTCAGAATGGGCTAGGAAACTTGGATTGAGCCCTGATTTTGTGATATGTAGGTGCTTTTCTTCAAGACGGAGCAAGACCTTCCTGCAACAATGATCCTCTTACTTTGCACTGGATGGGAAAAAGGATTATGAGGCTATTTTGGCATTAGGACAAGGCAGAATGATGTTCTTTGCTCAAAGGATGCAAGAACTTAGATATGGCATGAAAGCTTATTCTCCGTGTGTTTAGAGGGGAGGGGTAAGGTTGTATTTATAGCCTGAGGGAGTGATTAGCTTAAATTAATTTAAGTAATCATGGTTTGAAAATGTGGGCAAGATTAAGTGGGTGGTTTGAAAATGTGGGCAAGATTAGGTGGATGGTTTGAAAATGTGGGCAAGATTAGGTGGATGGTTTGAAAATGTGGGCAATATTAGGTGAGTGGGGGCCACGAAGAATGGGTGAGGATTTGAATTATATTTTTAATTCATAAGTGGAGGATTTTAGGTGAGTGGGGACCACGAATGGTGGGTGAGGATTTGAATTTGAATTTTTAATTCAATAGTGGAAAAACATGGAGAATAATGACATGTTGTGAGGATTAGATTATTTTTAGATTTGGAAATGGATAATTAATCAAATTATATTTGATTAATTCGAAGTGTATTTTTGTGGGAAATGAGGAAGGGAAATTAATTGATTTAGGATAGATGTGAAATTGGGGTGTCTACATTTGCCCCTCTTTGGAAGGGTACTATGAAAGTAGTGTCCTTTCAAAGAAAGTAGACGGTATGGGGGAAGAATTCAATCTACTTTTTAAAAGGTAGAGTGAATGTTTGTTGGGGAGAATAGAAAGTGGTGAGTGACGGATGTCATGGTATCCTCTAAGAAAAAAATGTCATGAGAAGATGTGATTATGGATAGATGTGGTGATGCCCCCTCGAGAGGATTGACGAGAATGAAATATACGACAAAACTCTCGAAAAGAAGGGAAATGGATTTGGTGGAGAAGAGGACGATAATGGAGTGGAAGAGACTGGAATGACCACACGATGCAAATGGAGAAAGGATTCAGTCAGCCTTGAATGCTAGGTGTGAGGGTGTCTGGGAGGATGTAATGGGAAAGAGAAAATGGAATGGATAGGATTGGGGGTTGATTATGAGAAGAGTAAGAAAGGTTAAGGGTTATGGAGACAGATGAGGAACAAAAAAGGAATGAAAGAGGTAGAAGAGAATAAGAGAGATGGATGATAGGGGAATAAGGTAATGATGAAGGACAAACAAGAAGAAGACAAGAAAATGACAGATTAGAGGCTGAAGGTATGAAATAGAGAGATGTGCCAAATGAAGGAAGCATCAGAGATAATAACGAAGGATGCATGAAAGTGAAATAAATGATAGAGATGAAGAAAATAAAGAAACATGGGAAAGGATAAATAAGAATGAGAAGACGAGGTGTGAGTAGGGGGTAAAATTGACAAAAAAATGGAAAGAGGACGAAATAAGAAGTAGAACGGAGAAAAAAAAGAAACTATGAGGGGCGAGGAAAGTGTGAAAAATATTAGGAGAGAAAGGAAGAGAAACGGGTACAAAATGAGTGAAAAGGAAGGGGTGCTAGAGAAAAGGAGGGGTGGTCAGAAGAAACGTGAAAATTATGGGATAGGAAAGGATGATAGAGTGAATACAGGGAGAAGATTGAAGGAACCAGGTCATGTGTGAGAAATAACAAGGCAAAGAATATGGAATAGACCGTATGGAGATGCACATGGAGGGTGGGATGATAAAAAAGATGGGACACCACTGAAGATCCAAGGTTATCAATGGGGAAGTAAGGAGGAAACGTGACGTAAAAAAGGGAAGAAGATGATACAGAGGAAGTGAAATAAAACGAGGGGTGAGAGAGAGAAGAGGATAACAAAGAAAATGATGTAGAAGGAAGGTAATACAGAAATGGGGATAATAAGTGTAGGGTGAAATAGTATGAAGGAATGTTGAAGAGAAGAAAAGAGGGGAGGAATGACATCATATTGGAAAAGATATAGAGATGCATGAAATGAGGATACTAGGATTATGAGAAAATAGAGAAAGGATGTATGATGAAGACAATAAAGATAGTAAAGAGGGTGAAGAGGAAGATGGAGAGGTGGGGAAGAAGCGACAAGAAAGGGTGGGAGTGGGGGAAAAGAATAGGAGAGAAAATAGCATGGGGGATGGAAGAGGCAATGCCAATGAGGGGACGTTAGGGAAAGTCCACTTAACAATAAGTGGTGGGGAAGGAAGAGAGAAAAAATGAAGAAAGTGAGAAAGCGTAATAAGGATTGGAAAGGGTAACGTCAACGAAGGGACATTAGGGAAAGCCCACTAACAATGAGTGGTGGGCCCAGAAGAAAGAAGGAATGAAGGGAAAATGTAGAAGGTCCAAGGGAGTGAAGAAGGTCGCGCGGAATGAGAATTGATGATTTTTAGGGAAATTCCACTAACAATTGTTAGCACAAGAATAGAAGATGATGATGAACGAATGTTAGAGGAATGTTAACAACAATGACGAGTCAGCATGTGAGTAGATATGTGGGATAATTTGAGAAGATGAAGTGAAAAGAGTAAAGAAAATGTGAGGGATAAGTTGGGACTAGGTGAAAGCGAGGAGAGGATGCTAAGTGATGAGGACGAACAAGGTGAGGATGAAGAAAAAAGACAAGAAAAGAATGGGAAGAAACAATATGAAAGATGATGGATCAAGAAGGGAAAAATGGGGGAAAATAACGTGATTATAGGCATAAGATATTAGATGTATTTTATGAGATGATAGGTGGAGAAAGGATAATGGTAGGAGGAAAATGTGGTTAGTAGGAGAAACCAGGTGGAAGAAGAGATCAAAAAAGTGAATGAATAATGAGGAAAGTGAGAAATTCAGAATGACGAGTTTAGCATAGGGAGGACCTTGACGTAAGACTATCATGCGACGAAAGTGGTTAAGTAAGACTGCCAAGCACGCGAAACTGGAGATAACAAGTGGGCAAGTGAGAAGTGGTGTTTGTGAGAATGAAAGAGGAGGTGAGAGGATGTGATAATGGGGAATGCCAAGAAAAAGTGAAGGGTGAAGGATGTGTAGTGATGGGGAAAGGCAAGAAGACAGATCATCCTTAAGAGGTACTCTTAAGTGAGATCACCATGCCGTGCGAAGTGGTTAAGTAAGATTGCCAAGTAGAGGATGGTGATAGCGATGGTAAGAAGATGTAGTGATGGGGAATGAAGAGAAAATATGGATGGTGAGAGGCGAGTGTAAGATAATAGGTCATCCTTAAGAAAGACTCTTAAGTAAGATCGACATGCCGCCGTAAGGTTAAAGTAAGATCACCAAATCGACATGAATGATATGCAAGGAGACAGATAAAATTGTATTGGGTATAGGGGTGGAATGGTTGGTTGAAGAAGATGATCGCGATGAGAGGTGGGAGAAATAAGATGGGGGAAATATGATGGGAGGGGGGAAGGCCATAGGGAAAATCAACGTTAAGAGGGACTCTTAAGTAAGATTGCCATGCCGGGTAAGGATGTTTAAGCAATATCGCCAAGTTGAATAATAAGAAGAATGATGATAGAGTTATTGGGAATAGGGTATGACAAAATGGACTGAAGGGGAACCCTCAAGTGAATTTTCCATACTATGAGAGTGTGTAAGTAGGATGGCCTAGGCAGAAGACAAATTTAGGGAAGGATGAGAAAAGAGTGAGTGATGTATTCCCGAAGTGAAAGAGGAGACGAGAGGAGGTGATAATAAGGAAATAAAGGAAACAAAGGAGTGTAACATTAATGGATGAAGGAATATATGTAGTGGAGGGCAGAGAGTGTGACGGGAAATCCTTCAGTGGGATGCTCGCGTGGTGAGAGTAATGATGCAAGAATGAGAAGCAGAAGATGTGGAATTTGAGAAGATGTGTGTGGTGGTGATTGTTGTTTGATTAGAGGGAAGGTGGTGGAGAAGCTTCTACAATGGGAAGCTCTTAGGGAGAGGGTAAACCTCCACCGAGGATCCCATATAGAAGGGGTTATTACGTAAGATTGTCAAGTGGGAAGCATAATGAGTGAAAGGAAAGAATAAAAATGGGTGAGAGGTGACATGAATGGTGAGAAGGGTAATATGGGGATAAGTGGCAGAGGAGTAGAAATGAGGAGCGATGATGAATGGATCAAATATATGGTGATCATGGTGGGGGAGGAGTTGCTGGATAATGAATGCTACTTGAAAAATATCTTCAAGTAAGATTCACAAAATGCAACGGTGATCAAGTAGGATTCCCAAACTGGGGAATGTATTAGTATGGGTGAATGGATGGGGTGTAAAGTAAGATGTTGATCATGCAGGAAGATACTCATGTGACAAAAAACATCTTAATTTTAATATAGCATATAACATGATGCATTGCGATATAAAAGATCAGGATGACTAGACTGTAATATGCGTGATAGTATAGACATGGGCCATAAAAAAATTTTGATGCCCCAGTATGATATGCAAGTGGAAGAGAGTATAGACAGAGGCCATCAAGAAAGTATGATGCCCCAGTACGATATGCAATCAAATAACACAAGTATATTATAGAGAACACCTGAATACATAAAATCAAGATGCCCCTGTAATATATGAAGATACAAGAAAAAAAGTAATGACTTGTAACTAATAATGCAACACAAGAACCAATAAACATGTCCCTAATGTGTTCCACAGTGAGGATTAATCAGATGTTCCCCCAAGTAGGGGTACAAGGACATAAAAAAGGATTGGGTCATTGTCCTCAAACAAGGAAACAATGAGAGCCAAATTTGCCCAAAGTGAGGATTCATGCGAGAAGTGGTTTGAATTTGATAGTCATAAGGGGATTGGATCATTCGTTGGGGATAATAGTTCAAAGGAAGAATTGTGTTACTTATTGAGTTTTTAGATTTTTGTGGACGATTTTGGTCTTTTGAAAATTTTACAAATGTTTTTGTATTTTGGATATTTTTTCTAATGATTTTGTTTTTGGATTTTTTGATTTTCTAATGTTTGTTTTTGAATGTTTTTTTTTTTTTTTTTGGATTTTCGAATGTTTTTGAATTTTTATGATGTTTACACTGTGTTTGGATTTTTGACGATTTTCCAATGTTTTTGGATTTTTGAGATTTTCGACACTATTTTTAGGATTTTTGACGATTTTCAAATGTTTTTGGATTTTTGACGATTTTCAAATGTTTTTAGATTTTTGACGATTTTCAAATGTTTTTGGATTTTTGATGATTATCAAATGTTTTTGGATTTTTTTACGAATTTCAGATGTTTTTTGATTTTTAGATTGTGATTGATAATTTATGGACCAGAGTGTAGACTTATTGTCCATAGACGATGTACCATGTTCCTTGTGGTAACTCATGCTCTAAATAATATAAATTCTCATTCTATTGGTAGGATATGTTGGTGATGATATGATGAAAAGAAGTCCAACTCCATTCTTGACTCCATATAACTAGTAAGATGCGAGGGCTCATCACCGAGAATAAAGAAGGACGCAGGAGGTGGATAATGAATATAGAGACAAATGCTAACAATAATCCCTTTGGGAAATTATGACTCAATTGTTCTTAACGTCACTGAACCGATTTCAAAAATGGCTTTCACTCTATGAGTCATGTGCTAGACTTAGACATGTATGTGGCTCGTTGATTGGTAAGATATAAGGTGAAGGGATAGTTCTCTCTTCACTTAGGCATCTAAATTACTTCTTTGGGGATTCTATAATTGTAAGCACTGTCAGATTTATATGATTTTGTATTCTTGAAATGAATCCCTATGCTACTAGTGAGAAGCAAAGGCTCATCACCAAAGGCAAAACATAGGTGAGTAAATTCCTTTTTTTGTCTTTTTTTTTTGAATTTTTGAATGTTTTGGCAATATTTTTATGCTTTTATGAGAATGACCCTCTACGCTTTGTCCCATGCCACCTGTAAGAGGAAAGGGTTTATCACTGAAGACAAGACGTAGATGAGTAAGGGCACCTCCCTCCTTTCCCAGTCTTATATTACCAGTAAGAAGTGTGGGCTCAACACCAAAGACTATGAAGGACGAAAGATGTGACAATTAATTATTCATAATTTATTGAATTGATGGAATTTTTATTTTTTACAGTAGCTTTGTTTTTTTTTTGGGAAGGAACATCTGCCCCCAATCTCAACCCCACACAACTAGTAGGACGCGAGGGTTCAACACCGAAGACTGAGATGGATGATCAAACAAATTGGGTAAAGAAGTTTAGAGCTTTGTTATGAAAGAGAGAATTTATTTGAAGGGAATATATTATCATTAGTAAGCTTGTAGGTATGACCATAGATAAAAGTGACTGAAAATGGGAGATATTATAAGAAGTATGATGCTCACAAGACTTAATAGGATCTATGTTAGCACCTGTCTCATGATGATGAGTATGAAGATATGATTGTGATAATGAGAATATCTGCCAATGAAATGAATGATTTTAAATTATTCAGAGATTAGTAAGACAAAAGGAACAATGTACAAGTGGTTGTCACCCAGAATAGAGAGTGCTTTCAAGAATATAATTTCTTTAAATGGACTGCATTCGTGGGTTTGTAAAGGACTTGGTCTGTGTCAATGGCCAATTTATAAGCTCCAAATCCAAAATTATCTATGATTTCGTTGGGCTCAAATTTGTCTTATTTATCTCATTCTTTGGGTGTGTTCTTTCAATTTTATTTGAGAATGAGATCATTGACCTTAAATTTTCTAGGTTTGAATTTTTTATGACAGCTATGCTGTAGCCGATTTTGATAGACTTGAAGATGATCTAGGGCACTAAGTCATTTTTCATCAAGAATCTTGAGTTCATTAAGGTGCGAGCGTCGATAATAATATTTATTGATTACATATTTGAGGGATATTCTGAAGGACAAAAATTCAACCTTGACATGTAAAATTACTTCCCAACCATAAACAAAGAAGAAGGGAGTGGCTCCAGTAGGTGTGTGATAAGATGTGCGGTAAGCCCAAAGAGTGGGATAGATTTGGTTAAGCCAATATTTTCCATGTGTGTTGAAAATATTTTCCATGATGGTTTGTATTATTTGGTTTGTTGCTTCTGCTTGTCTATTAATTAATAAATTTAAGGATAGATTCACAATTAAATATGGAAAAGGTTGCGTAATTATATTTTTGGGTATACGTACCTCGTAGAATGTATGCACGTAGAAGTCTTGACAGGTGAGAATCATTAGTGATAAGATGTCTGCAAGATCGATCGTTGAAAGCATAATGGACATGATAGGTTGCATTATCGCAAGTGTCGAAACTCGATGTGGTTGTGTTTCAACAACAAGGCTAGAGATGTTAGGCATAAGAACCAATATTGGAATAATAGAATCAAGCTTAATGGTACTTGTTGATGGAACCTCTTCTGTAGTGTCTATAGTAATATCAAGGGTTGAAAGAGAGTCTTAAAGTGAGGTCAAGATCTCGTTAGATGTCGGAAGAATATTGTCACCCAAAATAGGTTCAATGTATGTTTGGGTTGAAAGAGAGTCTTGAAATAAGTTCAAGTGCTCAGTAGATGTTGGAAGAATGTTGTTGTCTAAAACAGGTTCAATGTATGTTTGGGTTGAAATAGATTCTTGAAATAAGTTCAAGTGCTCAGTAGATGTTGGAAGAATGTTGTCGCCCAAAACAATTTCAATGTATGTTTGGGTTGAAAGAGAGTCTTGAAATAAGTTCAAGTGCTCAGTAGATGTTGGAAGAATGTTGTTGTCCAAAACAAGTTTAATGTATGTTTGAACTAATGGAAGAAAATTTGAAGAAGACATGGATTGGTTTAGAATTAGAGAGTATTGACTTTTGTCATCATGATCTTGTGGAATGTCAGTATGTAGGAGTTTCAATAGGAGTCAGGTCTTCATTGAAAGTTGTGGTATTGGATGTGTTGTTGGTTGCAATAATGTTGTCATCAAGTTCTACAGAGATGACGTTGTCGTCAATTAAGTCTTGGACGTAATTCTTAAATCACACACATTTATCTGTGTGATGACCATCAATGCGATGAAAGTCACCGTATGTTTTAGGTTTGTACCAACATGGCTTAGATTCCCCTTTGACAAAGGGTTTTGTAATTGGATATATTATTAGTTTAGCCTCTTTTAGTTGATGAAAAACACTAGAGAGACTTTCTCCAAGGGGGTAAACTGACATTGGAATTTACGCAAAGTGATGTCTTCATTAGGTTTTATGATTGGATTTTTGGGTGATTGTTCACTGATTTGGGTAGCCATATGAGAGAGTTGTGTTGTCATCTTATTAATTTTTTCTAATAGCTCATTACGTGATATTTTTTATGAATTCATCATGTTTGAAAGATAGAGAAAACAAAGAAAGGTGCGATGAAGAACTCAACCTATTGATTGTGATTTTTTTTGGCTCAATCGAGTTTTAACAAGGCTATAAGGAGTAAGCTTAAATAAGCTACTCGGGATAAATATGCAATAACTCAAACAAGTTATAATGAAAATGGTGATTAGATTCAGCTTAAACAAGCTTAACATGATGACAATGTAAGGAGTACACTCAAACAAGGTACTCGATACAAGTAGGATATAACTAAATCAAGCTATGATGAATATGTTGATTGGTTTGGCTTAAACAAGCTCTAGATTGTTGATAAGAAGAGTAACTCAAACAAGTGACTCAACACAGTTGTGAACTCAAAACGAGCTCTGAAGGGATTCGTGTCAGATGTAATTTTGATAAACTTGATAGTTGAGGAAATAATGAGTGAACTGACACAATTCACCCAATGTTAGTTTGATATGGCTTGAAACAAGCTAGAAAGAATGTTCTGACAATTGATGAGATAAGGAGTGAATGCAAGTCACTCAATATCTATTGGATATAGCTGAAGACAAGCTATGACATATGTATTATTGGCTAAAGTGAGCTAATGAAATTGGTGTGATGTTTTGGTCTGTCATTGTTGGATTACTTTGGACGTTTTCGCTTGGTATTGAATTGGTCAAGCAACTGGATTTTTTTGTGGAACACGACTAGGATTTGAACTTTTACAATGAACACATTGATATCAACCAAGTTTTATGATAAGAATAATGCTAAACTATTTTGTTAATAAACAACAAGCAGTCATGTGTATCAAATTGTTTTGGCTCAAGAGGTAGATTCTTTGGGAATGATCATTATTTCATGCAATCATATAAGTATATTGTGGAATGGTGGATGCATGATCTTATCACTTCAAAAATATGCATCCTCTGATATACCCTAGTCCTGATATGCCTAATTCTGTATGGGGACATAATTGGTACGGGGGACCCTTAGAGTAGAGGAGGAGACTCACCAATTCTTACTTGCCTGCTTTGGAGTGAATCACGACGTCTAAAATAGGTTTTGTGAAAAGGTGGAAGGTGATGGGGGGATGAATGTGTATGTTGTCCTTATAACTCCCTAAAGATTTACAGGGACGATGCCCAGGCTATTTAAATGTGACTCGTATACTCCGCATAACAATATTACTTGTAAGTGAAGAGCAGGAGCGAGGTAAATACCGAACGCTGTGATGAGACTATGTCTTAAAGTGCAATGCAGATGTGAATGCTGTTGGTGTGTGGTAGTAAAGTCCATGTCATCGGTGTAGCTTTGGTGGTGATGAAATCCACCTCTATTACATGTAAAAACAATAATGATAAAGTGATTATACGCAAGGTTCTTTCCAACTTGAAATAAATTATTGGTGGAAAAAATGACAGTGTACCCGAGCGTAATTTTTTTTGGTTTCAACAGTTTTTTTTGAATGGTGGTACTTTTGCAAGATTTTTTGTTTGTTTTTGTGTTTTTTGACGATATTCTAGTGACGTGGTCCTACAAAAAACAACTTAGTAGTTATCCTGCAGACAAAGTGTTAGGAAATTGATTGTGGTTGTTTTTTATTTTCTAGATCGCTCGAAGTGCAGAAAAAGAGCATACATAGCTAACAATTGATCAAATTATTACTAATATGACGAAGTAAAATAACAATTAGAAAACAAAGCTAGAGGATCCTGCAATGTTAGAACAAGAAACTAAAAAAAATTGTGATCGTTTCTGATTTTCCAGATCACTCTAAGGCGCAGGAAAAGAGCATACACAGATATAATTGGAATAGATGTTTTGTAAAAAAATAATAAGTATTACAATTAATCATGATTGTGAAATAGTGATAACAATTATCTTGACAAAAAAGAAAAATGATGAAAGAAGAGGGTGAAAACGTTACCGAGAAGTGTTTTCGCGGAAAATTTAAATGTAAGGCAAAAAATTAAAAATAAAAATTATTTTCTAAAGCTTGAGTGGCCTCACGTTTCTGATTTCCAAGATCACTTTTGAAGTGCAAGGAAAGAGCATACGTGTGAGGATGTTTCGTGAAATAAAAATTAAAAAACAAAAATAAATAAAATTATAATTTTGTTGTTTTTTTGCAAAAAAGACAGGTGTTAAAGAAATGAAACCAAAATTTTTCTGTAAGTCTCAATCTAAAAATTATTTTTGCATTGCATAGATCTTTTCAATACCTTTCTGTTAAAAAAAAAATGAAGTCATTCCGAGTTCGGGAGCAAAAGTTATGGCTTCCGGAAGATGGGCTACGAGAACGCGCTGAATGAAAATTTTAAACGTGAGAAAAACGTCCCGGGAGCTGATTTTTTTTATTTTCTGACTTCTATACTTCACCTGAGAAGCTAAAATTTGGACAGCAAAGTTAAAAAATAAAAATAAACAGAAAGAAAGTGTTAGATCATAAAATGATTGACTAAAATAAAAGAAAGAAAAAAATAGTAAATGATTAACTTCTTACAAAACAGTTATTTTAGCAAAAATAAATAAATAAATGCATTTTCCGGATTGGTTGTCCCATGACAGTAAGATGATAAACTAATGGCTAGTTCATGTGTTTCTACAGATGATGAGTAAATAACAAAATCAAAACTGGGAACTAAGCACCAAGCGCCGAGGAGATCAAAGACAGAATGAGCTTCAGAGTTTCATTGTTGCTATAACCTGCAGATACACCACAAGACACCACACAACAAAAACACTATCCAAAGCGTGAAGGTTAACCAAAGAAGACCATAAGGAATAGAAAATGAAATAATAATGAACAATAATAAACAAAGAACAGATAAAACCACTAATTGGGAAATTAATGGTAATAGATCGAAAGTCCCACCGGGCGTGCCAGAATGTAAGCTATGAAAAATACACTACTAACAAGGAAGTAAAATACCAATAATCATACCTCCTCCTTCGCGTTCCGTAGCAAACCTCAGAATGGGCTAGGAAACTTGGATTGAGCCCTGATTTTGTGATATGTAGGTGCTTTTCTTCAAGACGGAGCAAGACCTTCCTGCAACAACGATCCTCTTACTTTGCACTGGATGGGAAAAAGGATTATGAGGCTATTTTGGCATTAGGACAAGGCAGAATGATGTTCTTTGCTCAAAGGATGCAAGAACTTAGATATGGCATGAAAGCTTATTCTCCGTGTGTTTAGAGGGGAGGGGTAAGGTTGTATTTATAGCCTGAGGGAGTGATTAGCTTAAATTAATTTAAGTAATCATGGTTTGAAAATGTGGGCAAGATTAAGTGGGTGGTTTGAAAATGTGGGCAAGATTAGGTGGATGGTTTGAAAATGTGGGCAAGATTAGGTGGATGGTTTGAAAATGTGGGCAATATTAGGTGAGTGGGGGCCACGAAGAATGGGTGAGGATTTGAATTATATTTTTAATTCATAAGTGGAGGATTTTAGGTGAGTGGGGACCACGAATGGTGGGTGAGGATTTGAATTTGAATTTTTAATTCAATAGTGGAAAAACATGGAGAATAATGACATGTTGTGAGGATTAGATTATTTTTAGATTTGGAAATGGATAATTAATCAAATTATATTTGATTAATTCGAAGTGTATTTTTGTGGGAAATGAGGAAGGGAAATTAATTGATTTAGGATAGATGTGAAATTGGGGTGTCTACAAAGTTCAAAAGATGGTGTCGGGGCTGCTTGACAATTCCTAACAAAAATTACATCAAGAAGCATACAAATAAATTCCACACCAACATCTAACTAAAAATCATTTTCCTGTGCATTTAGGAGAAAAGGATGTTAAGCATTTTAGCACTGCAGTTTACCATCAATCCAATTGATGATGTCACCTGCAATATCATCCCGCTCTAGCTAAAAGAGAAAGTCATGTAGAAAGCCCTCATAAAACTTAATTTCTTTATGTTTCGAAGCTACTTCATTGTACAAGTCTAGAGATACACATGGATCTGTTACCCTGTCAGCTGATCCATGAAGTACTAAAAATGGAACTGTTATATTTTTCTAGTTGCGCTATAGGTAAGATGTGATTCAGAGTATCTCATAACCAATACGAATCTTTATAGGTCCAGTGTACACTAACAGATCAGAGTACTTGGCAACAAGTGCTGCAGGATCCCTAGATGATAGTATTTCCCTCTTGTTTGCACCATTGAACTGGAACTTTGGTAAAAGAAGAGAGAAAATATCACTCCCTCTAGAATTGACTCCACATCTATGTGAGGCATCTTTCAAAACATTTTTTCAAGAAAAGATATTAGAAATAGACTTCATTGTGATAGATTCCCAACAAACATACCACAATTCTCAACTTCTACTAAAGTAGAAACACTCAAACCAAATAACATGGTTTCAAATCGTCACATGTTTTACCTTCAATAAGAATTTTCCACCTGTTGAGTGGCTAAATAAAAAGCAAGGCACGCTTGGATTCTCCATCTAAAATTTTCAAGAAAAGCCCTCTATATAGATGCAAAAATAGAAAATTTAAAAGACCAAAGAGCAGTTACCTAAGAGTGCATTTGTAACCCATCTTGCATAGAATTTTGTAACAGTATGGCACACCGTGTCTGCAACAACATGGTCAAGTGAAGGCACATATCCATGTAATCCATCACTCCCGCCATGACCTGCAATAAATTAAAAAAAAAATCATGATTGATGTTTTCTGCACACATAAAAACTTCTATGGAAATGAATTATCTTATTAGTAATGTTGCTAGAGTTCTTTTTATTTGACAACGTATAAAAGCTGCAGACTTGCTTCTGATAATTATAAATATATGAGAGCAAAATGCAGTGTCACAATTTCCAGTGCCACCCACAAGACTATTATATATACATCGTGGGTTGTGAATCCCATTTGCTAAGAGAATTGGAAAGTGATTGCTGAAAAAGGAAAACACAATAATCACATGGATACAAGATACACAGTATGAAAATTAACCTGCTTTGTTCCAGAGAATTGAAAATTCAAATGCCAATAAAAAAATGTACGACATGAGTAAAGTCCAAATCATAACTCAATGTAGTAGATCAAAACTACCGATTGAGTTGTAACCATAGGCAATCAATAATATTTCAAATCAATAGAATAGAACTCACCAATCCAATCCATTGCATAAACTACATAACTATGTGAGGTCTGATGCTTTGCAAAATGCTCATATCTTCCACTACATCCCAATATCCATAAAAGATGATAAAACTTAAGAAACTTGGGGAAAATGGCGTAGAGGCAAAACACGATCTCTATAAGAAATATGGCAAAACATATAGGACTTTCCATTTTTCCAAACAACAACTTTTGTATACAAATAAATTTCAAGTGAAAAATTAAAAACCAAAGTAGAAACACAACTATCAGTCACTTCTTGAAAAGGAGAGTGTTGGGTGCATTTAGGGCCACGATAAAGACATCAGTTAACAAAATGTCAAGTGAAACTCTTTGCTTACCTGTGCTCATTAAGGTCGTTTAAAAGGACTACCAGACCCTTGGAAAATGCCAAGAATAAAATTAAAGCCACAATAGCAGAAAAATAGAGCAGATCATTGTGAGTGCTTTACCTAAAACTCAAGAAAACATTAGTTGAGGCAGATGAAACTGTGGTATGTTTGTTGGAAATCTATCACAATGAAGTATGTTTCTGATATCTTCTTAACATAAAAAAAATCTCAATGGCTAGGGAATAACCTTTTGAACTGGGACCCAATTTGAGTAGGGTAAATATTTCCTTAAGCTATAAAAAGGTCAAACTGTCTGGCTTTTACGTTTTGCAGGGCTGAGCTAGGTTCTATGCAATTAGGTGTAATATCTAGCACACAAGGGTCACCTGCCTCCACATATTGCATCTTAGATTGTGTTCACTGGTGTGCTCCAACTTTGCATCCTAAAAAGTGCAGGTTAGCATTCGTGCTATGAAGATTGCCAGATCAAAATCAAATTAAATAAAAGAAAAACAAAAATCAAAGTATCACTTTTTGTGTGCTACTGTGCTGGATTGAAGAAGGCAAGTATTATGTTCAGAGATTATATCTTAGCTACCCTCTTGTTATTTTGGTAAAATTAATTATTGCTTACTTGCTTATTTGCCTTACCAAATACCTGCCACGAAGTGTATTTTTTTGTTTCAAACAACGAGTCATGTAGAAGGCCCTCATAAAGCTTAACTGCTTTATGTTTTGAAGTTGCTTCATTGTACAAGTCTAGAGATGCACACGGATTTGTTACTCTGTCAGTTGATCCATGAATAACTAAAAATGGAAGTGTTATCTTTTTCAAGTTGCACTGTAGTGCGGAAAAAACGTTCAAACAGACGTCAAATTTAAGCCAGCGTCGTGAATGACCGGAGAAGCCTTTCCCATTGGGGGAATGCCTCCAGCGTAATTATTTTAAGAGTAGCCTTTAAATAGAAATATGATTATAATTATAAAATTTTCAACGTAGGTTTTTTTAATTTGCAATTTCAAAGGTGGACATGAATTCAATCAATCATGTAAAGATGATTCACTATGCTCATTAATTGCTTGGTAGTTATGCAAAAGTTTAGCTCTAATATTTTTCTAAAAAATTAATGAACTTGTGAAACAAATATTTTCAATTTTCAATTACGAGGAAATATTTCTAATGAATTTTTTTTCTCAAGCTAAGATGAGAAAATTTACTAATTGGTTTAGATGCATATGAAGCTTCTCAAATAGAGAATTTCAGGTATTTGGTTATCCATGCAATGATAAGTTTCTATGTATATTGGATGGGGGAAAATTTATTGCAAATCAAACTAATTTTTTTGTTGTTAAAATTGATAATTAGAATTTATTAAATGTTTGATTCAATTAATGGTGGGGATAGTAACAAGGTTTTTCACTTTGTAATAAAATAACAGGTGGGTAGATATACAAATAGGGCCACCTAAAATATCCTTCCCCACACTTGTAGTTCTTCCCTCGGCAATGACATTCAAAGTGGCGTCCCGACTATGAATCAACGATGTGAGAGGTTTCGTTCGAAATATAATTGAGGAGCACTGACTCAAGGGCATGGATATTTACAAGTGTGATGACAATGTTGGCTCTAATTGTGTCAATGTTTTATTATCCCTTAACAAAGTGGATAAGGTGCATGAGGAGGAGATCAATATGATCTCTATTCTCTGGGCACGACATATTCTATTTTTCCTGTCTAATTTTTTGCTTCTACCTCATTGTTGTTGTTTCCCCAACACAACCAACAACAGGTGTCCAATACAATAAATTCATCTTTGCTAGCATGCTACTAACATGTGCCAAAAATGGAGCTTGAAAACAGGGTGTGGGAATTTATTGAAGTATTTTGAAGAAGGGACATTTCGCAGATGTTTAAGTTACAAATGCTTTGACATATATTTATGCAAAATGTGGAAGCATGTAAACTATTTGAAAATATGTTTGAAAGATATGTGGTATCATGGATTGCAATGGTTTCGGGATGTGCAAAAATGGGATTGTTTAAAAGACCTTAAATTTTTTGAGGAAAATGTAATTGACAAACACTACATTTTGTGCAAATAACACCATTATTTGGGTCAATTTTGTGTCGGAATTCTTTTTTTTTGCATTTTCAGCCATGTTTCTTTGAGGAATATATGTCATAGATGTGATGCAAACTTGACACTATATATTCTTAATTGTGTCGCTTTTGCGTCATTTTTTGTGCCGCGCTTGTGTCGCTCATCTCATTTGATAACTTAATATCAAGTGGTTCAAATATGACCTAAAATTCATTCAATAAATTAAAAAAAAAATGTAATATACTTATTTGAAATATCAAATATATTGAATATGATTTCTATAAAAAACAATTAATAGTATTTTAATGGACAATATCCAAAATAGTTGAATTCAAATGAAAAATAAGTTATTTTAAAAATATACATTAAAATGCTAAAATAATATTGTGAAGACCTTGCAACACTATTCTACCAACCACAATAATTTAACTAGAAATGGAAACAACTTGCAGCAAATAACTAAAGCAAAAGAACTCGAAATGATATTAAATTACAGGCCTCTTCGAGGGGGAAACCTCCTTTGAGAAAGCTCAATACAATATATTCATGGATGCTTCATTGAGCCTCAACACCTTCTTATATACTAATTCCTATCGAAGAAACTACTACTTCCCGCACATGCAGAATTATTCAAATATGCTGAAGGGATGCATTACAAACCATATGCGTCCAAAGTAACTAATCTACTATAAAGAAAATAGAAGGGTAGGAACACGGGTTCCTAACATCCCCTCCCTCTTGGAAAAATATTTGTCCTCAAAGCTTCAGATGTGGAAATTATTGCTGAATCTGGAGAAGTGGTTCCCATGTTGCATCTTCTGGTTGCACGTCGTGCCACTAGATTAGGACTTCTATGATGGAGCGAGAGTGGAGTTGGCAGGTCTGCTTGTCTAGAATGGCTTCTAGTTTGAGAAGGATGGAGCCTTCATTATCAAGTTGTGGTAAAGTGGTTTTTGCTTGGACATTGGTTCCCATAACTTTCTTTAAATAAGAGACATGGAAAACTGGGTGAATTCTGGAGGAAGGTGGAAGCTCCAGCTTGTAAGCAACCAAATCAATTTTCTGGAGGACGTTATATGGCCCGTAAAACTTTGGAGAAATCTTATGACACCCTTTGAGCTTCAAGGAAAGATGCTTGCAAGGTTATAGATGAAGGAAGACCATTTTTCCTGGTTGGAAGATACGCTCGGAGTGGCGCTGATCAACTTGTTGCTTTACGTGGTTATGTTCTGTATGGAGATTGGCATGTAGAGTGTTGAGAATCTAATCCCAATTGCGGAGAGTAGTGTCGACTGCATGAAATCTCAAACTACCAGGGTGATATGGAAGAAGAGTTGGTGGCTTTTGACCATAGATTTCTTCATATGGGGTCATTTTAGTAGAAGTGTGGTATGAGGTATTGTACCACCACTCTGCAAGGGGAAGCCACTTTGTCCACTAGTGTTGTTGTTTTGAAACAAAGCAATGAAGGATCATTTCCAAAAACTTGTTGACAATTTTAATTTGGCCATCCATCTGGGGGTGATATGTGGAGCTCATCTTCAGTTGGGTGCCTATGTGTCAGAAAATATCTGTCCAAAAGTTGTTGGTGAAAGTGGCATCACGATTAGAGATAATGGAGGAAGGAATGTCATGTAGATAAAAAAATATGATCCACAAAAATAATGGTGACTATGGAGGTTGAATATGGATGGGTGAGGGAACAGAAATGACTATATTTGGAGAGGTCGTCGAACCACAACCAAGATCACTGATTTACCTCCCAACTTAGGGAGACCCTCGATAAAATCCATAGAGATATCTGTCCAGATCCTAGTCGGAATTGGAAAGGGCTCCAAAAAACCTAGAATTTCTATTGTCTCACCTTTGTTGTGTTGGCAGGTATCACATTCTTCCACCATCTGTTTAATAGCACCCTTCATTCCTTTCCAAAATAATTGTCTTCATGCCCACTCATATGTTTTGAGAAATTCGAAGTGTCCTACTGATGGAGAATCATAGATTTGATATAAGACAACTTGATGAAGGTCTATGTAATGGGGAAGAAACAGATGGCCCTTGTGTCACAGAAATGCATCATCCCATGAATAATTTGGTATGGTGGTGGGGTCAGTGGCCAATCATTGGGTGAGGTTTTGTGAGGAGGGAACAAGTGTATACTCCGTTTTACAGATTCCAGCCAGTTTGGGATGGGAATGGAGATGGATGACAAGGATGTCTGGTCCTCGAATGCGCGTGAGAGAGAATTTGCCACAATATTATCTTTACCCTTCTTATAGGTTATCTCATAATCATACCCCATGAGTTTTATGACCCATTTTTTGTTGTGTTGGGGACGAGACCTGTTATTCCAAGAAATATTTCAAACTCGTGTGATTTTTTTAATGCAAAAAAGATTCTCGAGTAGGTATGTCCACCATTTTTGTATGGCATGGAGAATTTCCATCATTTCCTTCTCATATGTAGACGAGGCTAAGTTTTGTACCGAAAGATATTTTCTAGTGAAGGCAATTGGGTGACCTGTTTGGAGAAGGACAACACCCAAGCCATTCCCACATGCATCACTTTCAATGGTGAAAGTTTGAGTGAAGTTCTGGCATGGCCAAAACTGGTGTGCTACACATAGCTTGTTGAAGAGCCACAAAGGCTTGGTCAGCTGTTGTGTTCCAGGTGAAGGCATCCTTCTTCAATAAGGCGGTCAATGGGGCTGTGATCTTTCCATAGTCCTTGACGAACTTACGGTAGTACCTTGTAAGGCCTAGGAAACCATGAAGGCTTTTGAGAGTTTTTGGCCAAGGACACTCCTTCATTGCGCTGATCTTGTCTGGATCTACACGGACCCCATTGGAAGAAACAATGTGCCCTAGATATTCCACTTTGTTGAGGCCAAAGGAACACTTGGATCGTTTGGCACATAATTTATTGTCTGCTAGAATTTGTAATGCCCTATCAATATGCTAAAGGTGTTTGGCCCATGTGCGGCTGTAGATCAAGATATCGTCAAAGAAAAACAGAACAAATTGACGGAGGAAAGGCTGAAAGATCTTATACATGAGTGCTTGAAAGGTGGAAGGGGCATTTGTAAGGCCAAATGGCATTACCAAAAATTCATAGTGACCCTCATGAGTGTGGAAGGCTATTTTTGGCATGCCTTCAGGATGCACACAAATTTGGTGATAGACAGAGCGAAGATCCAATTTAGAGAAAAAAATTTCCCCATGGAGCTCATTTAAAATCTCATCAATGACCGGAATGTGGAATTTATCCTTGATGGTGAGGCGGTTAAGGGCACGGAAGTCAATGCAGAGCCACCACGAGTCATCCTTTTTGTGGACAAGAAGTACTGGAGAGGAGTATGGGCTGGTGTTGGGGTGAATGATGCCAAATTTGAGGAGGTCCCAGACTAGGTTTTCAATTTTAGAATTTTACAAATATGGATAATAGTAGGGATAGATGTTGGGGGGGTGTTTCTTAGGAGGAGTGGGATGCGGTGATCCTCGGGTCGTGAAGGGGGAAAACCCATTGGTTCAAGAAAAATAGTAGCATGTTTGTTGAGGATGGCTTACAAATCGGCAGGGTTGAGAGAAGTTGTGGGGGGTTGGAGTTGGATGGAGTACAACTAGGCAATTATACCATGGGATCCTTTCTTCAGAATATTTTCCATGTGATAGAATTTGATAATGGAAGAAATTTCTAGAAATAATCCCTTTAAGGTGTGCTTCTAGCCATTAGTTGTGAACTGTATCCAGAGCTTAGAAAAATCCCATAGAATGGGTTCTAAAGTGCGGAGCCATTGTGCATCTAAAACCACATTACATCCTCCTAGAGGGAGGGAAAACATATCCGATCGCAGAGTGTAGTCACCGACCGCAATGCGTACATTCTGACATTTCCCTTTACAAGGCAATGTTCCCCCATTAGCAATCATCACTTCAAAGATAGAACAAGGGTACACAAAGCAACATTGATGAAATTGCATGTATTTCCGGAATCAATGAGGATTATGAGAGGAATATTTTTGAAGCACACCTTGACCTTCATAGTTTGTGGGGTGGTAACACTAGCTAGTGTGTGCAGAGAGATCTCTGGTTGATCCACCTATGGTGCAGAATCCTCTGTGGAGCTTGGTTCATCTGGAGCATCATGGAAGTCTTGGCTATCAACCTCGTTATCCTACTCTGGTGGTGATTCCACATCGAGTAGGTAAAGCTTTTGTGTGATGCACCTGTGACCCTTAACCCATTTATCATCACAGTTGTAACATAATCCCTTCTCCTTACGAGCCCACATCTCGGCCTCGGTGAGACACTTGATCTGGGTGTTGGACATTGACCATTGGTTGGTTGGATTCTTGGGTGTTGATGACAATGGGATTCAACGTTGCGCTAAGATTTTATCTTCATCCAACTTAGCTAGGCCCAAGGATTCCATCATGTTGGTGGGGTGAAACATTTTCACCTTTGAGCGGATTGGCACCTTGAGGCCACTAACAAAAAACTCTTAAATAAGTCTTCTGTTAGCCCTTCAGTATTATTAGTCAGTTTCTCAAACTCCTGTTGATGCTCCTAAATAGTACCTTTCTAGCAGAGTTTGGTGAGAGCTCTAGTGAATTCCTCGAATTCAAAGGGACCAAATCTATCCAAAATGAAGGATGTAAATTTCTTCCAATCGAGTTCATCATGTGCTATGAGATACCAAAAATACCACTGTAATGCATCCTTTTCCAAGTGGTAGGAGGCAATTGGAACTTGATTAACAGAATAAGTGTCATGAATGTGGAAGAACTGCTCGACCTAATAAATCCATCCTGTAGGATATGTACCATTGAAATTTGGAAAGTCTAGCTTGGGCACATGGGATTAGGTGGAGGAGTTGTGTGAGGTGTCCTCCTTTTGCCTTTGTTTGATCAAAATATCATTTTTTTGATTCAATCCTTGTAGCCTTTGAGCCAGCTCAGTGAGATGGGCTTTCAATGTTTCAAGTTCTTCCTCCATGAATTTTGTGCATGTACGTGTGACAACCATAACCAGGTTTTTTTTTGTGATGGATAGAAAAACTCTTTCTAACACACATGTAGTAATGGAAATTTGGGATTTGAGCTCAAGAAAACGGGGAGAATGGACTTGGACAAGGTTTTTGGCACTTTCTAGGCAATTTTGACGGAGGAAAAATGTAATTTGGGGCTTTTATGGTAAATCTGGAAAAATTTTCCGTGAGGAAAAAAGTAGTGGAATAGTGAAAGGAAGAATGTGTGTAAATTTCGAGGCAATCAGGTAAAAAATGAAGAAGTTATGGAAAACCCTAAAAATTTGAAAAATGACCATTTTTGAGTGATAAAAGTGGAATTGGGTCTTGAAACTTCAACATATGAAATGTGTCGATTGGGATTTTGGGTGTTCTAGGAAAGTTTCAGGGAAAATGGAGCTATAATACGAAAGATATGGCTAAAAAATAGAATTTCCAATGCCTTTTTTTTAAATTTAAATATTGTGTTCATGAGTAGGAGAATTTCCAAGCAACCTACCGAAGAGCCTACACATAATCCAAAACTATACCTTAAATCGATTGGCCTAATTTGGATTTGCATAGAGAAGAATGGTCTCAAGCAAATGATGAAGGATGGCTTATGAAGCTTGTGGTTTGGAAATGGAGACAACCACCTAGAAATTTGAAGAATGCCTAGCTCTAGCCAATGCCCATACCAGGTTTCTATGTGAAAGTTAAGGAGTTCCTGTGTGCATGAACATAATGTGAATGAAATGCAATAGTGCTGGAAATCTGCTTCAAATAGAATGCAACAATGCAAACACAATCTATGAACATAATGCAAAAAATATTTGGGCCATTTTTTTATCACCAAGATCTAGTTTGGGTGAGGTGAGAGCATACAGTGGGCATAATTAGATTGCCATGATTTATCGTAGAGAAAAACAATGTGGCCGTTGAAAGTGCTCTAGCACCATATGTGAAGACCCTTCAACACTATTTTACCAATCTCGATAATTTAAATAGAAACGGAAATAACTTGCAATAAATAACTAAAGAAAAAGAACTCAAAATGATATTAAATTGTAGGCCTCTTTGAGGGGGCAACCTCTTTTGAGCAAGATCAATACAATATATTCATGGATGCTTCATTGAGCCTCAACACCTTTCTATATACTAATTCCTATTGAATAAACTACTACTTCCCACACATGTGGGATTATTCAAATATGTTGAAGGGATGACTTACAAATCATATGTGTCCAAAGTAACTAATCTACTATAAATAAAATAAAAGGGCAGGAACACGGGTTCCTATCAAATATATCAAACAATGGAAGAAATTGTATATTTTCTATATGAACATAAGATTGCTAAAATTTTAAATTTCAAACCATTTGCTTCAATGTTATTTGCATGTGGACCATTAAGATGTTCACCTCTAGTGTGATGTGAAGGTGAAGGAGTATCCATTTCCATTTCAATATCTAAAACTTTATATTTTGTCCAATTGTTGATGCAAGAGCATCATGGGTGTAGACGTTTCATAATTTTTGGGATTTTGACTAAGGATTGCGGAGTGAAGCACGGGTAATAATGCACAAGGTTTGAACAATATAGTAGTGGATAGTGGCAATGTGGACATGTCAGAAGTGACAAGGGGAATGATCCACCAAGGATGCATGTCAGCACACGGAGTAAGCTGCCACATGAGATAGTGGGTTGAAGTACCTGCCAAATTATATGAAAAACTCTTAAGCACAGATCACCCTTAACTACTACGGTTGAACATGATGCAAGAAATGAACTATCAAATAAGCGTAATAGCTCCATGCTTTCTTATCTTAGAGTGTTTTTCCTTTTTTTTTAATGTTCTTCTAACTTGGTTCAAAAAATCTAAATACTTCGATTTAAAAAGGGTTATAAACATATAATTGAGAACTTATGGGATCTATAGGTATTTAAAATTTCTTATGCGATGTGTCAATAATCCTTAAAAAATATTCAGTGTGAAAAGTAGTGATGTGAATAAAATTATTTCATATCTAAACTTAAAGCATTATCTAATAAAATATTAGAAACGAGGTATGTGTGTTTTTACTAAAAGAATTTCACAAAGTGACTAGTTCATGTAGTAAAATTGTTGTTTCTTATAGTATTTGTGTTCAATTACATATCTATATAATGTCAATATGCATATTTTTTAATTCATGTCTACTTGGTATTTGTTTGTAGTAGGTTTTAGTGTGAATACTAAATCATGTGTGTTTATATGCACGTAGTGGTTAGTTAAAACTTGTTTAAAATTTATTCTAGTTAAAGTTAAATTTAAACTATTATCATACAAATCAAATCAAATAGCAAGTTATAAATAAATAAAAATTAAATATGGTAGGAAAAGGAAAATCATGTCATAAATAGATGTATATTAAAATCTTGTTTAAAAATTAAAAATGTTTGACATAACATGTTAAAATTTGATTCATCTCCATTTGACATCATGTTGTCATGATTTATGTGAAGTGGGTAGTAAGGAGAGAAATTTTTAAACCAATCCGTATCTCAAAAAGTATATTTTAAAAGTATTTTTTGATTAACAATATACTAGTCCAAGCTTAAGACATAAGAAATTTAGCATACAAGAATAATACTAAATTTTGAGTGGTTGAAAGTGTGAAGTAATAATAACTAGTTAAGTACAACGGATTGCTATAGTCTATAGGCCTTCAACATGAACTAATAACACTATATAGATTTATGTCTTATGTACTCATGAAAATTTAGAGTTGAATATATATGACACCATTAGGGATTGTGTCATTTTAGTAGTAAAAAGAAACACTTCATATTGTACTATTTTAATAGAAGAAACTAGAAAATTGAAAATAGATATGGAAGCAAGAAAATATATATGAGATGAAAATTTTTAAGTGAAAATAGATTGAGATATACTTTCAATGGAAGAATTTGAAACTTGATCTACAGAGGATTTCAAATCCAAAACCGATTAATTCTTTATGAATTGAAAAGAGTGCTTTAGCTGGAATCTTGTAATTATTGATAGTTTTGTTTGATATATGAACTTGTATTATATTGGTTGTCATCATCTCAACATAAACATCACATATTTTTGTAATTTGAATTGGTCAACCAACTAAAGAATTGTTTATTTAGTCATATCATTAGGCACTTTTGAATTATGTGAGTATATGAGAGAGGATTTATTAGTTGAGCGGGGTCCAATAGTTGAGAGGTTTCTTGGGGGTATATGATCCAAATATGACACATTTTTGCTATGAAAAATAATACAATAAAAAATTAATTATTGGCAACTTAATATATTCAATATTGGTGCATTGATATTCTAAACTAAGTCATAATGAACAATCCATTTGCACATAAAATCCTGCATAAGTGTCAGGTCATTACATCTCAACAAGACATATTTCAATATAAATATATAATAATAAATGATCATTAAATCGCATCATATTGAGTTTCACATTGTTTGCAAAATAATTTATATCCTTCTTTAATAATAAAAAGTCAATATCCTAACAACTTTCCCCTTTGACATGTACAAAAATCCATAATAGTGTGTTCATATAGGAAGGGTGGTTGTCATATTAAAAGTAAAGTATGTGTAAGCATACATGCACTTTGTTATGATTATACAATCTAGACAAAATTTGAAGAGTTATTTAATATGTAATTTTGGATTTCATAGGTTTCCCAATTATAAAATTTCATTCCTGGATAGAAAAAAAATCAAATATTATCCATTGTCAACTCATTCATATTCATTGACTACCTTTATCCAAGTACCAACAAGGTTTAAAAAAACATGAAAGGATCACATAGACTCAATCTTTTGGAAAAAATCAAAATTAATTTTGATAGATTTGGAAAACTACAACAAAAACCAATGAAATGTAATTCCATGGATCAAAGGAAGTTAATAAACAAATGAGATGAAATTCCATAGATCAAAGACATTTGAAATTTGAATATTAAGTTTCCCTATATAAGCCACGCAATTTGAAAAAAATTAGTTTGCTCCAAAAATTTCATCAATTTGATAGAGGAGTTCTTCCAACAACCACCTATAGATTTCATATTTCAACCACCATATGTTGAATTTTTCCATAGGCATCCACATCCGACAGGTAGAACATTAGAAATTTGTCATCTCTCCATTGTAAATAATAGGTAAGAAATTTTCTTTTTTGGTGAAAACACTTATTATTCTTCTCAACATTGTAATTTATACTCTACAAAGTTTCAAATTCAGACTTCTTCATACTATAGTGAATATCAATGTATTTTTTCTGTTTATTTAATCTCTTCCATTTAAATTCTTTGTTTGTGTAAATTGATGCAAGAAAAAATATTTTCTATGTTTGTTCAAGCTCTTCCATTTATATTCTCTGAATATCACATTAAAATGGGAGAGGATCCATTAGTTGAGCGAGGTAACTTGGCGTCAGCATGGGTATTAAATATATAATTCTAAGCTTTTAGACTATGACATGTTGAAGAAATAGTTGTGCATGTCTTTGAATAGAACATGATCTTAAAGCCATAAAATTTTGACCCTACTAAAGGTTTGATGAGGTGGTGGTGTTTAAATTGATGGGAAGATAATACAAATGCATCCTTCCACAAGAGTGCGGTGCACATCCTCAATAACCCTCTTTGAAGGTGATTTGATGGGAAATGAAGAATCCCAAACCAACGTTTGTCTCCTCTAGAAGTTGTCTGCCAGAGCTTGTATATAATGTCAACTAATGGCTCCTCTCATATATATATATATATATTTCTATAGACATCACACTGTAGGAATATAATTATTTTCTTTAAGCATATTTCGTAATTGACGTATCTAATAAGGAAAGCTTTTGATTTAATAAAATATGAATATTAAATATGATTTCAGAGTCACTATGATAATATATAACATAATACGAATGCTACGCACTCTAAAGATGCAACTGTGTAATAAAATGAGAGAGATAGGGAACTTATTTGATTTTTACTTATCTTGGAACATATCTAAACTAGAAAAATTGATGATGAGACTGGGCAGAATGTCAAAAATGCTCGATATAAATTCTAGAAGCTGCGGATAGAGATGGACATGGGCACCTGGGAGAGGTAGAGGGCGCCAGATACCACTCCTAGGTGTTGGTGACTATGTGAATGCTCAGAATATGCTTTTCCCTCTATCATTAGGGTTTCCAACTTGTTTGTTGTTGATCACTTATATGTCACACTTGGATCACCAAGGTACCTATAATATGCAACACAAACCTTATCTACCCACACAATCTCACAAACACATTAAATTGAAATAAAAAATGTAATATTTGAAGTCAGAATGATCTCGGCGGTCATCTGAAGAATGAACTTATGACAAAGCACTGCAATACATTCCCAACTCCATGTAGTTTTGTGTGCCTGTGTGTGAAATAGTGTCCTTAGGTTGCCCTCGGGCCAATGACACCAAGATAACATGATAAAGCTATATAAAATGAAAATTTGTGGGATAGAATTCAAAAACTTCCATTTCCTATGTAGTGTATGCAGAGTAATCATTCCAAAATACAATCCCTTTTATTATATGTAGATATACTTGCCCTTAGAATTTCATGTCATTATAATGGTATGTATATTGTTTATATATAGGGATCTCTTGTCTGAATTTTGACACTAGTGACACGACATGTCAACTATGACCTCGAGGGGTAAGTGCACAAAGATGGGGGGTCACAAAGCGGACACAAATATGTTTTTTGGCCATAACATTCTCACATTATGGCTCGGTCACGTTATAACGTGGAAGAGAAAATTTAGGGTCGCACTATAACGTGAGTACGTTATGGTTTGGAAAAAGCTGAGCCATAACGCGAGCGCGCTGTAATGCACTCGCATTCTAATGTGTTATGTGGTATATGTGCTTGTGACATGCTTTTATTTACAAAAATAAATGTTTAAGTATAAGAAATAATAAATTATAAATAATAATAAAAGAAAAACTTATACTTATGGAACTAGGCTCACAACTCCATCTGTCATGGTTTATAAGATAGTTTTTCATATTTTAATCTGGTTAGTATCTCGGTATTTTTTAGGATTTCAACATTCCGCCTTCAAGCTTTTAGGGTTTAAATTATACAATCGATATTTTTTTTGTGAAAGAATATAGTCCTTGTTTAGGTTTTTGGGCATTTTATATTGATTATTGACATTTGAAGAAGTGTCAAATGTCTCAAAACTATATATTTTAAGCCTCACAACTCCCAAAGGTAGTAACAATTACTCGAAAATATGGACTTATTCAATTCCTTATAACGCATAATAAATCGAAACACATATGCAAGTTTTTATCGATTTAAATAATCAAGGGAATGGTCATCATGGGGTCTATGAAGGATTTGAAACATCATGAGGTGATGCAGAGATACAACACATTTTCATGCATTCATCAACTCTTAACAACCAATTTCAATCATTCTCGTTAGTATCTTCTTTTTAGAAGTCTTTCCAACAAGCTCTATAGGATCAAATATACAAAAATGGCACAATCAACCTCAAACTTACCCTTACAACCCCCATATCCTACTCTCACATTTTGTACACAAGCCCAATCAAATGTTAAAATGACTCATTTTATTGTAAAACCTCATTTTCTCATACTTCCACTCTATTCCTCTCACTAGCTTTAAGTGTCCTAATTCCAAATCAAGCACAAATTTGGAATTTTTTGCTTCCATTTTCTCCTTTTAACTCTTTATATTGTTTCACCATGCTCAGAATAATATGAAACCATTCAACTCTTTATATTTTTAGAGACTGTTAGAGAATATTTACTTAGAGACTATGTTGTGGTGCTTAGATGATTAATTTCAGTGGCTTATTAAATGTTGTATCTCACTCTCACTCTCACTCTCTCGTTCTCTCTTTTTTGTCTCACTCACTCTCTCACATTCTCTCTCATCCTCTCTCTCCTTATCATGCTCTCGCTTTCTATTTATCTATCACTGTCACTCTCTCTCCCACTCATGTTTTCTTTTTTTCTCTCTCTCATAAAATCTCACTCTCACTCTCTTTTCCTCTCACACTCTCACTAACTCTTTCTTTATTTTAAATAAAAAAAAAATTAGTTTTATTGATGAATCAACTAGGAGGGCATGATAACCACAAGGAGACCTAGAGATTGTTTAAAATCCCTCTAGTGTACATCAATGATTATAAAGTGGACACTGATCTTGATCTTCTGCACTACAATGATTAGAAAACCTCATATATTTCCAGTAGGTCTCGTGAGTGATTTCATCTGTTGGAATATCAATATTAGGACCATATTTCCTAGTCTTATGCCTACAACCATCATTGAGTCTGCTTGTACAACTACCTTGTTTATGAGGGGTGGGACAAGTAACTAAATAGATATGGTATCTACATTGTGTCTTGCAATGCATATTACACATCTCTGCCAAACTTGTTTCTCCCCACATATACTTGCGCTCTTGAATGTCAATTTATTCACACTCTAAAACAAATTTCACATTTCTCATATTTCCATGTATGGTATTATGCAAGCATGGATGACCCATTGGAAACTGGAAAAATAACCACATGCTCATATTAACATTCATGAGATAAATGTTCATAATCACAAGAACCTCTTCTTCCTTAAAAGTTCATGGTTTGTCTAATTAATGGTGTCTCCTTGTATCTAAGAAACGAGGACTACTAGGGTCTGTGGCAGGATTGGGCATTCAAGAATCATTAAGTGTTTGAATCAGAATGTCATTACATTTGGAGAAACATTTTCAAACATGGGAGTAATGTATCTTGAAAAATAAAATTAAACCTCAGAAATCCTCTCAAATTGCCATCTTACACAAGAATTAGGCATATCAAGCTCTGTTCTTTGAATGAAATATTCATTCTCGATAGCTTGCAATCGAAAGAATTATTCAAAAGAGCATTAAAAAATGATCAAATTTTCTTGGTATTCTAATCCATCAGAACCAAAAATACCACTATACTTGTTATTCTCAATTTAGGGTTTAGGGTTTAGCATTTAGGGTTCATGGTTCACGGTTCATGGTTTAGGGTTTAGCGCTTAGGGCTTATGGCTTAGGGCTTAGGGATTATGGTCTGGGATTTAGGGTTTAGGGTTTAGTGTTTATGGTTTATGGTTTATGGTTTATGGTTTATGGCTTAGGGCTCAGGGTTAAAGACTAAATTTTTAGGGTTTAGGGTATAAGGTTTAGGTTTTAGAGTTTAGGGTTTATGGTTTAGGATTTAGGGTTAAGGGCTCATAGTTTAGGGTTTAGGGTTCAGTGTTTAGGTCTCATGGTTTAGGGTATAAGGTTTATGGTTTAGGGTTTAGGGTTTAAGGTTTTAGGGTTTAGGGTTAAGGGCTCAGGGTTTAGGGTTTAAAGTTTAGGGTTTGGGGTTTAGGGATCAATGATCTAAGCTCAAGGTTTAGGGTTTAAGGTCTAGGGACCAGGGCTCAATTTTTTAGGGTTTAGGGTTTAGGGTTCAAGATTTAGGGTTTACGGTTTAGGGCTCAGAGTTAAGGGTTTAAAGTTTAGGGCTCAAGTTTAGGGTTCAAGGTTTATTGTTCAAGTTTTAGGGTTTAAGTTTTAGGGATTAGGGATTAGAGGTGAGTATTTAGGGTATTGGCCTCAAGCTTCAGGGTTTAGGGTTTAGGGTTTAGGGATCAAATTTTGGAAATTATGGTTTAGGGCTTAGTGTTCAGGGTTTAAGGTTAAAGGTTTAGGGTTTATGATTTAGGGTTTATGTTTTGTGGTTTAGGGTTTAGGGTTTAGAGTTAAAATTTTAGGGTTCAAGATTTAGGTTTTAGGGATTAGGCTTTAGGGTTTAGGGTTTATGGCTTAGGCATCAAGGTTCAGGGTTTATGGTTTAAGGTTTAAGGTTTAGGGTTTAAGGATTAATATTTAGGGTTTAGGTTTTATGCCTTAAGGTTTAGGGTTTAGTGTTCAAGATTTAGGTTTAGGGTTTAGGGTTTATGGTTTAGCATTTAGGGCTCATGGTTTATGGTTTAGGGCTTAGGGCTATGGGTTGAATGGTTAAGTTTTAGGGTTTAGGGTTTATGTATCAGGGTTCAAGGTTTATGTTTATGGTTTATTATTTAAGGTTTAGGATTTAAAGTTCATGTTAGAAGCTTTGTCACTTAAAAACACAACCCGTGGTGTTAGGAACGTGTTTTCAACTCACAAATTTTTTCCTTATCCTCATGAGATCCTTACCCATGGTAAATAATAGTCTATTGATGATAATACCCATTCCCAGAGGTACTTATCAATGTTTACAAATATTAACATATCACCATGCGGTGATCATCTCTCAGGTGCTTACAAATTTAGGGTCATTTTTGTCTGGAACTGAAAGGGGTAGCTACAATAACTTGAAATTATTCATGAAACCTTCAATTCTTAAAGAAAATATATGTTACCATGTATAGGATTCACATATATTTCCAGTGCCTATTTTCTTTCCTCCTAACTCCTTATGGAGATCCCAAAATCATTCGAAGAAGTTAAATTTCACCATTAGAGTGTTTGTTCCATGCACCTAGAAAACCCGTTGTTGAGAAGATTGACCTTGAATGAGTAAACCTTTACTATATATTCATAAAAAACTCCTACAAATTTCAATAAATAATCCAAAAGTCCCCAAAACCTAAACAATTCCTATATTCTTTCACAAAATGCATATCGATTGTATAATTTAAACCCTAAAAGCTTTAAGGTTGAATATTGAAATCTTGAAAAATACCTATGTACTGATCATATTAGAATTTGAAAAACTATCTTCTAAACCATGACAGATGGAGTTGTGAGACTAGTTCCATAAGGTTCAAAGTGACCTTAACATATTATATTTACTAAAATAAATTTAAAGTATAAGAAATAATAAAAATATAAATAATAATAAAAGAAGCATGCCAAAACACATATACCACATAACACATAGAAACATGAGCGCATTATAATGCACTCACATTTTTCCTTCTTTGGGTTTGGGAATCCCAATTCATAGGATTTTATTTTCCTTAGATATCCTACCCTATGGCTTGGAATGTGTAATCCGTGATTTACAAAAAACAACAAAATGTCATGTGTACACCCTGATAAAAATGTATTATAACATAATATTCCAAAAAAATTATACTACGATGACAAGGTCAGTTTTACCTTAGTGACGATATGCTTCTTTCTAAAATCTAATTAGTTAAAGGCTTTCATCCATAATTTCTTTTACTAGTGCCTTCTTTTCTTGTTAAAACCTATGCATATGTTTTGGTGCACTATTTATGATTTTTTCATCCAAATTTCAAAAACAAAACTCCTCTTCAAAACTCCATTCTACACACATTAAAAAAGGGAAAAAATGACTTTTTCTCAAAGTTTTTTTTATTGATAAGGCGGGTTGAAGGGACTCGTTCCCTATTTACAAAAAAGAGAGGCTTAACCTCATATGTTTCAAGAACAACCACAACCAAGTCACATTGACATATATAACAAAAACTAGAATTTATTCTATGTACTAATACGAGGACTTGATAAAAATATAACTAATTAACATCATCCACAAAGATATTGAGCCCCCCCGCATAATAGCCCTGATCCATCTCGAGCTCCATATCAGATTTCACGTCAACATATATATCTTTGAGCCAGCCCTGCCAAATGTGTTCGAAGGCATCACCTGTAGAAGCTCTGAGCTCCAACCACCAGCATGACACCAGCTCCAAAGGCAAACCCAGAGCCCTCAAATTTGGAATATTAATTCAGGCCTACTCGGACTTCTTATCCCATGCAAAAATCACCAAGGACTCAGCAAAATCCAATAGTATCTAAAAAAACTTCTCCAAGTTCACCATTCTCGAATCGTTACTAACTAGAGAACACAGAGCCTCCACAGACATAGGCCAAGACGCAAGATTAAAATTAGCGACCTCCGAGGCTAGGTTTCCATAGAAAGAGGGCACCAACTAGTAAGCAACAAGTTTAACCACTTCTTCCTTCGAGGGACAAAGAACCAAAAAAAATTCAACAAAGATGGAAGCAATTTCGCTATTAATCCTCGGCCACCCTTCAGCATTCAGAAAACCTAGCCCCAAAACCAATTTAACAGCCTCTATGTCCTGAGAACAAGAGATGTGAAATATTTTCTTTAACATGTAGTCAAAAACCTTGTTACAAAAAACCATTTCCCTCATATGGCAGGACAAATTCAACAGGGGAGCTCGAGGCGAATCCATAATAGAAACAAGCCGGAACTAAACGAAAAGGATCCCTCCCTACTACCTTAAGTAGCAATCCCTCCCTTCACACATGGGGAAGAACTATCATCGATTCCATGATTGGGTGACTCCTTCGAGACCATCATATCAAGGACCTCACACGCAGAGAAATTTCTATCTATCCTCCCACAAATCTTTTTCTCTATACCTTTATTTGCTAGTCAATCGAAACACTGATTACCCTATCTATACACGTGCATGATGCTCCAACTATTGAATTTGGATATTTTCCATAATAATTTTTGAATCCCTAAGTCCAATTTCCATGAAATGGCTCTTTTTTTATAATGGGATTAATGATTACTAAGGAATCACCCTCAATTTCCAGGTTCTCAATTTTAAGCGAGGCCGCTAAGAACAATCCCTTGCTAAACGCTTGAAGCTCAGTGGAATTACAAGTACCCACTTTAAGCTTATAGGAAGCATGTCCCACCATAATACCCATAGAACTTTGAATTAAGCAACCTGCGCAAGAGACTCCTGGGTTCCCTCGGGCAGCCCCATCAAAATTCAGTTTAAATAAACCAAGGGAAGGGGGGACCATTTAGTATTTTTCCTGGCCAAGGAGGAAGGCAATGAAGATTTCAGGGCTAAATCTCTAGGTTTTATAATCAGAGGCCAATTCCTTTCAAGCATCCTATCTTGAGAAGTAAAAGGACACGATCATGACTAGTTTAAGGACACCACTTCCAAAATGGCACCTTATACCTTGCAGAGAACCACTTCCACAGAACTAGACTCCTCCCAAAAGATCTGTTTATTCCTTTCCCGCCATAAATTCCAAAGGAGAATCACAAGACTGCAGAGCCAAATGGAGGTCAAGGACCTCGAGTGGGAATAAATAGGCCAAGCCAAGATGGTTGCATGAAGGGAGATCAGTTAAACCCAAGGGAGAATAAGCTTGGCACACAACCAATTCCAACACTCCACTGCAAAGGGGCAGTGCAATAAGAAATGATCCATATCTTCCTCTTCTTTTTACATAAAATACAGCTAGTGGGGCCCTGAAAACCAAATTTTTTCCTTCTCTTTTGAGTAAGTGTTTTACCCTTGAAATCCATCCAGGAAAAGAGACCAGACTTTGGGGGGCAGGGTGGATCCAAACAGTCTTTCCATATGTTATTCTCCGTAACTACATCTTTATGAAGTAGAAGATAACCAAGATGAGAGGAATACAACCCCGAGGAAGCAACAATCCATACAATTTCATCTTTCTTGCAAGAGATCAATACTTTCCTCTCCTACAAAGCAGACTTAAAATTCTTGATAACATCATCCAGGAGATCCAGATGATCAATATCATTCCACAAAAAAATGGAGGGATGAGATTCAACCATTTGCCCATAGTTTGAGACAGATGGACCCCAATCTTCAATCAACCTCTCTTTAACTTTAGAATTTTTTTTGATGTCCCCCAAAGCAGGGAAACCATTCCAGGGATCATCCCAAAAAAGTGCCTTTTCACCATTCCCCAATTTCCAGTCCACATTATATAAGAACAAAGACCTACATTCCAACATGAAATTCCAAATGTGGGAACCCCTGGGCGGGTTCACAATAAGGAAAATAGATTCTGGAAGGGTGGCTCCCAGGTATTTCTTTTCAAAAACCTGATTGAGAAGACTATTGGGTTTTGAAATTAAATTCCACACTAACTTAGCACCTAGTGCCAAATTTTGTAGGCCCAGATTAAGAATCCCCACACCACCAAGTGCCTTGGGTTTAGTTACAGCATCCCATCTGATCAACGAAATTTTCTTTTCTCCCGAGAGACCTTGCCACAGAAACTTTCTCATCATAACCTTTAGTTTTTCCAACACACTTTTGAGAATTTTGAGAACGGAAAGCAAATACGTAGGAGAGGCACTGAGAACCGGTTTGATGAGATGCATTCTCCTAGCTAAGGAAATCCATTTACCTTTCCAAGAGTTTAATTTAGCATCCAACGAGGAGAGAAAATATTTCCATAAAGAGACCTTACCTGCACCTTTAAACAAGAGAATACCAAGATATTTGATCTTTCAAAGTTATGGGGGTGTACACACTAATATTTCATTTTTCGGGATGTGTGCACTTTGAAAATTAATAAAAAATTATATATTCATCCAAAAATTATGAAAAATTAGTGGGACCTCATACATGGAATTACCTAACTTTCTACTGAAGGGATTTGAAAAATAATTTATAAAACTCAAAAAATGGAGGGGTGCACACACAATAGGTTCTTATCTTTTTGACACAAAAATAGACATACTTTGTGTGTACACCACATTTTACCCTCTTAATCTCAACCATTTTTGAAAAAAATTAGTAGTTTAGAAACTATATTCTGAGCTCTATGGTACTTATTCTTATCACTTTGTTAAGTTTGGAGCATATGCATGTCAAATTATTCAATGAAGTTCAGGTTTTGCTGATTTCAAGAAAATGGTGTCCCTTTTTTACCCCCTTTTACCCCCCCATTTCCATGCAATTACCCCAAGATAGGAGTAAAAAACCCAAAAAGGATGACCAAAAATGTAAAAAAATCCAAACAAAAACAAAGAGAACAGGAGTGCATAGGGTGGACAGGAGTGCCTGGGTGATAATGTCCTTGGATATCTAATGATAAATGTGAGAAAAATGATAGAAAAGAATCCTTGTGACCTGACCAAAAATGAGTGCAGAAGCGACAAATGTAAGAGATAAAGACAATAGAAACAATCAAAGCAAGAAGACATACTAGGAAGTGTGTCACTAGTGAATACTTTTCTTACTCAAGATCCATGCATATAACAACATACTTAGTGTTATAATAGAATAGTAATATGTGCATGATTTTGTGTCAACATTTTCCCCCCTTTATGTTATTTGAATGAAATTTAAGTAGTGTAAAGGAAGTAAGTAACATACATGAGAGAAGTTCGGAGAATCCTTGTTACAGTACGTACATAATAAGAACATATAACGTGGTGAACCATGGATCAACATGTCAACACATGTGGTGTAAATAGAGACAAAAAACCATTGTAAGGAGAACTTGGATAAACTAATGATTTGATCTAAAGAATTTTGAGATTTTTCAATGTCGCTGATGGAGATTTTAAGGAGTAGGTAGTGATCAATTCCCAACCTGATTTTGTAAAATTTGATCAGGCGAAGATTTGGGCATCCTGCTGCCAAAGGAAGAGTATTGGGGAGATACGTCTAGTTTAAATCTCCATCCATGACTACATCCTTGAAATGTCCAACCGCATTAGAAATATTAAGACCCAATTTAGTTCCATTTTGATCCATGTTTAGTTCTGTGTTGAATAACCCATATAAGAGCAATATAGGAAAGACAATGACGTCACATTGCCCCCACTCCATGGCTGTCATGATTTGTATGGTGCTAGATGGATTCCATGTTAGGTCATCTAGAAGTGATAGAAAATGTAAAGTGATTCCCATGTTAGGTCATATGGGAAATATAATGAAGTGATGCAACTCCCAAGTTAGGTCATTTAGGAGAGATGTGTAATGTATGCTATGTTGTACCAATCGATTGATTTGATTCGAATGTTGAAATATTGGTTTGAAATTGGATGTGCGCAATAAATTACTCATAAAGATATTTTCACTTTCCCCACCAGATTAGGTCATTAGGGGGAAATAAATAGAAAGTATTTTAATAGATTGATTTTCTCCCTTACTTGAATGGTATGAATGGAATTTTTTTTCTAATGATGCATTATGAGTATAGAGTGATCATATAACATCCTGATAGGGATTGTAGGGTGATCTTGATTGTATGCCCCCCTTTCGGTGAAAGGATGAGGGGTGGATATAATGAGAACTGAGCCAAAAGTAGAGGTGAAAATATGTAATGATGACCAAGAGAGAGTATAGAATATGTTGAAAGAATGTGGATATTGTAAGTAGTCTACACACAAGATTGGGATATAACATTGTGCAATGAGTATAATATGGTGGTATGAAAAATTCTGAACTAAATGACACAAAATGTTAAGAAAATGTAGCCACAAAGCTCAAGATATGAGCGAAACCATGTGTCATGAATTAGTTGGAAGAATGAGTGTGAATAGTAAGTATAGTAAATGAAATATTGAAATTTTCTATATATAGTGATATTAAAAAGTGAATAGTAAATTCATTTGAACCATGATTGATTGATAATTTGAGCTCTGAGCTTACGAGGATGCTGCAAATTAGGGAAGTGAGGCTGAATAGGTTTGAGAGAGTAGCTGTGGCCATGTCGTTACAGATGATGGATGAGCTGGTAATTATGATTGTTTTTGAAAATTTTGGTGAAATTTGTTCAATTTTCTCACTTTTTTTGCAAAATTTGAATTTTTGGGTGTTTTGGACCTGGGCAAGAGGAGCCAAAGCATTGACATCCTTCTAGATGCCAACACCCAATTCCAGGAACTAGTGAACTCTTGCTAGGTGCCCACGTCTTGTTCTTGGGTGTTGGCAATCTAGGAGGGTGGTTTGACAGTGTGCTGTGAAATATGTGAATTTTGATGACTTTTTGTAGTTTGAGTGGCTATTTTTATGTATATATGAGTTAATAATGCCGAGATTGTGATGGTGTTTATTCTGTGTAGATGGATATAAACTCGAGGGATTTCCTTGAAGGTCAGTATTTCAGCATGTTATTGACTATATGATGTTGAGTGGGACATACTAGTGTAGACACAATATCATGCACTTTAGACATTATTTAATCCCGGTCTCATACCACTATTTAGAGGGTTTTTGAGTGAATAAATTACTAATTAACCCCCATCTTTTGGCCATCTTGCTTTATTTTATTTTGTCATTCCTGACCTCTACCACACACATGCAAAGTCTATTTTATCACTTTCACATTATTTCAGTCTTGACTGGGGCACCTAAGCTAGTACTGGGGTGCCCATTGGCACCCTGGTCCCACCATTGGTTCCCTGATTCTTTTGAACTTTCCCACCACTTTTTGTGCTCTTTTTAGCCATTTTAGGTTCTTATCTTTTTGGCGGTCGACCATTTCAGGGTTAATTACAAAACTAGATGAAGAGAACCCTATAAATGTAAAGTTATGAGACCATAACGAGGGACCAAACACTAGTCACTACTATCATCTACCTAGAGTTACATCCATCTATTGCATTGGGAGATAATTTACATCCACATAGCTCTATCACAAGGCACAAGGCTAGGATATCTACATCAAACAAGCACAGGGGGAGGATTCTATTTTATTCCATGCACCATCTATCACATTTTTCTACACATAGTTAGCTTGCTACATCACAAAGTGAAACTGACACAAGAGCAACCCAGTGCATGTTTCACATACACACACATAACTAAATTTGGGTCTAGAATGTAGTGCAATGCTCAGTTAGTAATTACACTATTGTGGTAGCTGAGGTCAGTCCAACCCTATTATATGCATTTTTATTTTTTAGGGATTGATGATTGTTTAAGGTTTTACAGGTATTTGTATTCATCTTGGAATATCAATGACATATGGAGCAGTACAATGAATCTAATGCATCAAAAAGTGAGGGTTTTAAACCATCTACCGAGCTTATAAAAACTAGTTCCAGACCTATTTCACAAACCAAGGGAACCATTTTTTAGACTAGAGTTCCCGTAGGCACTCCAGTCCCTCTCTAGGCACTCCAGCTCAGATAGATAGCCTAGATCCATCCTTTTTGGGGCTTCTGGACACTCATTCATGCTTCAAGTTCCCACATTCACCTCTATGACACAGTCCTGCAAGCATCCTCTATTCATCTGAGTTCTTTCCTCTTCTCTCTAGCACATTAGGGTTAACATTTCCTTTTCCATAGTTACTTGGGTTTTTTACATATTTATTTACTGCATCTATTTACTTTATTTACAACTCTTTATAGCTTATATTAATTATTGTATTTTCCATATTTTAGTTAATCAACTAGATTGTGCTGACCTACGGAACATAGCGAGATTGGGGGAGGTACCCCATAATATGCCTATAGTGACTGCATTGTGTGAGTGGTGGTGTGCGGGTACATGTAATTTTTGTTTCCTACCAGGGAGATGACAATGACCCTAGATAATTTATATCATATATTATGAGTACCATGTTATATATGTGGAGCTTGTTTTCATGTTAGAGTTTGGTATACCTTTCATGTGTTACACTCAGATATTTTTACGGTGGTCTCGCTTGCCGGTGAGTGGGTCAAGGGGGTTCGGGGAGGTGAAGCCCCCGAAGAAAATTTTCATGGGTGGTTTATTAACCCATGGGTAATGGGTAACCGTTATGGGCTGGTTTTGGGCCCATGGCTTTTTAGTACCCATTATTTTGTAAAACCTCCTCTTCGGATACCTATTGATGTACTTATATATAGATGGACATACAATAAGATTAATATGAGTGTTTTTGTGAAGGTGAATAGTGTGTGTGAATTCAAGTGCAAATTCGGGAGGGTTTGTTAAGCGCAACTCCAAACAAGATCTGGTTATTGTAATTGTGAAGGTTGTTGGCTTGTAATAAAATCTGAGCAAGTGTTCTTGGTGGATGTGGCCCACATTGAGTGAACCACGTTAAATATTGTCTTCGTGTTTTACATATTTCATTTTTGTAATTTCTATTCATACTTCTTATTATTGTGATTCTAAGGAATTATTCCGCATTAGATTCTATTAATTCCTAACAATTGGTATCAGAGCCTGGTTTGGTTTTCTGAAGTGTTGAATCGTAGGGAAAGTTTTTTAGCTTGAGTGGGAGCTATGGTAGATGATGGAAGATCAAGGGTTGATAAATTCAACGGGTAAAATTTTAGTCTTTGGAAGATGCAGATGGAAGATTACCTTTATCAGAAGGATCTTTATGCTCCGTTGTCTGAGAAGGTGAACAAACCCTCGAGTATGACAGATGCGGAATGGAATTTGTTAGATCGGAAGGCACTTCGAACGATCCGGATGTGTCTTGCATTTTCGGTATTATTTAATGTTTCAAAGGAAAAGACTACAAAAAAATCTAATGGATGTATTAGGGAAGTTTTATGAAAAACCCTCTACCTCTAACAAGATATTTTTAATGAAAAAGTTGTTTAATATGAAGATGTATGAGAATAGGTCAGTAGCAGATCATTTAAATGATTTCAATACGGTTGTGAATATGCTAGCTTCGGTTACAATAGAATTTGATAAAGAAGTTAGGTCTTTATAATTCTGTGCTCTTTTCCTGAGAGTTGGAATAGCCTGGTAATGGCGGTAAGCAACTCGAATCCAGTTAACTCGAAGTTGAAGTTTGAGGATGTTGTAGGGGTGATTCTAAGCGAGGAAACGTGAAGAAAAATCTCTGGGGAATCTTCTACTTCAGGGAATGCTTTGACAGTGGAAACTAGAGGGAGACAGAAGAATAGAGGAAACCATGGAAAATCGAAAGATTGGGCAAGGTCAAAATCCAAGAGCAAGATTGTATGCTGGAATTGTGGAAAGTATGGGCATGTAAAGAAGGACTATTGGGAGCTTTGGGATTAGAAGAAACAATAGGAAGAAAACAAGGAGGCAAATGTGGCATCGGGTAATGTATGCCAGGATGCTTTGATTCTTTCTTTGCATAATATTACTGAATCTTGGGTTTTAGATTCAGGGGCTTCTTTTCATGCTACTCCACATAGGCATTATTTTGTTGATTATGTTCAAGGGGATTTTGGGCATGTTTTTTTTGGTGATGATGAGCCTTGCAGTATAGTTGGAAAAGTTTTTGTTCAAGTTAAGATGCATAATGGAAATACATGGCTATTGAAGGATGTCAGACATGTGCCTACATTAAGGAGAAATTTGATATCGGCGGGGTAATTGGGAAGTGATGGTTATACTGTGATATTTACAGCTGACTCTTGGAAGGCTACCAAGGGTGCTCTTGTGGTGGCAAGAGGTAAGAAGGTTAGAACCTTGTATTTAACCACTAATAGTACTAATGATTGTAATCTTGTGGCTTCAGATGCAGATACAACATTATGGCACTATAGGCTCGGTCATATGAGCCATAAGGGCATGGACATCATAAAGAAAAATTTGCCTAGATATACAGAAACAGGTTTGGATTTCTGTGAGAACTGCATTTATGGGAAACATAAGCGAGTAAGGTTTCTCAAGGTTGGACCGACAAAGAAAGAGAGTAAGTTAGAGCTGGTGCATTCTAATGTGTGGGGGCTAGCTCAAGTATCATCTCTTGGGGGTTCAAGTTATTATGTTACTTTTATTGATGATGCAACAAGGAAAGTTTGGATTTATTGTATTAGAAACAAATCTGATGTATTTGATACTTTTGTTAAATGGAAAGCCTTGGTAGAGAATGAAATAGGTCTTAAGTTAAAATGTCTCAGGTCAGATAATGGAAGGGAGTATTGCAACAATGAATTTGATGATTATTGTTCTAAGAATGGAATTTGTAGGAAAAATATAGTTCCAAGAACCCCCCAGCAGAATGGGGTGTCAGAAAGGATGAACATAACAATAATGGAACATGCTAGGAGCATGAGGATACATGCAGGACTGCCTCTTTATTTTTGGGCAGAAGCAGTGAGCACAATTGTGTACTTGATAAACAGAGGACCCTCAAGTGACTTGGGTGGAGGCATACCTGAGGAGGCTTGGTATGGTAAGAAAGTCGATTACTCATTTCATAGAGTCTTTGGATTTGAGGTGTTTGTTCATATTAACAAGGATGATAGGACAAAGCTAGAGGCTAAATCAGAAAAATGCACTTTTATTGGTTATGGTTGTGATGACTTTGGATTTAAATGTTGGAGTATTAAGGACAAGAAAATCATTCGGTCTAGGGATGTGGTCTTTAATAAGAAAATCATGTATAAGCAACAGTTGCAAGAAAATAGGGAAGAATCCAAGAAAGAATATGCAGTGGTAGAGGATCTTCTGGATGGGATAGTGACCCATGAATCAGTTCAGGAACCTACTCAACAGGAACCCCAAACTCCTACAGTGAGGAGGTCTTCTAGGGTAAGAAAAGAACCTAAACATTTTTCTCCTTCTCTTTATTATTTATTACTCACTGATAGTGGAGAGCCAGAGAGCTTTGATGAAGCAATGCAGGTAGATGTCAGTAAGAAATGGGAGCAAGCCATGGATTAGGAGCATAAGTATCTCATGGAGAACCAGACTTGGGATTTGGTGAAGTTACTAGAAGGCAAAAGAGCATTACAGAACAAGTGGGTGTATAGAGTTAAAGATGAAGGAGGAAAGAAAAGATATAAGGCCCGGTTGGTGGTCAAGGGGTTTGCACAGAAACAAGGTATAGATTTTGCTGATATTTTTTCTCCTATAGTAAAAATGACTTCTATCAGAACTATTCTTGGAATAGTGGCAGCAGAAGACTTGAACTTAGAACAGTTAGATTTAAATACTGCATTTCTCCATGGTGATTTGGAGGAGGAGCTATATATGCAGCAGCCACAAGGATATGAAGTCAAAGGTAAAGAGGAGATGGTGTGCAAACTGAAGAAGAGCTTGTATGGACTAAAACAAGCTCCATGTTAATGGTATAAGAAGTTTGATATCTTCATGATGGAGCAAGGTTATATTAGATGTCATTCTGGCCATTACGTGTATACAAAGAAATTTGAGGATGGAAGTTATATTATCCTATGTTTGTATGTTGATGACATGTTGGTTGCAGGTAAAAACATGCAGGAAATAAAAGTACTCAAGAAACAACTAAGTGAATCCTTTGATATGAAGGATTTGGGGGGGGCAGAAAAATCCTTGGTATGAGGATAACTCGAGATAGGAAGGAATGGAAGCTAACTTTATCTCAAGAAGAGTACATTAAGAAGGTATTGGATAGGTTTGACATGTAGGATGCTAAACCGGTTGGGAATCCTTTAGCAGGCCATTTTTAGTTATCAAAGGATTAGTGTCCCAAGACAGAGCAGGAAAGAAACCAGATGTCCAAGGTGCCTTACTCATCAGCGGTTGGAAGTTTGATGTATGTTATGGTATGCACTAGGCCAGATATTTCCCATGCAGTGAGAGCAGTGAGTAGGTTTATGAGTGATCCAGGAAATGAGCACCGACAGGCATTAAAGTGGATACTTCGGTATTTGAGAGGGACCATGGATACTATTTTGTGTTACAGTGGATTAGACACTACTTTGTGTGGATATGTTGACTCAGATATGGTTGGAGATTTAGACATCAGGAGGAGCATAACAGGTTATGTATTTACTGTAGGTGATACAACAGTGAGCTGGATTTCACGGTTACAGAAGGTTGTGGCTTTGTCAACCACTGAGGCTGAGTATGTTGCTGCTACAGAAGCTAGCAAGGAGATGATTTGGCTACAAAAATTGCTTGATGAGTTGGGGCATAAGAAGGAAGTTGGAAAGCTATATAGTGATAGTTAGAGTGTTATTCACTTAGCTAAGAACTCTGCTTTCCATTCTAGGAAAAAGCATATACATTTGAGATATCACTTCATCAGGACAACTTTGGAGGAAGATAAGTTGAAGTTGGAGAAGATTCATACCAGTTATAATCCTACAAATATGGTGACCAAGGTGGTCCCAAGGGATAAACTAAAGCTATGTTCAACTTTGGTTTTCCTTCGCGGATAATAGTAAAGGGTTGAAAATCTTGCTCAGTGGAAATTAGTCTCCAAGTGGGAGATTATTATGTTTGTGGAGCCTATTTTCATGTTAGAGTTTAGTACACCTTCCATGTGTTACACTCAGATATTTTTATGGCGGTCTCGCTCGTCGATGAGCTGGTCAAGGGGGTTCGAGGGGGTGAAGCCCCCGAAGCAAATTTTCATGGGTGGTTTATTAACCCATGGGTAATGGGTAACCGTTATGGGCTGGTTTGTGGCCCATGGCTTTTTGGTACCCATTGTTTTGTAAAACCACCTCTTCGGATACCTATTGATGTACTTATATATAGATGGACATACAATAGGATTGATATGAGTGTTTTTGTGAAGGTGAATAGTGTGTGCGAATTCAAGTGCGAATTCAGGAGGGTTTGTTGAGTGCAGCTCTAAACAATATTTGGTTATTGTAATTGTGAAGACTGTTGGCTTGTAATAAAATCTGAGCAAGTGTTCTTGGTGGATGTAGCCCACATTGAGTGAACCATGTTAAATATTGTCTTCGTGTTTTGCATATTTCATTTTTGTAATTTCTATTCATACTTCTTATTATTACGATTCTGAGGAATTATTCCGCATTAGATTCTATTAATTTGTAACATACCAGTTATGGGTGAGAGATTCTAGGATATAGATGTAGTGGATGCTCATAGGAAGATGAGAGAAGATAGGTGATACTTTACAAGGATACGAGTACAAATAGAGACCCATATTATTCTAGATGCCATATTGAGATTAGGTGTTCCATGGTTGTAGAATTTCATTACAATTGTGATTGTTTCATCTGTGGTAGTAGAGGGTGGAAGAGTGAGAATCTTGTATAATATGCACGATATTTGTTAACACATAGAGGAGCATGGAACCATATTTGCATGGGTGAGGTGTATGTTTTCTCATTTATACATATATCTATAGATATTCACGTAGGATGATCATGGGGATGGACTTGGATCCACCACATTGTTACATGTGTGGGCCTATGAGCACATTGTGATATTGAGGCCACTTGGTGGGCCATGGGCTGATTGGGCGAGGCCTAAGATATTTACAACGAGATGGATAGGAACGTATAGTAGGAGATTGGACACAACTATATATAGATCTATGCTTGATTGTATGGGACTAGGGGCCATCATATGGAGGCCATATAAAGACTACAATGGTTTGGCAGAGGATGTAGTTGAGTTGTAGTGCATTTGATGCACCATGTGGTTAGAGGACTAGTTTCATGGAGTGACCAAGTTGTTTCAGGAAGAGCGTGTGTCGAGGCAGATCAATATGGCTTAAGATGTGCCCCAGAGTCATATGTATTGGTGAGATCTACTAGATCAATGAGTTTCCCTAGAGCGAGGCCATGCCTAATAGGAGCACAACTAGTACATCCTAGTCTAGATGAGGTGGATGCAACCATAGAGCCAATACTGGTGGACGATGTAGGATTTACCCAAGACTATAATGCATGGTGGGAATCACATCGATGTGTGATATTATTTCTAGTTATCATTAACTTGGCAAGTGGACCATCGGTTGAAGGAGTAGTGGGGTAGGCACCTGGCTCTGATGGATATCACCTTGCAGTGGAATTAGTTGAGCATAAATATTGTTTGTTTATATTTTTGGATTGTTATGTCATTTGTATATTTGTAAAATGTGTGTAATGACTAATGTGGTTTCATATGGCTATAGGTGATGCTTATTCGTCCTTGATCGTTGACTCATTGATTCAAAAATTGACGTGGAATGTACCCCTAGATGTGTTCATGGGAGGCGGGAAGTTAGAGGGAGTGGATTCTATTGTGGGTGAGCATGCCCATTTTTTATCTAGTGGCATTCACAAATTCCACATGTACTATACTATTGAGTGAGCGTGATGAGGCGTGAGTAGAGACAAAGCGAGCTAGACAAGCCATAGGAGGAGGGGCCTTGGCTCAAGATGTATTCACAAAATATATGGAGTTATAGGTCTAGTTTACGGAGAAATCAGCTGAGGTAGCTATATTACATAGATAGGTTGAGAGATATAGGGGTCACGACTAGAAGCGTAGGTTGATCGGTGAAGCATCTAGTTCTAGAGCTCCCGTGATTGTGTATAGTGACAATGATGATGATGTATGACATATATGGATGTAACAATGTATGGGCACTTTCCCCTAGAATTCTATTTTTGTAACTATGATTTTTGACAATATATATAAATGGATGTTGGGCATTATTGTGTTTTTTTATGTTCATTGATAGGCGATGTGATGATTGTTGTTCATATGTTGGTTTGTGATGTTTGATTTGTATTACATAAATGATTATGTTGATTTGAAATAGATGATGATGTAGTAATGCTTAAAATTTGGATTGAATGTGAATGTAGATGGGTAGTATGTGATAAATAGTAATAGATATATGTGATGTTGTATAGTAGATAAAATGAATGAGCCATGATATAGGAGTTTGATACATTACTAAGTGTAAAAGGTGTAAATGATGTATGTAAGAATGTGTAAGTATAATGATGAGGGGGGGAAGAAAAGTGATTCCCCTAGTGTGCGTGTACAAAAATGAGGTTCATTTAAATAACACCCATAAGTAGTCCAGAATGAACCATAGAAAAAGAGTGTTTCGCTGAGAAATGGATTAACATTGTGCGCTAGATAAATAGATCAATGAAGCATAGAGTATAAAGATAGATTAATGTTCTTATTATAACATGTCCCTCAATAGTCATGTAAGAACCTTAAGAACACAAGTGCATCATCGGGTAATGAAGTGATCATACGTAAATCACCTACCAAATATGGAGAGGCCTGTTAGGCATGGTGGAAGCATGTGAAGTGGTAGCAGCATGTGTGTAAGAGCCAAAATAAATGTCAAATGAAATGCTACCAATGATAAGAGATGTAGTGGTAGGAATCACATATCCCGATGGATTATGCAGCCAATGAGATGTATTAGTACTATGAAGCATATGAGATGATGTGACGATAGATGTGCTAGGTGGAGGACACAAATGTAGACATAAAATTATGTAATTTGGGTAAATATTTAGTCCCAGTATCATAATACTATTCATATGTTTCTTGAGTGAAAAAGATTACTAATTAAACCATATCTTTAGCCATTTTACTTTACTTTCTGTCATTACCTTTGATCTTGCACCTGCACTTTCCCAGTCTATATTTTCATACTTCGTTTTCTCTATTACTGACTGGCCCCAGTCACCTCTGGGGCACCCTAATCATCTTTACACTTTACTCTCATCTGTTGGACACTTTCTAGCCATTTTATATTTCTATCTCTTTGGTGGTTGGCCTTATTGGGGTTAATTACTAAATTAAAGCAAGAGAACGATATAAATATAAATTTATGTGACCATAATGAGGGACCAAGCACTAAACAATAGTATCACCACCTAAGGTTGCATCCATCAAAGGATTTTACTACTCCATTTTCATCCATCTAGCTCCATCACAAGGGACAAAGGTTGGTTCATCTGCATCACACTTTATAAGAGGGGAGTTCGTTCTCATTCATGCACCATTTATTTACATTCTACATCTAGTTATTGCTCACTACTCACAAATTGCAATTGGCACAAGAGCACCTAGGGCATGATTTCCACACACACACACACCTAGAACTACAATAGGCTTGAGATGTAGTGCAAAACTCATCGATAAGTCCATCCATTTGGCATCTAAGGATAGTTCGACCTCTTCATATGCATCTTTAGGTTTTAAGGTTTTATAGGTATTTCCTCCATCTCTAATTTACAATGACATTTAGCAAATTTCAGTGAAATTCACTCAATAGGAAGTGAATGTAGGTGATCATTTAGTGACATCTTAAAGGAGGTTTCCTGGTCATTTTCACAGATGTAGTCACAAAATCATGCACTTACTGTTAAAATTATACTGCTAAGTATGTTGTTTTTATGTATGGATATTCCAAAAGAAAATTATTCACTAATGACCCATCCCCTAATCATGTTTTTAGTTAGTCAGTTTTCATCGTCATCTATCTTATATAGTTGTTAGTTGTTTTCACAATTATGGTTGTCTCTCAGGGAGTCTCAAGTATCATTATTTGGTCATTTGTCATCTCTAGTCTTTGACTAGGGTGCCTAGGGTAGAACTGGGGTGCCCATGGGTGCCCCAGTCCTTATTTTAGGTGCCTTGGACCTAACAAAACTTGCGTCTAATTTAGAATTTTTAGGTTGGTCTTTGTATTTTTCCCTCTCATTCCCCTAGGTACTAGTTGGTGTGTCAGGTCATTAGTGTCAATATTTGAGTAAGATATTCCTATATAAACACAACATACTCACTATTTTATGGGTGAACTATCTATAACCAAGGGATAGCTATCTACTAAAGCAAGGGATTACATCTGGGCATCATTCCATCACACACAATACATAGGAAATGGAAGTCAATTCTATTCCATCTACCATTTTGAATTTACATCTAGTTATTGCTCGATATCTCTACGTCATTTACGCTAGGGAACCATAGGCAAAATTACACACACAAGCACATAGAACTATATTGGGTGTGATATATAGTGAAATACTTAGTCGTAATTCCACCCTTGTGCATGCTAAGGACAATCCAACCCCCTCATATACATATTTATTTTTTATGGGTTTGATGTTTTGTATGGGTTTTTATAGGTGAATGTTCATTATAGGTTTGTGGTATCATCAAAGAAGATATTATGACACACATGTGCCAAATATCGAGACATTGAGAAGTTCTCGAGACATTTTCAGATTCGGGTTCTAAGTTATCCTGTAGATTAGAGTGCCCATCCTGCAGACTAGGGCACCAAAAGGCACCCTGATCCTCCTCTAGCTGCCCCAGTCCAGTCAAATATTAATCAAATCCAATTCCTAGGTTGTACCATCATATTTTGTTTAGTCCTGAATGACAACAAGGTAATTCATTTTTTATATTAATACCTTATCCCTCCTATTTCAATTATTTCATTTCATTTACACATCAAATAAGATTATGTAGATTCACATTTCAGTTTACATTAGTCATACTTTGTTTTTCCATTTTTGTTCCTAGTTTAGATTAAGTTATATAATTCTTATTTTAGTTAATCATTTTAGTGAACCCATACTTTAGAATATTTTTCCCTATGATCCATCTCAAACCTTAATGACTAAGGATAGTTCATCTTCTTTTTCCCTATGACGAGACTGTCATTGCTGAGATCACAACCCTCTATGGTAATCCTATTCATGTGCCAATTCATATCAAACATCAACTCTTATATGGTCAACAATATGTTCCTACTTGATTTGAATATTCTACAATTTGCATCAGTATTGTTGAGGATCTAATAGCCTTCACTCGTACACATTGTTGTGCGGATACTAACAATCCTCCTTATCTTTCTAAGGATATTTTAGATGATTCTCTTATTGATTATTTTATTGGTATTGATAATCACTCAGATGTGCATTCTTCTTCTTCTTCTAGGTGATTAACCAAAATTGAAAATACTAAGGGGAAGTATATCATATAGTTAATCCATATAAGAGGACATAAAACATTATATAAATAAAATAAAACAGTATGGAATAAATGTAACTAATTATTCCAAGTGAAATAAAAGCCTAAGTATGCAAGAGAAGGGAAATAATTAGTGTAGCTGATTTAAGAAGATGGTCACATGTTGTCGCAGATATGAAATTGGAAACTGACTGTGCAGATGACCACTTAGGAACCCTACGAAGGGTAGATATGGAATGTCTAAGATGACGATGGCACTTGGGAAGGTACTCGGGTGCGTTGAGGCACTATGGTCTAAGTTATGAGCACTGTGAACTATGTAGAAGCTCAAAAAATATGTTCTGCAATGTCGCAACTAGGTTTAAAACTTTTTCTACTTGTCGTACTGGATTTTCTAGATGAGTTGAATGATGCCTTACACAAGAAGAGGAAGAATGGGTCAAACTGACCTCAGTCACCAAACCAGTGGAATTATCGATGAGCACTTCACTGCATTACAGACCCTAATGTAGTTCTACTGAGAGTGTGTGAATGGTGCCCTAGGTGTTTGCTTGTCAGTCACACTTTGTGAATTAGTGAGCTATAGTAGCTATAAAAGATGTAGAGTAGTACGTAGAATAGAATAAATAGAATCCCGCCCTCCTATGTGAATGGATGTGATGCATAATTTTCTAGCTAGAATGTATGGAGCTATGTGGATGAAGATGGTGCAATGGATGTATCCCTAGATGGAGTGACAGTAGTGATAGAATGCAAAGACCTAGGACCCTCAATATGGTCTTATAAGATTTATATTTATAGGGCACTCAAGTATAATTTTGTAATTAATCTTGACAATGACGACTGAGAAAAAGATAAAGAAGACCATCAGCTAGAAGTGAACCAAAAAGGAGCGAAAGAGGTTAAACCTAGATTAGGGAGCCCATGGTGGGACCAAGATACCCCGAGGCACCCTAATATAGGTTGGGGCGCTTGAAATTAGGGCTGGAATTTTGGGGAAGTTATGTGGTGGGTAGATAGGTAATGGAAAATACATGGGAAAGAAGAAATAAAATGTAAAACAAAGATGGTAAAAAGGGGGATTAATTGGTATTTTGTGTCCTTGAGAACCTTCTAAATAGTAGTATAAGACCGAGATAAATATTTCTAAAATGCATGATTTTATGTCTACATTTTCCCCCCACTTTATGTTGGTGAGCGAACAACTCGGTAACATAAAGTAGTTAGAGAAGCATACCTAGAATCCATGTGGAGTGTAGAAGAAATCACACCAATGGACTAGACTCAAATGTGGAGGAGTGTGGATTCTAAAGATAAAAATGTAAAATGAAGTGATGAAATTGCACCTAGGGCAGAATGCGTGTGTGGCTGTTGTAGTGTAAAGGAAAGTTCCTATAGTGGTGTATTGTCATTGTCGTTGTCACTGTTGTTGTTGTTGTCCCCAATTTGACTACTTGTTTCTAATACAGCAGGCCTGTAAGGTGAAAATGCTCAAGTAGTCAAATATGTATGTATGTAAAAATGCTTTGTAAAATACACAGGTATATATAAAAAGTGTAAAATATGCTGAAATAGAATTTAAATGGAAAAATGGAACATGTGCACCTGATCCATGTCAAGAGAAAGGGCGTAAATTGATATGCTATACTATCACGAGTTTTTCGGGTGATCATACGCCACCCTAGATGAAGAAGTATATGGAGGAATTCGACTATGTCTTCCAACCTTTAACTACTTCTGTTGTAATGCTAGAAGAGATCTATGTACTATTTTTTTGGGGGATCCTATGCCATTAGGTGGAGAATTGTAGAGAGGCCACCCATTATAACCCTTGAGCCTGTAACCACTTTGTAGAATTGTCGAAGGACACCATGTCCTGTTAAGGCTGATGTGTATGGATTTTTGTCTGATTTGAACTCATTCATTGTGTTTGAATCAGTGTAGATACATTGTGTTAGTATAAAAATCATAATGATTCCCGCCCTCTTTGGGGGTGCATGCAACGACACTGGAAGGAGAATGCGGCCCCAAAAGAGGACCTACTGCACTCTGACCTTGTAACCAACTCACCCTTGTAGGGGGGAAAGGGAAATTATTTAGTAGATACCAAGGCACACATAAAAGGGGATGGATATCCAAAACTAGTGTTAGTCCACAATCACATGCATGTAATTCGTGTAAAAATGTAAATAGTGTAGAAAAATACCAAACATAGTAGTGTAAACACACAAGAAGACAGAATAGACCACACAAAGTGGGTTTTAAAAATGGGACATCACTCATGATGTCGTAAGAAATGCAAGGTCATCATGGCTACAAATATCATATAACTATGCATACAAACAAAGGGCAAAGCCATCAAACAATGGAAAATAACGTAGACAAATAGAAAAAAATAAGTAGTATTGGAAACATGTAATCCTACAAAATAAGTGTTGCACATAAAACACCCATTAGCATGTTAGGATGATAACCAATATGTCAAAAATGTGTATGAGTAAGTAGTAAAAGATGCTAAGTACAAAATGAAACAATAACACCTATATAAGTCGAATGTGGATGCCCCGAGTGACTAGTATAGTAAGGGTAGAAGGTGAGCATCCATGCCACGTGGAAATGTCATGTATCTGTGATCACACCAAACAAAGATGTGAATTTACATGTGTGTATGATAATGACATATAGGAAATCAAGCTAACCTATGTAATAGAATGAGCATACAAAACACGAGTAAGAAAAAGTAAATGCTACCAAGACAATACAATATGCTGTGGGTGGATGGAATGAAATACAAAATGGAATGATAGGAGCAGTATGGACCCCTGAGTGTATGGAAGTGTATGCAGTGAGGTTCATTTTGTTTTCCCCCTCAATAGTCAAGAATGAAACGTAAACAATATTTCATCATCGGGAAATGGTCGAGTAGGGTAGGTTATGTATAGCATGATGTGATGAATGTGTATGGGTAGTGGTGATGAAATGCGACATAAGGAGATGATGTGTGTGGACCTTATAGCGTAAGCATATACCAACACTTTGTTGAATATATGAGTGATGATTTATCCATAATCGTATATCACTATGGAAGAAGTTCATGGTGAGGAGCTAGATAAGCGTGGACCCTGTAGCCTAAGCGTATACCATAACATGTTGGATGGACGAGTGATGATATCTCCCTAAGAAATGGGAAGGTGACAATTTAGCATATAATGTATGTCACTACAAGATGAGTGATGAGGGTATATGATAATAGAATGTGGTGATTTAGCCTAAAGCATATACCACTAAGTGATAAAGAAGGCAAGGGAAGTGATTTAGCCTAAAGTGTATATCACTAAGTGATGATTGGGATAAATAATATAAGGATAATAGGATAGGTGATAATCGGGGGTAAGAGGATAAAGTAGAATGGATGAAGGGAGTGGTGATTTAACCTAGGGTGTATACCACTACGTGATGAGAGAAGGCATGATGTTGTAATGGAATAAGTGTGGAATTGAGAAAAGGGACAATGTAATAGGATGATATAGTAGGAGATGATAAAATATAATAGAATGATGTAGGATGGATGCAAAAAGTGGCAAGTTAACCTAAGGTGTATACCAATACAAGATGGTTGAAGGTGTGATAATGTAATGGAATCATTTGGAATTGCGAAATGTATAAGATGATATAATAGGAGATGATAGAATGTCATAGGATGATGTAGAAGTGATGAAAAGGGTGGTGCTTTAACCTAATGTGTATACCACTATGTGATGATGGGTGTGGGTGATGATATAGCCTAGAGCGTTGGTCACTAGTCCGATGAATTTTGTATGATGAAATGTCACGTATAGGTAAGGTCCATTTGATTGGTAAACCCTCAATAGTCGAGTATGGATCGAGGAACTAGAGTGCATCATAGGGTAGTGGGTACATCACCTAGAAGAAAACATAGTATAAATTAATAGTGTGTGTAAATGCATAATGTATCTAGAATGTAGAATAAGTATGGAATGTAAGGTAAGGCGTATATAGATAGAAGTAGAATGTGTAATGGTAATAAGGAAAAATAGAATCGAATATAAGGAAATCTAGTGTAGCACGTGGAATAGGTGTATGCTGTAGAAATGTAATAATAGTAATGTATAAAAATGGAATAAGAGAATGATGATAGATAAAACTAGACCGATGTATAAGGGAGACTATCGTAGCGTGTAGAATAGGTAAGGTATATGAATGTGGTGCGAATGTGTAGAGTATGTAAAATTTAATGATAGGCGTAAATAGAAATAGAATATGTATTTAGAACAATGTAAAGCTAGATCCATATGTAATGTAACTTAACGTAGATGTAGAATGTATGTATAGAATGTGAAACTAGAATCAAATATAATGATGACTAGTGTAGCATGCATAAATGACTACTGGATGAGGGATGCATAAGATAATGATGATGCAAGATGTGTGTATGTGATAGAATGTAAAGCTAGACTCATAAATAATGTGACCTAACATAAATTTGGAATGGAAAAAGGAGATGTAAAAATAGACGAAGATGAAATGATGACTAGTGTAGTATATGGGTGATAAATGCTATGAAGATATGTGATGGATAGGTGTAAGATGGTAGAGTGTAAATGTGTAGGTCCTATAGTGCAATGTATGGGACTCAGTGTAATGGTAATCCCTCAACAGTCCAGTGTGAATGGAAGCACTAGGGTGCTTCATCAGGTGGTGAGGGTATGTAGAAGATAAACTATGTATGATAAGAGAAAATATGCAGGTAGAATGTATAGGGGGGAAATTAGGTAAGTGTTATGCTCCCTAAGTGTTTACGAAATAAGAATCAACCTATAAGATCAAAGGAGGAATTTCACTCGACCCATGCTCGAGAAGGAATAAACAGAGAATGATGTTCTAGTAATAGTGGTATAGGAGATAATCATTGTGCCGAAGAATGATATAGATATGCATGGGAAGGGTGAATATAAGATGATCATTGTGGCATAGTAAAATGTGTGAGTGAGGAATATTGAGGCATTGTCCTGTATAGAGGGGAGAGTGGTCCATGGGGGATAAAATGAGGCTCTGATAGGAGACGAGATGCGGAAATGGTCTTAGGAATAGGCCTATGTCGATGTGTAGGACTAAGAGAATGGAGTGGATGCGTAGGGGCCAATCGAAGTAGTGAAGTAGGAATAGGACACATAGGTGGTGACAATAAAGTTTGAGTTCTGCGAGGGAGAGAAAGAGGTGCAAGAGAAGTGGAATGAGAATGTGATGATGGTGAAGGTGAATGAGGGATGTCATCAATGGAGACAAATTTGTTGTCATAGATGAACTTAAGGCTATAGCTTGGGATAGCTACAGATCCAATTTAGGTCGAGAAGTAGGTCATAGTGGTTGATGGCTTAATTAATGATGCAAGGGAGAAGATTATTGAGAGAGCCAATGGTGATAGGTAACTTAACGACACCATAAGTCCTATTGAATAAAAAGTTGATTTGCGAGGGTATAACCAATAGATCATAAAAGAGACAAAAAACATGTGCTAATAGGAAAGGATATGTCAACCTTAATGTTGGTTGATGGGGGTTGAGGTGATAAGGGCTGATATGTATAAATGATCAGATACAAATTGTAGCGTGATAGTCAGCATGAGAAAAATAAATAACAGGTGGGGCTGTATCAGCATTGATGACTAAGAAATCAAGTGCTCCTATATCATGATGTGGTGTGGCATGCTATGAATGATTAGTGGAGGATTCTGTAGCATTTTTATCGCGTTGGTTGGATTATTTGTTTAAAATATTGACTTTACCCTTGTCCTTAGTAGGAGGAAGGGCTAGAAGGTTCAAGAATTTCGAAGTTGATCATTGTCAATTAGATCTTAGATAAGTTCCTGAGAGTTTCATACAGTGGTTAGTAGATTGGCCTACATAGTGATGGTAATCACAACGGAATTTTTCATTGTAGTTACGTCCTTTGGGCCATGATGGGTCTAAATCGAGTGGTGGCAAGAGGGTGATGAGATTGCTATCGAGGATTTGTTGTAAGATGAGGTGTGGTGCCATAGGGACGTTGCTAAATGTATGCCGAGGTGGTTAGGATAGTGTCTCCTTATAAGGTGTAATAGTGTTGACTGTGAGTTTAGTGTTGATAGGATTAGACATAAAAGGTTTAAATGGTGTCTTGGCTGGAAAATGAAAGGAGGATGAGGATTATTCGTGAAACTTTAGTTTTCCAATAGAGATAATCTTAGATTTGCAAAGCTTAAGAGTATGACATAGTTGGTCAAAGGAAGAAAAGGTTTCAAAGAGGAAACTTTCATAGAGAGGAGGTAAAAGGCTTTGTATAAATAAATCTTGTAACTCAGAATCGGCAAGGACATTAGTCATTTTGGAAAGATTATGTTTGTAGCGCAAAACATAATTAGCAAAGGGCTTATTGGTTCCTTGTTTAAGTTGCGTTAATTGGGCATAGGTCATCTTAGAATTGATGTTGATGGAGAATTGTGCGAGAAAAGCATCAACGAGATAAGTAAAGGAGGTGATGGAATGAATAGGAAAATCATAGAATGAATGTATGGTGTAATCCTGGAGAATGTGAGGAAAATGTTTGGCTAATAGGAGGTGATCATCAGCAAAATCAAGACAAGCAACATGAAGCTCACACAAAGATGCTCCTGTGGGTCACAATGTCCATTAAAAATGGGTAATTTAGGGGTGAAAAATTTAGGAGGAAGAGGGTAAGTAGAAATAAGAGGTGAAAATAGGGTATGCAACAACAAAGTAGAATCTAAAGAGGGAGGTATGGTGGCCTGTTGCAACTTGTGAATTTGAGCCTAGAGATCGTGATATAAGGAAGTTAAATCTTGATTGCTAGCAGAGGATGTTTATCGCTGATATGATACCAAAGGAGGGGTAAAGTGATTAGTGGGAGTGGGAACTGAAACCATAATAATATAAATGGGTGGAAGCGTAGGGGTGGGAGGTTGGGTGGGCAAGGCTATAGAAGGGTTGAGCTCAGTGAAGTTAGTGGCCTCTTCATGAGCTAAATGCAAAAGCAAATCTAAATCCTATGGGCATTTAGCAAGGTGATCGTTTATGTCTTTAAGGTGGGCTTCAAAAAAATCCTCATGAGTTTGGGCCATGGGAAAAGGGGAAACTACTTCTCAGAAAGTGCAATAAAGAAATGTCGGGTTCACCAAAATGATTAACTAAAATTTAAAATACTAAGGGGAAGTATATCCAATAGTTAATCTAAATAGGAGGACATAAAATGTATGGAAATGTAGTAAATAAAGTGAAGACAATAAATAATGATGTAAGTAAATTAATCTAAATGTAATAAAACCCTAAATGATAAGAGGAAGGTAAAGAATAGACTCAACTGATTACAAGAAGTCTGGTCGTAGGTCTAAAACTAGAAACTAATTGTGCAGACAACCACTCAGGAACCCTGCAAAGGGTAGATCTGGACTATCTTGAGATGACAAAGGCACCTAGGAGTGTACTGGGGCACCCCAAGGTACCTTGGTCTGGATTTTGAACGTCGTGGACAATATAGAAGCTCAAAAACTGCATTCAGTAGTGTCACAACTAGGTCTGAAACTTTGTCTACCTGTCATACCAGATTTTCTAGATGAGTTTAATGACACCCTGCACAAGAAGAGGAAGAATGGGTCAGACTAACCTCAGCCGCCAAACCAGTGGACTTATCACTGAGTGGTGCAATACATTACAGAACCTGATGTAGTTCTAGTGAGTGTGTGTGAATGGTGCCCTAGGTGCTCTTGTGGCAGTCACACTTTATGTAGTAGCGAGCTATGATAGCTATAGAATATGTAGAATAGAATAGGTAGAATCCCTCCCTCTTATGTGAATGGATGTGATGTAGAATTTACTATCTAGAATGTATGGAACTATGTGGATGAAGATGGTGTAATAAATGTAGCCCTATATGGAGTGATAATAGTGATAGAATGCCAAGACCTAGGACCCTCAATATGGTCTTATAAGATTTGTATTTATAGGGCTCTCAAGTATACTTTCGTAATTAATCCTGAAATGTACTGACTAAGAAAAAGATAAAGAAGACCAATGGCTAGATGTGACCAAAAAAGGAGAAAAAGAGGTTAAGAATGGATCAGGGTGGCCAAGGTGGGACCAGGGTGCCCCAGGGCACCCCAGTACAGGCTGGGGTGCCCAAAATTAGAGCTAGAATTTTAGGGAAGTTATGGGATGGGTAGATAGGTAGTGTTAAATACATGGGAATGACAAAATAAAATGTAAAACAAAGATGGGAAAAAAGGGGGATTAATTGGTATTTTGTGCACTTGATAACCTTATAAATAGTAGTATAATTTCAAACTAAATATGTCTAAAATGCATGATTTTATGTCTACACTAGTCATGCCACTGCTTTAGTTCCATCTCATGATTCACCTACTTCTTATATTGCTTCTCATCTTTAATCACATGTTGATTCTCATGCATTTTCATTTTATGTTGATGATCATATTGATAATGTTCTTCGTAATATTTTCATATCTCAATCTTTAGGAAATTTCAATGACACGATTGATATCCATAGTTCTCCTTCTTTTCATTTGCCGAGTGTGAATCTACTATTCCATCATTACCTTCCCCGAGATTTATCTAGCACTATGCATGAATCACCTCCATCTATTGATTCTTCTTCTCCTACCATTTCATGTCCTCTTATTACATCATCTATACCCATTATTTTTTCCACTCATATAGATGTATCTCCATCAGTCACCTCACCTATTAGGGATACTTATAATGTTATTCCTACCACTGCTATGGATATTCCATTTACATCATCTACTATAGCTTCTTCGACACCTATTCCTAATGTGCCTTTAGCATCAAAAGCTCCTTTATTATCTGTTGATATTCCTATGATCACTCATAATGACAAATTATAGCCTCTTAATACATTATTGTCATCTTCTACTATTCCTTCATAGGATATCATCTATCTCGTGCATGTTGTAGGTCAATTACAATCTTAGGTTTAGTCTCTTACTCTAAAAAGCAGGGCTTACTATGATTGTATTGATAAAAACTCATTACATGGTAACTATATTCCGAAGAAGATTCACAATGCAACATTCCCTAAGTGTAGACTCCCCTAAATTACTCACATGTTCCCAATGATATCCTAATACACCTTGTTATTAACCCATTTGTGATTAATTGATTAATTCATACACATTGAATCCTTTGGATTAATTAAATTAATCTTATGTACCCCTAGTACCCTATTTAACTAAGTGAATTATCATTTATTAATTAAATGGTTAAATAATTAATTGTGCACATCCTAGTAACTATAAATCAGTAAAAACCACTTGGACTCCACATCCTCATCATAGTTAACTACACTTATAGAATCCTACAAATGTGGGGGCAATTGAATTACACGTATAATCACCTTTCCATGCAATCTTCTAAATGCTATTTTTAGGATGTGCCCTGGAACTTAAACCTCATCTAATGTTATTTTTGGCATGTGCATTCAACCGCATTCCAAACAACTTTCAACCACTTCTACCTCTATAAAATTCATACCTACTCTCTATCAAATCCTCTTGGATTTAATCACAAAAACTCTATTAAAATTTCTTCAACTTCTGCTATTTTGGAAGTAATAATCAAATCAATCACTTTGTAAGGTTATACAACTTCAAAAATCTCTCCTATTGAGGTTTTCATTGGAATGTTACAAAAAGGTTTGTTGTTATTGTTAATCTTCTATTTACTGTAGTTTTTCATAACTTACATTTTGACATGCTGACATGCCCGGTGGGACCTACACCCATATTCCATTTTGTTTCATTTTTTCTTGTCTATTTCCAGTTCTTGATTGCATTTGTTTGATTGTAATTTTAACTGATAGTTGTTCTTCTAGGTTTCTATAGTATTTAACAAGTAGGTACAAGCAGTAGTTTTACTATGATGAGACAAAGAAAATATATAGCATCTTTGTAAATTTTCTATTTTTTGTGGCAAATCTAACCATTTTATGTTTTTGTTGTGTTTCTACCTGCATTTGTTTGCAATTTCATGTGTTAGTATTCAAAAAAAAACTCTACCCAGTTTTCACAAAATGTATTTGTAGGTGTTTTTCCTCCAAATTCTAGTTGTCTTTTTAGTCAACCAAAACTGACACCTCCCACATCCTGCAAACACAGATTCCCCCATCCCTAGCTGTTTAAAAAGCAAAAAAAAACTATATTAAAACGAAAACCCAAATAACAATATCCGTTATATATATATATATATCCCCCATACTCAGCATTCAGACCCTAATTTTTTTTATCCCTGAGCCATCTAGTCTAACCCCCTAACTAACCTAAACCACTACGTCTCCCCTGACCCCCCCACCATCTCCCCTCGCCCTGACCAGCTTGGCTGCACCGAGACAACCCCCACCTCCCTCAGAGACTGGATCACACTCGCCCAACTCTACCACCCAATCCTCGCCCATGTACTCAGCTAGCCCGTAACCTATACAACTACTCCCCTAGATTGCCCTATCGTTCCCTAGCAATAAAACCACTCTAGGAACTCCCCTTGGATCCGGAACCCCTGACCTCTCCCTCAATGTGAGGATAACACAACATCCCCTCCCTAACTCGCTCAGAGCTCACCATCCCCTACTTTCCACAGAACCCATGCGCTATGACTCCCCAAGCGCCATGACCCCAATCGACCTCCCTCATGACCCCTATTGCCTGATCTACTCCGTCCCCGATTGCTCCCCGACCCCTTGGATCATCACATAAATCCCCACACACTCTCAGACCAAGCCTCTTTTCCTATCACCACAGATCCCAAGTCGACACCCTAACACATGCAGATCTAGCCCACGCGGTGAGCTCCCAAATAATAACTACACCCTGCACACTAACACTTCGCAGCAGGTTTTCAATACACCACAAGCTTGCATTAGGTCGACTTCATTTAGCCTTAGTTTCAACCTTGGAGAAAATTTATTCTTAATGTTTTGGTTTCTTTCTTAGCACTACGACTCAAACATTCGTTTCTTTTTATGTTACGTATATATATATTAGGTTACATTTATTTTAGGTTATTTTTATTTAAAGCTTATTTTTCAAGTCATTTAGTTCCACTTAGTTTAGTTTCTTAGTCCATTACACTTATATTTATTTAGTATAATTTAGTATCTCAATTTTTTTAATTAGATGAGGTTACTTAGTTTCCTATTAACTTCCATAGCTTAGAACTCATTAGCCTAGTTTAATCTATTTAGTTTCTTTTATTTAATTAGTCTTAATTAGCCCATTAAACTTCATTAGGCCTTTTCCATAATTACAATTAGGACCTTTCCATTATTTTTTTCATTAATTTTTTATAATAGGACTAATTGTGCACAACTCCTTTTTACAGGAAGGGCTACTCAGGACATGTTTCACCTCAATTTATCTTTTCGCTTTTAAAGACATTTTATCACCATATAACCTCGTTTTGGATCCCTTTTTTCCTTTCAATTTCGTCAATCATTTACTGCCAATCTAGACCAATCTTGTAAAACTTGCTAAACTAGGGTTATTGGACATTTTGGTCCACATTTTTATCTCTCTTTTTAGCCATTTTGTGCACATTTAATCATTTTTGTAACTAGAACTAATAATTTGGAATGTGTTTTTGGCTTGTGTTTCCTTAGTCATTTTTTTGTGGTAAAACTAATCAAGGTATGATCATGTGTATGCTCTTCTGTCACGCTTTTCTAAGTGATTTTGGGAATTCAGAAACGTGGTCATTTCTCTTTTTGCATTTTGGGGAATTAACATTTTGTCACTTAACCAGAGCTTGTTCACATGTATGCTCTTTCCTTTTGACTTTTTAAGTGATCTAGGAAATCTGAAACGCAAACTTGCTTCTACTTTCTTGGCCTCTACCTACTTCTAGAAAACTTTCTAATCCTTGCTTGCAGGACCCGCTCTCATGAAGGTTGATAAAACATTGAAAACTACTAACTATAGGTTGCCTTTACTCGCAAACTTCAAACTACTAATGCTTGTGTGTAGGAAATTGCAGTTACATAAGATAAAATTAACATTTTCTACACACTGTATTTGTAGGTTCGGATAAGGGTTAAAACACATCCACATAATTGTGGGAAGTGCCTTGGCATAAGCCATAAAACTATCTTTTGAGGATTACCATAGGAACCCCAAAGTAGTCAGCACATTGAGGGAACTGGCTGACGAAACAAGCACCTTTTATCCCAACTGACTAGTAAATCCTTGTGAGTTAGAGTCACAGATATCCAGTAGTGGCGACCCCAGTGCGATTCATTGTGAGCAAGATCTTTTCTCAAGGTTTCAAAGGGGGTAAAGTAAATTCATCAGCTAGAAATAGCGTCACGCTCGCTCGAGTATACTGCGGACACCTAGCTGAGTGAACCACCTTGGAAGCCACGCCTTGTCCAAGCCAATCTACGGTAGAGGCCAAAAATTTCACAAACATCCATTTTTCAATTTTCTCGTGTGTTACACACTTGTGTTTCACTTTCTTCATTCACATTTTCTCTCTCATCCATCTTGTCACTTTGTACAAGTGTATAAGTCTTGGGTTGCAGTCATCCATATTCGCAATTGAGTACTTTTATTTTTGTCTAAGTCTTGACATCGCGATACTCTCTTTATCACAGTCAAGCACCCTCTTGATCACCTTGATTTTTCATTGTCGTAAGTCTTAAGTTTAACGTTATTTTGTTAAACTCTAAGCATTCCACATTCTTACATCGTCACATTTCACATTCACTTTGTGGACTTGTCGACATTTTCACTATCTTTCTCTCATCACCTTACGTCATTACATTACACATTCACTTTGTTGAATTGAATACATTCTTCAATCTCTTTATTCCATCACTCTTACATTGTCACATTTCATAGTCACTTTATGGAGTTGACAACATATTCTCTATCTCTCTTTCAATAATTTACGTTGTCATACTTTGTAATCATTATGTTGCATTGTCGAAAATGTCGTTATTTCTTCACTTCTATCTTTAAAGCATCACTTTTTTATTGAGTTGATTAGACATCTTCTATTTCCCCTCTCTTATCATCCATCTTACGTTGTCATACTTCATGGAATTCACTTTTTGTTGCATTCACTTTGACATCCTCTTTTCTTTTTGTCTCTCACAAATCTCCCTTTAAAGCATCCACTTTGCTTTGATTTGAGATCACTAATTAGTTACTTTTCCCTTATCTCTTATCTCCACTTCTGCGAGATTTGGACTTTTCATCATCATTTCTTCGCTTCATGTGACGCTGTTCATTTTTTCATTCTTTTAGTCCTCTCTTATCACATTCATATTGTTGTTGTACACTCATTTCTTTTGCCTCTTACCTCTTTACATTCACCTTGCAAATGGTTGAAACATCTTCCTCCTTCATCATTTTCTTAGCACTCCTTTTTTAAGAATCATATAGACTTTTTAAGAAATTTTCAAGCTTAACATCATCATTTTGTTTCCTAAGTCTACTCTTGTCACACTCTTATTATTCATTTTGGTAAGCATCTTTCATCGTGTTGTTAAGTCTCTTCCTCCCTCGACATTCACTTTCGTTCGCACAGTTGACCATATCTAACTTCCCCCCTTCTTCATTGCTTCCCTTTTTACATTCACTTTTATAAAGTGACGTAAAGCTCTTTAACTCTTTCTTAATCTTTCTTAACATTCATTTTGTTAAGACTTATAAACTAACATTTCAACTCATATTCCACCTTAACATCATTCCTTTTGTTTAGTATTTCTAATTACCTCCTTTAGTCACTCTTATAACTCATTTTAATTAGAGTTGATCACATTCACACTTCAATCTCTCTTCCACCTTAACATCATTCCTTTTGTTAAGTGTTGTGAAGTCCCTCTTTTCATTTCTCTTAACACTCATAATGTTAGGAATTAACCTTTTCACATCTCATCGTCACTCTTATCACTCATTTGTTAAGAGTTGACCGCGTTCACCTCATCAAGTCTCTCTTCCCTCTTAACATTCATTTTTGTTACCGGGTAGAGCACATCTAACCTCATTTCACCCCTTTTCTATTAAATATAATTTTGTTAAGATTTAGGCCATTGACTAACCACTTTCGCTTCTTCCCTCTTAGCACTCATTTTGCTAAGGGTCGAACTTTTTCATCTTATTCCCTCTTCCATATTAGCATACACTTTTTCTAAAGGTTGAGTTTTCCATCACACATCTTCTTGTTCCTCCCCTATTTCAACAATGGTGGGAACCATCGTGACTATAGTCCTTTTCAATCGTAAGAGAGAAATACCATCCATATCATCTCAAATGAAGAGGAAGAAGATCAACATCAAAACCTTTTCATCGATGCCACTTTACAGAAAAAATAAGGACCAATTCCTTCTTCGCCTCCTTGCAATGGGAGAAATATTTCCCTCGGATTTTGATGAGGATGTATTGAAAGCCTTAAAGGGACAACCTAAATCCCCTAAAGGTCCACCACCTGAGTAAAAAAGACATAACGACGAAGGACCAAGTAAAACAAATGCCAATGATAAAGGCAAATCTAATGCTTGGTCCTCTAATCCTAACCAAACCTTGTTTGATCAAATCAATGCAATGGCAAAAAAATTGGCTCATCTATCCTCTACAGTCACTAAAAATGATACCAAAGGTATCGAACACACGAAGAAAAGTGACGAAACATTCAAAAATCATTCTGAGACTCATAACAAGAATCACAATCATACGAATGATAAATCACCATTCTTCCCAGAAAATAATTCACCATTTTCTTAAGAGTGGCAAATGATGAAGGACACTATTTTAGGCATGCAAAAACAACACAAACAATTCAATTTTGATGAATTGTATCCATACCCTTTCGACATGGACATCTTATGCATACCCTTCCCACGATCTTTCGAGACGCCTAAATTCGACAAATACAAGGGAAAGACTGATCCTAGAGAGCATGTCAAGGAATTTTTTGTGGCATGCCAAGAGGTAGCTTATAATGATATTTTTCTCTTGTTCCTCTTTCCTAAGAGTCTAGGTGGACAAGCTTTGGACTAGTTCTTACACCTTCCAAAGGGATCTATCTCTACCTTCGCATAACTTTCTGAGAAGTTTGTCAAACACTTCTCTTTCAACCTTGATTCTGAAATCGCCATGATGGATTTGTGTAATGTCAAATAGCAACAAAACAAGAGATTTTCACAATTCTTACAATGATGGAAAGGAATCACAAGTCAATTCCCATGTTCACTCCCTAAAAAGCAGATGGTTAGCATCTTCATCCCTAACCTTAATGATGAGTTGTCATTTCACATGTAGATGCACTACCTCAACAAATTTGAGGAAGTTATCGAAAAGGGAACTCAAATTGAAAAATCCTCATTTCTAAAGGCTTGATTAAGCCTCATTATAAAGACAATGGGCACAATCATAATCATCACAATAATAATAACCCTAACACTTCTCAAGATAAACCTAAGTACATCAACCTCAACCATATTATTGTCAATGATAGTGTCACGAATAATCATAACGTGTAAAAATAACACAAAAACCAATTAAAATAAATGAAGTCTAGACCATTTATCACCATCTCCAAAAAGAGTGACTTTTCCTCCTCCTCATGATTACAATCGAAGAGAATAAGCAAATTTTGGGGAATATCTTTCAAGCGTCTTAAAACAGTTGACAAATGCTAATATGGTCACTGATCCTATTACGTAACCCTTCCCTGAAGGTGAACCTAAGCCAGGTTGGTATAGACCTAACACATATTGTGATTTTCATCACAAAGAAGGTCATCAAATAGATAAATGCAAACAACTTCACAATTACATCGAAGACCTTATTGACGATGAAGACATAGTGGCTGGAGACCTACCACCTAACAATGATACAAAGGGAAAATATCACAAACATGGTGCATCCTTAAACAACGTTGATTATAAATCCATCATATCTTGTATTGACGACACTACTCTGCACACCATTAAACGTTAGTTTACACCTCCCAGAGAGAGTCTATCTAGTGCCTTTCAACAACTAGTAAAGGCTAACATAATTACATATCTACCTACAAGACCCTTTTCTAATGGGGAACCCAATCCTCTTTCGTACAATGCATCCAAATATTATGAATACCATCTGCATGTATGGTCATTCTACTAATAATTGTACACCTCTTCCTCATTATGTCCAAGACTTAATTGACGTCGAAAACATCTCTATCAAGCTCGACGATGAAGCTCTCATAACTAATGACATGTCAACTTCCACAACTTCAAACGAAGAGTTGAATGTTGCCCCAACTTCTATTCATACTAACATTCCACGAGATCACGATGCAGGTCAAGTATCTCCCCCTTCAAACCAATCTATTTCTTCTACATATTTTCTTCCTATAGTCCTAATAGACATTGAACTTGTTTCAGACAATCTTCTAACACCTAACGAGAGCTTGAATTTTCTCCAAGAATCTCTTTCAGCCCTTGACATTACAGAAGAGGGTCATTCATCAAGCACCATAGAGCTTGATTATATTCTTCCTATTCTGGATCCTATGCCTAACATCTCTAGTATTTTGTCAAAATGTAACCACAACAAGCTTGTACACATGCAACAATGCAACCTTCTATGTCCATGACACCTCAAGTGATCAATCTTACAGGAATATCATCAACGATGTTGCCTACCTATCAAAAAATTTACATTTGTACACTCTATGAGGTATGTATACCCAGGAATATACTTATTCAATATTTTCATGCTTTAATTGTGAATCTTTCACCAAATCAAATAATTCACAACCTAGAAGGAGAAACATTGATTATCTCCTCTCTATGGCTTACAAGGAACCCTGGGTATACATCTATAGATCCATCTTTCTTTCCTCACACTCTTTCACTCATAGGTGAATATGAATCTCAACATATTCCCCGTATTTAAAATTCTTCCCTAATGTCACAAAGGTCTTTCAATCTCATCAATGACTTAACTAATCACGCATCCTTTGACTTGAAACATGTATACCCAAGTCTCGTACTCCAAAACACATCGAATCGTTTGATTCACTCCTTTAACTTGGATCATGTGCACCCAAGTCTCATAATTTAGGACTCATTGAATCCTTTGACTCAATCCTTTGACTTGGAACCTGTCTACCCAAGTCTCGTATTGCAGGACTTATAAAATCTTCAGATTTCCTCCTTTGACTTGGACTTTGTCTGCCTAAGTCTCATATTTTCAGACTTATGAAATATTTCGATTCCCCCTCTTGACTTGGATTTCATCCACACGAGTCTTATATTTCAGGACCCTTCAACTTCAATAAACATGGACCTTTTTCTTGATGAGTCCATTTCAAATCATCATCCACCAAAATTTAGAAAATTTAAAAATCATAAAAAGAGAATAAAACTCCATATTAGAGAAATGTTTTCTAATTAGAAATGGAAAAGTACGTACAAATAATGATTAAAATTCCATCTATTGGAATATATTTAATCATACCATTATCATATATTCACTTTCTTCACCTATTACGACACATATTAACCTTGTTCCTATTAGGCATTGTGTGTCTCAGTTTTGTGATGGTCTCTACCATTTCAAATCTTTTAACATACAATTTAGTCTCAAATATTACTAATGGAAAAACCTCCTTTTAAATAAGTTATTTGTTTAACTGAAAGGACTAAACTTCTTTACCCAGTTCTTTTTGACTGCCTATCTCAATCTACAGTGTTGAAACCATCCTACTAGTCGCATGAGGTTGAGACTTGGGGCCAAAATGTTCCTTCCCAATAAGCACACTATCAACATACAAGGAAAATTAAATCAATCTAAAAATACAAAAAATATAAAATCATTACAACTTTTATCCTTCATAGTCTTTGGTGATAAGCCCATACTTCTTACTGGAAGTATGAGACAGGGAATGAAGAAATCCCTTACTCACCTACATTTTGTCTTCAGTGTTGAGCTCTTGCCTTTTACTAATTGCATGGGGCAACATGTAGGGGGTCCTTCACAAAAATAATTAACCAATAAAGCCTTTATGAAATCTTAATCAAAGTGCTTAATTAAATAAATCCCCAGAAGTAATTTAGCTGCTCATGTTAAAAAGAAACAACAAGTCCTTCAACCAGATTTTGCCAATTTGTAGGTCATCTATGAATCTAAGTTGAGTCAAAACTTATAAAGTGGAATCATCTAGGAATTGGTCAGATAATCTTGACTAGAGATGAGTTGCATTTTTCTCATATGGATCATTGTTACACCTTGTGTCATCACATATTTTATCTTCACCTTTCATATTATTATTCACCTCCTTTTCATGTCCTTTTTGGCTCTCGGTGATGGGCCCTCACATCTTCCTAGTTGTGTAGATCCACGAGTGGAGTGAAACACATTACCATCCTATCATCTATATTTCTACCAATGGAATGGAATGCTTTTAATTATTTGCACTTGCTTTCAAGCAGTGCACCCCTTTTTACTGAGTTGAAAAATACTCAAAAAATGTTTCACAAAATGACTCATAAAATACAAAAACAATATAAAATTGTTCCAAAAAAACCAAAAAATAGTTTAAAATTGTCACAATTAAAAAGCATTCAGAGAATGTTTGACCAACTTCATTAACTGGATAACATAGTTCAACAATTTCACCTTTTGACGACACTTCTCATGATCGTTCTAGATCATCTTTTGATAATCATCTTTATTACTCGTGGTGTATATGTATGCATGAGGCAATAATTTTCCCTTTCACAATATAAATTTTCTTGGGGCACACTTGGATTTTACATATTAATCCAATACAAATCAAAATTTAATGGGATCCGACAAGAGTATCTTTTAGATTATCTAAGTATCACTCCACTCTTCGACCCGATCCAATTCTCTCGCGTTCTAAGATATCACTTGGGGAATTCAAATCTATCCATTTGTTTAATGTGGAACGCATTTGTAGTGTCATTAGATGTCACTTTTGCACATTATGTTGTGATGTTGTAATTTGTTAACATTGTGATGATGCTTTTACTCCTTTCAGTTTGTTATTTTTTTGTACTTTGTTTTCCTTTGTTGTACACCAATTACAAGAAATTTATTCACATCTTAGTTCACACATAAATTTGGTGTGGTTCCTTATTGTTCATATTGGGTTTGTTTGTAATACTATTTTTTGTGTTTTCTTATTGCTTGCACGTGTTGTGTTTTCCTCCTAGTTTATATAAGCCATGAAATGTTTTCTTTTCTGGTTGTGTATTCATATTTCTTTGCATTTTGTATTTCAAAATTTCTCAAAACTCATAAAAATCCCCAAAAAATCAAATATTTCAAAAATAAAAATAAAATAAAATATTTCAAAATCCAAAAAAATCAAAACAATTATTAAATTTTGGAACAAACATTCACTTATCACAAAAATCATACAATTGGAAAACCCTTGAAGTGAATCATTCAAAATTTCAACATAATCTTAATAAACATCATACCTTTATCTATTACCCTAGTGATCATTATGATCTTACAACTATCACTTTCTTCCCTTTGCATGATATGCTAACTCTACTTAGGGCAAGTCACAAAATTGTTTTTCCTTCGTGATATAACTTCTCTTGGGGAAATTTAAACTTCGATCATTTGCACAACGTATCCAGCAAGAGTGTTATAAGGAGTGGCTTTGACTCGCTCTTACAATATGATCCTATTTCCACTTGGGAGCATTTGCATCTACTTAATAATCATTGTGGCACACATTAGGGGCACAATTGATTGTCTTCTTTTTTAAATTTGTGTTGCATTATTGATATTTTATTTTTAGATAACTTGCAATTAGTGTGGTTACATCTTGGTTACTTTATAACCCTGATGTTGGAACCTACTCTATATATTGGGTTTGTTTTCCTTTTTTAATCTTTTCTTTACTGTGTGTGTTTATTTACATGCATCTGGGTTAACCATCTTGATTATTTTATAATAATAGGGAAAACTCTATTGTGCAACAACAAAAATAAGGTTGCTCTAAATTTATCCTCCAAATAATTTTCATGCTACGAGCACAATCATTTCTCATCCTTGTTATAATCCCTTGTTTTTCTTCTTATCAAGCAATCATCCACCACTTTGTTGCATCATGCACCCTCTTGAGGGGACATTCCTCTACTATCCTGCATATTGGGGCATCTAAATGCTTCACAATTTTCCACTCATTGATCTGCATGTGACTACTATCTTTAAAGCACTATTACTTTGTAATAGCACTTTAAAGAGGGAAAAAATGTAGACATCCCTAAATTACTCACTTGTTCCCAATGCTATCCTAATACACCCTATTGTTCACCCATTTGTGATTAATTGATTAATTCATACACATTGCACCTTTTGGATTAATTAAATTAATCCCATTTACCCATAGTACCCATTTTAGCTAAGTTAACTATCATTTATTAATTAAAAGGTTAATTAATTAAGTGTGCACATCCCAGTCAACTGTCACTCAGTCAGCAACCACTTGGACTCCACTTATAGAATCCTAGAAAGGTGGGGGCAATTGAATTGAACGTATAACCACCTTCCCAGATGTAAATTCTGCAATTAATTCATTTACTACCCCTAAACTTCCCGAAACTATTGCAACCTCCTTCAATGTTATTTTTAGCATGTGCATTCAACCCATTTCAACTTACTTCCAACTACTCTTGCCTCTATAAAATGCATTACTACTCTCTATCAAATCATCTTGGATTTAAGCAGAAAAAATATGTTTAAATTGCTCCAACTTCTGCTATTTTTGAAGTAATAATCCAAGCCAAAAATCTCTTCTTGTAGCATTGGTCAACCCATTATGGAGGTAATTCAATAGTACCCACAAATATATCACTTTGCAAGGTTATACAACTTCAAAAGCTCTCCTACTGAGGTTTGCATTGGAATGTTACATGAGGTTTTGTTGTTGTTATTGTTTATCTTTCATTTAGTGTAGTTTTTCATAGCTTACACTAAGGACTTTATCATGCCCATATTCACTTACTTTGATAGTACCGATGATCCTCATGATCATATTCTACATTACCGCATGGCTATGACCTCTTATTCTAATGGTAGGATATTACTTAAGGATTTCCGACATAATCTTATTGATGAGGCATTGCAATGGTACAATCATCTTCCATTTGGGTCCATTAGTAATTTCTTTGACATGGAGGGCACTTTCCACCATCATTTTATTATCAACAATGCCCCCCTGGAGTTACTTATGACCACTTACCTACTTTACATCAGGGCTCATCTGAATATATCAAGGATTATATCTTACGATTTAATGCCTATATGCATCAGCTAGTATTCCAACCTATAGACCTTGAGAATCAATTCATTTTCTATCATGGTTTGATTCATGTGCTAAAAAAATTATAGTATGACACATGTGAGTCGTTCATTCTTGTATGGTACAAATTCCTAGACCTAGAGCAAGATATTCCTTAAAAAAATGTCTTTGACCCTCCACATACATATATTTCTATTATATCATCTAGTCCTCCTACATCAAAATTGATTGAGCATCCTACACAGTCTCCACATTTGCCTCACAAGAAAATAAAACATGATAAACCTACTCCACCACCACAACATACTTCTATTCCTCCTTCATGACAAGCTACTTCTCCTTCCACTCCACCTCGGTCACATGAGCCTTCACATTTTTCTCATCATGATATATGTCATGATGTGTTATTCTCCTTACTTGAAAAGTATCTCATTTTCTTACCATCCAACTAATATCATCCACAACATTGATTGCAATGTCAGCGTGATCAACCTTATTATAATTATCATCGAATTAATGACCATCCATATAATGATTTCCTTTCCCTTCACGATATATTTCTAGAATTAGAGGACAAGGGCATCATATCCTTTGGCTCTTGATCTCATGAACAATTTATCTCTCCTCTACCTCGTCAGAGAGTTTCTAATGCAGTTGATCCATCTCCTCCATCTCGGGCTTCAGTCATTGGTCATCCACCACTGCATTTTGTTACTCATGCACACTATCCACCACGTCCATACACAACTACATTGTCACATCCATCACATCCAGTTCATCCATCTCATCCACCACATCATGCTACTACTTCACATTGGCTTCCATGCCCATCTGCGTTCATGCATCCCACTACTATTACTCCACATGATATTCAATTAAGTTCATATACTCACACAACTTCCATGCCACATGCTTCTACCACTTCATGCCACCTTGTTCTCTGGTAGGTGATTACTATCACCTTACCCCTCGATGACGCACTTGTGTTTCTATGGTTCTTACATGAATGTTGAGGATTTTTATATAAGAACCTTTCATCACATGCTTCGTTGTCTCATCTAGCACACTCAATAATTTCCCGATGATGCAGTCTTGCTTATGTAGTTCATTATTTAGTGCTAAGGGGTTTTAAATCAATGAACCTAATCACCCAAATGCTAGGGGCATCTCTAATAACCTCCCCTACTATTTATCACACTAACATACTATGATCACACTACATTATCACGACACACATTTATCAAAACACGTTAGTTCGATAATCATACATTAACTATTTTTATATTCATTCTACTATCATCATCAAACTAACTAAGCATTTCAAATTCCATTTAGTAAACATTTCACTTAGCTCATCCATCACATTACATATGTTATCTATCATCATCCACATTGCACATTTTATTGGTCATCATAGTACAAATATTACATCAATAAACACAAAAAATATACAAATACAACACATAAATTCCAACAATAACCACCAAACCATATATTATCAATCACATTGCGACATCAATACACAACAAAATAATCTCATCATATATAAATCACATGTTTCCATACATATATAGTAAATACAACCATCATTGCAAAAAATTTCATCATTAAGGGCAACTCCCCTACATCATATACAATAGTAGAAATCAAGTCTCATCTTCGCTATTGCTCTCGGGTACTTCAAGATCCCTAGAATTATATTCCTCTCCACTAGCTATACACCATAGTTTATGGCCTTCATTCTTCTCAATCCGTCTCCACAATAATGTATTATCCTTAGATTGCTCTACAAATTTTTGTAGTAAATCCACATATCATGTGAACACATCTTGTGCTAGAGGACCACCACCCACTGCCTCTCTAGCTCACCGAGTATCCTCGCATGCCTCGTCCCTCTCGCATAGTAGAATAATACATTTCACCAATGCTATGACCACTAGCCCGAATAGATGGGCATGTTTGCTTGCTATATCATCCACACGCTCAAGTATACCTCCACCAAGTACATTAGTAGGCACGTTCCACATCAATGTGTAGATGGACATATCTACTATCAGTGACCAATATGCATCACCTACAAAAACACATAACACAATGTGTTAAAAAACCATCACTATAACATAGGAAAACAACCAAGTACAAAACACAACTATAAAAATATTGACGCTTAGCTAAAACTGATGCCACATCGTTGCAGGCATGAGCCTCCCCTTATCCTCCTACTCCCTATGGTAACCACGCTACACCTACAAATAATGGGAATAATACCAGCCAATGTGCCACCCACCATGCGTGTTACTCCTTTGTGTAACCTGCATCATATGCATTCATTGGATCTATCGTCGTGTCTACCTCCTCTGGACTAGAAGGTACTAGTTTCTCTGTTGTGGGCCCTAGCCTCACTCCAGACATCCTAGGTGATCTCAAAGCTCTCAACCATATATATGGCTTTAGGGGCACATCCCGAGCCATACTAAACTATCATGATATCCTCTCCACCTGAAAAATCCCTGTGACACCTAGGAATTAGTCCTCTAACCACAAAGTCCTATGTATACACCGTAACTCTACATTATCCTCTATCCACCCTCCATAATCATGATATGATTTCCATGTAATTGCCTCAGGGCCCATCCTATCTACCAATTCCTATAGGCATTTGTGTCGATATTTCTCCCACGCACATAAATCCACCTCCTCACATATAATTTTGGGCTATCCCACTCTCCTCGTGGCCCTCTAACTAGTCTCAACATGATTATATGCTCATATTCCCACACATGTAAAAGCATAGTAGCTCATATCCCACCACCATGCTCATCATGAGTAAATTGATATAGATCTTTGTATGTGGGCCAACACACACCATGCCCACGTGTATCTATTTATCTCTTCCTATGTCCGACAACATGTCTCATGCATCTTATATAAGATGCCTACTCCTCCTCCCTCCATTGTAATATACAAAGTAATCACAAATGCTATGAACATCCACAAATGCAAAACCCCATACCATAATATAGCATCCAAACAAATATGGAACTTAGAAGGTACTCAAGTCCCCACAAAATATTGTCTACTAGCTCGCATCTTCCTCTCCATGTCCTCCAATGACATAACCTATACTCTCTCCCCAACAATTGGAAACTATAGTATACGATACACATCTTCTAACGTAACAGTCATCTTGCCCATAGGCAACCAAAATTTACACATATCCACACACCACCTCTTACACAATGTAGTCAATATGGGATTATTATGGGGCACATCCCCAATCCATGTTATGTTCCACAGGATGACACGATCCATAACATCCCAATCCTCATATGAAAATCCTATCCCAAGTAAAGTAGTCATATGAAGACCCCCACAAAACTCCCTCGAGTGAATGTATCTTTACACAACACAAAATGACAAACAAACACAATGTTAGAACATAATATGAATGCAAACAAACTTGCTCATCACATTAATAACCATTAAAAATCACGTTTTCATCATCCTAGAAAAAATGCAATCTTGACCAAGGCGCCTTGATGTAGGAATGAGGTGCCCGGATCTGGGTGCTCCTATCCAAGGGATCACTAGCATCCTCACCACTCTTGTCCATGTCTAAAATGCCAAGAAAATTAACAATATCTAATTTACAAAAAATAAATATAAACAACTACTACATAATCCATTTTTCAAAAAATATTGTTCTTACCAACTCCGCGGTCATGCGTGATGCTATGGTGGCCGCCACCCTCTCAAACTGACTAGGACGTGCCACTCTCACTTGCAACATTTTCACTCAATTTGCGCTCAACATCACAATCACGTAAACAACAAATGAAGTGACTAATTTTTTTTTCACTTCACTACTTATAGTTACTTTTTCATTACCTGATTTACTATAATCATTATTTAACGCTTATTCTTACAACTAATACACATCACATCATTTTCATCATAACTTGAGCATTTTTACTTTGATTTACACCCCTTTTGTGGCATTCTTTTTAGAAATATGCCTACCACTATACTATACACCTTATACATGAATTATATCTCTTCTTGATATATTTTTCACTCAATCTATACACGCTTTAGCATTTCTATCACATTATTTATATTTTGCGCTAACTTTCGGCTTAACATGCATTCATTTAATCACTTTCCCTTTCACCGAAAGGGGGGCATACAATTCAGGTCATCTTATAATTCCCCTTATATCACTGTGCATTCAAACAAACACTACCGATTCGATAATTCAAAACACTTACTAATCAACTATGCGACATTTCACCATCGATTCCCCCTAATGACCTAACTTGGGGGAACCAAACATATAAATTTTCTATGTGACATTTCATCAGTTCCCCCTAATGACCTAACTTGGAGGAAACAAGCATTAAAATATTTCCTTGCGACTATTCATCAACTTTTATCTGTTCCCCATAATGACCTAACTTGGGGGCAAATAGCATAAAAACTCTCAACAAGTAACCAACTAGTTAATCAATCAATCAATGCGTTCAAACCTCTAACAATCGAGATCATATCATTTAAATCAATTCAATATAACACAATTGGCCTCCTAAATGACCTAAATTGGGAGTTATATCCATTACTTTCCCAGATGACCTAACTTGGGAAGTTATTATACATTTCATGTTTTCTTCCAGATGACCTAACTTGGAAGCCATCATATATTTCACATTCACTTCTAGACAACCTAACTCTGAAGCCATTGCATTTCAATGACACACATGGAGTGGGGGCAAGAGTGTCTTTCCTATACCACTCCAATATGGGTCAACTGTTTGATCAAAATTATTTGGATCCAAAAACCACACAATTTTATCTGAGTCCCTATGCAACAACTAGATCTTGAGGATGTAGTTAGAGATTAGAGAGTAACACACTTTTCTCCCTACACTCTTCCTCTGGCAGAAGGAGAACAAAATCCTCTGGTCAATTATTCATAGATATGAAAATTGGGTTGGGAAATGATCACTCCCTACCTCATCTCATCATTATCGTACAACGTCCAAAATCATCAATCATCTAATGTTACAATCATCACTCGTGTTTAGTGCATTTCATCATGACATTATGTTTCTCACTACGTTGCATGGATCAACATGCTGATCCATGGTTTGACACACTATATGGTTCTTTTGACGTGATTTTACTACCACATCTGTGAATTCTACTACAACATGGAATTCTCCGGACTTCTCTCAGGTATGCATCTCTATCTACTTTATGTTACTGAGATTTCTGCTCACCAACATAAAGTGGGGGAAAATGTAGTCACAAAATAACACACTATTAAAATTATATCAGAAAGTATTTTTTTTTATGTATGGATCTTGTGTAAGAAAAAGTATTTAATAATGACCCATCCCCTAGTCCTTCTGTCAGTTAGTCGATTTTCAGTGTCATTTGTCTTGCACATTTGTCATTTGTTTACACAGTTCTTGTCATCTCTTAGCGAGTCTCAGATTCTTTGGTCATTTTTCATCTCTAGTATTTGACTAGGGTGCTTATGGTAGAATTGGGGCACCCATGGGCACCTCGGACCTTAGTTTATGTGCCCTGGTCTCGAAAGCACTTGCGTCTAATTTAGAGTTTTGAGTTTGATATTTGTATTTTTCCCTCTCATTCCCCTAAGTACTAGTCAACATGTTGGGTCATTAGTGTCAAAATTTGAGCAAGATATCCCTATATAAGCATAACATACTCACTATTTTATGGGCGGACTATCTATCAACAAGGGTTATCTATCTACTAAGGCAAGGGATTGATTGCATTTGGGTATCATTCCATCACACACTACATGGGAAAAGAAAGTCTATTCTATTCCATCCACCATATTGCATTTACATCTAGTTATTTCCCGCTATCTCTGTGTAATTGATGCTAGGGAACCCTAGGCATAATGACACACACAAGCACATATAAATACATTGGGTTTGAGATGTAGTGTAGTGCTTAGTTATAAGTCCACCCTTGTGGCCACTAAGGACAATTTGACCCCTTCATATGCATCTTTCTTTTTTAGGGGTTTAATGCTTTGTATGGGGTTTTGTAGGTGAATTTTCATTGTATTTTTGTGGCATCATCAGCAAAGATATTGAGACACACACATGAAAAAGATCGAGAAACTACAAAGATCTGGTGACACTATCAGATTTAGGTACTAAGCTATCTTATAGACTACAATGCCCATACTGTAGAATAAGGTTCCCACAGGTGCCTTGATCCTCCTCTAGGTGCCCCAGTCCAGTTAAATATTTATCAGATGTAATATCCTGGGTTGTACCATTATACTCTGTTTCGTCCGCACAATATTATTTTCAGTCCAAATCAAAATGAGGTAAGTCATTTTCAGGTAAGTACCTTATCTCTCCAATTTAAATTATTTCATTTCATTTACACATCAAATAAGATTATTTAGCATTCACATTTCAGTTTACATCAGTTTATATTCAGTTATTACATTGTTGTTCCTAGTTTAGAGTAACTTATATAATTTTTATTTTAGTTAATCAACAGACTAGGGCACCTTGATCTCAGATCAAGGTGCCCAAATCTCAGACCAGGGTGCCCCTATCCTTCTCCAGGCACCCCATTACAGTTAGAAAACTCATATCTGCACTTTCTCAAGCTCCTGTGTGATGGTTTCCTCCTATCCAGCCAATTTCCACTGTGACACAATCCCGCAACCTTAATGAATAAGCTAAGGCCTTATTAACCCTATTTGCACATTAGGGTTTCACATTTCATTTTCTTAATTGTTTGGGTTTATTTATTAAATTTTATTGTCATTTATTTATTGCCTATATAACATTAGATTAGACTACTATATATCCATTTTAGTTTAATCATTTTGGTGAACCCAAACTTGATCTTCATTTTTCCTATATCATGGGTCAAATTTCTTTGTCTGATTTACTTAAGATGCATCCCATTTTCTAGGCTATTTTGAAAAAATCCCTAGACACCATGCATCTTCCTAAATATACCCTACCACACGAAATAAGCCCTATTTTTGATCATCTATTTGATGACCCCAGTCCTCGTGATCCTCCATCTAATTCATCTATGTTGGACTCAATTCACACATTCTATTATTTATTTCAAGACAAATCTAAGGCTATGGAATCCACAATTACATCTCTCAAATCTGAAATCCAACATGTTAAGGATGCTTCTCAGGATCATGTTTTTTCTCCCTCTCCATCTCATCCTCATTTTATGTCTTCTACATGTGTTCATATTAGTGAACCTCAAATATTTCCGCTTTCCACACCTCTCAAGTTTGTAATCAATGCTAAGAAATAAGACATTCTTCCAAAACTCATAACTTGTCAATTAATCACCTTTCCATCTACTCATTATTATCCTCCTTACCAACTTCCAAAATACCAAGGTTTTCCATATTGTAAGTATCATCAAATCAATGGACATAATGACAATGATTGCTATGATTTACAATGAAGAATCAAACATCTTGAGCATCAAATTTTTATCTCATTCATTGCACAATGTTCTATTACATGGTCCTCTCCACTTCTTACTTCTCAATGGGTTCCTAAATCTGATTTGTCTATGTCTAATGAGCATCCCGCTACCACTTCTCATGTGATCTCCACTGCTTACATACTTTGGGGAATCATAGCTCACCCACTTTTCATTTCTATCAAATATCTATATCATCTCATACATTTAACACTTTGTTCTTAGTGACTAATCTTCTCTAAGAATTATTACAAACCTCTTGATAAATTTGTATCATCATTACCTGATGATACACTCTTGTGCTCATGTTCACACTTGACTATTGAGGGCATCCTATACACATTGCAACTAGTTAAATTGTGTGAGTTGAAGCTTCCAAACCAAGTAGAAGCTTAGTCAAATTTTGAAGATGCAGCTCCAAGTTGATTATACGCTCAACCTTGAAATCAATGTAACTAAATTAGGACAATTTAGTCCCAAGCCTAGTTCTTGGTTTCAGTGGGTTTTTTCCCATTTCGTGTCTTTGTGTATTATTTTCTATATTTTTCTTGTGTGTGATTTGTTATGTTCATCATAGCAGGACTAAGGAATGGGAATTGTTGAATTTTTTTTGATAAGACACTGATTCACCCCCCTCTTACTATCTAAGTTTCCAAAAATTGGTATCAGAGCTTGGTTCTACAGAGTTAAGCCTAACAGATTGAAGGTGTTTGTGAAGACACAAACATGAGTAAATTAATAGAATCAATTTCGAAAAATAAGTATAAGATTTCTCAAGATCTTATAACTGAACTAAAGATAGAAATCAAGCTTAAGAAAACTAATCATGGTCATGAACTGAAGGAGATGTCCTCACATGTTGAAAATGTGTTAAAGGATTTGAGAGACAAAGGTGATTCTTGTCTTAAACTTGAAAAATAAATAGATACTTTGAGGGTTGAGTTAGAGCATGTTTCAAGAAAACTCAATGAGTTTCTGATCAAATAAATAGATCCTAGTAAATAATTTAGTTTAGAACTTAAAGATAAATCAAGTTAGACTGAAACAAAAGAAGAGCTTAGTCATGAGGTACTGTTGAGGGTATACATCACAAATGGACCTCATCACATTCCCACATTCATCATTCAACCTTCTATCATGTGACATTCCTAGGTTAGTAACATACGATATAGGATAAATCATCATCTATTCCATCATCTTGTAGGGGTATACATCGTAGGCTACATCACAACCTCTCTCGTTCATCTCATCATGATATACACTTTAGGATAAATCATCACACATCTCCATTTATCAACTCTAGGTCACATATTATCACCACACATATATAATTAGTGCACTACACACAAAACATAGTTTGACCATTTCCCGATGACGCACTCTCATCAGGGTAAATTTTTGGGGTGAATATTAGGAATTTTGAATTTTGAGTTTCAAATTTTTTTTGCTACTGTGCGGTAGTACGTTAGCCAAAATTTTACGGGTCCTAATTTTTTTTGAATATAATTTCACCTTCATATTTCCACTAAGGTTGAACCAATTTTAGTATATTCTCCTTCATGTTATAAGATTATATTATATATAGGATTAATTCTCCATAATATAGTCATACTATTTACATTATAAGCCTATGAAAAATTTGAAAGTATAAGACAAAAAGCCAAAGGATTCATGAATAAGCAAAAGACTCAAGAGGTAAGCGAAAAAGAGATATTTATCTATATATTGTCAAGTTTTTGTGTTAGTGGAAGGTAATAGTTATTTGTGTTACTCTCCAACAATAAAAATCCATGATGTCAGATAACAAGGTAAATGCACAATGTCAAACAACAACAAAAATATATTACCGGCTGGTAACATTGTGTTTTCATTCAGGAATAGTATTTGTGTTACCAGATGGTAGCATTGTGTTGTCATCCGGGAACACTCTTTGTGTTACTAGCCAATAAAATTTTGTTATTTTTTTTATTGTCTGAAATTGTACCATACTTATTGGTCGATAAACCTTCATACTTGTTGAGTGGGAACAAATAAAAAATACTTCCCACACTGTTTTCTTGAAAAAACCTCAATTCACAACTCTCATGAAACCCTCATTTCATACATTTACCTACAGTGAAAATGACCTTTTTCATCATATTTGATATCAATTCTATAATATTTTTTAGGAGAGGGGTCTTAAAATGAACCCCGACTCTCGTTTATGGTTCATTCTTGACTGTTGGGGGAGCATAAACAAATGAAATTAACTGCATACAATTCCATTCACTCAGGGGCATGTGGCTCCTATCATCCATTTTGCATTCCATTCCATCCACCCACAACATGCTTCAAATTTTGGCCGCATTTAAATTTTCTTAAATTTTCTTACATATGTTCATCTTATCACGCTTGCTAGCTAGATCTCTTGTATGTCATTATATTTACCATACACACATATGTGTTCACATACTTTTTTATTTTTGATCACAAATACAATGCTTCTACATGCATCAGGGATATTTTCCACACTATCAATCCCATAACGTCTCCTGCGGGCATCCATTTTTTCACACTACAGGTGTTATTGTTTCATTTTGTTTCATAACATGCTACTTTATTGGTTATACATGATTTTGAAATATACTTTATATGTCTAACATGTTAATGGTTGCTTCATGTGCAACATTTTTTTTGTCAGACTATTTGCTACCATGGCTATTTGTTTGTTTTTCCTTGCTTGTCTTTGTTTGTTATTGTATATGGGATTTTCCCTTTATTTTGTGGGAACACTTGCTTATTTGGATGCAACCACTACCGACTTGAGTGTCTTACAACATTGTGAGTGATGTCTCATGTTTGCAACCCATGTTTTGCAGTCTATGTTGGATTCTTGTGTGTTTACTGGCATCCTAGCTTAAACATTGTCTTTGTATCTTAGACTTGTTCTCTACATGTATGTTTGTTCATACTAACACTTGTTTTCCTATCCACTTGTTTGAGTGTGCCTTGGTTTCTACCAAGTGCATTCCCTTCCCCATGTAGGGTACATTTTTCAAGGTTGGTCCTCTTTTTGGGGCCACATTATTATATCCATGACGTCACATGCGTGCCCAAAGAGGGGGCATCATTTGTGTTTGTACACACTACATAACATGGTACCAACACAGTTTAGTTTTTCATCCATGACACAATGGGTTATACAATGAGTGGATTTAGACCAGTATATAGAACTCCATACATAGTGGATTCTATAGGGCAGATTGTCCTTAACATTCTTGAGAATAGTTATAGGTTTGAGGATCATGGGACTTTTCTCCCTACACTTCTTCGTCTAGTGGTGTCAAATCACTCAAAACCTAGGAAATAAAGATATATATTCACTCCTAGGAAGTAGTTATAGGTTGGAGGAACATCAATATTTCCTCCCTACACTTCTTCAGATAGTGGTGTGAGATCACCCAAAAAACTTGCACTTCATCAACATTTACAAGATCCTATCTATACCCTTTTTCTCATCATGGATCAGGTGCACATGTTGCTTTTTCATTTTCATACTTTCATTACATACTTTTTACATATATACATGCATCTTTACACAAGGTTTTACACATATACATGCATATTTGATTACTTGATCGTCTTCTCTTTTGCAAGTCCATCCGTATGGAAGCAAATAGTCAACAATAACAAAGACATCACTTGGCAATGCATCCACAACATACTAACATGTAGGTACATCACACAAATTGGCATCTACACACATTTTTTTCCTAGGTTAATTCTCATCACTTTTTACACTATTACATCTTTAGTCTTTATGCTCCATATTTTTGTCACTCCACGTTTTGTCTAGTCCCTCAGCATGTTTTATACATCACTCTACATGGATATCAGGTACACATATCTATTTAATTTATGTTACTAAGAATTCTTTTCGCCAACATAAAGTGAGGAAAAATACAGACACAAAATCATGGACTTTGGGTAATTATTTAGTCCCGGTCTCATACTACTATTCATATGGTTCTTGAGTGAAAAAGTACTAATTAACCCATGTCTTTGGTCATTTTACTTTGTTTTTTGTTGTTAATTTTTGTCTTGCACTTGCATTTTCTCAGTATGTATTTATATACTATTTTTTCCCCATTACTAACTAGGGCACCCAGCCAGTGTTGGGGCGCCCCAGGAACCCTGGACCCCTCTGGGATACCCTAATCCTCTTTACATTTTACTCTCATCTTTTGGTAACTTTCTAACTATTTGATCTTTCTATATTTTTGGTGGTCATCCTGATTATGAAATTAAAGAAAGAGAACTATATAAATATAAATTTATGTGACCATAATGAGGGACCAAACAATAAACACTATTATCACCACCTAAGGTTGCATCCATAAAAGGTTTCTACTACTCCATTGACATCCATCTAGTTTCATTACAAGGGACAAAATATGGTTCATCTGCATCACACTTCATAGGAGGGGAGTTCATTCTATTCCATTTACCATTTATTTACATTCTAAATCTAGTTATTTTTTGCTACTCACAAAGTGTGACTAGCACAAGAGAACCTAGGGCATGATTTCCGCACACACACCTAGAATTACATTGGGTCTGAGATGTAGTGCAGCGCTCAGTGATAATTCCATCCATTTGGCAGTTGAGGATAGTCTGACCCCTTCATATGCGTATTTACTTTTTAGGATTTTGATGCTTGGCTTGGGGTTTTGTAGGTGTTTCCTCCATGTATGATTTACAATGACATCCAATGAAGTTTAGAAAAATTCACATGATAGGAAGTGAACACAGGTGATCATTCAGTAACATGTAAGAGGAGGTTTCTTGGTTATTTTCACAAACCATGGCACCTAGATCTCAGACCAGGGAACTTAGATCTCATATTAGGGCACCCTAGGCACCCCTATCCTTCTTCAAGTGCCCAAGTTTGGTCAGACGACTCAGATATACACTTTCTTGATCTCTTGTGCAATGATTTCCTCCTCATATTTAGCCGGTCTCCACTATGACATAGTCCCTTAACCTCGATGAATCAACTAAGCATTCTTAACCCTCTTTACACATTAAGGTTTCGCAATTCGTTTACTTAGTTTTTTGGGTACATTATTGCATTTTATTGTCATTTATTTGTTTATTATATAGCATTAGATTAGATTACTATATCTTCATTTTAGTTTATTCAGTAGATGAATAATGATTTTAGGAGATGGATGAATGACTACCTTAAAATAAAGTGGAGGTGATAAGTGAATAGTGATATAAGTACACTTATGTGGAATGGGAGAAAGAGACCACTCATGAGAGAGAGAAGCAAAGGAAATGACACCCTTATCTTCTAATTGTTGTATCTTGTCATGAAGGGAACAATAGTCATTGATGCAATCGAAATTGCAATAAGGGAGATCACACTCGTGATGCAAGTGATGAGGATAATTATGTTGATTATAGGGTAAGAAAATTAAGATCTTATCAATCAAAGTACGTAAGACGTCATGAGGCTTATCATCATGAGAGAAATGTAATAGCTCTCTAGTAGAAGATGGAGAAGTCTTAGGTGGAGACAAATGTGGTGGAGGAGATGGAGGAAAATGAAGTGATGGAGGGGATGGAACTTACTTTCAAGGGGGGGAGATGGAGACCTTAGAGGATGCTTCATATGGTAGAGGTGAAGAAGCTAAAGGTGATGAAGCAATAGATGGAATAGAAGGGGGATCTACAACATGTGCAACAATTAAATCTTGTTCTAGATCAATGACCTTATAACATAAAAGCATAAATGATTCACATGTATCATATTATAATTTTTCTTTCAATGCAAGAATCAAACCACAACAAGAGGTAAAATAATTCTCTAGATCAATAGGATGAAATACGAACTGATGCATGCAAGAATTGAAGCGTAAAATGCAATCTAGAATAGGTTTTTTCTTTCCTTGATGCAAGCTAGGTAAGCGATCATGTGTAACTCTAGGACCATTGTTAAGCATAAAGCATCTAATAAAAGCATCTTCCATTTCAAAATATGTACTAATAGATCCATAAGGAAAATGGGTATACCATTGAAGAGCATCATCAACAAGACTATGAAAAGAAACTTTTAGTAACAATTGATCATTAGAATAAGAAGGCATAGCTAAATGATAGTGCTTAAGTTGAAAACATGGATAGCTAGTGTCATTAAAACATGAAAATGTAGGCATGATAAAATCTTTAGGAGAATATGAATTGTGAATTTTCTTTAGAATAGAATTGCCATGAAGAGAGTTATTATCAATGGAAACCTAGTAGGCTTTGTTTTAGAGAGTAAGAGATTGAACTTGAGATTGTAAATGGACAACAACATGCATGAGTGATAAATATCATGTGAAGGAATTATAGAAGAAATGAGAGCACATGAATAGGTTGAAGTTTTCCATTTTGGGTGATCATGGGAATGTGAGAAGAAGAAGCGTGTTGGTTTGAAAATATGTCGGTTAGGCAGATTGTGGGGAAACAGGCCAACAGTGTGCAGGGCATAGCCCCTCTTTGAGACAACAAAGTGAAAATAGTTTATTGCTATTATATCAAGCAGGAATCTATGCAAATCTACACTATTCTAAATTCTGGGGGTTTGGGATCTCATCCTAGTAGAGGTAGTTCAAAATGCAAACATAAAGGTAAGAAGGAAGGAACAGAGGAAGGATAGATATGAAGGGAGAAAAGAAATGAATTCCAAGACGGAAAGGTCAGAAGGTTTATGCTTTGGGCTTGTAGTAAACAGAGCCAAAATTACTTTCATAAACAAACAAAGCAATAATGATGAACATATGATGATATCAAGAAGGAATCCAATAGAATAGAAATATAGATCTAACTTAAGGAAGATCTGATGCAAATAACACATATATTGAGGATGCAGTCTAAACATATATATTAATATCTCTTATGTTACAAGGAAGCACAAATTCTTTCTCTCTTCACTCCTTTTTTCATACATAAAATATCCACCTGGAATACAACAAGTATTCCAGTATTTATAGAAGGAGAAAGAGAAAGAAGACAAAAAGAAACCAACTACTATTTACAAAATATCTTACAAGATATTTACAAAATATCTAAAAAGTCAAAAGTTGACTTTGGGCAAGTTTTTGGATGGCATCATCCCATGATGCAACATGGATGATGTCATTGTAAATGCCAATATACCTTTTAAATATTTTTATAAAAAAATGATCAAAGCATACACAAGAGGAGAAACTACTCCTCATCATCTCTTTGCTTGAATGGAGTGTCTTGCTTCTGATCGGGAGAGGCGATGTGACACTAAGCTCGGTATTCCATAAACTTGCTGATCATTTTCTGAAGATGATTATGATTTGGACCCTTGAAATGGTCACCAATGACTTCGTAAATTTCCTTTTCATTTTTGAGCTTGTCTGGTAATCTAGCATACTCTTCGCATGCATCGATCAAGAATCCAATGAAATCGTGGCAAGCTAGAAGGTTATGGATAGATTCTTGGTCAAAAGTGACCTATGGCGCAAAACCTTGGGTTACGATAGCCTTGAAGAGCTAGATGGTATTTTCTGCCTCCCTCAAGGTGAACGATTCACTGAGCATCCCTGAGACATCTTTGTAACCGTCTGCTCCATGTTGTATTTTGCATCTAGGGCTTCATCCTTGATTTTATCTATTCTCTCCAGGATATATTCCATTTGATTGACCCGGTAATCTAATGTGAATGAGAGATTTGGTATGTGCCCGTGGGTGATTGATGAGACCAACCTTTACTAGGTTGTTGGCTTAATAGTTAGGCATTGCTTGGAATGTTTCATGTTGTAATCTGGCATTGTCCAACTCCTCGGAGAGGGATCCTGCTACTGCTTGTAGCTCCTTATTTGCCTGATCTATATCCTGGTAGAGCCTTGTGAATTTCTTGATCATTTCCTCACTATCTCTGAGGATTCTCTCTATCCAGGAGGATACTACCGCACCTTGTTCACCAATCTTGGTGTATTCATTTATCTTATCCTGACTGAGAACTTCAATAGGTTTGGTGGCAGTTACAGGAGGAGCATTGCCCATTCTTTGTAATGCTTGGAGGATATGTTTGTTTTGCTCCTTGAGTATTCTCTTCTCCTCTTTTGCTTCTTGAAGATTTCTTGTAGAGAAGCATCTACTGTAGACAAGGCCTCTCCTTGTAGGCTTTCAGATGAGGTTCCCATCGTGACTTGGGTCACTGTAAAGTCTGTAGGAGAGATATCCTTCTTTTCTTTGGTGGGATCAGGATATGCAATCTCCATGACTCTTTCTCTCCTGAAATGCTATTAGAGAAGTGAGTTATAGCTTTTTTCTTCTTGGGTCCCTTTTTCGGAATGACAGAGAAGTCCATGGGTGCGATGGGAACCATTCTCTTGAGTTGACCCAGATGGTCAGAGATCCAACTTGAACTTATGGGATAAGGAGTAAAGGGAATGGAAGAAGAAACAATATTGAAAGGGGAAGCAATTGAAGAGGACGCAGGGAAGAACGTTGAGACACGTGCTGGTGGCATCAACAAGGAATCCAACGCGCTACTACTTGTGGGGCCTAGAGTTACTACCGGGGAAGAAAAGGACATGGAGGTGGAATGGATCTACAATTGGATGGAGGGAACACTGGGTGACATATCTGCAAGAGAGGAGAAGATGGAAGAGGTGGGAGATGGAAGGGAGGAAGGGAGAGAAGAAGAAACATCCATGGAATAGATGCTTCAATGACAAGGGAGAGGAGAAGGAGATGCTTCAACGGCAAGAAGGAATGGTGGGTACCTCAGTAGTTGTAGCTATGACCACATTATGAGTGGATGTATCTATTGAAACTTTGGTGGTCTCTTCTTATTTACGTGGAGACACCAGGTCAACCACTTGCTTCTCAAAAGGAGTAGGTGGGCTTTCAGGAGTTTCTTCCTGTTTGCTTGATTCTCCCTCCTTGTCCTTTCCTTTTCCTTTCAGCACCTAGGTCATTCTTGGAGGCGCTTTACCTGAAGGAGAAGTAGTAAAATCTACCCCGAGGTAGGTGAGACCATTCTATTTGCACCAATGTTTGATGCACTACAATGTGGGCTTGACCCTTTCCTGAATGGTCTTTGGTGCCTTGGCTCTGTTAATCTCTATGAACAGCCAATCATCCCCATCCATGTCAAGGTAAACCTGATCAATTTCTTGATCAGGCTCTTGGAATCCTTTTAGAATGATGGCTATGCCATAATGTTTGATTTCCTCCAGGGCCAGTTGGGAGTGATCCTTCCACCTGATATTTATTTCATGTGTTAGGTCGATATAGATGTCCTCGATCTTAGGAACATGGATAGGATCAATTTTTTCCTTTAGGAGGAAACTACGGTAATCAAAGGTAGGCCTGGCTGGGAATTTGTGCTTTAGTTTCAGCAATTCAAGCTCGGAATACATTTCCCATGCTTTGGCCAAAGTGGTGCAGGTATATCGGCCCACAGAGAGGGGGAATGGAGTTCCTCCCTTCTTTCTCTTCATGCATTTCTCATGGTATGTGATCAGTTGCCTTAACAACTCCAAGAGAATCAGCTTGGGCCCTACATACCTTGGTAGCTTTGTTGGTTCACCTTCAAAATTCACCACCCTGAGATATGTGAATGTGGGAGACTGAGTGAACAATGCTTCCCACTTCTTTGTGATAGTGATCAAACTCGGGCTAGTTCGACCATGTCTCATATTCGGCCTCAATAGGCAGATCACCTCATAGAAGAAGGCATCATTGATTTTTGAGAACTGGGGGATGTTGTTCTCGAGATTTAGCTCTGGGTAGTATTCATATATTTTGACCTGGGGCCATACCCCATTTTGAGTTAGGCCTACAAAATCTCTCATTGATGTTGTAGCATATACAACATAGGAATTCATATAGAACTTCCCAGTTGTGAGGACCTGTTGAAGCTGCTGGGAGATGGTGTCACTGATGATTTCTCCCCAGCCAAAACAATGATTAGGTACATTATTGCTCATGGTCTCTAAGTACCTCAACATCCATTTATGGAAATAATGGGCATCAGGAAACCCAAATATCCTATTCAGGAAGGTGATTGTATCACTTAGTTCCTCATTAAAGTCACTATGGTGGATGGTCTGTGGCCATCTACTCACTAGCTTTTTGTTTTTAAGATAAATCTCATTCATCATTTACATGCATTTGTCCTCATTTTCATCCCATGCCTTCTTACAGTATTCTAGGCTTATGGTGACATATTTCCAGTGATGAGGAATGCCTAGGGTTATTTCAAAATGATGAGCTGTGAGGTCAATGATCATTTTCCCCTCCTTATCTTCAACAAGGTATGTCCTTAGTATAGCATCGAGCCACCAACATGATGAACTCGTTATTTACAACAATTATTAGCAACCTAGCTGTAAAGTGCAATCCACTGCCCGCCAGTTTGTTTATTTAGGGGCCACTAGTGGCCTAGTTGGTGTTGATGGTGAATCACAACACCCCTGAATGTCTGCAACTCAATGGGTTGAGACTCTCAGTGCGATTGCATAACATGGAGCTTTTCCCAAGTGTGGGACATTGTGAAATCGGAAAACTGCCATGGGACAAAGAGAGGTGAGCAATGGGAAGGATGGACAGATGCATCACAGGCCCAAGGATAGATTTCACACAGAAAATGTCCCAAAACTCCATGAACAAAGCTCCAAACCTGCAATGAACATTCAAACATGCACAAATACCTGCAATGAAGAGAGGCAAGAAGAGGACAAGCAAAAACGAGGAAGGATAGACAGATGCATCACAAAACATGTTTTGTTGCTCCAGAAGTTTGCACAGAACATCATTCCATTAGTAAAAGGCAAAAACACCATTAAAGAGCAAGGGAGGAGGTTCGAACTCCATTTTCAACCCTAGAGAAGAAAAGAAGGGAGGGCAGAGCAGAAAGAATGAAAAACTTGTTAAAAGAAGCCTCTCCTTACAATTTATAGGAAGAATGAGAGAGAGAAGAGAGAGGAATTCCATATCTGCCCTAACCACCTCCAAACTGTATTCAATTCATCTCATTATGGTGGTAGGTGAGAACCCTAGCGACCCCCAAAAGTGGCTAACTGTATTTTTCATTTTTAAGAATTTGTTCTCATCCAATTAAAGATATCTAGTCGTAGTTGGACAGAGGACCTCGTAAGATTTCTGAAAAGTCCAACCTTGCATGAATCCGAGCTCCCAGTCAAAAGTTATGGCCATCTGAATATCTGCGCCAGGGTCTGCTTCTTGTCAGTGCTCAGAATGTTGCGCCTCCTGAAGGTGTGCCTTGGCGCATCCGTGTGTGTGTCGACATCCTCTTACGTGCACCAAAGGCGCAGATATGTTTGTTTCGACAACTGTTTCCGTGCACCAAAGGCACAAATATGTTTGTGTCGACAACTGTTTCCGTGCGCCAAAGGCGCGAATATGTTTGTGTCGACAACTGTTTCCGTGTGCCAAAGGCGCGAATATATTTGTGTCGACAATTGTTTCCATGCGCCAAAGGCGCGAATTTGGTCCTATCGACACTCTGTGTCATGCGCCCCTTCTGTGTGCCATGGGCACAACTTTTCTTATGTCGACACTCCGTGTCGTGCGCCTCTTCTGTGCGCCATGGGCGCAACTTTTCTTATGTCGACACTCCGTGTCGTGTGCCTCTTCTGTGTGCCATGGGCACAACTTTTTTGGTGTCAACACTCATTGTCATGTGTTGTTTCTGTGTGCCAAGGGCACACCTTTTCTTATGTCGACACTCCATGTCGTGCGCCTCTTCTATGCGCCATGGGTGCAAATTTTTTTGGTGTCAACACCTCCTGCTGTGCGCCTCTTTCCTGCGCCATGGGCGCAACCACTTTCATGTCAACACTCATTTTCATGCGCCCTAGAGAAATAAACATCAGGATTTGAGCTTCTTTGATTTCCATATCCTTCTGTTTGTCTATATTTACCCGAGGAGGGAAAAATATACAACAAGTACCTTAGCATCCATTTATGGAAGTGATGGGCATCAGGAAGCCCAAACACTCTGCTCAAGAAGGTGATTGTATCACTCAGTTCCTCATTGAAGTCACTATGGTGGATGGTTTGTGGCCATCTGCTTACTAGATTTTTGTTCTTCAGATATAGCTCATTCATCATTTGCATACATTTGTCCTCATTTTCATCCCATGCCTTCTTGAAGTCTTCTAGGATTATGGCGACGTACTGCCTATGATGAGGAATTCCCAGGGTTATTTCAAAGCGATGAGTAGTTAGGTCGATGACCATCTTGCCATCTTTTTCTTCGACACATCTTGTGTCCTTGTTGTAGTAATGGGAAACCAACATGATAAATTCATTGTTCACAGCACTTACTGGTAGCCTAGTTGCAAAGTGCAAACCACTGCCCACTAGTTTGTTCATCTAGGGGCCACTAGTAACATCTTTGGTTCTTGCCCAGAAGTCTTCCATATCAATGTGCCCAAGCTCAAAGTCTCTGATGTCAAGATCACTCTCTGCATATGAGTTAGAAATCCTGACATTCTAATATTTATACTTCATTTCTTGTTCTATCAACTTTTCTTTACCTTTAGACTTTGTTGGCTTTTTGCTTGAAAAAGACATGTGTGAGCTCCAGGATAGCTATTGTTGTTCTCCAAGGAGAATCAAAGAGGTCCAACATAGAAGAGCCATGTCAACCGTCATGTTACCCATAATAAAATCTTGTAGAAAGAAGAATGAGCAATTATAAGGCTGAGGGCGCAAGGTGTAAGTTCAAAGCATGCTGTAGAGGTTTAAAAAGGCTGGGCACACTTTTGGAGATGTTGACATGTAAAAATATGCGCCTGTGTTGATAGAAGAAAAGTTGCACCAAAGGGTTATAAAGGGTGCACTTTTAGAGAGTGTTGCATGATAAAAGGCAACAGCAAAGGAAAAGCATGCAGGGCACGGGTTTACAACATAAAACATGCCATGTTGATGTTAAGGGATGTGTGCCTGTGCCTTAGCAAATTTTCCTTAGGTGGGCACTAAAAAGGATGATGTTGCATGACTTTTAAGTGCACCCAAGGTGTGTTTTTGGAATATGCTGTAAAGGAAAACAATGTGCCAAAGGGGAAAGCGCTTGGCGCAGTTTTGAAGGACACAACATCTAATGTTGATGTTGTGCTAGGATGTGCCTGTTCCTTTAGAAAAGTTTGCTAAGTTTTTATACTGGGCGCGGGTTAGGGATATGTTACAAGCGGGGACAGTGTGCCAAGGCACGACTGTGGGGACTGTAACATGTAAAAACATTGCACCTCGAGGCTTTTAGAATTATTTCTTTGAAATTTACATGGATTTCTTCTTTCTCCTTTGGTTTCATCAAATGGTAAAGATGGTTTGTAACAAGATAATAGGCAATGGGAACATGGTTTTGGTTTTTTCATAGGCAGGGGCCTTCCATATTTGTAGATCTAGAAGGAGAGGAAAAGGGGCTTTCAGATGGTTTGATGGATTGTTAGGTTTTTCATTTTTAGATTTAACCTTTGAGATTTATAACAACCCTAAAACCTAACAATAACCAAGAAACAAAAACCAAAACAACAAGAACGATAGAAGCCACTTACCTGGTTTTATAAAGGATGAAAGATGATGTTGGGGTCCACAAACTTGAAAAACGGCACGCGGGGGTGACTATGACAGTTGACAGGCATAGAAGAATACTTTTCACAATTTTCAATTCGTGAAAATGACAGGTGTTAAGTGCCTATTTATAGAAATCCTAGCAATAATTATTTCACCAACTTCCTTTGGTGCACATTTCTAGAGTGTCGACACAAATGCACCTTGGCACAATTTTTAGTCATCGACATAATACTTCAAGCCTTAGCACATTCCTTGATGTCAACACAGACTTTCAATGCCAAAGTACGCCTTAGGCACACATTTTTCTATGTTGACATGATACATTCCAGCGCCTTAGCGCACTCTTCAGGCGCATGTTTAATGATGTTGACATGAAATTTCCTGCACCAAAGGAGCACAACTTCATTGATGTTGACATGTCATTTTGGGTGCCAAAGGATTTTCTAAGGGGTGCACATTTTATGGTGTCAACACAACATTTCTTGTGTCTAGTTCAAAAAGGCGCAATTTTTGGAATGTTGACACCCCAAAAACTGTGTCGTCTCTAAAGAAACTAAAAAATTGCTAAGTTCTAAAAATTTGTTTTTCGGAAGGGAGTTTTAGGCCATTTTAAACGTTGTCAGACTCTCTTCAGGGGACCCAAACATGTAATTTTGGTATGGTTATCTACAAAATTTCCCTTGTCAATTTTACAGGATAACAACTGGCTCTTTCTGGGGACTATCTTTAAGTGAAACTTAAGGGTAGAGAATCCCAGATTTTCATGTGCCTATCTATTGGGTTACAGAGAGTCAAAAACAAGGGTGACCAAAAAGGAAAGGAAGGGAACACACACACAATGAAAGAAAACAAACGATGAAAGCAAACACACGATGAAAACAAACACATGATGAAAACAAACTGTACAAAGAAGAGAGCAAGCTCTACTTCCTGAAAATCTTTAGGTGCTGCTTGCTATAGGGAAGCGGGAGTTCGGTTCCATCCAGATATGAGAGATAGAAACTATTCTCTCCATTGAGTTTCTTGATCTTGTATGGCCCTCTCCAAAGAGAGTCAAACTTTCCATGCATACCTTTCAGTTCTCTTCGTTTGTCCCACAGAAGGACAAGATCGCCTACCTGGAAATCTCTTTGTCTGGATTTCTTGTCGAATAACCTCTTGACTTGATTCTGATGTTTAGTGATCTTGTCGACCACTTTCACTCACTTTTCTTTAAGTTTTGTCAGCTATATAATCCTATTTTCAATGGAACTTTGAAAATTTTCATCTTCGATTTCTCGAGCCAAGAGCAGAGTAGGAAGTTCTACGGAGATAGGAATTTCAGCTTCAATCCCATACAACACCTTGAAAAGGTGACATGCTGAGATATCTATTTGGAGTGATACGATCTGCCCACAAATCATCATACAATGATTTGTGCCAGGACCGCTGATTTTCATTAACTAGCTTCCATATGATAGTTACCAGGTTCTTGTTGCTAGATTTTACCTGACCATTTCCTTGAGGATAATAATTAGAGGCATGAGCCAAGGTTATTCCATATCCATAACAAACACCAATAACTTCCCGTGAAGATAATTTGGAAGAATTGTTAACAACGATTTTGTGCGGAATGCTAAATCTCACAATAATATTTTCCTTGATGAAGTTACAAACAACTTCAGAAGTGGCATGCTTGACAGGTATGTCCTCCAACAATTTTGTGAAGTAATCCATCTCTGTTAGGATGTAACTATGTCCAACACTCGAATTTAGGATGGAGTGCTCCAATGAAATCAATTACCCGTTACCGGAATGGTTCTTCAATAATGACGTGCCTGAGGGGAAACGTGGACATCTTTGGTTTGCCAATGAACTATTGGCAAAGTTCACATTTCGCTACCCAGGTGGCTGCATCCTGAAATAACGTCGTCCAGTAGTACCTGGCCCGAATGATTTTATGTGCCATCATGGATGAGGAGAAGTTACCACCATAGGCGGAGTCATGAAAACTCTCTAATAATTTTATCTATTGTGGCTTGTCAACACATCGTAGAAAAACACCATCAATTTCACGTTTATACAATCCATCATCCCATATGACATATCGTACAACTCTGAGTTTTACCACTCACTTTTCCTTTGTGGTTAGATGAGTTGAGTACTCTCCATAGGTGAGGAATAATGTAATGTCAAGAATATCATTCGTCATTGGTTGCGAAAAACAGAACCATGGATAAAGAATTCACTTTCTCCAGTTCACTTTGTTCTTCATTAACGTGAGTAGCTTGCTCCTTATGTACCTCTGAGTCGTTATTTTAAGCCATTAGTTTACACATACCCTTACCCCCTTACCAACTTGGTTGGTCTAATGTCTAGATCATATTCTTGGACCTTTGCGATCCAATTTCCTTGTAAGCTCCCTAACTCTTGTTGAGTTTGGATAGACTTAACAACCGTGTCTGGAACCAACACTACTGTATGAGAATTCAAAATATAGTAGCGGAAAATGTTGACTACTTTTACAATGGTAAAGGCATGCTTCTCTAATTGTGACATCTTTAGTTCATGAGGATTAAGAGGGGAGCTTATGAAGGAAATTGGGGATTCAATATCCTCAGAGTTCTTTTGCATCAAGATAGTTGATACCGTATGCACAAGATGCATAACTATACATGATAAAGTCTTTGTTGAAGTTAAGACACACCAGAACAGGGGTGTGAGCGACGGAAATCTTTATGTCTTTGAATGATGCCTTGACTTTCTCACTCCATTGGAATTTTTGAGACCCTTTCATCATATTAGATATATGACAAGTCTTCTCAGCAAAATTAGGGACGAAGCACCTAAGAAAATTTACCTTGCCGAAGAAAGAGTGAACACCAGTCTTTCTTGTAGGAAAATTAAGGCTATAAATAGCCTTAACTCTTTTGACATCTATCTTAGTTCCTTCCCTACTAACAACATGTCCTAGTATATTTCCTTTAGTGACCCCAAAAACTGACTTCTTGGGATTTAGTGAAATCTCGTGCTCTTGACATCTGATCAAGACTTGTTCCAAATGATTGCAATGATCATTCCATTTCTTAGAGAACACGGTCAAGTCATCTAGGTAACCTACGATGACCTTTCCCATCATACCTTTGAATGCAAAGTCCATTGCTCATTGGAAGGTGGAAGCAGCATTTATTAAACCGAGCAACATTCTGCTATAGGTGAAGGTACCCCAAGGGGTGGCGAATGCTATCTTGAACTGATCTTTAGGTGTGACTTGAATTTGATTGTAACCTAAAAAATCATCAAGCATAGAAAACATTTCTGAACTGGTTACTTCCTATAGCACTTGATCCATTATCGGCAGTGGATAGTTATCCTTTAAGGATGACTGGTTCAAGTTGCGAAAGTCTATGCATATGCGTATCTTGCCATTCTTCTTCCTCACAGGTAAAATATTAGTAACCCAAGTACTATGATGAATTGGAAAAATAATTCTTGCATCCAACATATTTTGAATTTCAGCCTAGATGGTACCTGAGATTTTAGGGTTGTATTGCCTTTGATTTTGATGAAAATGCTTGACGTCGTCCTTGAGCAGGATGTCGTGCCGAATGTCCTTTGGCTTGAAAGACTTGAGATCAACATAAGACCATGCTAATACATCCATGTAATTTTTCAGTAACTTGATGAATTTTCATTTCTCTTCGGGCATACAACACTTCCTGATGTTCACAGAATGAGGATGTTCCACAGTACCCAGATTGACAGATTCAGTTTCTGGAGAAGAGGAAGGATCATCTTGTTGCTTTTTCATTACAAAATGGTCATGATTATTAAATAATCATTCTAAGGAAACTAAACCTTTCAAAATCTTATTTCCTTTTATCTGTATCACTGTTTCTTTTTCAGATGCATGTGCTTGACCGGTGAGAGACTCACGACACACAGAAGTTGATCCATCAAAATGAAGTTCTTTGAAATTGTCAGCTTTCTCCAGAAAAGCGATAAGTTGGTTGTCATCATTAAACACCTGCCAGTGTTGAATTATCTTGCACACTCGGGTGAAAAACCACCTCAATGGTATATGTATCCATTTTTAACCCTGGGTGAGGGAGCATGAGAGATGTTGAGACGGCCAATGAATCAACCATGTCATTTTGAGCTCGCGGGACTTCTTTGATTGAGAAAGCGTCAAACTCTTCGATGTTATCCCATACTGCATTGCGGTAGTGTCTGAGCCAGTCATTCTTTACTTGGTATATCCCTTTCACCTGATTGACAATTAGCTCAGCATCACCTTGTACTTTTAGATTCTTGATTCCCTTCTCTTTTGTAGCTTGCATGCCAAGTAACAAGGATTCATACTCGGCGGTATTATTCGTATTGAAGAACTACAACTTGAAAGAAAAAGGAAAAATCTCCTCGTAATGAGATATTAGAACAGCCCCAGCACCGCATCCACTCATTGCACAACTACCATCAAACTGCAATGTCCATACTTTGTTGAGATCCTCTTCTTGGATGAAAACGTCCATTTTATCTGAGTCAGTGGACAAGAAGTAGTTTACCATCCCTACTGATTTGAAGAGAATCTGAGCCTTAGGGTCATCAAAATTGGTGACTAGGTATTTCTTTTGTGTTTCTGGTTCTAATGTCTGCATCACTCCTTTGATAGGAATCCTGGCTTTGGACCAGTCCATATGAATTTCCCCACCAACTTCCTTACAGAAGCTCCTCCCTAGCAGTATCCCATAGGTTGCTGGAATATCAGCTACGAGAATAGTCATTTTTACCCTTTTTTCAGGAAACGTTGCGAATGTGAACTTTGCATCCTTGATCTGACCAATCAATGGTACCTTCTTGGTTTCCATGGAGTAGCATCTACCAAAAGGTTTAGTAAGTGTGAGGCTCAAAGCATGGGTGACCTTTGCTAGCATAACATTTTCAGAAGCTCCAAAATCGATTATACAGTTACTTAGTTTATGACCATTGATCAGGAGAGATAGGTAAAAAGGCTCAATTTTCCCTAACGCAGAGGTTGAGGCGATGTTTACGTGAGACGTAGGAGGGGTGGAAAGAATTCCTTTTGGAGAAATGAGAGGAAGGATGGTAGCCTAGTTTTGGATATACTTAGTTAATCTTACGAGCTTCTCTAGGTTAGACTGAAGGTATTCAACATTAGACATTTGGATCTTGGTCTTTTTGGCATGATCAATTATATCGAATGCGACCAAGGGTTGTGCTAACAAAGGAATGAGTCCTTCATTTCATGTTTGTGGAGGAGGATTACTGGTATTTATGGAATTGGAGGAAGGCTGATTTGGAGGAGAAATGGGAGGAAAATATTTCTTTACAAAAGGTTTAACAGGAGGTTGAGTAGGAAGGGGATTACCTCTTTTAGCGATCGTTGGTGGTGGAGTTACCACAGCCTTTTCCTTTTGTTTTTTAGCAGCAATCTTTGCCTTCTTTTCCTTATGAGTGAGTGAAAATTGTGTATGATTTTCTACTCACATACCCTTGGGTACCCTCTTCTTCATCAGATTCCTCGTCTTCAAATTTCATATACCCGATAGTAGAGTCGCCAGTCGGTTCACCGACATCTTGATCATCTTCATTTTGCGACAAAGGTTCTTCATAATTTGTATCATCTTCTTCAATTTTAACCAAAGCATTAACCAGAGGAGCTTCAATTGCTAACCTTGGAGAAGTAGCAGGAAAATGCGGCCTTTGGGGGGCGTTGTTGGGAGTGAAGTTCCTCCGTGGGATATCCTGGTAAGGAGTAGTAGATGATGTTTGAGCCAATTGCTTCTTCAATGAGAGAAAATCATTCACCATCTTCTAGAATGCTGGATCTGATGAGGTAGCCTGAGAAGAAGTTGAAGCCTTTGATTTTGATGGCTCATGTCTTAACTCACCAGATATAAGAAGGTTGTCTTCTATCCGAATGGCTGCAGCTTGAGCAAGAACCAAGGTGGGTATTTGTTCTTGTAAAAGTAAGAAACTTACTCTCGAACTCATTGCGTTCACAAAGAAACACTTTTGATTCTCTAATGTTGGCAACATGGCAGGCAACACACAGTTGATCAATGAATTGAAATGGGTGATAAAATCGTGCATGGTTTCATTGGCCTCCTTCTTCATGTGATTGATTTGTGATAGTAATGTGAATGTGTCTTCTAAAGGATTATACCTATCTTCAAATGCAGTTCGTAATGTGGCCCAACTGGTGATGGATCCAGCTAGTAAATGCTAAAACCATTTTGATGCAGGCCCTTGCAAGGTCTCCAGAAAGAGACATACTAATACATCCTCATGATTCACGTCTAGAATACTACATAACATAATAAACATAGTGATATGCACATCTGTGCTTTGATTTCCACTCCCATCAAATTTCGGGAAATTCTTGCGATTTCCATGAGGGAGGGGGTTGATTGGATGCGGCAGCGCTAAAGGACCCATGGCGTTTCTCCATGGTATAGGTAGATTTATCGCCATTTGAAAAGTGGGAAAGAGAACACGAGCAGGGAGTGTGGTTCCGCTTAGCAAAAGAGCACTGCAAATTGATGTCGAGGCACCTTGTGAAATCCGGCTCTTTCGTGGAGGTGAGGCACTTCTAGCTAATTGATCTGTTGAACTTAGCGATGTGAATCATTCTGGAGTGATACTGAAATTATGCCTTTGAAGTAGATCAAAAATTGGATCAACTAGTCCACGAGCTCTTCTACTACAAGTAAATTGTTCACCCGCCAGAGTACCCATTCAGATCTGTAACAATTAAGAGCAGATTTACAATAATTTTTGTTTGTTTGTACTTGCTGATTTTCTGATTTTTCTGGCAAAAATCAGCAGCATGTACTTTTTTAATATTTAGATTTATCCTCTTTAATAACAACCGATTGTGGTTTTTTGACAAAGATTGACAAGGATAAAAAGTGGGTCAATTTAGAAAGCTGATTTTCAGATCTTTGACTTGAATTTTTGCAAGGTTTTAAAAATATCATGAAAATGTCAGAATCTCAGATCTATACGGAAATATACAAGTTTTTGTAAAAACTCAGTGAACTAAAAGCTCCTATCTGGTCTAGATCTATGGATTTGTATAAGGAAATTTTCAGTTTCGATCACTTCTGCAAAAAATTTAATTTTTAACAAAGAGTTAAAATTTGCAATCTGGTAGTGATTTTTACAGTTTTTTTAATTATTTCCTTAGTTCAATCCCCAGTGGAGTCACCAAAAACTATTGGTTTGAAAATATGTCGGTTAGGCAGGTCATGGGGAAATAGGCCAATAGTGTGCAGGGCATAGCCCCTCTTTGAGACAACAAAGCAAAACTGGTTTATTGTTATTCTATCAAGCAGGAATCTGTGCAAATCTACACTATTCTAACTTCAGGGGGTTTGGGATCTCATCCCAGTAGAGGTAGTTCCAAATGTGAATAGAAAGGTAAGAGGGAAGGAACAGAGGAAGGTAGATCTGAAGGAAGAAAAGAAATGAATTCCAAGATGGAAAGGTCAGAAGGTTTATGCTTTGGGCTGGTAGTAAACAAAGCCAAACTTACTTACATAAACAAACAAAGCAATACTGATGAACATATGACGATAATAAGAATGAATCCAACAGAATAGAAACATAGATCTAACTTAAGAAATATCTGATGCAAATAACACATATATTGAGCACAAAGTCTGAACATATATATTAATATCTCTTCTGTTACAAGAAGGCACAAAGTCTTTCTCTCTTCACTTCTTTTTTCATACAAAAAATGTCCACCTAGAATACAACAAGTATTCCAGTATTTATAGAAGAAGAAGGAGGAAAGAAGACAAAAACAAACCAACTACTTTTACAAAATATCTACAAAATATCTAAAAAGTCAAAAGTTGACTTTGGGCAAGTTTTGGATGGCAACATCCCATGATGCAACATGGATGATGTCATCGTAAATGCCAACATAATTTTTAAATATTTTTACAAAAATGATCGAAGCATACACAAGAGGAGAAACTACTCCTCATCATCTCTTTGCTTAAACAAAGTGTCTTGCTTCTGATCAGGAGAGGTGATGTGACACTGAGCTCAGTATTCCATAAACTTGCTGATCATTGTCTGAAGTTGATTATGATCTGGACCCTTGAAATGGTCGCCAATAACTTCACAAGTTTCTTTTTCATTCTTGAGCTTGTCAGGTATCCTGGCGTACTCTTTGCATGCCTCAATCAGGAATCCAATGAAATTCCAGCAAGCTAGAAGGTTATTGATTGATTCTCGGTCAAAAGTGACCTCTGGCACCAAACCTTGGGTTGCGATAGCCTTGAAGAGCTGGATTGTATCGTCTGCCTCCCTCAAGGTGAACGATTCACTGAGCATCCCTGGAGACATCTTTGTAACCATCTGCTCCATGTTGTATTTTGCATCCAGGGCTTCGTCCTTGATTTTATCTATCCTCTCCAGGATATATTCCATTTGATCAACCCGGTAATCTAATGCAACGAGAGCTTTGTTATGTGCCTGCGGGTGATCGATGACGCTGACCTTTAATAGGTCATTGGATGAGCAGTTGACCATTGATTGGAATGTTTCATGTTGTAATCTGGCATTGTCCAACTCCTCGGAGAGGGATCCTACTACTGCTTGTAGCTCCTTATTTTCCTGATCTATATCCTGGCAGAGCCCTGTGAATTTCTTGATTATTTCCTCACTATCTCTGAGGATTCACTCTATCCAGGAGGACACTTGTCGGTGCCTTGTTCACCAATCTTGGCATATTCATTTATCTTGTCCTGACTGAGAACTTCAGTAGGTTTGGAAGTAGTTACAGGTGGAGCATTTCCCATTCTCTACAATGCTTGGAGGAGATGTTTGTTTTGCTCCTTGAGTATTCTCTTCTCCTCTTTTACTTCCTGAAGCTTTTTACAGAGGGCATCTACGACAGATAAGGCCTCTCCTTGTAGGCTTTCAGATGAGGTTCCCATCATGACTTGGGTCACTGTAAAGTCTATAGGAGATAGATCTTTCTTCTCTTTGGTGGGATCCGGATATGCAATCTCCATGACTCTCTCTCCTGAAACGCTCTTAGAGAAGTGAGTTATAGCTTTCTGCTTCTTGGGTCCCTTCTTCGAAATGACAGAGAAGTCCATGGGTGCTATGGGAACCTTTCTCTTGAGTTGACCCAGATGGTCAGAGATCCAGCTTGGACTTATGGGAGAGGGAGTAGAGGGAATGGAAGAAGAAATGGGAGTGAAAGGGGAAGCAACTGAAGAGGCCGCAGGGAAGAACGTTGAGACACTTGGTGGTGGCATCGACAAGGAGTCCAACGCGCTGCTACTTGTGGGGCCTGGAGTTACTACCAGGGAAGAAAAGGACATGGAGGTGGAAGGGATCTGTAATTGGATGGAGGGAACACTGGGCGACAGATCCACAAGAGAGGAGAAGATGGAAGAGGTGGGAGATGGAAGGGAGGAAGGGAGAGAAGAAGAAACATCCATTGGAATAGATGCTTCAATGACAGGGGGAGGAGAAGGAGCAGAAGAAGGAATGGTGGGTACCTCAGTAGTTGTAGCTATGACCACATCCTAAGTGGATGTATCCATTGAAACTTTGGTGGTCTCTTCTTCTTTACCTGGAGACACCAGGTCGACCACTTGCTTCTCAGAAGTAGTAGGAGGGCTTTCAGGAGTTTCTTCCTGTTTTCTTGATTCTCCCTCCTTATCTTTTCCTTTTCCTTTCAGCACCTGGGCCATTCTTGGAGGTGCTCTACCTGAAGGGGAAGTAGTGAAATCTACCCTGAGGTAGGTGAGACCATTCTATTTGCACCAATGTTCGGTGCGCTGCAATGTGGGCTTGACCCTTTCCTGAATGGTCTTTGGTGCCTTGGCTCTGTCGATCTCTGCGAATGGCCAATCATCCCCATCCGTGTCAAGGTAAACTTGATCAATTTCTTGATCAGGCTCTTGGAATCCTTTTGGAATGATGGCTACACCATAATGGACGATCTCCTCTAGAGCCAGCCGGGAGTGATCCTTTCACCTGATATCTATTTCATGTGTCAGGTCGATGTAGATGTCCTTGATCTCAGGAACATGGATGGGATCAATTTTTTCCCTTGGGAGGCAACTCCAGCAGTCGAAGGTAGGCCTGGCTGGGAAGTTGTGCTTTAGATTCAACAATTCAAGCTTGGCATACATTTCCTGTGCTTTGGCCAGTGTGGTGCAGGTGTATCGGCCCACTGTAAGGGGGAATGGAGTTCCTCCCTTCTTTCTCTTCATGCATTTCTCATGGTATGTGATTAGTTGCCTTGACAACTCCAAGAGAATCAGCTTGGGCCCTACATACCTTGGTAGCTTTGTCAGTTCACCTTCAAAATTCACCACCTTGAGATATGTGAATGTGGGAAACTGAGTGAACAATGCTCCCCACTTCTTTTTGACAGTGATCACACTTGGGGTAGTTTGACCATGTCTCATATTCGGCCTCAATAGGTAAATCACCTCATAGAAGAAGGCGTCGTTGATTTTTGAGAACTAGGGGATTTTTTTCTCGAGCTATAGCTCTGGGTAGTATTCATATATTTTGACCTGGGGCCATACCCCATTTCGAGCTAGGCCTGCAAAATCTCTCGCTGATGCTGCAACATATACAACGTAGGAATTCATATAGAACTTCCCAGTTGTGAGGACCTGTTGAAGCTGCTGGGAGATGGTGTCACTGATGATTTCTCCCCAGCCAAAACACTGATCAGGTACATTCTTGCTCATGGTCTCTAAGTACCTCAGCATCCATTTATGGAAATAATGGGCATCAGGAAGCCCAAATACTCTATTAAGGAAGGTGATTGTATCACTCAGTTCCTCATTGAAGTCACTGCGGTGGATGGTCTGTGGCCATCTGCTCACCGGATTTTTGTTCTTAAGATATAGCTCGTTCATCATTTGCATGCATTTGTCCTCATTGTCATCCCATGCCTTCTTGCAGTCTTCTAGGCTTATGGCGACATATTGCCTGTGATGAGGAATGCCCAGGGTTATTTCAAAATGATGAGCTGTGAGGTCGATGATCATCTTTCCCTCCTTATCTTCGACACATCTTGTGTCCTTGTTATAGCATCGAGCCACCAACATGATGAACTCATTATTTACAGCACTTACTGGCAGCCCAGCTGCAAAGTGCAATCCACTGCCCACTAGTTTGTTCATCCAGGGGCCACTAGTGGCCTGGTTGGTTCTCACCCAGAAGTCTTCCATATCAATGTGCCCAAGCTTGGAGTCTCTGATATCAAGATCACTCTCTGCATATGAGTTAGGCATCCTGACTTTCTGATATTTGTACTTCATCTCTTGTTCTGTCAACTTTGCTTTTCCTTTAGACTTGGTTGGCTTTTTTTTTGATGAAGACATGTGTGAGCTCGAGGATGGCTGTTGTTGTTCTGCAAGGAGAATCAAGGAGGTCCAACATAGAAGAGCCATGTCAACCATCATGTTATTCATAATGAAAGCTTGCAGAAAGAAGAATGAGCAATTATAAGGCTTAGGGCGCAAGGCGCAAGTTCACAGCATGCTGCAGAGGCTTAAAAAGGTTGGGCACACTTTTGGGGATGTCAACATGTAAAAAGGTGTGCCAGTGTTGATAGGAGAAAAGTTGCACCAAAGGGTTATAAAGGGTGCACTTTTGAGGAGTGTTGCATGACAGAAGGTAGCGCTAAGGGAAAAGCACAGGACATGGGTTTACAACATACAACATGCCATGTTGATGTTAAGGAATGTGTACCTGCACCTTAGGAAATTTGCTTTAGCTGGGCACTGAAAAGGATGGTGTTGCATGGCTTTTAAGTGCACCCAAGGTGCAATTTTGGAATATGCTACAAAGGAAATCAATGCGCCAAAGGGGAAAGCACTTGGCGTGGTCTTGAAGGTCACAACATCCTATGTTGATGTTGTGTGGGATGCGCCTGCACCCTTACAAAATTTGCTAAGTGTTTATACTGGGCATGGGTTAGGGATATGTTGCAAGCGAGGACAGTGCACCAAGGTGTGACTGTGGGGGTTGCAACATGTAAAAATAGTGCGCCGAGGTTTTTAGTGATTTCTTTGCAATTTCCTAGATTTCTTCTCTCTTTTTTGGTTTTTTCAAATGGTAAAGAGAGGTTTTGCAACAAGATAATAAGCAGGGAAAAGGCCTTAGGTTTTTTTTAAGAGGCAGGGGCCTTCCAGATTTGTAGATCTGGAAGGAGAGGAAAAGGGGCTTCCAGATGGTTATGGATTGTTAGGTTTTTCATTTTTAGATTTAACCTTTTTAGATTTATAACAACCCTAAAACCTAACAATAACCAAGAAACAAAAGCCATAACAACAACAAGGATGATAGAAGCCACTTACCCAGTTTTATAAAGGATGAAGGATGACGTTGGGGTCCACAAGCTTGAAAAATGACACGCGGGGGTGACAAGGATAGCTGACAGGCACAGAAGAATACTTTTCACAATTTTCAATTTGTGAAAATGACAGGTGTTGAGTGCCTATTTATAGAAAACCTGACATTAATTATTTCACCAACTTTCTTTGGCACACAATCTAGAGTGTCGACATGGGTTTAAATGCGCCTTGGCGTAATTTCATTGGTGTCGACATAATACTCTCATCACCTTAGCATGCATTTCATGATGTTAACATGAGAATTTCAGCGCCAAAGGGAAATTTACTTAGCGCACATTTTGGTATGTTGACATACCACTTCCTACACCTTAGCGCACATATTTGGCGCATGTTTAATAATGTTGACATGTCATTTCCTATGCCAAAGGGGTGCAACTTTATTGATGTTGACATGTCATTTTGGGCGCCAAAGGATTTTCTAAGGGGCACACATTTTATGGTGTCGACACAACATTTCTTGCGCCCAGTTCAAAAAGGTGTAATTTTTGGAATGTTGATACCCCAAAAACTACGTCGTCTCTAAAGAAGCTAAAAAATGGCTAAGTTCTAAAAACTTGTTTTTCATAAGGGAGTTTTAGGCCATTTTGAATGTTGTCAGACTTCTTCAGGGGACCAAAACAGAAATTTTGGTATGATATTTTGCAAAATTTCCCTTTTCAAAAGTTTTCCATTTTGGGTGATCATGGGAATGTGAGAAGAAGAAGCGGAAGGTGAAGGATCTATAGGAATGCTATATATAGGTGTAGAAGAAATAAGAGGTATACTAGTAGGTATAGAAGAATCAACATGAATACCATCTAGAGAAGAAGAAGAGAAAAGAGGAGGAGGAGAACATGAAATATTGACATAAATGCTAGTAGTAGAATCAAAAGAAACAATAAGGGGTGCACTAGTAGGAGTAATAGAATCATCATAAATGACATTGGAAACATCCTAAAAAATATAAGAAAGTGGAGTGAAAAATTCACATTCAATAGTCTTAAGAGAAGTAACATCCTCACTAACATGTTCATGATTAGAAATATAATCAGCGTAACTATCAGATAAAGTTTTGCATGTAATTATTTCATTAAGAGAGTCATTAGCATATAGAGAAGTAAGAGGTGAACTATCATAAGATATATCTTTGCAATCATTAGAAATATTTTCAGAAGTAGAAGCAACATGAGATAAAACTTTACATTCATCTTGATTAGTATGAGAAACTTCATCATGCACGTGTACATTTTCAACATTGGAAGTAAAATTATTTGTATATACATTGTCACATGCAAGACCAAACATAGAATGTATACAAGTGCTATAATTGGTTGAAAATAAGGTGGAGTAACATGAGGGCCTATAGAAGAGCAAGGATAACATTTAGTGAAGTTTTGGTTAGGTGAATTAATGCTCACACTAGAGTTGCAAAAAATAGTAGGAATATTGCTTTCATGGGAAATAATTTGTCTTATAAATTTTTCATCAATTTGAGCATTGTGATAAAGGGCATTAAGTTCAGCCTCAAAAACATCATCAAGGATAGGATTCATACTAATATGATGCATATCTTTCCTAGGAGAGGAGGATCTATTTTTTAGCCATGAAGGTTTTTTGGATCCTAGGGAAAGGAGTTTTAGGAGAGGGGTTCACCAAATGATTAATAAAATCTTAATATTAAATTTAATTTTAGAATCACTATGATAATATACAACAAAGTAAAAATGGTAAGCACTCTAAATATGAAACAGTGTAAGAAAATGAGAGGGATGGGGCACTTATCTGATTTTTTTCTTATCCCAGAACAAATGTGAACTAGAAAAACTAATGATTAGGTTGGGTAGAATTTTGGAAATGCTCAATATGAATTTTGGAAGTGGCAGATGGAGATGGGCACGGGTTCCTGGGATAGGGTGAGGGCGCCTAGGCACTAAAGACCAATCCTAAGTGCTGGTGACTATGTAAATGCTCAGAATCTGATTTTTCTTGTTTCGCTAGGGTTTCACACTTCTTCATTGTTGATCACCTGTATGTCACACTTGGATAGCTGAGGTACATGTAATCTATAACACAAACCCTTAGCTACCTACACAAGCTCACAAATCATTTGTATTATTCATTTGTGTTTCATAGAAAGATAAAGCTACCGAGATCAGTAGTTGATTAAGGAGGGGAGAAATGTTATGTGACAAAATTCCCTAGAAAGAAAAGTTCAAACATTATTTATTTAATAAAAATAAAATAATTAGATGGGTGTTCTAAAGTTAATTTCCCCTAGGAGTTGATTGAGCATCACATAGTCTCACCACCTAACTATTGTTTAATGTTTTTATAACATTAGGATAGTTTATAACTTATAATTATTAATGGGAAAAATTCATATCACATTTAAATTGGAATAAAAAATGTAATATGTGAAGTCAGACTGACCTCGGCAGTCATCCAAAGGATGAACTTATGACCGAGCACTACACTACATTTCAGACTTCATGTAGTTTTATGTGCTTGTGTGTGAAACAGTGTCCTTCGGTTTCCCTCGCGCCAATGACACCAAGATAGGTAACTAAAGCTATATATAATGCAAATGTGTAGAATGGAATTCATAAATTTCCCCCTTCCTATGCATTGTTTGTAAAGTAATCATCCCAAAAAATTAGTCCCTTCAATAATATCTAGATATGCTTTCCCTTTAGAATTTCCCACTATTATAATGGTATGTATGTTGTGTATATATATGGATCTCTTGTTTGATTTTTAACACTAGTGACACGATATGCCGACTAGGACCTCAAGATAGGAGTAATAAAACTGAAAATTATGACCAAAACTATAAAAAAAGAGTGAAAAAGAACAAAGAGAATAGGAGCCCCCCAGGGTGGAAAGGAGCACTTGGGCACTAGTGTCCAGATTGGGTGTTGGTATCTTGGGATAGCTAATGAAAAATGTGAGAAAAATGACAGATAAGGATCCTTGTGACCTGACCAGAACTGAGTGCAGAAGTGACAGATGTGAGAGATAAAGACAATAAAAATAATCAAAGCAAGTAGACATACTAGAAAGTGTGTCATAGTGAATAATTTTCTTACTCAAGATCCATGCATATATTAACATAATTGGCAGTATAGTAGAATAGTGATATGCGCATGATTTTGTGTTAACACCTTTCACTATAAATTGCCACAAATCAAGTTGTTGAGTTATGGAGCTCAATTACTTAAGTTTAGCATGCTTTATCAACTTTCTAGAAAACACAATAACTGACATCGGTTATATAGGTACTGGCATCAGTCACCCATGACCGACATCAGTTAGGAAATGAGGAACCGTTATCGGTTAGGGCTAACCAACACCAGTTACCTGTGCATGAGTGTTTTATTTAACTCATGGGAATCAGATCTAATTTTAGTATTAAAGTAGATCTATTGATTGTAATTACATGGCTAAGTGACCTAAGTTTGTATAATGTATTTATATGCTAGAAAGCTAGGGTTAGAAGTAACGAGTGATGATTATTGTGAAGATAATCGTGACAAGAGAATTCTTGGAGAAGGAGAAGCTAGAGAGAAATAAAGTATTGTATATCATGAGAGGTGTGGAAGATTGTAAATATTAATTGTATATATTCTGAAAGCTTTGGATAATATATTGGCTTGTTTCTTGGTGGATGTAACCCACATTGGGTGAACCATGTTAAATCTGGTGTTGATTTATATCTCTTTTTTGTATATTTCTTCTAGTAGAATATCCATTTTTTTATTGCATGTATGCTTAGATCTAATATATTATCTGTACAACCAGTGTACTAACCCAAACAATTGGTAATAGAGTTTTCTTTGAGGGTTTTGTGTGTTGACAGATTTACTCACAAAGGGTTTTCTAATTGAGTGAGAGCTACATCAATGGAAGAATAAAACAAATACAAGGTAGAGAAGTTTGAGGACCAAAATTATCAACTATGGAAGATGAAGATTGAGGATTATCTGTATCAAAGAGATTTATACTTACCGTTGGATGAAAATTCTAGACCTACGAAGATGACTGATGAAGAATGGAAGATTCTTGATAGAAAGGTTTTTGGATCTATAAGATTGATCCTGACAACATTTGTGGCTTCTAATATTACAGAAGCGACATCTACGGTAGAGTTAACGAAATATCTTGCTAATTTATATGAAAAACCTAGTGCTTCAAATAAATTTTATTTGATGAAGAAACTATTTAGTTCTAAGATGCATGAAGGTCCATCTGCATCCAGTCATTTGAATGATTTACGATCTATTGTAAATAATTTAAAATCAGTTGATATTCCATTTGACGATGAAGTGAAAGAGCTCTTATTCTTATGTTCTTTACCTGATAGTTGGGATAACTTGGTAATGAATGCTATTAATAAAACATTTGCTAATAATATTTTGAAGTTTAATGATGTGGTTAGTATAATCTTGAATGAATAAATTTGTAAGAAAAGTACAGAGGAATCGTCATATGGAAATGCTTTGAATGTAGAAAGTAGGGGCAGGAAGAAGGATGGATCTAAGAGTAAGAATAATGGGAAATCAAAGTCTAGGAATGACATATCTAAATCTAGAGGTAAGGGAATTACCTATTGGAATTGTGGAAGGAAAGGACATCTAAAGAAAGATTGTTGATCAAAGGATAAAGAAAACTAACACCCAAAAAAAGGTAAAGAGAAAAATATTGTAGCAGAGGTAATACAAGATGATCTTATTGTTTCTTTGGATAATAGAATAGAATCATGGGTTTTAGATTCAGGAGTTTCTTTCCATGCAACACCTAATAAGGGTTATCTCATAAATTATGTCCAGGGAAATTTTGGGCATGTTTATTTGGGTGATGATGAACCTTGCAGTATTACTGGTAAAGGGGAAGTTCATCTAAAAATGCATAATGGAAATACATAGGTATTGAAAGATGTGAGGCATGTGCCAAGCCTCAGGAGGAATATTATTTCTGCAGGGAAACTAGGTGAAGTTGGTTGCATGGTTACATTCACAACCAACTCTTGGAAAGTCACCAAGGGTGCCCTTGTTGTGAAAAGATGCAAGATGGTAGGAACACTATATTTTTCTACCTGTGTTACTGATTACTTTTTTGTATTATCTACTTCAGTTCAGATGCATGCATGTGGCATAATCAATTTGGCCATATGAGTCTGTTGGTTGGATATTTTGTCAACCCAAAATATGAGGTTCAACCACAATATATGGGATTAAATCCCTCCTCAAAGATAGGTGAGGCTGCCTGCTTGCTACTAATCTAAAACACAGCAAAAACAATATATACAGTATTCACACTAATCTAACCATTGGGGGATGGGATAGAATCCTGAAATCCGCATTCACACGATTCAAAGGTATTGCTTTCGTAAATGAACGGGGTTAGAAACTATTACAATGAAAGAAGCAAAATGGAAAGGAAATGAGAGAAACGTATTTTCTTTCGAGTAAACGCAGAGCATGAAATAATCATACGAGCTTTAGATCATAAATATAATGTCTGAGATGATTAGAAACACTAAGATGCTATGCAAAGAATAGCTTAAGATCATGAATGTAAGAACAATGTCTTAAGAAAGATATATCCCACAACACAAAGTTTGCGAAATAATATCAACTCCTATTCTTTGAAATGATTGAACGAAAACACAAAGTTTTTCTTCTTTCCTATAGCTCTGAATATTACAAAAATCTCCACATTTTAGAATGCATAAGCATCCCTTATTTATAATAAAAGGAAACGAGAGAAAATAGGATAAATCCTAGAAAATAGTGTTCTTTAAAAGAGAGTTCTATTTTGCTTGACTCTCACGCAGGAGACCAAGTCAAAATTTGCTTCCTATGTGACGAAACAGAAATGAAAAAGACATGTCAATTTCAAGGTTGAAATGACATGAAACATCAAGAATTAGTCTGAATCATCATCTTTCACTCCTTCATCTTTCTATTCCTCCAGCTACGCCTGTTTGTTCCGAAATTCTTGGAACTTTTGAATTATGCCTTGCATTTCGTTTTCGTCAGGTGCAGTGGAATGATCATTCCAAATTTCATAGGTTTCATGGGTATCACTAGCACCGCCGGGAAGCTTTTTCAATCTTTTACTGAGCTTTCTCAAGGCCTCAAAAGAATGTTCAATTCTTACAAATCGATCAATGATCTCAATACTAAATCCGTGTGTTGGTTCATGCTGAACAGACTCTTGGATTTGTTTGAAAAGATCATCTGCTGATAGGACTCCTGAGTTTCCAACTGACACCTTTGGACAAACCTTCAGCAATTCTTCTTCCAGATCACTTTTTCCATCAATCAATTTATCCCTTGATTCTCTCAACTTACAGCAGGCTTCGTTGAGATTCCTCACCCTGAACTTGATGGCTTTAGTTAGCTGAAAATGCTTATCCGTATGTGGGATAACGCCTTCTTCTACCAAGAGATGTGCTGGTATTTGCTTTAATACTTGGAGAGCTTCATAAGTCAAATCAAGATGTCCAATTTCTTGAGAAAACTCCTCATCCATCTTCTCTCCATCCTTCTGAATGTCCCCCATAGATTGATGAACTTTCACAACGTCTTGTATCACTTCCTTCCCCTGTTGGAGCAACCTTTGGATCCATTCATCGACCACTCTTCCTTTTTTAGCAATCTTCTCAATTGTAGGTACTGATGAGAAATCGAATCCGATAGGGACAGAAGAAGATGGTATGGATTCAAGGGGTTTTGAGAGTTTAAGCAAAACCTCAGTCAACTGCTCCACTTTCCCTTTAAGCTCATCTCTGTTGTCTTTTGTTTCTTTCAACTTCTGGCACAACACATTTGTGGCATCCCACGCATCTTGTTGCACCCCTTTTGTTGTCACTTTACCTAGAGCCACCCTGGTTATCTGATAATCAGAGGCTGTTATATCCTCTCTAGTTTTGTCAGTCGAGGGAGTGGCAATCTCTACGAACTTATCCCCTGAAGCGTCCACCAAAACCCTTGAAACTGTTTTGGGCTTCTTGGCTGATTTCGCAGTAGGAGCCTTGAGTGAGCTGAAATCAAATGCTGGTAGGGGTACAATCACCTTCCTCTTCCTCGGAGTTTGCTCGAGTAGCCATTGCGGCGTATCAGAGGAAGTTTCCAATGTTGTAGAAGTTGGTATCATACTCTCAAGGGGAGAAGATTCTACCAGTGGAGGGGGAATAGTTACCAATGTGGTAGTAGATCCAATAAAAAGAGGCACAAGAGGAGGCGTGTTGGTGATCACCTGGGTCCCAGCAGAGAGGGGTGAAATTCCAGAGAAAATACTGGCCATTACTGAAGAAGTGGATGGAGAATGAGGAGGTAGGAGTGGTTGTGAGGGGGGAGGCGCGGATTCAGACTCCAAAGCCTGGGATGCAAGAGATAAGGTCTCTTCAGTTTGGTAATCAACAAATGATGAAACCAGAGGCTGGCTTCCTCCTTCTTCCAAATTAATTTCTCCTATTTCTGGTGGTGTTGGTGATTCTGGCACATCCACCATTTCAGCTAGAGAAATAATTGAAGAGATTTGTCTTTCTTTCCTCTTTTTGACAAACTTGACCTTTATAGGTCCCCTAGAAGATTTTTTGTCCTTTTCCTTTTTGGAGGGCCCCGCCTCTGAAGTAGCCAACTTTGAAAATTTATCATCTTTAAAATTCATTCCCCAAGAGGAGAGCCATGCTTTGGTGTGTGCAAGGATTGGAGCTGACCTATCTGTAATGGAGGCTTTTTCACTGATTGACCAATCAATAGGTGGGAAAACATATTGATCTTCATTTAACCCATCATAGGAAAGATCCAAAACACTTTCATTGTCACTAGTACCTTCTGGTAAATCAGCAAGCTCAAGTGTTTGAATCTCAGCAATTGTCAATCTACTATTATCCTTTCTGCGAACAGCAACCTCATTACGCAGATCAATCCAAATATCCTCTATGTTTGGCCTGTGCAGATGTAGGGTTCCATATGCCCTGAGCACTCCTCGGATGTCAAAACCGTCTCGAGGCTTCATATGCTTCTTCAACTTGTCCTGAAGCTCATGGACAACATTTTTAGCCTTCACTACTGTTGAACAAGTGTATCTCCCAATAGAAATTGGGAAGGATACAACAGCCTTATGTTTACTTTGTTGGAATTTATGGAAATCCAACAGCTGCCTAACCAATTCCATCAATATCAGTTTATCCCCTAGATATCGGGGCAGGCGAAAAGGATCCCCCGAGTACATGACCACCCAAAGATATGTGAACTTCATGAACTGTAAGAAGACACATCCCCATTTGGAAACTTCAGCCCAAGCCTCATCTGAGACTCTTGTCTTCCTCAATTCAGGGTTTAACCTACATATGTTTTCATAAAAGAAGGCGTCATTCACCCTTCTGAATTGGTCTTGGGATCCCTTTCTTGTCAGTTGAGGGAAGTATTGATACACATGACTCCCCGTCCTGCTTCCCTTAGTATCCAATCCGGGATAGTTCCTCATCCTGGCCGCTGCATATGTGACATATGAAGACATATAAAATTTCCCTGTGGACAAGACTGTTGTCAGTTGGGAATCTATCTCATTACTAATGAGAGTGCCCCAGTCAATCCCTTGTTGATTCTTCTTGATGGTGATCATGAATTGATACATACACCCTTGGAATACATTCGATTCGGGTAAACCAAAAACCCGACTCAGCAGAGTGATGATGTCATTGATTTCTTGGATGAAATCACTCCTGGGGATAAGTCTTGGAAATCTGGAGACAACCGGTTTGGCCTTGATCAGGAAATTCTTATTTACATGCTTGATACAGTCTTCCTGATCATTGTCCCAGGCTTTCTGAGCTGACTTGATGTCCAACTCTCCATACTCTTCAAAATTGGGCAGTTTGAGGAGGTCATCAAAGTAACCCCCGTCCAATTTGATCACTACTTCTCCTACCTGACTTCTCACATAACGAGAAGCCGAGTCATAACTGGAGGCATAGGCCAAAATGAATTCAGGGCACTGAGTGGCCATGGGAAAACCCGCTGCGAGAGGTAAGCCACTATCGGCTATTGCTTTCATCTACAAAGTTTGGGAGGAACTCCTTACCCTACTCCAGAAATCTCCAATATCTATATTCCTGAGCTCTGTATCTCGTATGTCATAATTGCAATCGATATATGACGGAGACTCCACCTTTTTGAACTTGTATTTCATTCTTCCTGACTTCTTAGCCTTTTCTTGCGATGGACCAGGGTCCGACATGAAGGATGTTGAAGAGAGTTTCGGAGATCAGGAGATGTTGCACACTGTGGAAAATCTGACCTACTGGAGATGCCGGAAGAACGGAAGAGTCTGACACACTGAGGAGTATGTCGGGGAATCCTGAAAACCCGATGCGTTGAGGATGTCAGAAACTCTGGAAAGTCCGGCACTTTTGATGATGTCAGAAACTCTGGAAAGTCCGGCACTTTTGATGATGTCGGAAACTCTGGAAAGTCCGGCACTTTTGATGATGTCGAAAACCGGAGAAATCCCGACACGCCAAACCTTCCAATATACTTCGGGTCTTTGACACTGCACAACACCCTTCAAAACCTGAAAAGGAGGAACAGGGTTTTGGTTGAATTTAAAACATGTAAATTCTTTTTACGATTCATATACCAAACATATCTTAATTCCAACAACAAAATTCTGGGGAAAAATCACAAAGTGGTATTTCCAAAGAAATAAACCCTAAAACATAAACCCTGTTTGGGAAACAACCTCAAAAGGAAAAAGAATAAAAAACCCCACAAACCTGGTAAGGGAATGGGAAGAAGTTCATCCATAATCAATCCATAAAAACCAAGAACAAAGAATAGAGAGAGAAATACCTTTAACCAGAGCGAGAAAAGATCGAAAACGGGTGATTCAATCGGGCACAGGCGAGTTTCGGGTTTCGAGGTTAGAAGAGCATGTACGAAAATCCACAAGTTAAAAATACGTCCGGTAAAAATGACGTGGAAATCCGTATATTTATAAGAAAATTTACAATTAATACATTTCAGCTGGCACGTGCCAACTCACCCGACAACTCGGCATTGACGCCATGTCAGCATGCTCAGGAGGTCTGAAAACCCGACACAAAGGTGCTTAGAGCAATTCAAGTTTCGGGAAACAATCGACACAAAGCATGAGATGTTTAGATGCTTTAAAGTTATGAAAACCCGACATGAAGGAATAAATCAGACTTCGGGTGTCGGAAGATAGGCAACACAAAACATGTTTCGGATAAGGCATGTTCCGATGCGCCGAAGGTCCAAAAACCCGACTCGAATTTACTTGAAGCGGGTTTCGGGTTTCGGAGAACACAAGACATAAAACATTTAAAACATATGTCGACCTGTTGGTGAAACCCGAAAACCTGATTTTCTCTTATAGAGGCAATTTTGCAAAACCAGTTTTAAAAATTTCGTAGGGGTTATCTGATCGTTTTGGCGTGAACTCAAAACGGAGATAACATAGTCAAAAAGGAATGCAGATCTTAAAGGTTAAGGGTAAGTTATCAGATTTGGAAGATTTAGATCTTGATTTCTGTGAACATTATGTCTTTGGAAAGCAAAAGAGATTGAGATTTCTCAAAGTTGGGGCAATTAAGAAGGAAAAAAAATTAGATCTTGTAGACTCAAATGTGTGGGGACCAACCCAAGTAGCTTCTCATGGAGGATAGCAATATTATGTTACTTTCATTGATGATGCTATAATAAGGGTATGGGTTTATTGTATTAAACGTAAATATGATGTTTTTGAGACTTTTAAAATATGGAAATCCCTTGTTGAGAATGAATAACATTCTAAGTTAAAGTGCCTTAGATCTGACAATGGTGGTGAATACTTTAGCAAGGATTTTAATAATTATTGTTCAATGAATGGAATATGTAGAGAAAGAACGGTTTCAATAACACCATAAAAGAATGGTGTTGTAGAAAGAATGAACATGAAAATTATGTAACGTGATATGAGTATGAGGATACATGTTGGATTTCCCTTGCAGATTTGGGCTGAAGCAGTTGAAATAATGGTTTATTTGATTAACCGTGGGCCTTCAAGTTCACTAGATGGAGGAATACCAGAAGAAGCTTGGACCAAAAAAGAGGTAGATATTTCTTTTCTTAGAGTTTTTAGTTCAGAAGCTTTTGTGCATGCTGATAAGGAAAATAAGAAAAATTTGGATGTAAAATCCAAGAGATGCACTTTTATTGGTTATGGATCTGGTGATTTCAGATTCCATATTTGGGATTTAGAGGATTCTAAAATTTTTAGGAGTCGCAACATTGAATGGAATGAAAAAATAATGTACAGGGATAAAATTTTGGTACCTAAGGACGAACTAGTTGAGAAGTTTGTGAATGAAAATGAACTCTCATATTTAAAAGTTATACCTATAGGGTTATATAGTAATCGATGTCGGTTGACCCTTGATCGACATTCATCTAATGAACCGATATGGGTTATAACAGAACCGATGCCAGCTACAGGTGACCGGAGATGGTCACTGACAGAAGTGGAAACAAATTTCCATGAGGTCCAGAATGAGCCTCCGGTACCCCAAACTCATGTGAGAAGGTGACAAAGGGTAAGTAAACCTCAAGAACGATTTACACGTTCTCTATCTTATTTATTATTGACTGATAATGCTGAACCAAAAATATTTGAAGAAGTAATACAGGATGAGAACCATGTACAGTGGGAGCATAACATGAATGAGGAGATGGAATCCTTGGAACAAAACTAGACTTGGGATTTGGTTAAGTTGCTAGTAGGTAAGAGGACATTGTAGAACAAATGGGTTTACATGATCAAGGAAGAAGAGGGTGAAAAAAAAAAGGTACAAGGAAAGGCTTGTAATAAAAGGATTTGCACAGAAAGCAGGTATTGACTTTGGTGAAATATTTTCTCCTGTTGCTAAAATGACTTCCATACGTATTATATTGAGTTTATTTACAGTAGATGATTTGCATTTAGAGAAAATAGATGTGAAGATGACTTTCCTTCATTGTGATTTGGATGAAGATATTTATATGCAACAACCTCTTGGGTATGAAGTAAAGGTTAAGGAGAAATTAGTGTGTAGGATGAAAAAGAGACTATATGGGCTCAAGAAAGCTCTAAGGCAATGGTACATGATATTTGATAGCTTCATGTATGAGCATGGCTATTTGAGATGTAAATATGACCATTTTGTTTATTTTAAGAAGCCTGAAAATGTGAGCTATATTATTTTTTATTATATGTGGATGATATGCTTATTGCAGGATCTAGTATGCATGATAATGGTGAGCTTAAGGGAAAAATAGCTCACACATTTTCTATGAAGGATTTAGGAGATGTAAAAATAAACCTTTACATAAAAATACATAGGGATATGAAGAACAAGAAATTTTATTTGTCTCAGGAGGATTATATCTACACAGTGTTAGAAAGGTTTAAAATACAAAATTAAAAACCTGTAAGTACACCTATGGCTGGACACTTCAAATTGTGAAGAGATTAGTGTCCTTCATCACATGAGGAGGTTAAATACATGACATAAGTACCATATGCTTCAGTAGTTGGGAGTCTCATGTATGCTATGGTTTTTACCAAACTAGACATTACACAGGTAGTGGGAGTTGTGAGTAGATTTATGACCAATCCAGGTAAAGAGCATTGGAAAGCAGTCCAATGAATACTCAAGTATTTGAGAGGGAAATCTAGCATAAACTTATGCTATGGAGGTTCAGATATTTCTTGATGTGGCTATGTTGATTCATATATGGATGGAGATCTGGATGGTAGGAGGATCACTACTAGATATATTTTCATAGGAGGTGGGATGGAAGTTAACTAGATATCAAGATTGCAGAAGGTTGTGGCTTTGTCTACTTCAAAGGAAGAGTATGTTGCAACTATAGAGGCTAGTAAAGAGATGATATGGATGAGAAGGTTTATGAAAGATTTGGGAAAGGAGAAAGATGATTACAAATTGTTAAGTGAAATTCAGAGTGCAATTCATTTGGAAAATAGCTCAACATTTCATTCTAGAACGAAACACATTCAATTGAGATATCACTTCATACGACAGGTATTGAAGGATGGACAACTAAAACTAGAGAAGATTCATACGAGAGAACACCCTGCGGATATGCTAACAAATCCATTGGCAAAAGAAAATTTGGAGCTACACTCCACTTCTATTATTTTTCAAGTTGGAGACTTGAAGAGGAAGAAACAAAGCTAAGCAAAGGATTCAATAATGACACTGTACATGTATAGTGTAGTAATTTATCTCCAAGTGGGAGATTGTTGAGTTGTGGAGCTCAATTACTTAAGTTTAGCATGCTTTATCAACTTGTTGGAAAACACAGAAACTGACATCGGTCAGGCAAGGAGGAACCGTCATCGGTTAGGGCTAACCGACATTAGTTACTTGTATATGAGTGTTTCATTTAATTCATAGGATTCAGATCTAATTTTAGTATTAAAGATATATATTGATTGTAATTGCATGGCTAATTTCTCTAAATTTGTATAAGGTATTTATAAGCTAGAAATCTAGGATTAGAAGTAAGGATAGATGATTATTGTGAAAATAATTGTGAGAAGAGAATTCTTGGAGAAGGAGAAGTTAGAGAGAAAGAAAGTATTGTACATTGTGAGAGGTGTGGAATATTGTAAATATTCATTGTATATCTTCTGAAAGCTTTGGATAATAGATTGGCTTATTTCTTGGTGGACATAACCCACATTAGGTGAACCACATTAAATTTGGTGTTGATTTATATCTCTTGTTTTTAATATATCTTCTGGTAGAATATCCATTTTTTATTGCATGTATGCTTAGATCTGATATATTATCTGCACAACCAGTGTGATAACCCCAACACAAGTCAACATTTCATGTTATAGGGTATGAATATCTAGGATCAACTTGGTATTAAGGGTCTAGTTTATGAAGCTTCAAAAAATTTAAATTAATGTGTTCTTATGAAGTTGGCCATGTTCACATTTTCATGGTTATCTGATATGCATTATGTGTGTACATATATATATGTATGTATATTCATAAACATCTCTATGTGTGTGTGTGTGTGTGTGTGTGTGTGTGTGTGTGTGTGTGTGTGTGTGTGTGTGTGTGTGTGTGTGTGTGTGTGTGTGTGTGTGTGTGTGTGTGTGTGTGTATGTGCGCGCGCGCGCGCGCGCGCGTGTGTGTGTGCGCGCGTGTGCGTGTATACACACACACAAAAGAATAGGATTAAAAAGGAGAAAAAATAATATTTTCATCCATTTATAGCTCCAAATAATTGCTAAATGACACATGGTATTAACATTTTCATATTTATTGACATAAATAGAATGAAAAATTCTAAGAGAAATTGAATAGTTTGTAGGGCAAGGGGCAATAGAAAAAGGGTAGCTAGATTGGATTATACTTTAGATGTTAAAGAAGTTGTAAATTCACACACACATTCTGAACATACTACATAATTGAAATCATGGCCTTTAAAAACTAAGAAGATATTAATCAGAAGTCTATGGACAATAATTGAAATGGATCATGCTACAAGGGATGTTAAAAACAATGCCAAATCCACTCAAGCTATGGAAAAGATGTGGAATATTCCTACAACAACCCTTCGCTATTGGTTATTTGGCATTACAACCATGACGAAAAAGGGCCTGCCAACAATTTTGACAGAGGATGAACAACTTAAGATTTTCCAATGGTGCAAAGAAATGGAAGATACTGGACATGGAATTGAAATCACACAACTTAAGTCATATGTGGACCACATAATGAAAATAGGCCCAACCCATTCAAAAATGGATTGCTAAGAAAGTTTGAGTGGGGTGTCTTTAAGAAGAGGCACCCAGACTTGTCTATTAGATCAACAGAAGGTTTAGATAGAAACAAAGCAAATCAATTATGGCCTTTCATTGTAAATGCATTTTATAATAACTTGGAAAAGGTATATGAAGTAAACTAATATGGACCTTATAAAATTTGGAATTGTAATGAAACTAGAGTGTATTTTGGTAGGAATGTTGGTATGAGGATGGTAGAAAAAAAAGGAAGTTGAAGTGTTCCCTACATTATTACAAAGAGTAGGGAATAGATCACCACTCTTTGTTATGTTAATGAAACAAGCCAAAGCATTTCTTGATTCTATAATATCAAGGGTAGAAGATAGTTAAATAACTACATTACACATTGTGAACTAGGAGCATGCATGGTAGCCCAAAAAATTAATGCATGCCCAAAAAACTATTTCTTAATTGGATACACCATTTCAAGAGATAAATATCAGGTGGTGTTTCACCTAATAATAGGAACTTGTTGATATTTTATGGCCATGATTTTCATGTAACAATGGAAGTAGTAGAAGAGGATATAAATTTGGGAATTGATCTTGTAACTTTGCCAACACACATTTCCCATAGGCTACAATCATTGGATGTGAGTGTGTTTTCACCATTCAATAACTAATTCAAATTTGAAAGGTCAATGTAGATGGCTCAAAACCATGGAATTGAGATCAATAGGACTCAGTTGGCTAAGTTGGGTAACAAATATTTCAAGAAGACTCTTTCCATATAAAATATTAAGTCATTTTTTCAGAGGGCAGGAATATGACCACTAAATAGAGAGGCAATTCTAAATGACATGGCAGCAAGTCAAGCATATGAAGTTAGAGATGATGTTGAGAGAAGTGAATTTGAAAACACCATGCTTATGGCTAGGTATAGACATGATGAGATGGGTTGAATTCTACCTTCTATCAGCCAAGTCACACATGTAACCAAAAACATGAAATAACTCAAGAAGATGAAGAAATGATTCAAGGTATTCATATGATTGACATTCCAAGGGGTAGAGTTGGAGAATGGTTGATCCCACCTTCACAAGTAAGATAACTATACTAGATCAAAGAGGGGACAATACAACTAGGTGTAAATTTGTACTTTTCTAATACAAATTTAGGCCTTTCAATGTCATCCCCTCATGTTATTTTTACCAATGAAGTGGTTGTTCTCTATTATGTTGATACTAGTGAACTCAATGTTTGTGATGATGTAATTGAATTCGGGGCAACATAATCAGTATGCATGAAATAAGAACAGGAAGATATTACGTCATATACTCAAACAAAAGAGTATCAAATAAGCAAGAGTTTATGTAGTTTTCTTAAGCTTCCAGTGGAGAGGCTTGTGTAAAAATCCCATGATTTACCATATGGAGTAGTGAGATTAAACATACAACCACAAATACTAACTGTAGATAATTGTTTCCATATGTTTTGTAACTAAGAAACAAGAAAAAATAAACAGAGTTAATTAAAACTAGGAAAAAAGAATAGATACAAGAGAAGAAGGCATTATGAGTCATTGAGAGGGAGTTGAAGTTACAAAAAAATTGAAAATAATCTAAAATGAAAGGAAAAGAAAGAATAAAGGCAAAGGGAAAAACATGAGAAGAAGCAAAAGGAACGAGATAAAAGGATGAGGGCATATGAAAAAATTATCAAGGAGATTGAAATACAAAGAAGGTTAAACAACATAGAAAATCATTTTCCTGAAAGACATCCAACAATGATGGAAATGATAAAAATGCATACTCCAACCATTGCAAATTTAGGAAATTCTTAGCAAGGGAGTCCATCAACTCCAACTACTTAAATGCAATGGAATTTTTTTCCTCAACAAGGGAATATGATGAATTTTTAACTTGTGATAGGTGATTTGGTTAACACTCTAATGACATAGATAGGATGAACGAAGGGTTCTCATTTAAAATATGATATAAGTGATAGTCAATAAGCTATTAGTATAAATAAATTTTTATTGCAAATTTTTTGTATGTATTTCAATGATTAGACAAAGGAACTTGTTACAAGGAATAAGTTACCATGGAAAACTAGCCTTGTTTTACAAAGTAGTTGTTTATAGAAGTTTAGGCATAAAGCCACGAAATGATAGAGACAACCGCGAAGTGATAAGACTATACGCGAAGGAGTAGAGAAAGCCGCAGGTAAAAGAGTGAAGACGTAGAATGAAGTAAAGCCGCAAAATACTAAGAAAATCCGCATGAGACTAAGCAGAGCTGTGGAAGCCGACTTAAAGCCACGTAAGGAAGATAAATCACACCAAATTGTTTTAGAAGATGACAGAGGCATGAGTCAAATGAAGTGACCTTTGACATAGATTATATTTTGTATATTTATTGTAATCAATGTATTATGTAAAGTGTACCTCACGAAATACTTATGTGAATGCCTATTTTGAGATTTTGTAAGGAAGAGAGTAAGAAAATGAAGAATATGCATGTATTGGAAACTGATGTAATCATTATTGATAAATAAATAAAGATTGGAGTTTGGAGTAAATTATCTTATGTGTACTTTCATTTACATTTTTGTTCATAGATTAGATGTGGTGTATTTCCCACGTACATCCTTAACCATGATCGATTACTTCCTAAGCCCTACAATCTTGTTGGGTTTTTAGGTCAACATTTGGTGTCTGAGCCTAGGTTTCTCATGTTAAGTGGATGTCAAGAAATATCTCACCACCTGGATACTGGAAACCTGCATTATTAGAAATTGAAAATTGGTGGGAAAAGCAGATCGACATATTTGTGAAAGGGGAATAAAAAGACGGAAAATCACCTATAAAGTGGCAGAAGCAAGAAACTTTTGGAGAATTTGGAGAAGAATTCTTGTCTTCTTTTCCTCACCACTTGTGCTCTTTCTTATTAGCACATGCAAAAAGGACCGAATCCAAGCACATGTATTTGAGACAACCTTTTGAGTGGACTACAGAAAAATTAACCATAGAAAAATAACTAGATGAAATGTGGACCAAAACAATTAGCTATTGGTATGAGAATACACTAGATTCTTTCACAATCATGTGGGAAATATAGGGTTAGATGATTTTTGACAATAAGAAACAAGAAGTGTTAAGCAGAGCTCGCAGTTTTTTCCTTCAATTAGTTTCATTCCTAATCAAGGTGTTGATTATCAAAAAAGGATTAATTAGAGAAGAAAATAAGTTCCTTTAGGGGGACATGCACCGTGGGATGGTTCAAGTGAAGGGGGGTGATCTAGGAATCATGAATTATTAGAATTAATGGGGCATTGGTTGGGGTGGCAAAAATAGGCCGACATGAGAAAAAGGAAAAAAAACTGAAAAATAGAAAAGTTAGAGGGTTAGAACAAGAGGTTTAAGGAAATTAAAAAGAAAACTAGGAGATAATTAAAATGAAGGGAATGCAAGAGAAAGCGAGATTAGTCACAAAAAAAAGGGAGTTAAAAGAAAAGTTAGAAAGATGGAAACTAGAAAGAGAAGAGATAGAAAAATAGATGAAAAAAAGAAAGGAGAAGTTGAGTAAGGTCAAGAAAGGAGAAGAGAAGGTAGAGAAAATAGAAGATTCACCCACATCAAGTGGAGGCAGAAATTGGGTCATCTAGAAATGAAGGTAGAAATTTCAAGTCTCACTATAATATTTGCATCATGTGGAGACCAATTAGGTTTTTTTACTCTGCAGAATCATGTGGTACAATATACTATAGAAAGTCCAATTCAACAATCAATGGCGAGAGAAGAAATATTAGTAAGAGATTTACAAAAATTGGTAGGAAGTTTAGAGCTGACATTCAAAAGAGTTTTAGAAGAAGAGATATGGAAGGAAGAGGATATGGTACCCCCATTAATGATTAAAGAAAAAGGAGAGGAAGAAGAAGTTATTATTATGAGAAACTTGTTAGAGAAATTTGGTGAGAAAGTAGAGATAGTGGATGAACAAGATAAGGAGAAAGAAAGTGGAGATATACGAGGAGAGGATATATAAGTGTTAGAAGATAAGATTGAATAAAATGATAGAGATGAAGACCAGGAATGGAAATAAGAAGAAAATAGTAAAAGAACAAGCGATGAAGAGTTAGAGGTAAATCATAGACTAAGGAATATTAAAGATAGAAAAGTAGTTATTGATAATGCTAGTAATGAAAAGACGCAAAATAAAGAGATACCCCCCAACTGCTGTGAATTCCCAAAGGAGATGACCCCTCAGAGTGGATGCCATTCCATGTGTCACTTGAGACACCGATTGAAAATTTACAAAAAGAAAGAAGTTTGGAGGAACAATATCAAATCCTAAGAGAAGAGAGTAAGAGGAGATAAGAAACAGTAAAAGAATTTCAAGAATTACTGGGTGAACTTTACTTTGATATTGAACTGAGCAAGGATAAAGGGAGAAAGATCAATTTAAAATTAGTACACAATCAAACCAATAAAGTAAATCAAATTAAACAGTAATCGGTGGTGCAACCTAGAAGAAATACTTGACCCACTATGGCTCAGAAGATTAAGATGCCCATTTTTGACAAGGATTCAACTAATGCATTGGAACATCTATTCCTACTAGATCATTATTGGAAGAGTAACAATATCATGGATGAAGTGATGGAGAAAAAATATTTTACGTGTTCTTTGAAGGGTGATGCGCTAAGGTGGTACATGATGTTATCATCACAAGCTCCGAAACCATGAGTAGATGTTGAGAAAGAGTTCAAAACAAATTTTCATTTCCCTAAGGCATCAATAGAAGGAGTGAGAAAAATGAGGGATTTGGTTCAAAAAGAGGGAGAATTAGTAAAAGAGTTTAGTTAAAGATTTAACCTTGTTACTGGAAAATTAGATGGAGAAAAAATATTTTACATGTTCTTTGAAGGGTGATGCGCTAAGGTGGTACATGAGGTTATCATCACAAGGTCTGAAACCATGGGTATATGTCGAGAAAGAGTTCAAAACAAAATTTCATTTCCCTGAGGCATCAATAGAAGGAGTGAGAAAAATGAGGGATTTGGTTCAAAAAGAAGGAGAATTAGTAAAAGAGTTTAGTCAAAGATTTAACCATGTTACTAGAAAATTAGAAGAGCCCCTGACGGATAAGTAAAGGGTTGAGTGGTTCACCTTCAACTTGCTTCCTTATCTCATAGCCGTACTAGACACAAAATAGATTCAGAGACTTGCAGAAGTAACTGAGATGAAAAAAAATTGGAGGCTCAGCCCTAGAGAAGGGAAGGGAAGACATCAATAAAAACTGAACTGGAAAGAGTACAATTAGAACTCGCAAAATTGAAATTACAATAAAAAATATAGAGGACTAAAGGATTGAGAAGTAGTTCTCCTCCTAAAAGTAATTCAAGACCAAAAATGTGGTGTACTGTTTGTTGCAATGAAGGGCATAACAGACTGGAATGCCCTTACTTTAAACACACAAAGAGAGAGCCATAATATGAGTAAATTATTCACAGAAAGCATCTTCCAAAAATATAGCTCCATCTGAATGAACATGGTGCAGAATTTGTAGGCTTTGGGACCAACACACTTAGGAAACTTTTCCTCTATTAGAAGTAGCACCACCTACAAATTAATTGATGTAATGTACCACATGTGGTTCTTACAATCATTATCACCATACTTTCCTTTCGGTTGATTCATTGGACAATTTGAAGGATTACGTTGCTAGGAGAGCTATGGCTGTAAGGTAGAATACAACACCTAACCCTCCTCCTACACAACCAAATATGAATACAACACCTACAACACCTACACAACCATCTCAACAAATGATAACTGCACCACAATACCCAAATCAACAAGGTGGTCAACCGCAGTTTGGAGGCGGATACCAGGGAAATAATTACAACCCAAATTACCAAGGTTACAATGATGGAGGTTTATGTAGAGGGTACCACAGCAAATTATGAGGAGGATTTAGAGGAGGATATAGAGGAAGTTATAGAGGAGGCTATGACAACAATCAGGGAGGTAGAGGCTACCAAGGATATCAAGGATATAATGATGATGGTTACTGTAGAGGATACAATATAGGAGGCGAATACCAAGACAGATGGCCAATGATACTACAAATGTGGGCAAGATGGGAACCTTTCTAGAAATTGTATACAACCCGATCCATGTGGATTTTGTCAAAAGAAGGGACACGATGTGTTCCACTATCTAGAAGATGCATAGTTTTATAGAAGCAAATCAACAAGATCAGAGGAATTGGCAGTATACACTCATAAGAAGGTACAACACATAACTAGAATTCATTGGGATGAAGCTACCATAGCCAAATATAAGGCCGTAAGGGCCACTGCTGAAGGAACTGATGCTTCTAGAACTAATACTTCAGAAGGGTGGACTACAGAAAAGGATAGAAGAGAAGAAACAAGAAAAAACTACTTGAGGAGAAGGGAAACAAAGAAGGGAAAAAACATCAAAGAACTGCAGTACATGGTAACAGTTACAACTAGAAGTTTCGTTAAAAATGAAGCAGTCCTAAAGAAAAAGAAAATATTAAGGCTTCCCCAAGAACAACATTATTTAGATGAAGAGGAGTGGAATCCCAAAGAAATCAGACCAGAACTACACTTAAAAGAAGTAAAAAAAAGTAGAGCACTGGTAAAAGAAGCACAAGCAAATGAAGAGAGAGAGAAGAACTGCTTTAGTGAAGAAGAAGTGATTACACTGAAGGAATTGGAAAAGATGACATATATAAGGGTTTAGTAGAAAAAATGAAACAATTAATAAAATATTGGAATAAAGAGGAGAGGATGCATCATGTCCATCGAATCGAACGAGGACCCAATTAGAAAAAAATGCATTTCACACTCAACGAACATGAAGCAAGTCTGCCATCTATCTAGATTAGGATATTTTTGACACCACCATCACCAAGGTTTTATTAGATCTTGGTGTAGATTTTAACATGATGTCCAAGACCACATGGGAAATGCTTGGAAAACCTACTCTGGATCCCGCAAGGTACTTTATTAGATTGGTGGATGGATCCTCTAGATAACCTATAGGAGTATTGAAGAATGTAAAGGTGAATTTTATGGGAATAAAAAAATGGGTGAACTTTGAGGTAGTGGAGAATGTTGCTGAGAACCCTTCTTATAATTCCATTCTAGAGTTAGAATGCTTTGTCGATTGCAATGGAACTTTGAGCTTTGAAGAAGTAGTAACTTTACACTTAGACAAGATATGTCTTCACGTATCCCTACATATGTTGGGATGAGTTTCACGTGGATAGAGGTGGTATGGCCTAACCTTGAGGAGGATGAATTTGATGAGATACAAGGAGTATATGCACTACTTTTTTTTCTGGTATTGACAAAGAATTTGATCCAAAATCAAATGGAGATATTTCAGTCAAATCGGAGGATACCATGAAAGAGTCTAATAATGCGGTGGAATCCTGGATTCATGGGTTCCCAGAAACAAGCACGTGGAAATTATATTCAGTAAGGATAATACCACCACAAATCATCACATGGGAAAATAACTACAATACTGGGAGTGACATTTTTGCACCCACCAGAGACAACTTTCACGAAGAAGGAGAATATTATTTAGCTCAAGAAGAAGAAGATAACATATACTTATGCTAGCCTAAGAGAGTTTTTCTATGGAAGAAGAAAAGATAAAGGACCTCCCAATAAAAAGAGTATACAGATTAAGCAGAGGAGCATCTCATCAGACGCTACCAAAGTATTCAGGATTTGGAGATATATAAGGATACATAAAGATTATGGAGAGAATATTTCCAAATGAACAAGTAAGGATAGAAGCATTGGATGATACCTTGATCATAAACACCACGAGGTGGTTGGAATTACATAAAGAAATTATATCTTGATGGAAATCAATAACTATCCCACTCAAATAAAGATTCATGGAAAGTGAAGGATATTATGATGTGATCCTTGAGTATACTGGAGAAACAGATCCATGAAAACTTTTTCAAGCGTGTGAGAAACATTGGAAGATATGCGGAGAGACTTCTCCTATATTATGGACTCAATTATTTGTATGGACCCTCAGGCCCATACCACAGTCATGGTATACACACCAAAAGGTTAGGTGAGAAACAAAAATATTGGGATCAGATTGTGAAGGACTTTTGCCATACATTTTCCTTTTAAGACGTAAATTTGAATATTTGGAGGGCGCTACATAAGATTAGAAAATTATTATTTGTAACTCTAGAAGAAGAAGTAAAATAATACTTTGAAGACATGAAGAAGCTAGAAGGGGAGATTATAAAACCATAATAAAGCCCAATAGAAATAAAGGAGTTGACAAGATGCTATAATGTAGAGAACCAAGACAAGGAAGAAAAACTAGAGAACATAAAATACAAAGTCATAAAAAAATGAGAGATCAGTAGTAGAAAAAAAAATATGAAGGAGAAAAATACTATTATCAGCCATTAAAAATAAGGAATGAAAACATTGGAATAGAAGGAACTAAAAAACTAGCCAAAATTGTAGATTATTGGGCAAAGAAAGAAGTAGCTAAAGCAGTGGAGTTGCTACAATAATTCCAAGACATCTTCCCAAATAATTTCAAAGAATTAAAAGGGATAAAATAAGAACTTGGAATAATGAAGAATCAGATCAGGAAGGGGTTCAGACCAATAAAGAAAAGGCCCTAAAGACTAAAACCAAATTTGAAAGTGAAGGTGAAATCTTAATTAGACATAATGTTGAGTGTTGGAATCATTAAACCAGTCGATGATGCAAAATGGATCAGTCCCATGGTGATCCAAAATTAAAAAACTGGGGAGATCCACGTTTGCGTAGACTATAGGGAGTTAAATAAAGCTTGTGTACATGATCCTTTTCCAACCCCCTTTTAAGAAGAGGTCCTATAAAATGTAGCTAACAAAGAAGTATATTATTTCATAGATGGTTTATCTGGGTACCACCAAGTCAAAATTACTTTGGAAGACCAACCAAAAGCCACTATTTCCACTAAATGGGGATCCTTCATGTATACAATCATGTCGTTTGGACTGAAAAACATATCGACAATATTTAGTAGGATCATGATAAATGCTTTCAAATACTTCATTCATGATTTTCTAGAAGTTTATCTTGATGATTGGATAATTTATGGCCTGTTGAAGAATCACATACAAGTCTTAAGATTGATGTTTCAAAGGTGTTGAGCATTACAAATTTATTTGAACGTGAAAAAATGTATCTTCTTGACTCCTTTTGGTACTTTATTAGGCCACATAATATGCAAGGAAGGTTTGTTAATTGATCCAATGAAGATTTTAGTAATTATAAATTTACCACCGCCAAAAACTCAAAAGGACGTAAGGAAAATCTTAGGATATACCAGATATAATACAAAATTTATCAAAACATGTGCATAAATAAGTGATCCTTTAGAGGAGTCAAAGAAAAGAACCAATAAACAAATTCCTTGGACTAAAGAGTGTGCATTTGCATTTGAAGTTCTAAAAGATTAAATTTTACATGCACCAATATTGATCTTCCCTAATTGAAAGGTACCATTTCACGTTCATTTGGATGTGTTTGGAATAGAAATTGGAGCTATGTTGACACAGTCGAGGGAGAAAATGGACCATCTAATAATATTTTCTAGTAGTAAGTTGGCGAAGGCGGAAATAAACTATACCATAACAGAAAGAGAGGCTCTAAGTATGGTATACGCTTTAATGAAATATAGACATTACTTACTTGCCATTTCCTTCACATTTTTACATCGATCATGAACCACTGAAATATCTACTGAATAGACCAATATTATAAGGAATAATTTGTCGATGGCTGATTCTCTTCCAAGAATTTGACTTCATCCTAGCAGTGAAACCTGAAAAGCTAAATTATGGCCCTGATTATTGATCAAGGATCGAGAATGGAGAAGATGAAGGACCGATAGAGGATGATTTTCTTAGAGCACAATTATTTTGAATTGAAGCCATAAAAAGGAATTTGATGAAATTGCTCAGCTTCTATATATAGGAGAATTTCCAAATGATTACATGCAACAAAAAAAGAAGAGTTTGTTGACAAGAGCATTCCCATTTACAAATTCCTTGGATAACTGTACAAAAAGGGCTAAGATGATGTCCTAAGAAGGGTAACACTAGATAATGAAAGGAATACTATATTAGTAGAAGAACATGAAGAGATAGCTGACGGACATAATGGAGGAGAACAAAAAACAAGAAAGGTGATTATGGATGGGTTATTGTGGCTCACATTGTTTAAATATGCTCATAAGCATGCTAGAACCTGCGATATTAATCATAGAGTGGGAAAACCAAACGCAAGAGATGAAAATCCACTCAGAATTATTTTGGCACTAGCCCCATTTGAGAAATGGGCCATTTATTTCATAGCACCCATCAAACTAGCCGTCAAACATTCTCAAGCAATATTTATCATCACTAGAAAATAATGTCTAACAAGGTGGGCGAAGGTGGTTCCCATGAAATATTACACTACAAAAACAACAGATAAATTTTTGTATGAGAACATAATTACAAGATTTGGATGCCCTTTGAGTATCACCATCGATCAATCTAAGAACTTTGTAAACAAAACCATCCAAGAGCTACTGAGAGGATTCATGATTAAACATCATAGAAGCACCCCATACCATCCATAGGAAAGAATAGTAAAAGCCTTTAACAAGATGTTGGAGAAGGTATTGAAAAATATTTACTCGCTACAAACTGCTGATTGGGACTTGAAGATACTTGCCACTCTATGGGAATACCACACAACATACAAGAGAGTCATAAAATATTCACCATTCAGATTATTATACAGGTTGGAAGTTGTGGTTCCTATAGACTTTGTTCTTCCTAGTTTGAGAGTTTCTATAGCATTTCTCATGACAAAAGATAATTCCTTACATGAAAGATTGATAGACCTAGAAAAGTTATATGAGAAGATATTTATAGCCATAAACAATCAAACACAGGAGAAGAGAAGAAAAAAGGCATGACACGAAAGCCACATCTAAAAGAAGCAATTTGACATAGGAGATCAGGTACTCCTTTACGACAGTAAATAAAAATATCCAGGGAAATTAAAGGTTAGATGGTCGAGACCATATCTTATCAAAGAAATACTACCTTTAGGAGTGGTAAAACTACAAAACGTGCAATTAAAAGAGCTACTTGGACATGTGAATGGATCAAGGTTGAAGACATATGTGACTTAGAACTACAATTAAAATAATAATAATAAAAAATTTAAAAATACCGACCTATTTGAAAACTGACAATTCAATGGATAGGTCGAGGGGTAGGATGAAAACCTACAAGGGTGTCTCTACCCTGAAGAAGGAGAATGAGAAATCTAAGCCGTGGAGGTAACATAACCACATAATGAAGGAAAAGAAAATACGCAGAGGAAACATACCTACATAATAAAGGGAGAAAGGTAAAAGCCGTAAAATAAAGAAAACAACTAAACCATGAAATAAAGAAGGAGACAATGAAACTACAAACAAAGAAAAAAAAGAGGTCATGCAATACAAAACAACACAAGATGTCGTGAAACACATTAAAAGGAAGAAAAATTGTGAAAAGAAGGATTCAAAAATTTGCAGTCCAAAACAAGAAAGGAACAAGCCACGAAACGAACAAAAATCCGTCGAATGAAGGCAATTAGAAAAACATAGAAAATACATAGAGTAACACCATGACTGATGAAGAAAATTTTCCCACGTAGGAATTAATAAATGTGGTAGTTGTAATGACAACAATATAAAAGGCATTGAAGGGAGATAAACTAAGGCATAAAGAGCTAGGAGCAAGATCAAGTAAAAGTGCGAAGAAGAAAACTAGGGTACAACTAGGGAAAGTGCGAAAGAAAAATGGATGTCCTGGTTGAGATCACACAAGTAGAGATTCCAAATCCAAAATTTTTAAATCACTCTACAAATTCTTACACAACTGACCCAGAAGGCAATTTTTCACACATTCCATTTTAAGTCGTGCACACCAGGGATTTGCAATAGTATATACAGCCCCAAATTCTGGAATACAACCACACAATACTCAAAGTGGAGAGAGAATTGCTATTAGAAGAAGATTAAAATACAAAGGAATTGGTGTATAAGAATAATATTAAAGTGATCATGGAGTTAGAAATTGATGTGTGGAGCCGAATACCCTACTTTCCTAGGGAAGATTCTATGGTTCGTTTTCTGTTAAGTCACCTCCACAATCAAATGCTATACTTGGACCAACCATATCAGATCAAAATAGAGGTAATGGCTAAGGTTACTAGCTTATGAGATAAAGGGCACTCAACAATCTATAAAAAAGAATAGAACACTGAAAGAGACAGCCTGAGAAATTGGTGCAACAAAGACAAAATGTGGAGTACGGATAACAAACATTTCCAATCATACACTAAGGTATGCAACTAAGCCATATGTTTGAAAACATATCACATAAATAGGGAAGACGGTTCCCATGGGCTTAGCACATAAATTGCCCTAGATATGGTTTAATTTCATTCAGAGTATAACCTTATGGAGCTATTAGCGGCATAATTCCATGAAAATACTAGGAGGATAAAAGAGGGGAAGCATACTTTTTCCTACAGCTCATTATTGATATGTTTGGCTATGTATTTCACCAAAACCCTAGCTCATACCAAAAATACAATAGAATGGCAGGAAAATAAACCTATCATAGAAATTTTTTGGGAACATATGATTAGTCTTGATGCAATAACTCAGATCATCTCATTATTAGGTTGGATTAAAAGGATTAAGCAAATCATTGGCAACAAATCTAGGGTATCTAAGTAAGTTGCTGCAAAATATGAAAAAAGGTTTATTTTATTGTAGATATAGATTATACATTTATTTGACCGACATCCCCACACACACATCACATTCCTCCATTACCTTATGAGGCATCAAATGAATTAGTGGATAGATTTGTAGAAGTAATTCGAAGTCTGCTTATCGATTCTACCAAAGCCAAGTTGCCAAATTTTGATGAGGTAATTTAAGAGACATTTTAAGAATATCAAAAAAAAATATCCACACAATCAGACAAGGTAAAATCAAGAAAATACCTTCCTTAGACATATAAATGGAATAAAGCCCCTAGTATTACAAAACCCAAGACAAAAAGGCAAAAAACTTTAGCTGAGAAAGAAAAAATTGAAAGAAGTCGTAGCCAAAAAGAGAAAAGATGAAACAAAGTCTGAAGAAATAAAAGACATTTCAAATTCAGAGGAAGAACAATCATACACTCCATCACCACCACATCTAAAGGATCCATCAACACCATCAATTTTAGAAGAATCAAAACCGATAGAAGAAACATGACTTAGTCAATAAGCCTATAACTATTATCAGAAATGTCTAACTACATCTCACAACTTTCCCAAGATTACACCGCAAGTATAGGAGGAGAACATATGGCTATAGGAAAAGCCATAGTGTACTATCTAGAGAAGCTTGCATTTATACTCGAAGATATAAGTCACTTGCTTAAACCATCACTGATGGAAGAAATACATGACCAAATAGAGATAGAGAAAACACACCACTTGGCTACACTTCAGCAAGAACAAACCACTCTCAAGCAAAAGAAAATTTGCACTAAGAGCGTGTTACATCATATAAAGGAAGTGGATGAGCTAATTGTCCTGTTGGTGAAACAAAATAAAAAGAGAGAAGAACAGAAAAAGGAAAATGAATTAGAAGATCAAAAACCGAAGGAGAAAACACAAGAGAAATAAAAAGAAGAACTGGATAGGAAACACAAGGATGAAGATGATAAAAAGTAGAAATCGGAGAAGGAGAGAAAAGTAGAAAAAGAGAGGGAATTGAAAATTGAATTAGAAGCTAAGAAAAAACACATAGAACAATTAGAAAAGAAAAATAAAGAAGAAGAAGAAAAGACAAAGAAAGAAGAAGAACAAAAGAAAAAGAAAAAATATGAAGAAAATAAGAAGAAAGAAGATGTAGAAAAGAAAAAGAAGAAAAATATAAGAAGAGAAGGAGAAGGAAGCAAAAGAAAAGTAGCAGGAAGCAAAGGAATAAAAGAAAGCAAAAGTAGAGCAAGAGAAAAAAAAGAAAGAAGAAAAAGAGAAGGGAGAAAATGTGAAGGCATAACAAGCTAACCAAGCATTACAAATATCATCTTCCACCCTGATAACCACACCAGCGCATTGAGACTCCCTAACAAGAATAAATAAATGTCTACAGAAGAGGAAACAAAAACAATATTTCCAACATCAACAAGGAGTTGTTGAGAAACCCGTGGAGGGATTTAAGGTCCACTTAGACAAACTAACTCCTTTACAAAAATCTATTTGCAGTATAAGAGCATATTACCACTCAAGACTGAATGCAAAGGTGAGTAGAATTAGAGGAGGCAATGAAAAATATGCTCACCAACATTCAAAGAGATAAGCCATTGAACTAGATTAATACTACATTTTCCATTGAAGCATCTACATAATACACGGTAGGAGAAATCTTGAAAGAACACTACATAAACTTGGAGGTAGAAAAATACAAAATCTACAAAGATGCAATCAGAGAAAACCAAGAAGACGCCAAGAAATCAAGTAGTTGAGAATCAGAAAAAAAAAGTGAATTTAAAACAACAATGAAGAAACTAGAGACAAAAGTGAATAATGTTGTTGTATACTACACATACATTGTTGGATGGCCAAGCATGATTGTAGAAGACAAGGGGAAGATGGAAAAAATTTAACAGGAAATACATAATATTTACATAGAATATGACATTCGAAATGATAAGGATGGCACACACACGAGCAAATTAGCATAACTTACAGAGAAATATCAAAATCAAAAGTGGGAGTGGCAAAAAGATATCTACGACATGCAAGCATGTAGCACTACATTGGATAAAGATTTGAGGCAGATGCAACAAAAAACTACACTTTCCCAAGATCGATGGAAGAAACTACAAGCACATCCCACTCCATAAGAATTTTTGTCACTGATTCAAGAGAATACATAGCTGTAGGAATGGATTAATCAGGTGAATACTCATTTGACTTCATGGCTAAACTATGAAAATAATATCATTCCCAAAATTACAAAGTACATGCCGCAAAGTACACCTTATAAGACAAAAGGTTGAGGCATCCCATAAAACCTAGTCGAGTGAGGGAACCCTTCCCTACGCCAGATGTCTAAGTTCCTGGGGAGGTTGATGCTTCTATACGTTGGTGTCCAACAAATCCAGTCGGGCGAGTTGAGTGAGGGAACCCTTCCCTACGCTAGACATCTAAGTCCTAGTGGTTGATGCCCATTGATCTCAATTTTGGCACAATTTGTTTTTGAAGGAAGGAGTAAAAGTCATCATTAGTTGTTGTCTCGATGATGAGACAAAGTTTAAGAGGGGGGATAATGTTGGTAGAAGTTTAGGAATAAAGCCTCGAAATGATAGAGATAGTCCATGAAGTAAGATAGGACATAAAATGAAGTAAATTCGTGCATAAAGGAAAGAAGAAAGACTACAGCATAACTGGGTAAAAATAGCTAAGAAACCGTGGAATGAAGTAAAGCTGCGTAAGGAAGATAAATCACGCCAGATCATGTCAAAAGCCGACAGAGGCATGAGTAAAAGGAAGTGACCTTTGAAATGTATTGTATTTTTTATATTTATTATAATCAATGTATTGTGTAAAGTGTGCCTCATGAAAGAATTATGTGAGTGTGCCATTTGAGATTTTCTAAGGAAGATAGAAAGAGTTAGAATGAAAGAGATGTATATGTACTGGACTGATGTAATACATTTTGATATATGAATAAAGATTGAAGTTTTGGGATTAAATTATCTTGTATATTGTTATTTAATTTTCTTTCCTTAGCATAGAGGTGGTGTATTTCTAGTATACATCCTTGACCTTGATCGATCTGCACCTAAGCCTCACAAGTTTGTTGGGGTTTTAGGTCAACAGTAGTATGCCCAATCGTGTTTGATATTTTTCCATGTAAGCCACTTAGTTGATATATATTTTTATATTGCATTGAATATAATAATTGTGTTATAGTGCCTGTAAACTACCAAAACATTAATAAATTAAATCTTATACGAATTAGAATAAGTAACAGCCTTGAAAACCCTGGTAAAAAAATTCACTAAATAGCACAAGTAACACAAATTGGCTCAATGCCTTATTAAGGTTGCAAAAACCTCACTTATAAATGCATTATCCACTACAATATCCACTGCAAAAAAACTTGAAATTGAAGGATTAAAAAATAAAACCCAAGCACATGACATTTTTTACAACACTATGGGAAAACATGAAAATATCATAACACCATGTGGTCTGAAACCCAAGCTCAATATCTCTAAATTATTTTCCTTGCAGATAGTCTAAATGGTTCTCCTTCAATATAAACTATTAACATAAACAAGTTTTGTATTCAAATGTTAGTATTTATTTCAATGATAAACTATCATATTAGCAATAACTTAAGTCTCATACTATTTGGAATAAGTAATAATCTTGCAAAAATGGGTAAGAATTTCAACAAAATTGTAACTTTTGGACAAACTACACATCTTGGCTCATAGCCTCAGTGAGGATAAAAAACCTCACATGTAAATGCATTATCCACTACAATATCCATTGCGACACGATGTATTCACAACTTCTAAATGGTCTGAAATCTACTTCTCGGCGGTTTAAACTTCTTTGTTATGTATTTAAGTAACTTACTATTTGAGCTATGTTGTTGTGTATACCAGCTTTTGCAAACAACTTCTAGAGGAGCCGAATATGAATTTGGGCTACTTCATTGCCCCTCAAATCACCTTCAATGCAAATTGCTGAGGATGTGTGATGTGATGTCTTAGGAGGACGCATTTTCATTAACTTCTTGTCAACTCAAACATCACTTCTTCATCAAAGCTTTAACTCATTCGATGTTACCATATTTTGGCTATTAAAGTAACATGCATGGGGCAAGGTCAATATATGGTGGTTTTGAGAGATTTTTTTATTCAAATGCATGCATAATTATTTCTTCACCACATCATAGTCTGAAATCTTAAAACTATATAGTAAAGACCCAACCACGTTAGACTCCCAATTTCTAAATGATAACATGGCATAAAACACAATCTATGTTAATGCCAAGTTAACTTGCTCAAATAACGGCTCCTCTCCAATAACAAGTTAAAGTTTAAACTCAAAATTGACATTCATTATATTTCCTATATCATCATAAACCTTACATTTTATAGGGAAAAAATTGTAACAAAAGAATATAGTTCAAAGAAAATGGAATAAATACACTTAAAGTTGTAGTTTTTAAAGTGTAAATCTCAAGAAAATACTTCCTATTTAAAAGTATCACTAGTCAATTAGGTGAGTTGTACTAGTTTTATACTCCTAGGTATCCCTCAATGTAGGCAACTACTTTGGGGTTCTGTGATGATTAATATATCCTCACAATGAGTTTTAGGGCTTATGACCCAAGCACTTCGCATTAGTATATGTAGACAAGTATTTACCCATATCTAAACCTGAAAATAGATGATGTAGTTCTTTCCCAATTTGCATGTCTCCTCATGTTTTTGGAGAGAATTACAAATAATTTCCAATTAAATTGGGCTAGAAGTTGTCGACCACCCTGTAACAGGTAGATTTTAATATTTTTTAATCAAAAAATCGCAACATAGTTGATAGTTACGGGGATTGAGAGACTTGTGACCTTTTTTTTTTAGCTTTTTTTCAAGTGCTTAGAAGATCTACAAAACCATATGTATAGATCCTCCTTTCTCCTAAATGACTTTTGGCCCAGATGTTAAAAATGTAGAAAGACTACAAAACCCAAAGGACAAACATTGTTAGATTCAGAAAATAAAAAGCACCCTACCCACTAACAATTAATGGTCCTACCATTGATCATCACAACTATTGTCCATCATCCTAGATTTTGATCACCTACAAGATCGATTCTGTTAATATGAAAACTCCATATCCCTCATTACTAAAAATCTGGGATTATTCTAAAAGTTGTGAAGAGAGGGACACATTCTTGTCATATGGAATTTCACAGACATAAAGTGGGTAAATTGTAGCATTCTTCCATATATGAATCTAAACCTACACATTTATACACTATTGTCTTTAGCCAACAAATGTTATTTGGTTAATTGGTGGTTAGGGGACCTCCACAACATCAGTATCGATCTTCTAATTTCTATTTCCAATGAATATCCAAAATGACATTTTCCCCCATATGATTAAAATTAGAATAAAAGTAGGGGAATGAACTATGAAAAATATACACTTCTCTCCCATCGCCAAGATTAATCACAATCTGCTCTATTCACCTTCAAAATCCTACATGGAGATCACAAGCCAATCACACTACTCTTGACTTTCCCACATATGTTGTACATTTTGCATAAAACAATGTTTCAGCAATTAATATGCTATCTTTTATGCTTCACTTTTACTTCTTCAAGACCTAAAAAATGTAGATATGTGAGCAAGAGTGAAATAAAACTAAATTTTATCCTTTGTGCACCAAGAGTAAGGGATTCCAAGAGTGTTCAATAAAAGATGAAATGACTTTGCCAGCTATTGGACAACATCCATCAACTGGTCAGCTTCCCCTGCGACCTTAACCTCCTATTTCACTTACTGTGGCATTTGAGTTCACACATTCAGTTGAAACTTCTAAATTATGGATGATGTAAATCACAAGAATGTATTTATCCGAAGAATTAACATTCATGTTGTTGAAATTGGCTCAGGTCCTTCATCTATGTCTTCCACTTTCATCTATATTTTCTTCACCAATTTAATTTATATGGTGTCTTAACAATGCCTACATACAAGTCCATAAGTGTTGCTATTACATGGGTTTCCTAAAATATGGTATTCATGGCGTCATCATGATTGCATTGGCACATCTTGGATTTCATGCAATTGCTACTGACTAGAAAGGATATGGGCTCTCATACCAACCTGTTGAAACTGAGAAAGGAACCTATGTGGACCTTGTGCAAGATATGGCTGCCCTTCTTGAAGCATGGGGAATTAAATAGGTATAGTATCTTAAATCAATTATTTTGGTTGTCCTTTTTGTTGTCATGCAAATGTGCAATAGGAAAATTGACAATTTCCAAGCACGGCAACGATACCTCTAGTGTTAATTTTTTCAAGTCCCATCATTCCAAGACACCCTGGGTCTATCCAATCAGTCCAAATGACCTCCTAAATAATTTAATCTCATCCCCCTAGGTGATTTAGGTAAGTCTATTCATCACCCGGGCTAGGTGATTTTAGGGAGTTCTGAAAAGATCCTATCTTCTGGCAGTATTGGGAAGGGCTATCGCTACGCCTTCCCAGGACTGGATTCAACCCCTAGAGCGGAAAAAAAGGCAAAAATTCAACATGGAGGTGAATGGAAGACCTTATAAAATCATGGAAATGATATTGGAAGGTTTGGGGAAGTTTTACAAGACTTGGAGCAGTCTAAGTAAAAAATAGGGTTCACAAGCCTAGGCGGTACACAGGCCTAAAACAGCTGTTGGGATTCAGAAGAAGATTTTGGGAGCTCCGGATGGAGTTAGGAGAAAAATATATATATATCCAAAAAGAGGATTCCAATACATAAAATATGGTGAAATAATATTTTTCACAACACTTTGGCGCATTAGGTCTGCAGGCATTTTTTCTCAGGCACAGGTGGAGTACAAAATCAAAAATATGATTTTTTAGGGACCAAATGGAATAATAAAGACATGATTAACTCCCACCATTAGATTAAACAAGGTTATTTATAGTCAAGATCATATAAAAATTTCCCAAAAAATTCCATCAGGAGCTCAAGTTATCACTATTACAAGTTCAGTGACTTAGCCAAATTTTTGGGAGGACACGTGTCAGCACCAGGAGCCTGGCGAGATTTTGTGTCCCTAATGTCCCCCAAGGTCAAGGACATCATCATTGGAAAATTGCATCCAAACCCATTAAATCCCTCTCAGCCCTCATATTACCTCTTATACCCTCCTGTGACCTCCAGACTTGACAGTTCAACCCCCATATGCATTTTTGGGGCATTCGTTCCCTATCGTTAGATCGGGCACCATGTGTCACCTCCAGGAACACCGTGGAAACTGATGTTCCTTATAAACCTAAGGTGTAGGACATAAGACCTTCCAAAATGTGTCCATACCTTATGGGGAGTCCATTTGGACACCCACATGACATGACTTTCAGCCCCCTGGTGCGTTTTTTAGAGCATCCATTCCCTGACCGTCAGATCGGGCGGCACATGTCAGCTCCTTAAGACCACCTGTGGAATTTTATGTCCCTTATTCACCTAAGTTTGGGGACATCAAACCTTGAAAAATTCACCCATCCCCCATAGGTAGTCTTCTAGAAACCCATGTGACCTCCTTTTAGCTCCCAATGCTTTAAAGCATCTTTTTCATCCTTCATTCCCCGTCGTTGGATTAAATACCACATGTCACCATCATTCTCATTGTGGAAATTGATTTCCCTCACATCCCTAAGGTTAGGGACATAAAACATGAAAAACATGCACCCAAAATCCAACTCAAAAATTTGAAAAATATTCTTAACTGTTAGCTGCTTCTAGTTGCTGTTTCTCCATGACTAGAAGAAAGTTACAGAGAACACAAGTCCACCACTCCACCATTGCAAGAAACTCAGATGAGATCAATAAAAGGAACTGAAATACCTTTTCCATGGAGATACACAGATATCAGAAGGAATTTTCATGAATCTAAGAAGGAGAAATGAAGAACAAAGAAGAAGAACAATGGAAATCCCCATAGCCATGAAAATGAATATTTGAACATATCTTGTAAACCGGTGCTCGAATTGATGAACCGTTTGGTGTTGATTTTTAACCTCTTGAAGGCCATTAAAAAATCATATTCAAACCTCCAATTTTCATCAAGGATTTCTCACAGTGAATAAACCCTCTTTCCGACTCTAAAAAGGAAAAATCTTGATTTTCCATCAGACCGGTCACCGGATTGAAGAGAAATTTCATGTGAAGCACCATAATCAAAAACCAATAGCAATGGAGTTGATTTTGTCACTAACAGAGACAAAAACCAGACCTGAAATATTCAAGCTCCATTAATGGCCACCATGACATAGTAATGGAAAAATTCAGTGAGCTACCTCTCCACTTCTCAAGGTTCTAGTGGGTGAAATCACCTTATAATTTGAGGGAACGATCATCGAAAAATCTCAGTTTTGCATGCAAACTTGTTTTCACGCCATGAACTCCCTATTTTTTTGAGATATGGAGGGCTGTTTTTTTTTGTCAAAATTCTACCCTCTTTGAATAAATTTTCAAATTCGTAAAGATCCGACGGGTGAAAGATCATCTGAAAATTGGAGGGAACGATCATTGAAAAATCTACTTTCACATGAACTAGTTTTTTCGCAGTGAAGCCCCTATTGTTTAGGGATATGAATGGTTGCCATGTTTTTTTGTTAGTATTCTTACCCCCGCTGATGAAGACATCATTTTCCCACTTGTTTAGATGAAGTAATTACTCAAAATTTATAGCTTGGAACTTGGAATAAAAACCCAGAATTTCAAGACTCGTTTTGTCGTAATTTGACATTCATGGCACACTTACTAAAAATAGCATGTCTCCTTGCATACGGGAATGTTACTTTAGCTAAGCCACCATTTTAAGATTCCATGAAGAAGGTAGTGATCATAGAGGGAAAATCATAGGAAAGGTCATAAAAAGGGTCATCTTGGCTCGCAATTCACACTTACTAAAATAGTAAGTTACACTCAAAAAGCAGTTTTGGCACAATGGGTCATATAAGGATAATCATTCAAAGGGAAATCATATTTTCGGGAGAATCCTAGCCATTTTTCACAAGGAATTTGAGATCCACATTAGTTCATTCTAACTGGGTGAGAGTTCGTGAGCTAATTTAGATGGAGTTTCACAATGTGCAAGGAGTTAGAAGATTCAGAGTTTCACTACATTTAGAGCTTTCCATCAACAAGGATCAACGGACTTCATCGGGTGACACCTCCTCTTCTTCTTCTCTCTCTCTCTTTCTCTATCCTCTTCCCCCCAACTTTATCTCACTTTCAAATGTTCTAATTCTTCGTTGGGGTTTGCAATTTTTGAGATGCCTTTAAGTCACTTAAAAGTGACTTTAGAAACATAATGTAAATTAAGCCGCCTTGCTATTATAAAAGGGACTTAAATATTTATAGTGGAATATGAATATTCATAAGTCATATTAGGGCATATGGAGGGTCATGAGGAAGACGATAAGTCACCTCTCATTCTATAAATTGTAACGTCATTCCCATTGCAAAGGGTTGGCAATTGATCTTTTAAACTCAAGAGTATATTGTACCTTTAGAGAAAGAAAAGGAGATAGCCAAATTCTTCCATTCACTTCCCCTCTCAAATTTCCTCTATTTCTCCACATTATGTACAAATTTTGTTTTGAGCAATAAATACAAGAAGAATGGAGTTTCCATATTTATTTGACTAATGGGTTTCTTGATACTTTGTGATCGAAAAACTCTATTTGCTCTTGTTCCTATTTACAAAGTTGTTTCTTCTCCTGAGTGCATGAGTTAAAGTTTCTAACTAGTGTGTGTGTAGGCATCTAATTATCTACCTGTAACATTAGTTCTCCTACCTCTTTTCTCACTCCCCTTTCCTGACTCTACAGAACGAATTCTTCCCTGGCAAGAGATTGCTAGCTTTGCCACAGGGTCAGTGAAGTGTCTCTGTTGGATCCCTACGGTCAAAAGGCCACCACAGAAATCCACACTTTTCATCTCGCATGCACATATGGCAGCTGCACCGGTTAAGTAGAGGGACTTAGATTTCCAGAGAATTGGCAAGAAATCCACAAGTTTGTCCGCACGACAAGTTTTCTTGCCAACAGTTTTTGGCACCCAGATGGCGCATATTTAGCAGCATCTACACCCAGTATATGACCTTAAGGTCTTAAAAAAAATTAGATTTCAAAGGAAAATATTTCTTTGAAGGTGACTCCATCAAGGAATGAACCCCTGTCACGTTCATTTCCCACATCATGAAGAAATTTCTAGATTGGAGTGAAGTACCAATGAGTGACAGTGAAGAAGAAGAAGAAAATTTCTTCCCAGAAAAGAAGATCATAGATCAGCCATGGTTCCAGACTAGTGTTGAAAAAGGAAAGAATAAATAACCTGCCATCGATGAAGAAGAATGGATTAAAAGGAGACATAAGATAAGGTGTGATGTTCGAGAATATGCCAAATTCTTGCAAGAGATGAATGAGAAACTTGAAGCAGCCCATAGAGAGGAAGAAGAAGATGAGAGTTTTCCTATAGAGGAAGATCCTGAAGATCATTCATACCATAGGGTTTTCATACCTGAAAGGTTCTTGAATGCCGCTGAAGAAAATCCTATCCTTGAGCCTTCTGATGAAGATAAAATTAGCATTCAAGAAGATGACAAAAGACAAGATGGTGCAAGATCCACTGAAGAATATTTTTGCAATCTCACACAACTCACTACAAAACTGAGAACTTTGTCCTTCTTCCACCATTCTCTAGACGAATTCATTACGTATGGTGATGAATAAATGAACATGTTGAAAAGAGAATATGTGGAAATACTTGAGGGCATAATAAAAGGAAATTCTAACCCCGAAGCCTTTGATTAAATTTGGAGATATGCTTTAGCTCTACAGAGAAGATATGAACATCTTGAAGCTCCGCATCAAATGGAGGAAGAAGACGAGACACGCCCTAAGGAAGAAGACCTGGATTTCTGCCCATATTATGAGGCTTTCATTCCTGAAAGATTCTTGGATGCTCGTGAAGAAGATACTTCAAAATCAAATGATACCTCTTCTTCTTCCAAACTATAAAATAATTACTCTAAAGCAAAAGGATCTGCCAATGTAATAGTTTTGAAAGCCAACCCATCTCACCCATCCAACCAAAACCTTCTTCCAATATTTCTCCTATCCAGGATTTTCAATTCAAGCGGGAGTAGCAAAAATATACACCCATAGGAGAACCCTATTCTTCAGTTTTAGAAAAAATTCTAAAATCCGGAGCAGTCACTCTTCCACCTATCAAACCACATACTTGTTTTGATCCCTCTCGTCCTATAGCTGCATGGTACAAAGAAAATGATTATTGCAACTATCATCATGTTAAAGGTCATAGCGACGGTAATTGTATAACTTTCAAAAATATCGTCCAAGAAATGTTATATAATGGAGATCTCATCTTGGATAATCCTAATGCACCAACGAATCAAACCTTCACATCTTCAAGAATCCGTTCCCAAATCACACCCCATCATCTAACCAAATCAACGAGACCTAAACCAATGATAGTAACATTCATGAGGTTTATATTGTTTTCAACATCATACAAGCTTTTCCTCAATTTCCTCCTACTCCTTCTATCGAGGAGATGTTAGGTTGTGGAGCCTGTTTTCATGTGTGAAAGTGTTGAAGACTGTACACTAAGAGTACTGTACACTTTTCATGTATCCTCGTCGGAATTTAGGGCCGGGCCGGGCTCCCAAAAAAAAAAAATTTAGGCGTAAATTTTTTTGGCCTCAAAAAATGCACCCGACATATCAGGAAATGTGCTCTTCTGATATGGGTGAGTTTTTTGACCCATAGGTTTATGGGACGGGTTTTGCCCATGGTTTTGATACCCATGGTTTTGTAAAACTGCTTATGTAGTTGTCTATTTATATGGTCTTATGCATATGATAGATGTACAAGCAAATGTATTGCAGATGTGTTTTGAATTCGGGTTTGAATTCTGTAGAGTTTGTTGAGCATAGCTCCAAACAGATCTGGGTATTGTATTGAGAGAGCGGTGGCTTGTAATAAAATCTGAGCAAGTGATTCTTGGTGGACGTAGCCCAAATTGGGTGAACCACATTAAATACTGTCTCTTTGTGTTGTGTTATTTTATTCTACAATTTTATTTGAGATCTGTAATAATTTCTGCATATTAGTTTCTACTGTTGCGATTCTGCTATGGATTATTCCACATATTTTATCCCTTATTTCTTAACAATTGGTATCAGAGCTTGGTTTGGTTTGCTGAAGTGTTGAATCGAAGGGAAAGTTTTATCTTGAGTGGGAGCTATGGCAGATGATGGAAGATCTAGGGCTGATAAATTCAACGGGTAGAATTTTAGTCTTTGGAAGATGCAGATGGAAGATTACCTTTATCAAAAGGATCTTTATACTCCACTGTTTGAGAAGGTGAAAAAACCCTCGAGTATGACAGATGCAGAATGGGATTTTTTGGATTGGAAGGCACTTGGAATGATTCGGTTATGTCTTGCATCTTCGGTATTATTTAATGTTTCAAAGGAAAAGACTACAAAAGATCTAATGGATGCATTAGGGAAGTTGTATGAAAAACCCTCTGCCTCTAATAAGATATTTTTAATGAAAAAGTTGTTTAATATGAAGATGTTTGAGAATAGTTCAGTAACAGATCATTTAAATGATTTTAATATGGTTGTGAATATGCTAGCTTCAGTTACAATAGAATTTGATGAAGAAGTTAGAGCTTTATTAATTCTGTGCTCTTTACCTGAGAGTTGGAATAGCCTGGTAATGGTGATAAGTAACTCAGTTCCAGCTAACTCAGAGTTGAAGTTTGAGGATGTTGTAGGGGTGATTCTAAGAGAGGAAACGCAAAGAAAAAACTCTGGGGAATCTTCTACTTCAGGGAATGCTTTGACAGTGGAAACTAGAGGGAGACAGAAGAATAGAGGAAACCGTGGAAAATCAAAAGATCAGGCAAGGTCAAAATCCAAGAACAAGATTGTATGTTGGAATTGTAGAAAGCCTAGGCATGCAAAGAAGGACTGTTGGGAGCTTCGGGATAAGAAGAAACAACAGGAAGAAAACAAGGAGGCAAATGTGTCAACAGGTAATGTATGTCAGGATGCTTTGATTCTTTCTTTGCACAATATTACTGAATCTTGTGTTTTAAATTCAGGGGCTTCTTTCCATGCTTCTCCACATAGGTATTATTTTGTTGATTATGTTAAAGGAGATTTTGGGCATGTTTTTCTTTGTGATGATGAGACTTGCAGCATAGTTGGAAAAGGTTGTGTTTAGGTTAAGATGCAGAATGGGAATACTTGGCTATTGAAGGATGTCAGACATGTGCCTACATTAAGATGAAATTTGATATCGGCAAGGCAGTTGGGAAGTGATGGTTGTACTGTGATATTTACAGCTAACTCTTGGAAGGTTACAAAGGGTGCTCTTGTGGTGGCAAGAGGTAAGAAGGTTGGAACCTTGTATTTAACCACTGATAGTACTAATGATTGTAATCTTGTGGCTTCAGATGCAGATATTACATTATGGCACTATAGGCTCAGTCATATGAGCCATAAGGGCATGAACATCATAAAGAAGAATTTACCTGGATATACAAAAATAGGTTTGGATTTTTGTGAGAACTGCATATATGGGAAACATAAGCGAGTAAGGTTTCTCAAGGTTGGACCTACGAAGAAAGAGAGTAAGTTAGAGCTGGTACATTTTGATGTGTGGGTACTGGCTCAGGTATCATCTCTTGGGGGTTCAAGTTATTATGTTACTTTTATTGATGATGTAACAAGGAAAGTTTGGGTTTATTGTATTAAAAACAAATCTGATGTATTTGACACTTTTGTTAAATGGAAAGCCTTGGTAGAGAATGAAACAGGTCTTAAGCTAATATGTCTCAGGTCAGATAATGGAGGGGAGTATTACAGCAATGAATTTAATGATTACTGTTCTAAGAATGGAATCTGCAGGCAAAAGACGATTCTGTCGACACTAAAATTTTCCTCCGTAATTTCTATTTCATTAATGTATGTATTAGGAATAGGATGTTGTTAAGTATAATTAGTAGTAGCGTCCAATAAAAGACAACGGCACTACCAGTACGACACCACCAATAATGTATAGTACGGTAATAGTCAAAAGTACAATAGGAATGTTGTGGTAAAAAGTAAATATTTGTCGTAAGTGATCTGGTAATATTAAAATGTCAAAGTTGGGGTAAGTAGAGAAGTAGGGTCTACATGATTAGGAATTAGAAATATTATATTGGTAATAAGGACAAAGAGTGAGCTCATAAATATTTTGTGTATTTTATTTGTAAAAAGTCTAAAAATGTGGAACCCATGTGAAATGATAAGGTTTATCTTATCTTAAAAGATAAGCTTACATGTACAGATAAGAGTTAAGGTATGGAATATGATTTGTCAGAGTGGATTTCTTATCCTATCTTAGAGATAAGATGGATAAGCCTGGAAGTTCTATAAATAAAGAGGCCACCCCCCTCATTTAGCATAGAAGGAAGTAGTGAGAAATATTGTATGAAGTGTGTAAAGGAAACCATCAGTTTAAAGGTGTGTTGAAGAAGCCATTAAGAGGTGTAATTGTAAAGTTTCTCCCATAGTATTGGTGGAAGGCAAGTGAAGTCAATAACACTTGAAGTACCTCATGGGTGAGATTGTAAAAATTTCATGTTAATATTATAATTTACTTTGATAATTTAGATTTTTCATCATTCCTTCTTATCATAGTCGATGGTATTCTTATGTTATGTTTGTTGTTTTGTTTCCAGATTACATCCACCAAACTAAAGGCTGTGCATTAGTAAATAATCATAGCATGAGGAGCTCCTGGTGAAAAATAATCATAGTGCCAGATTAGTGATGACAGTTCCAGGAACTCCGCAGCAGAATCGAGTATCAGAAAGGATGAACAGAACAATAATGGAACGTGCTAGGAGCATGAAGTAGTCCAGTTTTACTACCTGCTTTCTTTTTGGGTAGTAGGCTGGTGAGCACAGCTATGTACTTGTTAAATAGAGGACCGTCAAGTGCCTTGGATGAAGGCATACATGAGGAGTCATCGTATGGTAAGAAAGTTGCTTATTCATTTCTTAGAGTCTTCGGATGTGATGTCTTTGTTCATGTAGACAAGGATGATAGGACTTTGATATAGGCTAAATCAGAAAAATGCTCCTCTCTCATTGGTTCATGGCGGTGATGACTTAGGCCTCCTAAATGTTGTAGTATTAAGGGTATAGAAAATCCCTTCAGTCAAAAAATGTGGTATATTAATGACCAAGTCATGTAAAAAAAACAGTTGTAGGAAAACAGGGAAGAATCCAAGAGAGAATATGCAGTGGTAGAGAATCTTCCGGATGGGAAAGTGACCCATGAATCAGTTCAGGAACCTACTCAACAGGACCCCCAAACTCCTACAGTGAGGAGGTATTCTAGGGTAAGAAAAGAACCTAAACGTTTTTCTCCTTCTCTTTATTATTTATTACTCACTGATAGTGGAGAGCCAGAGAGCTTTGATGAAGCAATGTAGGTAGATGCAAATAAGAAGTGGGAGAAAGCCGTGGATGAGGAGCATAAGTCTCTCATGGAGAACCAGACTTGGGATTTGGTGAAGCTACTGGAAGGCAAAAGAGCATTGTAGAACAAGTGGGTGTACAGAGTTAAAGATGAAGAAGGAGGAAAGAAAAGATATAAGGCCTGGTTGGTGGTCAAGGGGTTTACACAGAAACAAGGTATAGATTTTGATGAGATTTTTTCTCTTATAGTAAAAATGACTTCTATCAAAACTGTTCTTGGAATAGTGGCAGCAAAAGACTTGCACTTAGAATAGTTAGATGTAAAGACTACATTTCTCCAATAGTGATTTGGCGGAGGAGCTATATATCGTAGCAGCCAGAAGGATATGAAGTCAAAGGTAAAGAGGAGATGGTGTGAAAACTGAAGAAGAGCTTGTATGGCCTGAAACAAGTTCCACGTCAATGGTATAAGAAGTTTGATAGCTTCATGATGGAGCAAGGTTATATGAGATGTCATACTAACCATTGTGTGTATACAAAATAAATTTGAGCATGGAAGTTATATTATCTTGTGTTTGTATGTAGATGACATGTTGGTTACAGGTAAAAACATGCAGGAAATAAAAGTACTCAAGAAACAACTAAGTGAATCCTTTGATATGAAGGATTTGGGGGCAGCCAGACAAATCCTTGGTATGAGGATAACTCGGGATAGGAAGGAACGGAAGCTGACTTTATCTCAGGAAGAGTACATTAAGAAGGTATTGGATAGGTTTAACATGCAGGATGCTAAACCGGTTGGGACTCCTTTGGCAGGCCATTTTAAGTTATCAAAGGAGCAATGTCCCAAGACAGAGCAGGAAAGAAACCAGATGTCCAAGGTACCTTACTCATCAGTAGTTGGCAGTTTGATGTATGCTATGGTGTGCACTAGGCTTGATATTGCCCATGCAATGGGAGCTGTGAGTAGATTTATGAGTGATCCAGGTAAAGAGCATTGGCAAGCAGTAAAGTGGATCCTTCGGTATTTGAGAGGGACCATGGGGACAGTTTTGTGCTACAGTGGATCAGACACCACTTTACATGGTTATGTAGATTCAGACATGGCTAGAGATGTAGACAGCAGGAGGAGCACGACAGGTTATATTTACACTGTAGGTGGGACAGCAGTGAGCTGGATTTCATGACTACAGAAGCTGGTGGCTTTGTCAACCACGGAGGCTGAGTATGTTGCTACCAATAGAGGCAAGCAAAGAGATGATTTGGGGGGGGGGGGGGGGGGGGGGTTACAACAATTTCTTGAGGAGTTGGAGCATAAGCAGGAGGAATGTAAGCTGCATAGTGATAGTCAGAGTGCTATACACCTAGCTAAGAACTCTACTTTCCACTCTAGGACAAAGCATATACAGTTAAGGTACCATTTCATCAGGACAGCTTTGGAGGAAGAAAAGTTAAAGTTGGAGAAGATTCATACCAGTCACAATCCTACAGACATGATGACCAAGGTGGTCACAAGGGAAAAACTAAAGTTGTGTTCAGCTTTGGTTGGTCTTCACAGAAACTAGTGAAGGGTTGAGAAGCTTGCTCAAAGGAAAACTAGTCTCCAAGTGGGAGATTGTTAGGTTGTGGAGCCTATTTTCATGTGTGAAAGTGTTGAAGACTGTACACTAAGAGTACTCGGGTACACTTTTCATGTATCCTCGCGGGTCAGGGGTTCGGGGGCTGAAGCCCCTGAAAAAAAAAAATAGGCATAAATTTTTTTGGCCTCGAAAAATTGCACCCGACATATCGGGAAATGTGTATCTTCTCATATGGGTGAGTTTTTTGACCCATAGGTTTATGGGACAGTTTTGTTTTTCCCCATGGTTTTGATACCCACGGTTTTGTAAAACTACTTAAGAAATTGTCTATTTATATGGTCTTATGCATATGATAGATGTACAAGCAAATGTATTGCAGATGTGTTTTGAATTCGGGTGTGAATTCTGTAGAGTTTGTTGAGCATAGCTCCAAACGGATCTGGGTATTGTATTGAGAGAGCGGTGGCTTGTAATAAAATCTGAGCAAGTGATTCTTGGTGGACGTAGCCCAAATTGGGTGAACCACATTAAATACTTGTCTCTCTGTGTTGTGTTATTTTATTCTGCACTTTTATTTCAGATCTGTAGTAATTTTCAGCATATTAGTTTCTACTGTTGCGATTCTGTGAGGGATTATTCTGCATATTTTATCTCTTCTTTCCGAACAGGAGATTCCTTGCATGAGCTTCTTCTTCCTTTTGTTTCAGGGATGCTTCTTTTTTAGCCTTCTTTTCTTTCTCTCCTTCTTCTACTTTCTTTTATCTCCTCATTGATCCTTGGAGGAGTCTCACAATCTCTGCCTTTGTAGTTTTCTCTATTCACCTCTTATTTTTCTTTCTGAAAAATAACCCGGTCTTTACTTTGTACTTTTCTATCTCACTAGGAGAGTTCCACCAATGCATTTTCCCCACTCACCTCTCAACTTGATGAATAACCCACAATACTTACTTTTCTAACCATAGGAGAGTCATGCTTACCTTGAATTCTTTACTATTTGTTGAACCTATTTCATCTAACTTGTCTTCTTCTTTACCCACAGGGGATTTTATTTGCAACTTGTTTTGCATACTTCCATGGCAATTATCTATTGGGTTTCCAGGATCAATTTTGATTCTTCTCTCAGTCTTCTTCCATTACTACCTCTGTAGGTTTTGATTCAACCTATTTTCTCTTTCTTTTAGACTTGTCTTTGATTAGGGATTACTACCAAATCAATTTATTCCACCTCTTTAAAACGATGTTGCATCTTCACGTTTGTCCTTTTGCTTTATAACCTTTAGTTTTGACAATTCTTTCCTATTAGAAGATGCCTTCAAGAGGCTTTCTTTCTTCAGCTTCAGATACAAATCTTGTGTCTGCTTTTACTTCCACGATCTAATCCAGAAGCAGTGCTTCATAATAGTCTTCAAGAACAACCATGCCAAATTGTTCTAATTAATAGACTATTTCCTCAACTATTGTCATTTGTTCTTTGCATGTGCTTGCCTCATATTATTATGCTAACTGAGAGATTACCGCCTGGAGATGAAGCATTTTCAGATAGTAGATGCCTAGGATATTTTACCTGTCAAATATAGTCTTCTATCCATGGTTTAGGTTCTTTTCCAGATCTGTGAGTCATGCCAACTTCAATCCTTGTGGATCCTGGTGGTGAGGGAGTATATTCTAGCCATGTCGTCATAAGCTTTCCCAGAGAATTTATTCTATCTCCTCAGAGGAAGTTCCAACCTCTTAGGCCTTTTACACTTGCTTCGCCCACTGACCCCTCTGTCACCTTCACCACTTTTCTTTCTTAGCATAGGGCCCCACCCATCAATCTTGGTGAAATGGTTTCCTGAATGATAGGGTATTCCAAAAGCATTTTGTATGTATCTTGGGTACACGATCCACTTGGTTCTGGTTTTCATGAATACCTGTAAATATGGTGCCCTCGTATTCCTCAACTAGGTTCTGTTTAATTCACTATACATTAAAAATAACTTCCAATATTTTCCTCATCATTACTGCATGGTATGATTTCAGTGTCTCTGTCATTGATGTTTCTACTACATCATCTGAAGATTCATAGGGTACATGGTGGCACTTGACCACATCTGCATTAGTGGTTTGGCTAAAAATGTAGTCAATGTCTACAATAAACATAACTCTCGTGTTCATATTTGGCACACTATTTTTTTGTTAACCTATATTTAAGAAGGTGCAGCTAAAAACCCTTGATTCTATCTATCTATTTAATGATTTATTTTAAACTACAGTGACCTTACATCCACTGGTACTCATGTGTTCCCAGATTTTTTCTGCTAAGAAGGTGGTGTCTAGAAGGTCCAATCTAAACCTAATTCCGTACTTTTTGTGGAAGTAGTTTTTGTGAAATACATTGCTTAAAATCCAATTCCACCTCCAGTGGAACCTCATCCCATCAAAGTCACCCATTATGTTTCATCCTTATTTACACTTATCTTCGCATCTGTCATGAATTGGTATGTGGTCTAGTACATTTAGCTAGGTCTATATTCATAACCTTTTGGACATAACTCATTCATCACAATTGCCACCATTGTAGACACTTACATCCCACTGGGAGCCTATCCTCTCTAGGGTTTGATGATACCATGTTTTTTTTTTTTAAAATGGCTTTAGCTAGGGCATGACGTGGAAAACTGTAGGGTTATTAAGAATATTCTTCTCCAACTCTGATGCCCCTTTTGCGATGAAAACTTGTGATGCCGACGATATTCCTTAGATCGTGAACTTTCATTCCAGGTTTTCTTCTTTGTTAACGCAGATCCATGTCCCTTACCTGTTCAATAACCTTCATCTAACCTTAGCACATTACCTTCTATCCTCTGATCTGGTATGGTTGATATCAAGAAAATCCACATTTGATTATGCTAGCCATGACCTCCAGGAGAAATACTAATTTCCTGCTATCTACCCTATTAAAATAAACCAATATATTGCTCCATCGCCATCCAGTTTCAACTTTGCAATGACTTTTGCTACACCTATCTTGACTCACTTTCTACTTTATTGAGTAGTTGGATTTGTCGCTATCAACAATGTCCTATCTACTTTAAGTCTGCTATGATCATATTCAACACTGGGTGAATGAATGTACTTCTGTAAATCCCATGTATGTGGGACCTTGAATGGAATGTGTGAAAATGTGTCACTCTAGCATCAAAAATCATTATCCATTTTCGTATATACCCTATTTTTAGAATTTGAGGTTTTGCGAATTCCTCTTGCATAGCTTCAATTGGAGTATACATATATTCTTCTCGTAATTTGTCCTTATATGACCTTGTCCAAACCTTTGAGTCTCACTTTGTAGGCTCTCATTAAGGTTCTGCAATCTCTTCGTATGTTTTACCTAATGACCCTACTCTAGTAGTTGCATCCATTATCACTCCTCACCATGTGGCCTCTCTCACCACTTATCCCCTTCCTCGTAGAGGGTCACTACCACTCATCAAGTAACAACTTGTTTTGCAGTTTCTCTTACGATGAGATTTGTACCTCTCCAATTAGATGATCCTTACCCTATTTTGGCTATTTATTTCCATCTACATTGATAATATATTTCAAATTCAATGCATTATGATTGATGGCCGATGCCAGTATTACTTTGTATCATTTTATTTCTTTATGCATACAACCAAATGTGCATCCTTCTACCAATATACATGGCATAATAACCTTAGTTATGTTGGATTCATTCAATTTCGTGCCATGACTTCCAGTTTCTTTGCACCATCATTCTCCACATTTGATGACTGTAGGCCCCCGTATCATTCCTGAATTATTCTATGTCTTAGAGGGGGAATTTCCAGTATAACATGTTGCTTATCCATGCACCTTGGATCCATGCCATGGGTTATGTTCCTTCAACCTTACACCGCTTGTTTAAAATTTTGAACATGAAGGACACAACTATACCATTTCAGCCAACCCTTCACCATTCAAGACTTGTAACATGTTATATCAACCTAATGATGTCCTTATACCACTTAAGGCATCTATACCACCCTCTACCACTTCTTCTTCAACCATTTCCTTATCCACCAATGCTATCGCTATCTCTTCCACAACTAACTCATCTATTCCCACTACTGCTGTAACTTCTGCAGCTGACCCATCAACCAACCCATCTACTTCTAAACCAAAATAATGCTTCTTTTTCCCAATTGTCTAGTAATTCATACATTCCCGCTACTAACATATCAAATGTTGATCACTTAGAAGGTGTTTTTCAATGCCTCACTCTGGGGGAGTATCACCTTTATAATATTGACACATTCCTTACTCCTCAAGAGTATGGTAAAATTCACCAACATCCAAGACTATGATCACCACATAGGATGAGGTTTTCCCCTATGGTTATCCCCACCTTCATACTAACTTAATGTATGGGGGACTTGATGGTTCTACCTATCACCTGAGCCACCTTCCCAAACTCCACCATTTTCATCTGACCTTCAATCTCTCACCAATTTCTGCTTCGCCCACACCTACCTCCATTATTTGGACTTGGAAGGGCTTTGGCTTTGGTTTCTATAAACAAGGTCACCATATTGTTATTCCTTGCACCACTCATAAGCATAAAGACCATAAATGGTATTGTATTTTCCTAAACCATCTCCCAAGAAGGCCTGAGTCGAACTCATTGAGGATGATAAACATTCCCCACCCCATTAACCAACTTCACCACCTTCGCCTACAAAGTCTATGGAACCAAAATCCATTCCTCCTAAAAAAAAATTCATGAAACCGCTTAAATTTCCTTGGGACCTCTAACTTATCAAAGAGATGGTCGAGGCTCCCTCTTCTCTTCCCTTCCTATATCCTGACATGATCGATGATGATACACCTTCTATTAACGTCATTCAATGTTAGGACGATGAGTCTATTCTCACCTACCTTGGTGCGAAAGATTCTTATATTCACCGGTCATTACCTTCTGAGACACAAACCATGTTGAATGAATCAACCATCGAAATTGATATTCACACTCAGGATGACCATCACATTCTAAAAATAGGCCAATCTTTAGATACTGCTGAATAGGAAGCTTTCACTTCTTTCCTTCAGGATCATAACAATGATTTTTCTTGGTCCTACACTGATATGCTTGGTATTGACCCAAACATTGTGGTCCACAATATCGTAACCATTCTTGATGCCAAACCCATGAAACAAAAGCTATGGAAAATGCATCCACGAATTGCCCTTCTTGTCAAAGAATAACTCCAACACCTTCTTTTAGTTTCCTTCATTCTACCCATTGATTATCCCTAATGGATCTCTAACATTGTTCCTATCACAAAAGTGATAGGGGGACTCCACATTTGCATGGATTTCCATGTGACCTTAACTTAGCTTGCCCCAAAGACAATTTTCCTCTACCTAGTATTAACCAACTAGTTGATCTCACCATCGGCCATGAGATGCTATCACTCATGGATAGTTTCTCAGGTTATAACCAAATATTACTTTCCCCATAAGATCAACACAAAATTGCCTATCATCACTCCTTGGGGGACCTTCTTCTATCATGTCATGCCCTTTGGCCTTAAAAATGTTGGTGCTACATATCAACGGGCTATGACTTATATCTTTCATGACATTATGCATAACATATTAGAAGATTATGTTGATGATCTTCTTACCAAATCCAAACATCAGGTCAAACACCTTACAATACTTAAGGTTATCTTTGACCGTCTCATCAAATATTGTGTTTTCCTTCAACCTAAGAAGTGTGTCTTTGTTGTTCTCTCTATCAAGCTCCTTAGTTTTATTATTTCTTTGTGTGACATTGAAGTTGATCCCACTAAAATCAAGGTTATTCTCAAAATTCCTCCACCTACTAACCTTCATCAACCTTTGTAGTTTGTAAGGCAAGTTGCAATCTATTCATCACTTTATTTCTCATCTTTCCTATTGACTGCTGCCATCCATTTCATATGGGATCTTCTCAAAAATTGATACCCGTCTCCTTCAAATGGGATGATGAATGCACCACAAAGCATTTGACGCCTTAAAACAATACCTCCTCCAACCACCTGTGCTCATTCCCCCTAAGGATGACCAATCATTTTAACTTTATATTTATACTACTGATCATCCCTTGGGTGCCATGCTCGCTCATCATGATGAGAAATATAGGGAACACGAGGTTTATTATATAAGCTGTATGTTTTTAGACTACAAAACTAGATATACTCACACCAAAAAACTCTGCTTAGCCTTAGTTTTTGTCACCACTAAAACTTTCCATTACCTACTCAACCAAAAAACCTTTTTTGTCACCAATACTGACCCCTTACATTACATGTACGCTAAGCCCTACCAACATCAATGTGCTGCATGTTGGCTCATGCTTCTTGTAGACCTAGATCTTGAATTCATCCATCAAAAATATGTCAAAGGAAAACAATTGCTGACCAACTCACAGATGCACCTCTCTCTATAAATAAATCCTCTAACTTTGATTTCCCTGATGAATCCATCACTACCCTCTCTCTAGATGATACCACTTACCAGATGACATTATTTTTTGATGGTTCCAAATGTTCAGCTTCATGGGGGTGGTGCTGGAGTTATCCTCATTCCTCTTAATGGTGAGCCTATGCCATTATCTTTCAAACTAGATTTTGATTGTACTAACAATATCACCAAATATGAAGCACTCGTGTTAGGTCTTCAAACCACCATAGCCTTAGATGTTAAATCAATTAATATCTTTGGTGACTCTCAACTGGTTGTGAACCAAGTTAATGGTATATACCAATGTCTTAATGAGATACTTCAAAATTATAAGCATCATGTTGACATACTTTTGACTACCTTTTACCATTATGAAATTCAAACCACCCCGCATTCCACTAATAAATTTGCAGATACCATGGCCTGTCTTGCTTCTCAAATCCCCGCTTCACCCTCCGACTCAAAAATATTTGTCATAGTACAAAGGTTGCAATCACCTTCTTATCTAATTCAAGACGTCAACCTTGTAGGAAACATTGAAACTAACCCACGTGACCTTTGGTATAAGTAGTTTGTTGACTATATTTCCCTTTCAATTATGCCTCCAGATCTTACTCACAATGGACAAATGAGCCTTTCTCAAAAGTATCTCTCACTATGTCATCATGGGTGGTATTCTCTATAAACATAGTTTTGACACTATCCTCTTATTATGCCTTATGAGTTATGAAATTACATACACCATCAAGGAAGTTCACGATGGGATTTTTGGGGGTCACTTCAGTGGCTTAGCTATCACTAAACGTATCCTTTGCCTGGGCTATTATTGGCCAAACCTAAACCATGATTGTTGTGACTATGTCAAGTGTTGTGTGAAGTGTCAGCAACATGCTAATCTTCATCACACCCCTAGTCACACCTTATAGGTCACACAAGACCTTTGGCCTTTCTCTCAATGGGGTTTGGATCTTGTTGGAGAGATCAACCCTCATTCTTCCCAACATCATCAATGGATTATTACCACTACCAAATATTACACTAAATGGGTGGAAGCCATACCTCTTATTTCTAAAAAATCTGAGAAAATATGTGAATTCATCAATCATCACATCATTTTCGCTTTGGTGTTCCTCACCACCTCATCACTGATAATGGAAAACAATTCAAAAACAAAACCCTACAGAAACTCTATGATGCCTTCGACATTCAACTCAATTTTTCTTCACCTTATTATCCTCAAACAAATGGCCAAGCTGAATCAACCAAAAAAACCTTAAACAAAATTCTTATGAAAGTGGTTGACAATACTGGTAAGGATTGGCACACACACATTCCTTTTACCTTATGGGCTTATTGCACTAGTATTCATACCTCAACTGCTACTACACCTTTCTCTTTGGTCTATAGTACAAAGTCTATCTTGCCTCTCAAATTCCAAATTCCATCGCTTTGAATCTCACTCAAAGATATGCTCACTGATGATGATTTTCATTAAGATCATTTAGCACAGCTTGAGTTATTAGACGAACGGCGTCTAAATGCTCTTGATCACCTCCGAATCTACCAAAAATGTATCAAACGTGCATATGATAAACATGTCCAAGAACGAACCTTCTAGGTCGGTGACCTCATCCTGAAGGAAAATCAACATGTAACAAAAGCAGAGAAAAGTAAACGGGGCAAGTTTGCTCCTAATTGACTTGGACCCTATATCGTTACTCATGCCTATGGATCGGGTGCTTATCATTTATCTTCACTTGAAGGTAAACCTGAACCTGATCCCCTCAATGCCTTGCATCTTTGACCATTCTATTGTTGAATCAAGTCCTATATCACCTTTTGTCTATTAAACGCTTGTCCCTTGAGCAACATTCACCTTCCACTTACCTATTTTAAGGATCAATGACTAAACAAGAATCATGTGATTACCTGTCACCTTTCAGCCTTATCTTCAATATGAGTACCATGGCTCTACTCATGGCATGATTCTCATGGATACTTTTCATCCTTTTCAAGATGGAATCCCATGGTCATTCATCACTTAAAACCTCTCTTTCATAGCTAACCCCTGTGTGCTATGGTTTTGTCTTCATAAAAGAATCCTATACTTCTCTATAGTCTTGTCCATGACCTAAAAGTCCAAAAAAAAATTCAAAAGTAATATACGGGATTTTCAAATTCAAACTCCTTGAGTCAAACTTCTAGCAAAAAGATGACTCCCTCAAAAAGGACATCTATATTTCTATCTTGCTGCTATAAATAGACTGCTCCCTCGAAGGACAACTATACAAATCTAGCCATACTATACATAGTTTATCAAAAAAAGAAGACTATTCCTGCAAAAATAAAATAAAAATATTTTGAAGCTTCCCACATCGATCAACTTCACAAAGAGCTCAAGGAGATATTCTACTCATCCCACCTAGACTTCCGACATCGATCAGTCTATAAAACTTCTCGCAAAGCAAAAAAAAGTAAAAATAAAAAGATAACTTTTTCATCATGGACTCGCCTATTTTGATCTTGGGTATCTTGCAGAAGAGGCATGTTGTCTCACACCAGGTTATGATAAAATAACCTCTTTCACCTCACTGTATTTCCTCTCTAATATTCTACCTACTCAAGGGACATGCCGAAATTGTGACATTTCATGATCGTGTGACCTTCTTCACCCTTAGAATAGTCAATCATGCAATGCCTTTAGGGTTTTATGTTCATAAGACCAATCTTTGGTATGATAGACTCATAATGGTTCTTCTCAATTAGGCGGATTTTGTCTCCTCTTACCATTCACCTCTTCTCTTACTTATTAATCCTCTTTCACAGGACCAGATCTTTGACACCTACATTTTAGGAATTCCTCTTCCACCAAAATCACCCATATCTATTCAACCTCGACTCAACCATGCCTATTCGACCTATACTCAACCATGCCTATTTGACCTATACTCAACCATAACTAAATGACCTTGACTCAATCATGCCTAAAACCTACCAACCCATTCATCTACCTCATCATATTCTTCCCTAGCTTATGGGAGAACTACATCGACCTGAGGCCCCTTTTCATTGGGTCTATGTAGGCAGCACTCCAAGGGCACGGGGTCCTTGGAGGTTAGCTAGGCCACTTTTTCCCCTAACCAATTATCCCCCTTTATATTCACATTTAACCCTATTTAGTTTCCATTTTACACAAAACTTGGAAATTAAATAATCATAAAAACATACATACCTACCATTTTATAACATCAACCATATCACACAATCAATCATTTAGCATTTCCATGATATCAAGTACTTGGAAATTTAGCCACAACATACATACAATCCATTATTTTCCATAATAACAATAACTTGGAAATTAAATCAAACACAAAAACATGACCAAACCATGCCTATACCTAGACTCCACCATGCCTAAATCACCTAAACTCCACCATGCCTATACCTAACTCCAACATGCCTATACCTAACTACATCATGCCTATATTACCTATACTCCTGACTACGTCATCCTATGCCTAACTCCATCATGCCTAACTCACCTAGTTCCACTATGCCTATACCTGAAATAAAGTCCATCATGCCTATATGGGACCTCAACTCCATCATGCCTAAAGATCACCTAAATATCCACCATGCCTATACCTGACTCCACGCATGCCTATATGACCTCGACTCCATCATGCCTAAATCACCTAAACTCCTGGTCTCAACTGTCCATGCCTATACCTGACTCTGAGAACCAGTCATGCCTAGATGACCTAGACTCAATCATGCCTAACTCACCTAGTTCCCATGATACACAATAACAATGGAAATTAAAGCAAGTACACCATCCATCTCGTAAACATCATCAACTATATAATGGGAGTGTCTATGTATCAATACATATATGCAAAGGTATAAATAAATATCAATATCTCAAAAATTTCATGTACAAACTCATGTCTTCGGCACACATGCCAGTATATATATCAAAAATCAAAATAATGGTACAATATCACATATTCAGTGACAAAGTCAAATATTGTCCACCTGATACCCTCCTCTCCAGTCTCACCTATCTCCTTACCTTGGTTATACCAATCATGCACCCTGCCAAGGTATAGGTCACCACCCTGTTGTTGCTCCCTTCGGTTCTACAAAACTGGCCTCCATCTCCTCCTCCTCAGGAACTGGTAAAATCCCTCTAGTTGGGCCTGGTCTCTAAGAGAAGAGGTAGTAACCTCACCATGGCCCTATCTTTGGGGTCGAAAATAGGTTGGACCCCCTGTGAGGTACTGTAGAACTGTGAGTCCTGGACCTAGTCCGCTCACTGGTTTCTTGCTAGGCCTGGCACTCAACATATGAAGGCACATCAATCCCTATGGTAGCTAGATGGTCCTGATAATAGTGAACCTTATTCATGGCATTTCTAAACCTCCGCCATAGATACCAACCTGGAGGCTATGGGTGATGGTGTAATCAGCCTAACTTAATAGGTCTGTGAACTCTGCCTGACCAAAAGTGTACCCTTTCTTAGTGTAGGTGCTGTATACTATGGGATCCATGTAATTAAATTAACCTGTGCCTATGATGGTACTTGTGTAACTACCTAGGCCTATAGGGCTCCAACCTGTGCCTGTGATGTGGCCAACTGGCCCTGTAATCTAGCCACATGTGCCTATAAGGTAGCTACCTACCCTCCATCCCCATCTCTACCCTGTACGGGAGCCTGATGTGCCTATGCTACCTAGGCCTGTAGGGCCATCACCTATGCCTGCAAGGTGGTCACCTGTGCCTGTGACCTTGTCAGCTATCCCTACAACCCTGTAATTTGTGTCTAAAGGGAAGCCACCTGACCCTGTAATGTATCCCTCTACACTATGACTATCACTAAATCAGGTTTTCCTAGCCTCAGTGGTGCCACCCGTAGCTGTGCCACCCACCACTGCCTATATCCATCGGTGACACCCGCATCATCAATCCTTCTATCTAGCACCTACTCCTCCTTGCCCATGTGGAACACTCAGACGTGGTGGAGACATGGGTCTCTCCACATCATCTCTACAGTACTATGGGAAAGGTGGGGGCACGTCCTACCATAGTCCAAACTATCGTCTGACCCTGTCCATGGGTATCATCTCGTGCTCACCGGTACCATGCCACCCCTGTATCCATCTCAATAAATGAAGCTCCTCTAACTCCTCATCCATGCCTCTATATGACAAAAAATCAACATATGGCCACCACACGATATCCATTGCTGATAGGCCCTCCAACAACCACCTGTAGTATATAACATCATATGTGGCCCTGACCACTCTCGGTTGTGCCCTGACTTGTACCCATATCTTGAATCCTACTATGTACAAACCACCCCCAAACCAATCCTATCATGGTAACCCAACTGGACGCACACAAACAATGTGCTCATATGCCCAATAGTGTAACAAGAATGTGTAACACATACCAAACCTCCTCAACCTACCATAGGCCCATAGCTCCCTATACAACTAGAATAGAAAAGTTGGTGCCCAAGAAAAGAAGACCTGATCCTTGATCATGTCCTGTAATACCCCCATCAGTGCTCATGGAAATATCCCACCCTCAGAATCTAGGAGAGAAAAACACCCTACTGCCACCATCATCAGAATAGATATCCTGGTCTCCTATGGATATGTGGCATACATATCCCCATAACTTAGACTCGCACTGTGATAGCTCAGCTAACCAATCGCCTCACCAAATACCGCCACTATCGGCTCCACCGACGCCTTAGTCGAAATCAAATACACTGGCTCCCAACAATAGGAAGCTACAAGATCCTGTACACATCCTCCAATGTGATGGTCATCTCGTTAGTCGGTAGATGAAAGGTATTGGTCACGGAGTCCCATCTATTGATGAGAGTGACCATCAAGCTAGGATCTCAGCCTATACGCCTATAGTTCCTGATCAAACTAAGTCCCACATCTGTTATGTTCTCCCACTCCTGAGTTGTCACGCTAGGACACATATGTACCAATAGAGGTGGTACTCGATCTCTCATAGTCAGTTGATCCCTCTCTTATATCAACCAAAACAATACTGTCAAGTTGTGACCCTATCAAATAACCTATTCCCTAAAACCTCAAATGACCTCATACTTAGCCATTTTTTTACCAAATCATACCTAAAACCATCCATCATACCTACTCTTCACCTCGTTTCCATACCTACTCTTTACCTATTTCACCTAAAAACCCTATTGTCTCCATTTTGATACTTACCCAATATCCTAATCATTTCCCTTACATACCTATCACACATCAACAACATGTTTCCTTACCCTCTTCCACCTACATTAGTTTTCACCTATACCCCTGCCTCACATGTTTAACTTTCCCATCTAGCCCTTCTTTCACCCAGTCACTTTTTATAGTGACCAACATCATTCATCTTGACCGTAATCTATCATCTTGACTGGTGTCATCACCCATCATGACCGATGCCAGCCAAAACTAACCAACATCATCCAACCAATGACCGACGTCGGTCACTGTTTCGGTGATGAAACCAAAACACCCATCTGCCCTTGTTAAAAATAAAAAACAACCTAAAACACTACACCAACCCACCCAAACCTATCCTACATTCATTCCCAAACCTACTTAAGCTACATTTACTCCTTCCCACCCCCCGTTTCACTCAATTTCAACCATATTTTTAAAACCAACTCCCCAAAATGCATTCATTTAAACCAAAATTTTAAATTACACAAGAGGTTTAGGAATGCCTCCTACCTCTACTCGGCACCACCTACATGGTGGCACCTCTAGTCTCTATGCCATTGGTCCTCATGCTCCTTCTCCCAGCTCCGCCATGATAACAATCAACCACGAATCTCCCAACCAATCAAATCACTCCAATCGATCTCGTGGACCCACCTATCGACTGCTAATCACCTATTAGTAGCTCACCAACTCATCTAAACACCTTGTACCATCACTTTCCAACCTAACACCTCTTTTATGTCATTTTACAAAAATGGAAAAGAAACAAATGAATCTGCAAAACACGGATTTTTCCCTATTTAGCCCCAAATCAACATGACCGACGTCGGTCATGTCATGCCCTGGAAAACCAATGTCACTTAAGATATAAACAACATCGGTCACCCGATATAACCATTTGACCCTCACTATGCCCATTTTTCCTACAAATAATGTTGCTCAAACAACTTTTACCCTTACCAACACCTATTACAACTCACCCATAAGCCTATATTACCTGTACATTTCTTTACTTACATTTAGGGACATGTTATTTACCTATACCTCAGCCTTACCTGTACCTTGACCTATATACCCTGACCTGAACCTCCTTTTATGTCATTTGAATTTGTGTACTCATTATACCTTGCGATACAGTTACCCATGTTGTTCAACCTAATGACCTTACCTTTCCTAATGTTGTGATGTTTATCTCGACCAAACCTTTGGTGCCCTGGAACAAAACCTATTACCCATTCCTACACCTTGCCTAGTTGTGATTCAAGACCATATCCTATACCTTGGATACCTGAACCACTTCAACCTCATTTGGATAAACCTATCGACCTTTGACGAAGTAGATTTTATAAGCTCTTTAACTTGGTACCTTATCACAATCTATATATGTGTGTATGTTTGATTGTCGTTACCTATTACTTGACCCGACCATTACCCTTACCTACACCCCATCCACCCTTGTTTTTATCAACAACCTATTTATCAAACCACTCACTACTTTTGCCTCCAATGTTCAATAGTTCCTTGTTTGAGGGGGGATCACCTTCACTCCTACCTGGGCCAACCCCACTCTCACCTATATTTGGGGAAACCACTTCTATTTTTTTCAGCATCTCTTATTAATACAAGCTACATGACAAAAAGGGGAAAATGTAGACACCAAATTTGGGTCATACTCCCCTTGGTCCCCTTTAATCAATTAATTAATATTAATTACATCATGACCCCTTCATCCCATATTAATATTCATCCTCATATTATTAATTAATTTAATTTTAATTAATTATTTTCATCCTCACACCTCCACCTCATCATTACACCTCACCCTGGACCCATTCTAGGGGCATTTAACTCACAATGACCAAGTCATCACTCTCAGCATTGAGTCATCACTCCCAGTGCCGAGTCACCGCTTGACCTAACTAACTGATACTTCTTCCAAAAACCTAACTAGACTTCTTTTAATGATCTTCCTACCTTTCTCAACGATAACTCCACTTTCCTAAGTGGACTCAATTAGAAAGCACGCCAAATCTGGGAAGATCTACCTATTTTTGGTAAACCTAGACTTTCTCTCCTTAACCAACATCAGTTATTCCTCGACCAGTGCCGGTCACCTAAACATCATCGGTTACTTTATATAAAATTTTGCAACCTTTTACCCAGGTTGGTCATTTTTAGTTTTAGGAGAACTATTAAATTCAAGCGCGAATCCAAAGCCTCTTAGTATCTAGACAACATGAAATACTCAACCACAATCCCAAGTAAGAATTTGGCTCTCATCCCAAGGCATTCAAATATTCATGGGTACACTCAGGGAGTATTGGTGCGACACTGAACATAGAAGCTCTTCAAAGATCAACTACCGTCCTCCTTCACCTACTAGATCTACAAATGTAAGTAAGTATAGGTGATTTTAATCATACTGTGTTTGCTTAAAGTTTATGTCCATTATCTCTTCATTATACTTTACTTCTTTCTATATTCCTTTATCTCCACCTTCTCACCAATCCATCAATCCAACCACCTACAAACTTTTGGCTCTCTGTACTTGCTCCTATGTATTCCTGAGTCTTCTTGGTAATATTACGAACCCAACTACTCTCCCTTCATTCTCTGTGTAATCACAGAGAAGCTCAAAAATGCTTTTATTAAATTACTACCAAATTTCCCCTACCGATGTTAGTCACCTTAACTGTCATCACCAGTCTCATCTCTCTACCTCATCAGTCACCAGACCGATCGGTCACTGTGTCTTTTTCTTAACCTTCATCAAATAACCCATATCTCAACCAAACTCCACCCAGACCTTACCAGAAACCCTTGTGACCTTACCTAATACCTTTGTGACCTTCCCCAACTAGAAACATACCTTTCCTAATGCTAGATTAGTTTGTATTTCAATATTTTACTTAATCTATGGTGTTGATAATGTTTTGAGATACCTAAATAAAAGTGTTAACAATAGGACCTTTATTTCTCAAATTTAATTTCATTAATTTGATAAAAATAATGGATTGACAACCATCTAGGAAGTATCACACTTCTCGGAACTAGAAATCGTTAGGCAGTTCACTGTCATTTGCTATTTAATATCATTTGGTGGTCTTGTTTTGTTTCTTATACAGGTCATTCCTCCTAGCCAAAGGGAAGCTCTCACATTTAGTCTGATCAAATTCTACAACATGCGCATACCATTTACATAATCATAGGTATTCCTCCTTCACTATTACCTAATCATAGGTATTCCTCCTTCACTATTACCTTATCTGTTTTATCGCATACTTTGAGGTGAAATAATGTGCAAAAGTGGGCTTTTCAGGTGTAAGGAATGAATTGTCAATATAGGAACCCAAACTTGTCTGGATGATTATGGGAGCTATCTAAAGAGTTAGAATGGAAAAAAGTAGGAAATAGAAATATATACAAATACTCTATATGGTGGAAGAATAATATTTTATCCAAGGCTTGACTGTTTCTTGAAACATTTCAATCTTTCTAGGAACACCCTGTTGTCTAAAAAAAAAAAGGAGCCATTTTTGAAGTTTCAAGAAGAAACAAGTTCTAAAATATATGAAATTTATCTTTTAAGGTCTCTTGGATTCATAATCATATAAAATATCACCTCAAAATACCTTTCCAAGCTTCGGGAGTGAAGTTTTCAAGTCCTCAGTAGTCTAAAGTGTGTAGATCCCATACTTAGCCAAAATTTTTGACTGCCACATGTCATGATTTCAATCTTGGCACCCATTTATGTACATTTTATTTGTTTTAAAAGGGGAAAAAAAATAGCTCCCAAGTGCAAGCCCCCCTGTGGTTCTTCATGTCACCCTTTTTCAGCTTTGTAGGGTGCTTAATTGGGTAACCTCATCTTTCTGATACTTCACTAGATTTGCTAGTTTTCAATCTCTCTCTCCAAGTGCCCCTTTCTATCCCTATTGTCCCCTTTTCCCAAGGGTACATAGGGGAAAATATGAGTGACCAAGTGCAAACCCCCTATGTGGTTTTTCATGTGACCTATTTCTAGCCCCCTGGGTGTTTGTTTGGTGTTTTCTACCTCCTACACACTTTGCTAACTCTTGCCACTTGTCAAAATATCTCTCAAAGTGAAATTTTGTGTCCTTATTTTAAATTTTTCCCAAGGGGATAGAGGGGAAAAAATTAGTGCTGATGTACAAGATCACCTAACCTTGCTTTTATCTCCATTCAACCCAGGGTCAAATTGCAGTTAACGGGGAAGCAAAAAATTGAAAGTTAACTTATTTTCAAGTTAATTTATTTGTACTATTAAATCTTCAAACATTTATTTTTTTAAACCTTCAAAAAACATTAGAATATAACAGATATGCTGCCCAAGATCTTCCAGAACATCCATGACTTCAAAATAATATTTCTTCATATCTCTCTATCAAGAAAACCGATTACATTGATATTTTCACATAATGATAAAATGTCAGGTACCTTTTTTATGACATTAGATACATAATAGATGATTCTATTTCCTTTTCACACTAGAAATCTAAAACCATACCTTCTAAAGTTTCTTTTTTGATTTCCAAGAGTTCCAGCAAAAGAAACACAATGAAAATTGGAGCATAGGACCTTGGAGCAGAGCCGAATCCAGTGAAGGTGGTTTTGTTGCAATCCAAAACTAGTAAGACAAATTTATAAAAATATTAATTATCTTTACACTCAGATGCTAAAATATTGAACCTCCAAAAATAGCGAGCTCCAATCATTCAACACATCTAGAAACAATGAAGAACAAAAAACATGGTAAAACAGACAACGTTCCCAAAATAGCAGGTTTCAAAAAAGAAACTTTCTAAAAATAGAAACTTCCTAAAAATAGAAAACCATCATCAATGAATCTAATCTAAGTGCATCAGGAGCTTCAGAAAATAATTTTTGTGCAAAAAATCAATATTTCCCAAAATAGCAACTCCTGACCCCACCTGCCAAAAATAGAAAATTTTGGTTTTCAATGTAAAAAAGTTGTTGTTGGCTCTGTTTTCACCCATATCACTACTTTTTTCCATCCTGGCATAGTTGTAAATTTATTGCATTGCTCAAAGAAGAAAATTAACCCTTCGCAAGGATCCTAAATCATCGTTCTTATCACATTTATGTCAAGGATCATGACAAAGCATATCAAGGCATAACAGGTGAAAATCAAGAACATTGTGGGGTATGCAAAGGATTCTAAAAGAGTCAAGAGCCCCATTGGAATTAAAATTCATCAAAGTATGTCATCATGATCATAAGTGGAATGAGAAACTCATCAAGAAAGATGAGAAACATCATGCCTTGAATCCATCATCATCTCTCATAGAAGCAAGCCTAAGTGAGCTAGTCAAGTCATCGAAGTATTCAAGCCGTCATATGGGAAACATATGAGTAAGAAGGTACAAAATATTTCCCAAATTTTATTTCAATCAATAAGTGCTCTAGGGTTAAGAAGATTCAGTAGGTAATCAAGAATGAGGAATCCTCCCAATTCCATCTGATGTCACTCATGATAGTGTTCTTAAACACTCAGTCAAATATTTGGTAATGTGGTCACTCCCCCTAAGGAAGAAAACATTTCAATCAAACCTCATTTCAGCATAACCAAGGAACAATAAACATGAGCTTTCAAAAGCGAATATAATGAAAAAGGGTGCATAAAGGCCTTGTATTCTAGGAGGGTTCATGAGAAGGTAAGGTTCGTCATAGATCCCATAGAGCCTCTTGAGTCAAGAAAGAGTGATCCATTGTAGCCTCCTTCTCTTCAAGGGCATCCAAGTATGTCTTCTCCAATGGTGGAAATTTCCCATAAGGAACAAGATGTTATCCTACATCAGGCTCTTGGAAGTTTCCATGTGGCTAACATCACATTAGTCCCTAAAGATCCATTCCCATGGGTTATAGAATTGCTCAAAAGTGTACCAAGAATAATACAACAAACTGCAATGCCTGACCTTGGATTTGTCGGTAGGTTTTGATTCATGGTTTTCACTTTGAAAGGGTTTCAAAACCCCTTTGGAAATTAAATCCTTTTCAATTTATCTACCCTTCTCTATGACTTCTTCAAATGTTCCCACACAATGCATTTCCAAATGGAATGGCTATATCAGGGTGCAAATTTTGTACAAATATGCTGACAAGTTGTTTCTCTAGAATGGAGCAAGGGAAACAAGTATCCAACCATCGCTATCATTGTAAGAAAACAAATAAGTTTTTGTTATTGCGTTGCTTTTCATTACAAATGTCTATCATAGTGATATCACTTTCCATGTTAAATGAAAAGTGGAAAACAAACTTCTCAACTAAGTCTGTGGATGTGAAAATAGACTGTTTAGGGGGATGGAGAAACCATTCAAGTACATGACCTCCAAGGCTATGTGGAAATAATTGAATGAGGCAGTTATCGTTGTAGGAAGATTCTTGGAAAGTCATGAAGAAGTCTTTTTTGTGATCACAAGGATCACCTTCGCCCTATATTTGTCAAATTTAGGGAGATCAAAGTTTGGTGGAAAGGGAGTACACAACATCTCCTGATCAAAAGGGTAAGGACACAATTCTTCAAACTAATATTTCTTGTTGTGTCCTAAGTTGTTTTCTTGAAGATCAACAAGAACGTCTTTCATAGTTTGCCAATCTTAGTCAAATATTTGGCCACATGAGGGTGTGGCAAGTATATAAGTGTGATTAGATTTGGATGCTTCGCCACCGCGGCTTCTAGTGTATTTTCCCACATAAGTCACCTTGCATTTTTCAATGCGAGCAGGTCTACCTATGTCTCTATGGACATGTGAAGCTATTTTTTCCAATTGGCGGCTAAGATTTTGTAACTATTGTTACATGGTGACCTCTTTGTTGTGAGGTTATGGTTGAGGTTCTTGTTGGTGGTCGTGTTCATGTTCTTCACCCTCTATTCTGGTTTCGTGGTTGATTCAAACAATGACATACGATAACTAGTTATAGTTTTAAAGGCTTTTGCTTCTTCATTGTTACCATCAGGTTGTGCCAAGGTAGAAGCATATTAATGAATTGGTATGTTCTCAATTGTTTGATAAGGAGGAGGTTCTGGTCTTTCTTCCCCCTAGATCATGTTTGTAAGAAAGGAGGGATTGAAGTCAGATGGTAATTTGGCCTCTAACTTTATTAACCACTATAAGACTTGATCTTTGCTTTAAAAGATACAATTATCCATGTGGGTAGGGTCATATCCAAAGGTATTATGGGTAAGTGTTTTGTCACCCCCACTATGGTCAATAAGTTCTTGTTCCTCATGAAACAATGGGTCCAAAGGGTTCCATAGGAAAGGATATGGGTGCCAAACGTGTTATAGGTGCCATGATGGATATGGGTTTTGTAAATATTTTGGGGTATGTGTACAAGTGTCACAATGAATCTAGATAAAAATGAGTAGCATAATGAAAACAAATGAATATTTTCCTATGTGTGAATGCCACAAAAGTTGTTTTAAGGAAAATAGGAAAATTTGGACACCATAACAACACAGTTTCAACACTTAAATCAGGTTTTTAAGAAAAACGAGGTTTAAGTACTAAAAAATGGTTTAATTTGTGCAATGTAACAACACAAATTTCAACACTTAAATAAATTTTAAGGAAACAATGTTTAAGTATCAAAAAATGGTAGGTACAATTTTGGCAGCACTTTAGATAGTTTACTTTTTTGATAAAGGGGAGCCAACATTTGTGAAGGGTGATATGTTTTATGATAAAATGTACGTGTCATAACTTTGGTGGAGTTTCTCCTTAAATAGATATAGCACAATTGATTTCTTGTGCATTCCAACTCTCCAGATTTCAATGTTTGGGAAGGTAGGTGGCCCCATACTTCAGTTAGGGGGCAATAGAGATCCTTCGGTAAAGAGAGACCTTAGCATCACGAACTATGACTGTCTCTAGTTGCTAACTGAGGAACATTGCTCAACAACAAGGTGGAAAATAAGACAATTTTCATTTATAAGCGTTTGATATGCTCAAATGATATTGGAAAATTTTTCCTCGATGCCAAATAGCTTCCTATAAAAAGTGTTCCCCCTAAATACCAAACGTTATCCGAATGAGCATAGTACACTAGAAAATTTCTAGTCGCCAACTTTACTTTACCTCTCTTGATTAACCAAGTGGATTTTATCTTTCTCAATCAATCAAACTGGGGTGGTCACTAAGGATAAACTTTGGCTCTAACCTCATGGGTAATACTAATCAAGTGGGTATTTGGGTCACTTCTTGTTTTGTTGGCCAACTCCCTCAATGTGCCAACTAATTTGGGGTTCCTGTGGTACTCCTCATAATGAGTTCTAGGGATTAAGCCCAATCACTTACCACAGTTAAAGAAAATAGGTTTTTACCTTTATCTGAACCTACAAATACAGTGGGATTTGTTCATTTCTTATCTTATTTATCAAAGTGTGAATGTTTTGAACATCTTTCATTAGCCAAGGGAACCTATACACAAAGTACTAGTAATTTGTTTTGTTTTGTCTTTGGCAAGCATAAATGGTCCTACACTCAAATGATTAGTAGTTTTCCATATGACCTCAATGTTTGAAAAATGCTAAGGATCGCAACCATTTCCGATTCTCAAGATCGCTTGAAAGTGCAAGAGAAGAGCATACGTGGCATTGATCAAATCAAAGCAACATAATTTTTTTAAACAAAGACAACAAGTGTTAGCGTCATCTTCAAATAAGTGATAGCCACGATGTTAGAAAAAATGCATAATCATAGTCATTTTTAATTCTCAAGGTCACTTGAAAGCGCAAGAGAAGAGCATACACGACTTTGATCAAATTATACGAATTGAAGATTTTAAACAAGGATTTGAAATTTTAGCCATAACACTAATTTAAAAAAATAAATTGAAGATTAAAATCAGAAACATTCATTATAAAAACAAGAAATTAAAAATCAGAACTGAAAAATTTCAGAAAATTTGAGAAAATTGATTGAATTTTTTACATAGTACACTAGCGCATACAATGGGATGCTAGTGCATGGACATGAAAGCTAGCATAGGTAGGGAGACACTAGTGGAGATAGAGGGACGCTAATGTATGGAATCTAAAAAACAATGCAAAATTAGCATGTGCACATGAATGGTAGCGCATGCATGATAGAACACAGAAAATGTAGAGAATGTTGAATGAATATTATTCACATTGAATATGCATATAAATACAAGGAGGGAGAGTGGTTGAGTAATTACACAAACCATCTACACAACTACCTAAACAGGTCCAGATAACTAATAAGTTTTAATTTGGTTTTCCTACCATGTACTACATATTAGTTGATGCTAACATTCCCCCCTTGTTACATTGTTGATAAAACATCATATTTCCAGATTTTGGATCCCCCTATTTCAAACACTGTAACAATATTTTACACTCTCCATGTAGCTTGCTTACTTTTGGCATGCCATCTTTGTGGCTTCATGGTTTTGATGACACCTTTGTTTTTCCTTGCAGGATTACCACAACCCTAGAAGTGACATGAGTAAATCTCTCTGTGAACACCTTCGGTGGTTTTCGGTTTCCCTGGATCACCACGAACCCTTATGGATTTCCAACTGCAGGTTGACCACGAACCTAGAGGTGACTGGAGGTTTCAACTGTACACTTCGTTGGTTTCTCAGATTTCCACAAACCCTTTACAAAATAACTAAGTGCTACTTTAGTGATTTTTCTCCACACAATGTTCTTCATTCAGGAGGTACCAAACTGGGAAACGCTCTACATTTTATTGAAAAATATACTGCACACAATGAAACCACACCATGCACAACATAAAGTAAACACAAAAACAAAATTGTCACCAAAGAAATGGTGTGACCCCATCGTAAGTGACTTACGAGAGAACACTAATTTTCCTCCATCCTCCACTATGTTGCTACTTAATTAGCAGATATGGCTTTGAGGATCATTTTGTTCTAATTGATTCAAAAAAAATTCCACACATCACAGTTCTCGCCAATGTCTTCTTTGGTCTACGGACGTCTTCCACGGAAATGGTTTGTGGTGGCTTGATACGACTTCAAAACGACAACGTAGAGGGATGGTCTCTGAAAAGAAGTAGAGAACATGTTGCGAGAAGGAGTCTACCAACGCATGCCTGGGCATTTGGTGGTCACTGCCACTCATGCCAAACTCCACAGAGTGCTTCTATGTTGGTCGGTGGTAAAGGAGACTCCACATATGTTAATAGAGAACAATCACTATGCTTAGAATAAGTCTAATTAATCCAGATCGACATAAGGGCACTCCGTAAGGCACTAAGATTCTTCTCACTATTTGTACATAAAGCACGAAATAGATATAGGTAATCTGTTGCCCTAACGTATTTACCTCACTCAAAATGAAACTTGGCATATTCGTATAACACCTCTATCATTGCATGGTTATTATCGCTTCCATCCATTTCCTACGTTTTTCACTTGTTAGAAATCATTTTCTCTATGGACTACATGCAAAGGGGAGAAAATCCTAGAAACGGATGAAGGATATCTACATGTTCTCCCATGATATGGTGAGGAAGAAAGGAGAAGGGTGTTTCAGAAATTTGGTGAGTGTCTTATGAGAAATTATACTTATAAGTGTTGGTCTTTCTCTGGCCGAACCATTTCCATCAAGCAGATGAAATTTTCTTCATCGCACTGTGCATAATAAACAACACCTCTAAATGCCAGTTTCCTTTTGTTGAATCCTTGAAAGATATTGGTCTGACGTCTTGCTCTACGTCGAATAAAATATGCGTGATGGTCAATGCTGGCTCCAAGTCGAGGATGTGGTCTGCTATGAGCATGAGTACGTGATCTTGCGCAGTATCTTCCACACGCTCAGAACTCTGCACAACTGCTTCCACACATTCCTTCTCGCTCTGATGCCACTGATAGAGCACAGACAATAAAAAGAATGTTGAATGAATATTACTCACATCAAAGATGCATATAAATACAAGGAGGGAGAGTCGTTGAGTAACTGCACAGACCGTCTGCATAACTAGTCCGCATAACTAATCAATTTTGTTTTGGTCTACCTGCAATGTAATACATATTAGATAATGCTAACAATGCAGGAGGGAAGCATGTACATAGATATGTAGGTAAATGCAAGCCAAAAAATAATGAGACGCTGGTACGTGCATAAGAACTATAGAACATGCAAAAGGATGCTAACACACACACAGATACGCAGGCACATGCAAGCCAGAAAATAATGAGATGGTAGCGCATGTAGAAGGATGTTAGTGCGTATACCGATATGCAGGTGCAGAGACTGATACACTAGTGCAGACTAAGAGACGCTAGCTCGTGGAGCTTGTACCTGCGAAAAAAAAAAGTGATTAAAACGTCCAAAAACTGGTAAAAGATCAAATTTTTCACATCAAGATTTGATTTTGACATCAAGCCACCTCCTTCATCTCTGCAAAGAACAATTAGTACTACCAAACACTGGCATACATACTTAGAAACTCCAGAATTTCAACAATTTGAAATAGTTAATATGTAACATGGTGACAAATGAAACTTTAAACTAGAAATAAATGCTCATGAGAGAGGAGTGTCCCACCGGGTGTATCATATGTATGCATGTTTAAGTTGAGACTAGGCTATTGAGAAGAACCTAACACCAAGTAGATTCATAACTTAACTAATTAAACTAATACATCAATATAAAGCCATGAAAGGAAAAGATAACTAATGTGCATAAAAACGTGAATCAACATTAAAATGCAAACATCTCCTTTGATTGTTTGGATGGGATTTAGATTGTAGATACTTCCTTTAATTTACTTCATATGTTCATATCTTTATTATTATGGATATTTTAGATGACTATGTTGTTGTTTCCACGTAGATACATCACTTTATAATACTTTGGTTTGATTTATTTATCATTATCATGTGTTTTGGGAGTGAAATGTTTACTATAGGTTAGTATATGATATTATTGATCTGTATTTTAGTTTCTGGATTACTAATTATATATGTTTCTTATAGTTCATTTCAGTTGATTTGATTATTTGAAATGGAAAATAAACTCAGTACTCTTATTTGCATAAACACAAATGGGTACGTATAGAGATTTTTCCATGTGTGTTTGACTGCAAAAAAACGGTGTAATCCATAAGTAACAGTCATTAGTTTTTATTTTTTTGTCTAGTTCCTTTAATGTTATTGGATCATGCAAGGTATTATTTTTATTTAGTCACATTGTGATAGCAAAAAGAGGTTGTGTACTCTAGCTGGGACGAGGAGTGCAACATCACATTACTCACTTGTCGAGTGGTGTATTGTCACTTTACGAAATTGGCCCTCTTGCATTATGTCATTACATGTGTTTTTTGTGAGGGGTAACTTGTCTTGTTATTCCTAAGTGACCTTGTGCATATTTATTTCATATGTCTCTCTTACTCTCCCTAGTGACTTCAAGACTGAATGTTGTGGGAAAATATTGTGCTTTTCTATATTGTATAAGGCTGGAAGAAAAAAGATCCTACTATGCTCCTTGACAGGAATATTTTTGTCACTGGTCTTACTGGGAGGCACATTTAAGTACTCTTCTATCCAAACCCCCTTGGTAAGGAATAACTCAACCGTGGAATTCCCAAAAAACACATCATGTTCAAGCCACACATCTACTACTGGTAGTGGAAATGTAAACAATGTGTGAGTGTAAAATGTGGATTTTGTGCTTCAAAAGGAAATGAGGTATAATTTTTTTAAAATTCATGCCTAATTAGTTTCTATGTCATAATGAATTCTACTTACTTTCTTTCGCATAATTTGATTTGAAAGGAAAATTTCAATAGAATTTTAAGTCTTAATCAGATTTAATTTTTCCTAGGTACTTCTTGGAGACTGCTTAAGTTTAGATGCCTTTAGATAGTATGTGTACAATGAAAAATCAAGAGTACGGTATGAGGTTGGATGCCCAAGAATACTAGGGTGGCTAGATTTTCTAGGGATGACACTTTATATCATAACATTTTCCATTGGAATGGGATCTGTTCCATGGGTTTTAAATGCATAAATTTATCCAACTAAATACAATGGAGTATGCAGTGGAATTTCTTCCTCTACATGTTGGATATGCAATTTGATTGTTGCTAAGACATTCCTCACAATGAAAAATTCAATTGGAACTACAGTTGTCTTCTTTCTATTTGGGTGTTTTGCTTCAATGGGTTTGTTGTTTATACAAATTTTTGTGCCTGAAACTAAAAGACTCACATTTGAGCTAGTAGAGCTGAAGTTAAATTGTAGGGCATAGAGGCCACTATTTTCATGGAGGAAAGAGAGAAACCAAAATGTGGACCCCTCAAATCCTCATGCATAGAAAATATAAATGCAAATATTGTATTATTTAGGGTAAGGGTTTGTCATGCCATCTTTTAGGATATAAATCCTTCCAGATATTTTGATTGAATAAACTTACTTCATGTGCAATATAATCTTTTATAATCTATTTGTAATCCTAATACATAAAAAGGGATAAGCCCAATACTTAGTGTATTGTAATTTTTTTGTATTTGAATATATTCAGTTAATTATTTACAATTAAAAAAATAGGATTCTCAAGCATACTGTATATGTTTTACTCTACATGGTTTAATTAGCCTCTGCTCCCACTCCTGCTTCATTGGGACCTCCTGCACCTTCAATGGAAGTTGTGGGAAAAGGGTGTACTTGTAAATCCAGGTCTGCACTAGTTGAAAAATAAGTAGAAGAGTTTACAGGGGGTTTGTAATGAGTAAGCAAAATGTGTAGTAACTCCTTCAATCGAAGTGCTTACCATATGCTGTGGGATTGAGATTGGCAGCAGATGGCATTGGGAATTATATGATTATAATTGTAATGTTGAAAATGTGTATGGGTATACTAGCATTGGTATAGATCGCTAGTCTTTGGAACCTGCAATTCAGTGTTGGGTATGTAAGTCCTATAGGGGAGGGCAAGACAATTTGTGTTAGCATGTGAAATCCTTTTGAAACCCTCCCCTGTTTAAAATCCTTAATTACACACAATCTATGGATGACCTTAATTGGTTACAAAATATTAATTTATCTTAAACATTTTTTGTAGTGATTTAATCCTGGGTCAATTAACTTGTAAATGTAAGTCTATAGCAAAACAACAAACTAGGGTGTTTAATAAGCAACTTAGATAATTTTAACTTGTTATAGCCTCTATGGGATGGTTTCAATTAGTAATGAGGTCTTCAAAGATAACAATGACTGCAAGAAGAACTATCGAAGGTTAGAAATGCTACATATGGTTTAAAATATATGAGCAGGAATCATTCCCGATGACTGTTAAATTAATATATATGTCTCTTGAACATTAACAATGATATTTCTGGAAAAACTCCTCCATACATTAGCAACATGATAGAATTTAGAAGAAATTGTATTCATAACCACATCTTATGAAAGATGATACCACCCAATTTGGAGAAGAGAAGAGGTAGGGGAAGAGGTCTGAACACTTAGAATGCGAACAACAACAAGAAAATAGACAAAATAAACCTGAAGTAATGAAGGACACCATTAAAAAAATGCACAACTAATAATATAAATAAAAACCAACAAATTATATATTATATTCCTGAAAATTTGCAGCAGAGCTTCGCTGCTCTGTATTCTTCTTCTTCCAACACAAAAACTTCTGTTTTTCTTCTCCCTATTACATACCAAATGCATCACCAAAAACAATACATAAAAAATAGAAATTAATTCATTCTCAGCTACATGTCAGAGTTATACATCCTTACACAGAAACATAAATTCATTTTACAAATTTAGAGAAGAATGCCAAAATCAGATCTAAACATTCACTAAATGCATATATTTTTCCTTTTTATCAAAATTTGAATTTTTTAGAAGATTTCCCATTGTCATAAGTCAACATTAAATGCGAGGGTTGAGATTATATCTCTGACACCCCCCCTTAATCTCAACTCGATGTGTTTTTTCTTAGAACTATATGTTCCATCTCCATAGATGTTGTCACCATTTCCAAAACTTCCATTCTTCACTTCATCTTTAGCATAAACACCTAAACAACTTCTTACATACTCAAATGCATCTTTTCCCAATGGTGTAGTAAATATATCAGTAGATTGATCTTATGATGTAAGAAACTCTAAATGTATTTCATTGTTACTGACCAATTCTCTTATAAAATGATATCTAGTGTCTATGTGCTTGCTTCTTTTATGAAAAAAAACATTTTTTTGACAATGCAATGGTTGAGTTATTATCACAATAAATCTTAGTTTATTCTTCTTGTCCATGCATCAAATCAACTAGCATTATCATCATACATGCGGCTTGACAGACCGCACCCGTTATTGCCACATACTTCGCTTCTACTAAAGAAAGAGTTACAATGGGTTTTTTTTTTTTAAGCCCATGATACTACCCCTGTTCCAAAATGAAAAGCATAACCAAAGGTAATTTTCCTATCATCAACGCTACCAACACAATCATTGTCCATGTATCCAATGAGCTTAAGCTCATCCACAACTGAATACAAAATTTCATAGTTCTTTGTTCCACAAACATACCTCAGTACTCGTTTTCTAGATTGCCAATGAGAGTATTTTTGAGACTCCGTGAACCTCAAAATAAGGCTCACACCATACATAATGTCAGGCCTTGTGGATGTCAAGTACATGAGACTACCAACTAGCCTTTTAAAAAATCTAGGATCAAAAAATGAACCACTATCTTCCTTACTCAATTTCGGCCTTGTAACAACTGGTGTAGGTGCTGGTTTACAACTCAACATATTAAATATTTTCCACACATCACTTGAATATTTTGATTGAGAAATAAAAATAACTTCAGCTGATTGCTTAAATTCTATTCCTAAGTAGTATTTCATGAGACCAAGATCAGTCATTTCAAACTCTTTTATTATGGTTGACTTAAAAGAATTTATCAAAAGATCTCCCGTGAAAATTAAATCATCTACATAAAGACACACAATCAACATATTTCATTTCTCATCCAATTTTATATATAAATTAGGCTCTTTGTTGCACCTACTGAAGCCATTCTTAATTAAATAAGAATCAATGCGACTGTACCATGATTTAGGAGCTTTCTTGAGTTTGTAGAGTGCCTTTTTCAGCTTATATACCTTTTCTTCATGACCTGAAATTTCATATATTTTTGGCTGTTGTACATAAAATTCTTCTTTAGGATAACCATTTTAAAAAATTTATTTTACATCCATTCGAAAAATAGGCCACTTGTTTTGAGCTGCAATGGAAAAAATGGTTCTTACCATATCCAAACGTGCTATAGGAGAAAAATTTTCATTGTAATCAATACCATGTTGTTGAGTGAAACCTATAGCAACCAATCTTTCCTTATGCTTAAACACTTTACCATCCACGCCATGTTTTTTTTTTGTAAATCTGTTTCACACTTATGGCATCCTTTCCTTAAGGAAAATCCACCAAATCTCAAGTGTTATTCTTCTCAATAGCTTTAATCTCTTCTCAATAGCTTTAATCTCTTCATCCATGGCTTCTTCCCATGTTTCATAAAAAAAAACCAGATCAACAGCTTCTGAAAATAATGAAAAAATAGAAAAATAATTTGTTATTTCAACATTAAAATCAGATTCATAAATATCTCTTAAAATCTTTTTTTTTCACTGTAATAAAATTGCCAATGTATGATACGATGAACTACTACTATCAACTGATTTTGGTGGACTAGTTTGCAAAGGTGTTATGACTGGTGTTCTTGGTGAACTTTTCTTCCCAATTATAAAATTCTGATTTCTTGAAGATCTCATAGCTTGTGCTACAAATTATGTTGCATGTCTGGGAGTGGAAGAAGGTATTTCCCAAGGAATACCTTATTGTTCTAACACTTCATCACCCAAATCATCATGTGAATCAGGGGCTGCTATACTTATTTTTTTTCAACACTTCCATCCCATGCTTCATTCTCAACAAATTGTACATCTCTACAGATTACAACTTTTCTAGTATTTGGATTAAACAACTTGTAAGCCTTTGTATCTTCTGAATACCCAACAAAGATACACTTCTCACCTCTATTATCCAACTTCCTTCTCAGCTCTTGAGGAATATGTGCATATGCAACACAACCGAATACTTTGAAGTGTGTAATACTATGCTTTCTACCACTCCAAGCTTCTTAAGGAATGATATTTCTTACACTTTTAGTTGGACATCTATTTGAAATATAAACAACAATTATTACTGCTTTAACCCAATATACATTTGGTAAATGCTTTGAATTCAACATACTCCTTTCCATTTCCATAATGGATCTATTTTTTCTTTCTGCCAAACCATTTTTTGAGGTTTTAGTGGGCTATAAACTGTTTGTGAATGTCATGTTGTCTGCAAAAATTTAGATAAACATTAGAAATACACTCACCACCTCTATCACTTCTCAATACATTAATGTAGTAACCACTTTTCTTCTCCACAAGAGCCTTAAACTGTTGAAATACTCCAAAAGCATCATATTTATGCCTCAAAAAGTAACCCCAAGTCTTTCTTGTATAATCATCAATGAATGTCATAAAATATGAACAAACTCCAATAGCATTTTTTTACATGGGTCCACATTAATATGAGTGTACTATCTTAAGAGGTGCACCTTCTCTTGTTGATTTTCCAATTGGGAAAGACTCTCTATGGTGCTTCCCCAAAATACATCCTTCACATACTTTTTCTGGTTTATGAGTCAATGGAAAACCTTTTACATATTCTTCCTGTGCAATAAATTCAAACCTCTAAAATTTAAATGTCCAAACTTGATATGCTATAGCCAAAATTCATATTTCAAACTGATTGAAACGTCGATTATATTCCTTGAGTGTAGGACTCTGCATTAGCGTAATAATCAATGCAATACTTTATTACATTACTGCATACCAAATTTTCAATGGTGCAGGAATCATTAAGCACAGTGCAGGACTCACTAGCATGAGCACAAAACTCATGGGACTTGTTTGCTTAAGCGCAGGACTCACTTGCTAGAGCACAAGACTTAACTACTTGAGCACAAGACTCAACAAAAGATTGATTTGGCTTGGTGCAGGACTTGGATGGAAACTGAGCTACTGTTTTTCTCCAAACAAATCATATTTACTCTTTTATCCTTGTTGTAGCCTTCAGGGAAACATTTTTTTGCTTCTCATCTTCATTTCTACAATTAACTGAGTGTCAGGATCCTTATCCACGATCACACACCCATTATTTTCAATGTAAACCATGTATCCTTTCTATACCAAATTTCCAATGCTCGTTAAATTATGCCTTAAACCAACAACATAAAAAACATCATTAATGACCTTTTTCTCCCCTTTTTTGGTTAGAATGTCAAAAATACCTTTTCCCATTAGATTCACTTGATTATTGTTCCCAAGAGTAACGTTACTCTTTACTGACTCATCCAAACTAGAAAATAAATCTAGATTTCTAGTCATGTGATTGTTGTAGCCTGAATCTAAATACCATATATCAAGCGAACTTTCTTGAACCATATTACATTCAACCGACAATTTTGTGGAAATTGCTTCAACAATATTTGTGCATGCAATAAACATAGAATTTTTTGTCAAAATTTTAGGATGATTTTAATTTTTTTTTCCTTCATTATATTGTTTCTTCTTACATTCAAAAGAGTAATGTCCATAGCTTTTGCAATAATGACACTGAATATGTGACTTGTCTTGTCTATGACTGGTTGAATGATTATGACCATGGGGATGATCATGGTTTTGTGCTCTTCCACCATGGTTTGCAGGACTGCTATTGCTTCCTCTAACTGCATTTCTACCTCTTCCTCTAGGATTGAATCTACCTCCTATAGCTCTTCCATGGAATATAGAATCCTAAGATGAGAAAGAATTTTCTATGCTTGTATGGGATCTATTTAGCCTCTGCTCATGGTTTATCAAGGAGGCATGAAACTCATCTATTGACATCTGAATAAGATCCTTAGTTTCATCTATAGAAACAAGTAAAGGATCAAACTTAACAGGTAGAACTCTCATTTTTTTCCAATTATCCTTTTATCTTCTATGGTTTCCCCGTGAAATTTTATTTAATTCACAAGCTCAACAACATGTATAAAAAAGGATTCTACTGAATCTGAAACTTTTATATTTATATTCTCAAAATATTTTCTAAGCAATTGGAATTTTGCAGCTTTAACTTGATCCTTACCTTGATATGCCACATGGAGAGTTTTCCATTCATCCTTTTCTTGGTTTTCTATTGTAACTCTGGGAAGAATGCTCGCATGCATTGCTTGATGAATGTAAAAGAGGGTTTTTCCATCCTTCTTCCTTTGTTCTTTTAAAATATATTATTCTGCCTTGTGTGATTATGTTAAACATTACTGCATTTGCGGGTTCCATATACCTATTTTCAACAATATCCCAAACATCGTGGGACTTAAAAATATTTTTCATTGTCAAGGACCAATATTCATAATTTTTTCCCTTGAACTGTGGAGTCTGCAGACTAGAAAAAGGTGCTCCATATGTGGATTCCATTAATGGCTGTCAATAAAATCTATAGAGATCTGGAAACAAAACAACTTAATCTTGATGGGTAAAACCTTTTCCTCTAATACAAGATGAAGGGAAGTGGTAGGGGAAGAGGTCTACACACTCAGAATGCAAACAAAAACAAGAAAATAGACAAAAAAAACCTGTAGTAATGAAGGACACCATAGCCAAAATGCACAGCTAATAACAGAAATAAAAACCAGCAACTTATATATTATATTTTTGAAAATTTTTAGCAAAGCTTCTCTGCTCTTTATTCTTCTTCTTCCCACACAAACACTTTTATTTTTTTCCTCCCTATTACATAACAAAAGTAGCACCAAAAACAATCCATACAAAAAAATAATTAATTCATTCACAACTACATGTCAAAGTTAGATATCCTTGCACAGAAACACAAATTCATTTTCCATATTGAGAGAAGAATGTCAGAATTAGATTTAAACATTCACTAAAAGCATATATTTTTCCTTTATGTCAAAATATAAATTTTCCAGAAGATTTCCAGTTGTTAGAAGTCAACATTAAATGCGGGGGTTGAGATTATATCTCCAACATTTGGAAAACTCCAAAAATTTAAAACTCCTAGGCCTATAACAAAATGCTCCAAATGTGAATAACACGATGCTCTGATAGTAAATATATGAACAGAAATTGCACATTTCCTTAAGATGCAATTTTATTAAAATTTGACAAATAATTATTTATAAGACCCCTTTCCTTGTAATGGTTCGTACAAGAGGTAATCAGAAACTGTACATATGATTGTAAATTTTGAACTTATTAGGGAGTGCCTTAGAAAGTGATATTCCATATTCAAATGGAAACATGCAATAGTATAATGAGTACCTGGATCTTTGTTTAAAATATTTTTTAGGTACAAATCTCTGCATCCCCTCGAAGGTTAAATTCCATCCTCTTTTACCTCTTAAAAAGTCATAGGATGTGATTAATTGTTTTTTCTAGTCTGAGAAAAGGTTCAATAGAATTTATTTCCAACAAAACTTGAATGAATTTACATCCCAAACCAGCTGTGACATTCTAGAAAAATGAGAAGGATTAGAGTTTGTTGGCACTGTATTCATATCAGATAACATAGATCTCAAAGATATATTTTTTAATTAAAGGTAAAAGGTTTTGGAGGGACCTTACCCAGAAGTACAACCAAAGGCTCAAAATCCAAGATGAGAAATCCAAAGTAATGTGGTTTTTGGATAGTGGGGGCCACACTCCATCCAAAAATTAAAAAACATAAACACAAAAACTATGGTAGGGGCCGAATGCCAATAAGAAGCCCTACAACGATTAGAAAACAACAAAACTGCAACATAACAAAAACGTTAAAATAACTCCACATCAAACAAAGATACAAAGGCACTAATTAACAGATTTATTGTAGACCTTGAGAGAAATCCTGAGTGCCTGATATAGATTCAGTGCAGTACCCATGGTTTGGTCCTAGGTAGAGGCTTTAAAATTATTGGTGATCTTATCGTTCTTCCAAGCCGAGGTAGGAATAACACTGAGATCGCAAATCTCGAAGATATTGCTTCATACATTTTTAACTATCTTAAAAATTCGAGGGTGTTGGATAAAAAGGATTTTAATTTCTTCAGGAAGGGGAGATCAATAAGTGTTGCCTATGTATACAAAGGTACATGAATTTAATTTTAAAAAAAGATATTTCTTCTAATTCTCATAGACAATGTATGAAAAATATTAAATATGCCTCTATCGGGTGAAACTTTGTTTGTACTGACACATGTCAGATAATAAATAGACAAGATGGTTTGGTGAGGACATGGGATGATGCATGAAAATCTTGGAATTTGATGGTCTATAGACTATTTTTTTGTATTTAAAACTGTAAATTACAATTTGATAAAAAAACTATAAATTTATACAGGTAAATTTTGCAAAGTTCATATTATTTGTAAAGCCTAAATTTCATAATAATCAAATATAAAATATAAGGTATATATATACTAGCATACCTATATTATATAAATATATATAAAATATTCCGAGAGGTATAGTTTGAAAGGAACTTATTTCACACATCTAAAATAGACACCTCATGAACTATACCTCTCGGCATATTTTACATACATAAGTTTATATAGACATAGATCAAAATATGGTATGGAAAATATGTCGAGAAGTATAGTTCACGAGGTGCATATTTTAGATGTGTGGCATAAGTTCCTTTCAAACTAGATACCGCTCAACATATTTTACATATATTTATATAATATAGGTATATGCAGGAGTTGCATTATACATAAAATGATACCAAAAATAAAGTCAAGAAAAGAAGGAAAAAATATAGTTCGTGCATGAATGACCTTGATGAGAACTTATCAAATTGGTGACTTAAGACTTATATTATTAATAATAAGGATCCCCACCCACGTAGTTCATTGGTGAAACCAATGATTCTTTCTATATAATATCAAGAACCCAACATAGCATTTGAACCCCCATATATTTAATATTTCTTTGATTCATAAGAATTTGTAATGAATTTGATTGAACTACCTTACGGAATATTTTCTACCAATTTAAACCAACAATATCCAAGAGAATATATTGAAATTTTCATGGAAAGAAAAACATTTAATAATTTTTTCTAATATTCAATTCGATAAAAATGTCACAAACAACAACTAAAATGAGAAAATGTTAACAATTAATCCATTTAGACTCAAATATCTTAAAAGGGACATCATAAAGGGATTTAAAGAGGGAACCATCTATCTTAAGAGAATAAGTATGAGTAATAAAAATTCTAGGTATATAATACACGAAGTTATTATGGATTTTATTAGTAACCATATTATCATGTTAAAAAAACATTATTTAATATGAAACAAAATGTGAAATGTACATCACATGAAATGAAAAAATCATAGAATGAAATGTGTGTTACATAGGGGACGTTATTTATATTTCAAGGACTTAAGTCTTTCTTCCTCTGCCTTCCATTTCAAAAGTAGTTTTCCCTTCTACATCCTTTCATAATGCTCAGATGTAAATGACGGAAATATTCTTTGAATTTGCAATGACATTACTCAAGAGATAGCCACAAATGTTAACCCTATTGTTTCCCTTTATTCAATATCAATTGTAGCCTTGGAAAGAGTCAAACCTTACAATTTATGTATTGTCAGTGCCCATGCCAACCGTAAGGGTAATTCATGTGTGTGTTCCCTTTGTATTGGTGTAATTGGGATGGTACCTAGATTTCTATCTTCAATTTTTTTTCTGAAGTAATTATCAAATTTAACCATTACATATGTTGGTGGTTTTGGTGGACCACTACAAAGTGCATATATTATGCTTCAGATATATCCTAGAGATCCATTTACAAGACCTGCTTCTATTCAAAGATTGGATGTTAACATAAACCTTACATCATTATAAAATAATAATTCAACATCAAGTTCATCATTCAGAACTCCTGTCAGTGTGCTGACATTACTTGTTGTAGTTGCAATGCTACGTGCAACAAGACCATTTACCAATAATAAATTTTTTAAGGTCTATAATATACATAGTTATTATGGATTTTATTAATGACCATATTATCATGTTCAAAAAATAAAGCATTATTTCATATGAATCGAAATGTGAAATCTTCAACAAATGTAATTTTATGTTGTTGTGGTTATTCACGTTACTCTTTATCACGATCAGATGAATATTATTATCGAATTATTCATTGCTAGATTTTTCTAATACAACATTTGTTCTACTCATTAATAACATCCAATCATCCAGTACGAGATTCACATCTTTGAGATTAGTTGGAAGTTTCCGAAAACATTTTTGGTCTTAAATTTTTCCTTCTTTTCTAAATACCCTATCCAGTGTAACCACTATCATGAATGCTTCCCATAAAAACTTTGCACATCTATTACTATCATATGGTGGTTTTTCGGTAACAAGAGGAAGTTCCCCAAATATCTTACCATACATACATATATACATACATACATACATACATATATACACATACATATATATATGTATGTATGTATGTATATATATATATATATACACACACACACACACACACACATACATATATACATACATACATACATACATATATATATATATATATATACATATATATATATATATATATATATGTACATATGTTGGTGGTTTTGGTGGACCACTACAATCATAGAAACACCACCATAATTGATGTCTTATTTTCAGGGAATGCTTGAAAAAGTCAAGAGTCTATGTTTTCTAGAAAAATTTGTCTGATTAAGCTCATTTCACCAATATGTGTGTGTGTGTGTGTGTGTGTGTGTAACAAGAGGAAGTGTGTGTGTGTGTGTGTGTGTGTGTGTGTGTGTGTGTGTGTGTGTGTGTGTGTCTGTTATATGTGGAAGATATCTTGTTGGAATGTTGTAAGTCTTGATCCATCTAATTCTGCAAAATATAAAATAGGGATTCAAAGTTGTGAATGGATCATTAAGGCACCACTACTAAATTATGAAACTCCTGTTGGTATAAGTAATAGAAGAGGACAACGTTCTAGAAATGATGTCATTTCACCAATATATATGTACATATATATATACATGTACACACACACCACACACACACCACACACACACACACACACACACACACACACACACACACACATCAAAAAGTTCTTGATGAATCAAACCAATCACATAGGATTTTTGAGTTCTTGTTGTTCCTTGAAATATCATGAGTAATGAAATTTTATTTTGACATTGAATATAATGTGTTAGTATTATATCAAGTGCTTGTTTTTTTAGCACCCAAGGTGTCATAATTGAAATTTGGGGATGATTCATCCTTTACAAACAACACATTATCTTTCATGTTATCAAAAAGTTCTTGATGAATCAAACCAATCACATAGGATTTTTGAGTTCTTGTTGTTCCTTGAAATATCTTATGAATTTTATAATTTTACTTGTGTATTCTTCACCTTGATATTTATAATTCCATTATGTTTGTCTATCAATATCTCTTCTTCCCAACATATATATTTCAGTCAGTTGAAAAATTTGACCACAATGAAGCCTAGATATTGTTATCACCAAATCAATGTACCCCTTGAATGGCCTACATGTGAATGGGTCATTAGGTGTGATTGGGTAACATGGGTATCACATCTCAAGCTGTGGGACTTGTGGGCTTGAGGTGAACCTCCGGAGAAGGCTGACTTCCTCTTCCTAAACTAAGCACTACACTACTCCTAATGCAAGTAGAGAAACTAAATAGACCTATAATAACATTTCCAGGGGATTAGGGAGAGATATTGCATGAAGTAAAACCTACACTAGAAGTGGTGATGCACCAAGAAAAGGTTTTACTAGAAAAATTTTGATCCTGTCAATGAAGAAGGATGAACATGGGAAGAATGGACACGCATCACAAACCCAATTTCATACAATACTTCATTCCTAGATAAGCACAAAAAATCCTGAAACTTGTAATGGAAATAAAAGTTGCATAGTATACTTGTAAACATGAGAGAGGAAAAATGAAAATAACCGAAATGATGCAAGGATAAATAGTCAGCTAAAAATCATAATTTGATTATTCCAAGCACTTACACAGTGCATCATTACAAAAGGTAGAGGAAAAAATTACCATTAAAATCTTTGGAAGGAAGGCTTGAAATCATCTAAATTCACAACTCAACTTGAAAGAAGAGGGTAATTTTTGAAAAAATTGTCTAACTCTTTGAAATAATACACCCCTTTACATATTATAGCACTGGTGAGTGTGTGAGAGAAAGGAGGATATCCTATAAACTAGGAAAAAATGTAGCAAAGTATGGCCTTCATGCTTGATTTTTTCATGTTTGTACCCTAAAAGAGATTCCCTCCATGCCTGCTTCATAAATTTTAAATATTCCTTTGATTACAAAATAATATTTGAATAAATTTTTTAAAGGCAAGTTGACCTCTTGGTGGGATTCCCTTGGGTTGAAACCTCACTTGTTCACATCTTCCGCAACTGACCTATAGGATGAAGGATGATACATTGAACTTGTCTTGGAATCTGATATTTCCAAGTATGAAGGATGCTCAATTTGGTGATTTCTTAACACACATAGCACATTGTGGAGTTTTGAATAAAACATCTACTGAATAGGGACATCACAGAACTCTATTAAAACTTGATTTTTTCCTTCTTCTGAATACTCCACCTTTGGCACATTGTGTAAGAGAAACCACGAAACACAACATATACTAAAACTGAAAAATCATACATGCTTCAAGTGAAACATGTAGAGTGTGCAAGGAACTTATTCTGCTGAAAGAAAACTGTTAACCAAAATAAGCTCACACTTATTTTTGGTCAACTAACACCATTTTCTCACTTTCTTTTCTTTAATCTGAATTTTTATATATTTTAATCACTTAAGGTCCCCTAAAATCATTTCCATCAAATAGGAAATTTCTTCCCCTTTCCAAAAATATAAAGAAGTCCTTATAACTCCTCATATTTTGCAAATGGCGGGTCGGCGGGCCTAGGAAGGATTTTTTGCCAAAAGTGGGCCGGTGGGCCTAGGGAAGACGTTTTGCCATAGGAAAATTGTGGACCAGAGGGGTGGCAGGAGATATTTTGACATTTTTTCACTTTTTGTAAAGGGGTGCAAGTTATAATTGCGGGCCTACGAGCTCGAGAAGGATTTCTTTTGCTAAGTGGAAAAGGCGGGCCAAAGGGCCCAAAGATGTCTTTTTGCCAAACGTGGAAAATGTAGGCCGACGGGCACGGGGATGATTTCTTTTGCCAAAATTAGGTCTTTGGGGCCACAGACGAAATTTTTCCAAGGTGTAAATTTGGGTCGGCAGGTCTACGGGGAATTTTGGAACTTTTGCATTTTTTGCAAAATGGCGCAGTTTTCAAGTCTTTTTGCCAAATGTAAAGTCACAGACCCTAAATGAGTGTGAGTCTTCCACATGTACCAGGTCAAAAAAGGGACAGATTCGATAGTTGAAAAGTCAAAATGGGGTAGAGCTAGCGGAAGGTGCCACGTGTATACTCGACGCAACTTCAAAGATCAACTCCGAAGGTGATTCCCTAAACAAGCGCAGGCTCGCCACGTGTTCAGAGTCAAAAAAGGGGACAGAGCGGGCCCGAATCAGATAAGTATAGAATAATCAACAAATAGCGCCACATGTCTCATTAGTGTAAATTCAAAGGCATGACCCAAATCAAAGACTCAAATAACTGTGAGGCTTCCACATGTCTAGGGTTTGAGAAAGGCTTCAGCCTAAATCGACTAAGTATCGCAAACTCGTAGAAGGCGCCACACGTCATCTCAGTGCATCTTCAAAGGTAAATCCAAAAGTGGGTCTCCTAGACAAGCACTGGCCCTCCACATGTCTAGAGCCTTAAAAGGCAGAATCGGTCATTGAAAAGATTAAGCAGAGGCAGGCCAGCAGAAGGAGACATATGTCAACTTGGCGCAACTTCAAAAGTAGAATTCAGAGGGTAGGTCTCAAATGTGCTTTAAGCATCCACATGTCTTGGGTTAGATATAAAGCCCCTGCCAAACAAAAGGGACTTAGCCAAAACCCAAAGAAACATAACAGAGACCTAGAAGGTGCCAAGTGTCTCTTTGGCGCAACTTCAAAGGCACGATCCAAAAGGTAGTCCCTAAACAAGGGCCAACCCACCACGTGGTCAGAGTGCAAAAAGGTAAGGTCGGCCATTGAAAATTCCAAAATCCCAGAGCCTCCACATGTCTTATCCATGTAACTTCAAAAGTAAAATCTCAGGGGTAGTTTCTAAATGAGTGTGAAGCCTCCACGTGTCTCAGGTCAGGCAGAGTGTCTCCACCAATAGGAGGGACTCAGGTAGAATACAAAGGAAATAGAGGAGCCCGTGGAAGCTTTTATGTGTCAGTTTGGTGCAAATTTAAGAGCGAGAGGAAGGGGCTGAGTCTTCACTACATGCGAGGCTACAACGTGAGTCTTGCATGGACATACTCTTTTAAATATTGTGTGCACATGACCCTGATCTTCAGACAGCCATATATTTCAACTGGAAACTCAGATTTGGGTGGGAGAGGACTTTTTGGAAAGCTCTCGGCATTGGCTTCTCACCTGCCTCCATTAATGTTTTGGCCCACTATTTTCAAGGGCTGTCAAGTCTCCCACCTTCAGCCATGATGAAGAATGGGAATCTTTCTTACCCAGTAAGGGACATCGATGGGGGCATGGGTGTTGCAGTGAGACTCTTCATTATGGTAGGTGGATTTAATACTCTTCCAGGGGTGGTTGGAGCAAGGTTCAAATTCTTCCCTCCTTTCTCTCTTATTCTTCCTATATATTGTAAAGGAGGGGCATTTTCTAAAAGGTTGGTCATTGTTTCTCTCCTTCCCCCTCTCTCTTTCTTCCTTAGGGTAGAATGTGGAGTCTAAGCCTCTTCTCATGGATGGCTCTGTAATGGCATTTTCTTGCCTCTCTTTCCCACTGATGATGTACTATGTGAACTTATGGAGTAATAAAATATGTTTCGTGATGCATCTTGTCCATCCTTTGCTTATTTTATTGTCTCTTCTTGCCTCTCATCGTTGCAGGGTATACCGTGCATACTCTAATGTCTATTGCAGGTTCTGGGAGTTGTGTTTAATGGGTTTTGAAGTGGTGTTCCATGTGAAATTCATCTCTGGTCTGTGATGCATCTTTCCATCCTCTCCATTGCTCACCTCTCTCCACTTCGTGCAGTTTAAATTTATGATCAGCCACTTCCTTTTTTGGTGTATCACCACTTAGTGTAGGCTCTCTTTCACCCTCTCTCTCTCCCTGTCTCCTTGGAATGGTTAGATTAGGATAGATTATTTTTCCTAGCACTAGAGTAGCTTGTGGCAGGTAGTTTAGGAAGAAGGAACCAACCTTCTCTGGAGGTCCATCTCAAGTCCGCAAGTCCCACATCTTGAGAGATGGTCCAATGTTGTGCAATCACACTGGATGCCCCATTTCAAGACTCAGAAAATTTAGGGGTGCTATGATTTTGCAACAATTTTAGCATGCCCGATGGGACACTGAGGTTAGATTTTTCTCATCTTTCCAAGGTGTCTCATTATCAATAGAAAATATTAAGCCATTGTGCAACCACACAATAGTTTTGGCACACTGGGTGGGACAGGTCTAAAGCACCTTACCACTTCATCTTTCAGTAAATTTGATGTGTTCTTGGTGAGATTCAATCCTTTTGAGGCACATGCAAAGCACATCTGGCAACTCCATCTGGTCAACAACCCATCTCTGAAGTTTCAGACCTTTTTTCCATTTCCATCCATTTTCTTTCCACATCTTTCATTTTCTTCCATCCCATGAAGTTATGCAATCATGACTTCATTTCCATCTTGGAATTCACACTTACAGTAATAGTAGTGCAGTCCACCTCCAATGTATTTCCCAACTCCTCCAGATCAGCATTATGATCAGATCTAGAACCATTATGCTTACCCATATGAGCAGTGTCAAAACCATTTTGGCCAAGGAGCTTATCAAGAGAAAGGGTGTGCGTTCGATGGTGACGGTTATGTGGAGAATGTTGGTTTGTTGGAGAAGATCCAAAGAATGGAGGCTAGCATGGTGCAGTCCAGGGCTACAACATAGATGAAGGCATTCAAGATTGGTTGCAAGGAACCTTGTCCATGGGGAGGCCCTTTTCCAAGACATTATAGCCCACAGGAGAAGCTTGACTTCATGGTCAAAATTCTGCCCCAACTTGTGCAATGGACTAAGGAGATTGAGGCTTATGAGTTGGACACAAGACAACCTTGTCAATGGGTAAGTCCACCACCTCCTAGATTTTCTTTTCCTCTTCCTCAATCAGTATCATCACAGCAGTGTCATGAGTCTAGCTCCCCATCTTCTGCCCCAAGTGTTGATTCCCCTTCTCCATCTCCTAGTCTTCCATCCCACCTCAATTCTTCTACCCTTTTCCCTTCCAAGTAGTCATCCCCTCCAAACAAACAAGAAGTTCCACTTCCCTCACCACCACAAACAATTTCAAAGCTAGTTGAAACCCCATCCACTCCTCCTCTTGCCTTCCCAATTCCATGTGGGGAAGAGATTCCAAAGACCAGTCAAGGAGAACAACAAGAAGAGGAACCCAACAGAGAAGAAATGATAGAAAATATGAAGAGTTGGGCTACCAAATTTGGGTTTACAAAGATCCCTTGATGGTTAAGCCAACAGAGGAGGTCAAGGTTGAAGAGCCAGTGGTGGCTGAGGCTGAGTTTGCAGCAGAAGAAGAACAAGAACAAGAGGAAGAAGATCAGCAATCTGTTTTCTCTGAATGCAGTGTCCATAATGGCACTTTGTCTGAAGAGGATGCTGATCTAATCCAAGCTGCACAACTAGTTAAGGAGGAAGAACAACCAGCTCCAAGTCCCATTGAAGAGGAGCAGCTGGGAGAGATCAAATCAGAGTTGAGGCCACTTAGTGAAGAAAGCATTATTGAAGATTTTTTTCTTTCATTTGAAGGTCCTGATTTGATTGATGAACCCATGACGGAGGAGGACCATACAGTTCTAGAAGCTTTAGGTGTAGAGTAGGCCATAGAAGAACCTTCAGTTCTTCCTCCCACTTCATCCCCTTCGAGCTCTGATGTTGAAGAAGAGTTTGATCTTTCAAACTTCATGTTTGAGGATGAAGGGAACCATGGTGAGAAAGTTGCAGATCAGAAGGACACCATGGAGGAGGTCGAGCACATGCAGTAGGACAACAAGGAGGCAGACTGTCTTTTAGACTTGGAGGATTGCTTTGATGGAGAGGAGCCTGAGGAGATCACATCATTTTCTCCTCCATCATCACCTTCCAAGCACATGAGCCCTGCCATGAAGGAGAGCATTCAAGTACACCAACCTGTACTTTATAACAGCCCTCTGGAACCAAGGTTGGAATATATGAATCTTCCATGTTCTTCACAGGAGAAGGAAGGGAAAGAGCAAGAGGATGTCATCATCTCTCTCACACCACTCACCCAGGAAGGTCAGTAAGAAGACTCCATTCTTGGAGTTGAAATTCATAACCATGGGCACATCCATCAGATCAAACCATGCCCTATCAGGTACTTGGCTTCATTGGAGCCAAGGGAGAAGCCAAAACAAGTCATGCCTACTTCAGGGCATGAGGATGAGTATCAAAGTACCAAGGGTCACCATCAACACCTCTAGGAGTCCAATGCCAATCAACTTGAGGAGGTATTTTTGATTGATGTTGATACCTTGATGATTTGGGTGGAGGATCGGCTTATTCTCATTTTTTCACTCATACAAGACAGCCATATTTAGTTCCAAATCATTTGCATGGCTGCCTATTTTGAGAAAGGGAAGCTACTTCTCCCTGCAATGTAGTAGGATTTGTTTGAGTTACTCTTTCTCTCTGGTTAGCATAGTATAGGAGTAGGTTTTTTTTCAGCAGAAGAAGTGCTTGTGCACACTCTGCATGTTCCACTTGGAGCATGTATGATTTCCAGTTTTGTACATAGTGTGTTGTGGTGTTTTGTTGCTCGTGCATAGGACATTGGAAGTAACATTTGGTGATGTCAACTCTAGTTCCAGTAGTTTCCAAGTGGCTCAGGGATCATATTTTCAAAGTTCAGATCAGATTTTTGTTTACCAGGTAGAATCCATGCCCAATGGATGCTTCAAGGCAACTGATCATTTCACCTAGCAGGCAGGTGATCCCCATGAGTTGCCAAATTGTTAACCAAAATAAGATCACACTTATTTTTGGTCAACTAACACCATTTTCCCCCTTTTGGTGCTTCAATCTGAATTTTTATATATTTTAAGCACTTAAGGTCCCCTGAAATCATTTCCATCAGATAGGAAATTTCTTCCCCTTTCCAGAAATATAAAGAAGTCCTTCTAACTCCTCATATTTTGCAAATGGCGGGCCGGTGGGCCTGGGAAGGATCTTTTTCCAAAAGCAGGCCAACAAGCCTAGGGAAGACCTTTTGCCACAAGAAAATTGTGGACCGGTGGGGCGGCGGGAGATATTTTTACATTTTTACACTTTTTGCAAAGAGGCACAAGTTATAATTGTGGGGCCCGCGAGCCCGGAAAATATTTCTTTTGCTAAGTGGAAAAGGCAGGCAGGCGGGCCCAGAGATGTCTTTTTGCCAAACATGGAAAATACAGGCCTGCAAGCCCAGCGATGATTTCTTTTGCCAAAAGCAGGTCTACGGGGCCACAAAGGAAATTTTTCCCAAGTATAAATTTGGGCTGGTGGGTCCATGTGGCATTTTGAAACTTTTCCACTTTTCACAAAATGGCACAATTTTAAAGAGTGGGCCAGCCAAATGTAATGTCGTAGACCCTAAATGAGCAGGAGGCTTCCATGTGTCCCAAGTCCAAAAAGGGACATAGTTAATAGTTGAAAAGTCAAAATGGGGCAGAGCCAGTGGAAGGTGCCACATTTTGACTCGGCACAACTTCAAAGATCAAATCCGAAGGTGGTTCCCCAAACAAGTGCAAGCTCGCCATGTGGTCGAGTAAAAAAATGGGACAGAGCGGGCCTGAATTGGCTAAGTATAGAAGAACCGGTGGAAGGTGCCATGTGTCTCATCAGCACAAATTCAAAGGCACAACCCAAAGTAGAGACTCAAATGAATGCGAGGCTTCCACGTGTCTAGGGTTTGAGAAAGGCATCATCCCAAATCGACTAAGTATCGCAAACTCGTGGAAGGTGCCATGTGTCAGCTCAACGCATCTTCAAAGGTAAATCCAAAAGCAGGTCTCCTAGACAAGCGCTGGCCCTCCACATGTCCAGAGCCTAAAAAGGTAGAATTGGTCATTGAAAAGTGTAAGTAGAGGTAGGCTAGTGGAAGGAGACACATGTCAGCACGATGTAACTTCAATAGTAAAATTCAGAGAGTAGGTCTCAAATGTGCGCTGAGCCTCCACATGTCCTGGGTCAGACATAAATCCCGAAAAGTTAAAATCCAGACTTAGCCAAAATTCCAAAGAAAGAATGGAGATCTCATCACGGGCGAAGGTGCCACATGTCATCTTTCGGCAAACTTCAAAGGCGTGACCCAAAAGGTAGTCCCCAAATGAGTGCCAACCCGCCACGTGGTCAGAGTCCGAAAAGGTAAGGTCGGCCGTTGAAAATTCCAAAAGCCCGTGGAGGCCTCCACGTGTCTTATCCATGCAACTTCAAAAGCAAAATCTAGGGGTAGTTTCCAAATGAGCGCGAAGCCTCCACATGTCTCAGGTCAGGCACAGTGTCTCTACCAATAGGAGGGACTTAGGTAGAACACAAAGGAAACATAGGAGCCCATGCAGAAGCTGCCACGTGTTAGTTCAGTCTGCATCAATTTCAAGAGCAAGAGGAAGGGGCTAAATCTTCATGACGCATGAGGCTACCACACGTGTCTTGCACAGACAAACTCTTTTAAATATTGTGCACCTATGACCTTGATCTTCAGACATCCATATCTTTTGACAGGAATCTCAGATTATGGCAGGAGAAGAATTTTTGGAAAGCTCTCGGTGCCAACTTCTCACCTGCCTCCATTAATGTTTCAGCCTGCTATTTTTGGGGGCTGTCAAGTCTCCCACCTTCCACCATGATGAAGAATGGGCCTCTTTCTTTCCCAGTAAGGGACAATGATGGGGGCATGGGTGTTATAGCGAGACTATTCATTGTGGTAGGTGGATTTAATGCCCTTCAAGGGGTGGTTAGAGAAGATTTCAAATTCTTCCCTCCTCTCTCTCTTATTCTTCTTATATATTGTAAAGGAGGGGCATTTTCTAAAAGGTTGGTCATTATTTCTCTCTTGCCCCACTCTCTCTTTCTTCCTTAGGGTAGAATGTGGAGTCTAAGCCTCTTCTCATGGCTCTATAATGGAATTTTCTTTCCTCTTTCCCACTGATGATGTACTGTGTGAACTTATGGAGCAATAAAATATGTTTCGTGATGCATCTTGTCCATCCTTTGCTTATTTTATTGTCTCTTCTTGCCTCTCATCATTGCAGGGTATACCGTGCATACTCTAATGTCTATTGTAGGTTCTGAGAGCTGTGTTTAATGGGTTTTGAAGTGGTGTTCTCTGTGAACTTCATCTCTGGTCTGTGGTGCATCTTTTACACCCCCTTCTTTTCTCAACTCTCTCCACTTCAGGAAGTTTAGATTTGTGATCAGCCACTTCCTTTTCTGGTGTATCACCGCTTAGTGTAGGCTCTCTTTCACCCTATCTCCTTAGAATGGTTAGATTAGGATAGATTAGTTGTGCCTGCACTGGAGTAGCTTGTGGCAGGTAGTTTAGGAAGAAGGAACCAGCCTTCTCTGGAGGTCCATCTCAAGTCTGCAAGTCCCACAACTTGAGAGATGGTCCAATGTTGTGCAATCATACTGGATGCCCCATTTCAGACTTAGGAAATTTGGGGGTGTTGTGATTTTGCAAAAACACAAACCTATTCCTATTCTACGCTAACTGGAGGCATAGGGGAGCTAAAATAACCCTGCAGCTGGTTGTGGAAAATAGCTTCCTTTCCTCTCTATGGGAATCCATGCAGATGATTTGAAAATGGAAATGACTGAGACTGAGAGTGAAAAACTAAAACAAGCACAATTCTCCACTTAGTTCACCAAGGCATCAACTGGAAAGAGAAAGCATGCCTCTTTTAGTTGCTCTATATTTTTTTTGTAGAGGCATTGCAACTGATGCTTGGTACTGTGGAACTTACCCTCATATTCTAAAGTGAATGCGACTTTTTGTAACTCTTCTTTTAGATCAAATGAATCCAAGTATCTAATGGGACATGGTCTTAATAATTGAATTTTCTCATTTCTTTGAACCTCGAATTCAATAATGAAGTCCTCATGCAAACCTTTCTAGAAAGTGGGACTATCTGTGAGATGATCTTGACTTCATTTCTCATCTATAGACAACTGATATTCCATTAGGGTGATTGGTATGAAATTGGTATCCTCTTTGATCCATTTCCCTTCTCTTAGAACATGAATTTCTTCCACAACATGCAGTTCCTTTGGAGTACTTGTAGCCTCCAATAGAATCATTAGTGAATCAATGCAAGTGTCTAGAGTTTGTTGCTCATGTATGAGTTCCTCTTCTTCTGATGAAAGATAGAATTGACCTTCATTTTTCATCTCCTTATCAAACATAAAACTTTTAAGGTAATTCCAATCCATCTGTTGCTCTTGAAAACTATTAGGGTATAAAGACCGTCTTGGTTTTCTTACACCATTTCGTGTTCATCAACCAAATTATGCTCCACAATTGAGAGAAAGAAAATATCAATAATGTCATCTCCGCTCAAGGCTTCTAAATATGAAATAGCTTCTCTTGTGTGCTCCCTTTTCTCTTCATTAAATGATTCATATGGAGGATTCAATTATTCCAATCTTGGCTTAAGAAGATGGTTATGAGAAATAGATTGCCCTCCTATGTTTTCATCCAAACCAGTAGGCATTTTTTGTTGGAAAAGAGGTGATGGGATCACAAAATTGTCAAGTTCCATAGACTCTTTTCCATCAAAATGCTCATCCAAATCAGACAAATAATCAACCTCTCCATTGCTTAGCTATGTTGAGAGTTCAACATCCATCATGGTGTCTTTCAGATTGGAATTTTCTTCACCCCGATCTTCTTCGTCTTCAAACATGAAATTAGAAATCTCAAATTCATCTAAGAAATCATATTTTTGACAAGATGAAGAAGGAGAAGGATTTGAAACCTCATGTGTTTCATGTTTTACACTTGACACCTGTGAATATATATGTTTTTCCTCTATGGCTTGGATCTTCTTGTGGTTGCTTGCAACATCTAATGAAGCTCTTGGAAAGTTGGTGCAATCTTCTAGAAATGTTGCAAGTTCTTGACATGTAAGGAAATCAGGATCATTGCACTCATTTCAGACATTCTAGACATTTTGGATATTTTCTTCTTTTACTTTCACAAGCTCCTCTTCTCGTGAACTTGGAGCTAGATCTTGCTCTTCTACAAAGGACTTTGCAACCCAAGGTAAATCAATAGCTTCCAAAAACATAGTGCCAACATGTATGCTACATCCCAAATAGGAAGATTTCTAGTCATCATTCACTTGTGCTTGTTTTTGTGTACATTCAACCTTTACCACCTGCTCTTGAGCCTTAACATTAGTCAAAGGCTTAATTAGGAGAGGGATTTTCTTAATGTTCTGTCTTGCAGCCCACTCCTTCATATTCTCTACAAGCCCTTATTTTCTAGTCTCTTTAACCATATCCTCCTCTTATTCACTAAAATTATAGGTTTGGTCCTCCCAAAATGGATTCTAGAATGTAGGGGGAGGGGGGGTAATTTAGAAGAATGAGGGGAAGAAGATTCATGATAGGATGGGAAAATAGGAGATGAAGAAATGGGATTTATAATATGGGAAGCAGGTGAGAATCTTGAGAATTGGGGTTTAGGGTGAAATGATATTGGTTGGGTGATGAAAGGAGGAATCTGAAGTGGTAATGCAGAAGTTCCCATTGACATGAATAACTAGCATTGTATTCATGAACCTCTATTTCTTCAACCCATATTTCAATTTGAGGTAATTTCAACCATGAAACCGAGATTTTCCTGTAGGCTATAGTGATTTGGCAAAGGGCCAACCCACGGACAAGGTACCCTAAAGCCAATCGTGAATGCCTTCATTTAAGCTATGGTTCTAGAACGCACCATACCTGACTCAAATTTTTACATCTTAAGTTTCAATTTTACATCTTCATATGTACGATAACCACCATCCTATGCATATTCCTACTCTTGAAAAGTTACATAAATAAGTGAATAACCAAACTGACCATGAATTTTCTCATAGGGATATGCATGCTACTAATTTTCACCAAAAATAGATTTGGAGGTTGATTGTAATCATATGGGAATGAACTTTGCAAGCTTGGAGGCGAAGTGAACTGGTATTGCTACTGCTGCAATTGGGAATTCCACTGAGGGGATGAAGTCATGGTTTCAAAACTTCATGAATGGGAAAAAATGGAAATATGCTGAAGAAAAATGGATGGAAATGGGTGGAAAAAGAAAGTATGCAACTCAGAGAGTGGGTTACTTAGACCAATGGAGTCACCAGTTGTTCTGGGGTTTACCTCCTACGGTTGAAGTTTCACTAAGAGCACAACAACTTAATGGAATAAAGTGAACATAAATACACACACCTATGAAAAATCTAACTTTTGTGTCCCACCGGGTGTGCCAAAAACTATTATCACCAAATCATCGTACCCCCCGAATGGCCTACATGTCAATGGGGCATTGAGTTTGATTGGGTAACATGGGTATCGCCTCTCAAGATGTGGGACTTTCGGGCTTGAGGTGAACCTCTGGAGATGGTCGGATGAACATCTTCCTACACTGAGCACTACACTACTCCTAATGAAAGGAAAAAAACTAACTAGACCTATACTAACATTTATAGGGGATTAGGGAGAGAGATTGCATGAAGTAAAACCTACACTAGAAGTGGTGATTCATCAAGAAAAGGTTTTGCTAGAAAAATTTCCAGCCTACCAATGAAGAAGGATGAACATGGAAAGGATGGACATGAATCACAAACCCAATTTCATATAATACTTCATTCCTAGATAAGAACAACAACTCATGAAACTTGTAATGGAAATAAAATTTGCACAATATAGTTGCAAACACGAGAGAGGAAAAATGAAAACAACCAAATTGATGCAAGGAAAAACAATCAGCCACAAAACATAATTTGATTATTCCAAGCACTTGCACAGTGAATCATTACAACAGGAAGAGGCAGAAGTTGACATTACAATATTTGGAAGGAAGGATTGAAAGCCTCTAAATTCACAATAGCTTAGCTTGAAAGAAGAGGGGAATTTTAGAAAAAAATTGTCTAACTCCTTAAAATAATGCACCCCTTTATATATTATAACATTGCTGAGTGTGTGAGAGAAAGGAGGATATCCTAAAAACTAGGTAAAATTGTAGTAGCATGTGGCCTCCATGCCTTATTCCATCATGCTTGTACCCTAAAAGAGATTCCCTCCATGCCTACTTCATAAATTTTAAATCTGCCTTTGATTACAAAATAATATTCCAATAAATTTTTTAAAGGCACCTAGACCTCTTGGTGGGACCCCCCTAACTTGATTTTGCATTGTGAATGGTTTGACATGTCTTCTGAGCTTGTAGCTCACCAGCTAACTCAGTGAGCTCGTTGGAGAGCTCTGCGCTACATTATATACTGGCTACTAAAACACCTCGCCTGATTCTTATTTAATATCACCCATGGAGCCCAAAATGACTCAGTGTGGCAATTTCCTCCATGTTTCTTACATGCATTGGGTGAGATTTTATTTTTCATTACACAAGATGCTTTATGTTTTATCCTGCACAAGTTTTATCTATCCCATCAACCATCGCATGTATAGCGAGCCCCATAAATTCATTGAGTTGTCCCTTTCCACAACCCTTACCGATATTAGCTTCACCAGCTCGAATACCACATCAAGTCATTGTACGACACCTTCCTTTCTTATATTGAGCAAGCCCTTCATCTTGTATTTTTCTTAATGAGTAGATGAATTTGTCTTGCATTGAACGAACCTACCAAAATTACCTTAACAGATCCCTACATCATGGAACACTTTCTTTTGCATTCCTTTCACCCTGTGTGGACCGCAAATGACTCAAATTACATTTATTGGTACCTCGCCATGTAAACCCTGTCAGCTCAGAGATTGATTAGGTCGATTAGGATCTACTTCCATTCTAACTCAGCGTGATTCCACACCTAATTCCTTGAGAGTGACCTCATGCCTCTCCTATCACCTTAACCATCCCAAATCCCCAACGTTCCATTGAATTCTGAAACATGGAGTTTGAAATTCAGACTTCAGAGTTTCAGAAATTTGGAATATTTTTTCATCCGACTCGACACTTTTCCCCAAACTCACTGACTCCGAAACTATGAATTTCTGAGTTCAGAAGTCAGGATCCTTCATGTCCCAGAAATGAATCACCTAGAAGTCTGAACTCAGAATAATCTTAAAATCCAAATTTGCATCTTTAGTTAATTCATCGCAAGCTCCAAGCTTCTTGATCTCATCTCTTCCCGAGTTCACTTTCCTGTTCACCAAGCACACTGTGAGTTGTCTATTCCTTTATGCCAACGACCCATTCAATCCATCAACATTCAACACTCTGAGATTTTTTCTAGACATTTTCCCTATGGTCACACTCATCTCTAATGTGTGACTGCCGAGCCCATCCCAACACCCCATTTCAAAACTAAACATTTGAGATTTTTTAACCTAGCTTTATCCAAGCTCAATAAATTACTATGCCTATGCACTCATCCTGACCAACTCAGTAGGGACCAAGTGAATCATTTCTCTGTGACATTTCCAATCTCTGGAGCTTAGCTCTATGTTGCATCGATCTCTCTAAGTTTCTAACTCAACTACATCAGAATACCTTCACACCAAGGCTTCATATTTCCATTTAACTTGTCAGATTTCAACTCACCCATCGACAAGGGCTCGTGCTTGTTTTCCAACTTCTAAAAAATTCCCTGGCACTGAGTTGATCCCAACCTATCTATTTTCCACCATGCTTGCTTGGTAGATGCTCCAATGTTGTCACTCACCTTGAGATATTCCCTTGTGCCTAAGCGAATTGATCTTGAGCTTAAGGTTGAGCTCGCCCATAACCACCAAGCCACATCCACTATAAATCCCAAGTTGTGAGCTCGTCGAGCTCTCAAGGAAACTCAGCCTCCTTTTGCGATGATTTTCTCACATGCACTAAGATATACACTCTATGATCCTTCATGATGCATTTCATCATGAGCTCAAGCTCGAGCCATTCTACCTATGCAACGTCTGAGTTGGCATTTTAAACTTGTTGACCTATTGATTAGCATGTGTGGCCCAAAATTTTATCCCAGAGCTGTCAACTTGGCTTGATCTGAGCTTGCTTCACCTGACACCTTTGATTCTTTACATGTTCAAACTTGGAAAATACTTCTATGAGCTCTTCAAGCCAATGAATGTTCCCCTTACATACATAGGCATCGAGCCCAAGCTGAGTCACTTGCCAACCACCAACTAGATCCTATCATCATGTCAAGCTCCAAACTCTTCAACATTTTGACCTCCTGCTACATAATCATATAGGCTAAGCCACTTGCTTAGTTGCACAACTCGTTCATTGTGAAAAATTTTCCCACACTACACCCAAGCTCAGTCCTCTCTAGTCGAGCCAACTTGGCTTTTGATCTTGACTCCTGAAATGGAGACTCGGCTCTATACCCAAGCCACTCCAACATCTCTTTGATCTTTCCTTATTCGAGCCCTGGCTCCGATCTCATACCCATGTCGCTGATATATCCACAAGCTTGTGCCAATCTTCACCACCATTGAGACTAACCTGCCACTTCTGAGCTTGATTCCAAGTTATTCCTGACCCACCAAGTCAATACCACGCAAGAAAACCCTTATCCACAAGAGAACTATACCTTGCTAACTTGGCTTTGAAAGCTGACCGATCTCCTTACAAGCTATAAACCTAAGCTCGACTTCATTATCCCCATGATGCAGCCGTGTCATCTCGTTGAGCTACTTGGAGAGCTATTTTAGCTTAGTGCCATTTGAACCCTTTAAAACTAATCTTCCCCTGGTTAAGTTCCTTGGGCTTCTGTATTCATTTTTACCCTTAACACAAAAGAAAGGAACCCCATGTGCACTGGCCTATCACCTAGCAGAAGCTAGGTGCTCACCTGAGGCACACGTGGGTGCCGATTCTCTCTTTTATGTGAGTTTAGTGGGAAACATTATCTATGATTTGTGTTTAAAATACTTTCAAATGGATTTAGGACATACAAGAACCATAGAGCTCAGAACGGCCTCTAGATCCTTGCAGTCATTTCAGATATAGTACTTAACAAAATCCATAACGTGTATCATATCAGAAAGAAACATACAAGCATCCATACTTAGCATACAGGAAAGAGAACTCATGAGAGAGAAGTATGCATCAGAATCATTGATATTCTAGTATATATAACAAGTAATCTCATTACATCCATGGATCCATTACAGAGTGTCACAGAGAAGTAAACCGCAGTCATGTATTACAACTGGACTAATGTAACTAAGCTACCAAAAAGAAAATTACAATCCCCTTGCCCAATACATCCTTTCCTAAATGTAATTATCCATTAACAAAGTTCTTGCAATATTTCTACAGAGCTCCACCCACTCTCTAAGTTTCTCTGTTTACTTTGCAGGTGCTTATATTTATAGCTTTTCTAGACTGCCAACTCATCCTCTAGCGCCCTCAAATCTGATACCAAGTGTCTGAATGTGGTCCTCCATGCGATCATGCTCCTCTAGGACTGAGCTTCCCACTTTATTCCATGATGTGCTTCTAGAAGATTCTATCGCAGGCATGCTCCTTCCTGGGACAACCTGTCGCCAGGCTGGAATCTTATCCACGCGCAGTCGGGTCATGCTTTTCACTTGTCATCCCCAAATGTCCAATTTGTCTAAGTCCCGAACACTTGGTTCTGTCCACGTGCATCATGTGCACCACGAGCTTCCTAAAACCCTTTTCTAAAACCGTGCCTTGTGCACCTTATCCTTGTGTGCCTTTCATTAATTGAGACCTTGCATGCCTACACACCTTTTGTACTTAGTCAATATTCTAGGGGCCCAACATCACCCCACACTACTCCTGTTCTCCGTCTACGGGAACACTTCCCTTTGTGAGAGAAAGAATACAAATAGGTTTAAGCCTAGGCAAAAGAATAAGAGGATGAAAGAAAGGGAAAAAATAAAGAATGGGAGAGTGAAAGAATCACTACAATAGACTGGGAAAATCCTTTTGTAAGTTGGCCTCTAATTTATTCCAGGCATCGACTTCATCCTATGCTCTTTGACAGAGGTCACCAACCAAGGTGCTTACCTCCTTAAATTTCAGTCCATCTCCTTGCACACTCATAGTATCCGTGATTTTCTCCAACTCCTTGCATATATCCTCCAACACGTCCATTCTTCGTGAGATACACAGATATAGCTCCTTCAACCAGTTTTTGATTGAAACCCTTAAGGTTTCAATAGCCTCTGATTTCTTCTCAACCTCGGCAAGGATTTTGTCTCTTTCTGCCCTATTCCCCTTGTTTTTCTCCTAAAACTCCTTTGAGTTCTGCCTCATGAGTGGAAACCAAGGCACCTGCCACTTTGTCTCTGTCTGCATAATTTTCGTATGCGGCCTCAACAGTCTGGGAAGCAGCCCTTACATCAGCCAACACCTTAATGTATTCTGTGATGAATGCTATGATTTTCAACTTATCTTCCCTTTCTAAGCATGTTGCCACTTCCTCTACAGATTTCAAGGCTGGCAGTTGTCTTTCCATGGTGAGCACCCTTGTCAAATCCTCTAGGCATCCAGAAGCAAATCCATACTTCTGTGTGGGTGATGCCAAGTCTGGATTCTTTAATAGTATGGCCCCATTGACGGATTCTAATTTCTTGTACACAACGCTCACCTTGGCCTTTTCATCCTTCAATTCCTAATCCCACTGGGTGCTGATTAAATTTTCCTGGCTCAACTCCTTGGTTAATGTAGCTAGCTCTTCCTCTTTCTCCTTCAGTTCCTCTTCCAGATCCCCAATCTTATCATTTCACCTGAAGATTCTAGCTTCTATCTTAACGGAGACTTTGTTAAGCGTGTTGCTCAGTTGTTCATCTGAGAGCTGCTAGGTATCCACCACTGGGTTATCTTCTCATAGTCTTAGCAATGTTACTATTGCCCCTTGGCTTACCTCAAACTTTGGCTCATCAAGGTGGAACTCAATTTCCCAAGAGATCATCTTCCTTGTCCATAGGTAAGTAGCCTCCTTTTCGAAAGATGACATGCATACAAGCTCCTCTGCCAAAAGTGTACTCTGGAACCATGTGTGAAACACCTTCTTGGGGTCATTAATATAACCCATCTCTGACCTCCCCCTCTCTGCGTGCCTTCCTCCCATGCGCATACCCTTAGGTATACTTACAGTTAAAACCGAGCCTCTAGTGCTGCCACATTCCTCTTCTGTGCTCTCCTTCTCCTTGTTCAACATTGGTTCAACAATGCACTCCACCTTGTCCTCCACCAGGTTCTCAATGTCCTTTTTCTCCTCTTCTTTGGCCACCTTGGTCGTTTGCTCTTATTCCGAGCTTGGAACCTCTTGTTTATGCACGCTAGCCTCTTCATCTTTTCCTATGTCCTGGGTGCTTCCTCCTACTTGGTTATCCTTGCGCCACACAAAAAGGAACCCTTGTTCTTCTTCTATGCCTTCCTCCTCTGAATCATGTATATTTAAAATAGGTGGCCCTTGATCTTTCCCAGGGTCCTCTTCCCCACTTAATTCTTCCTCACTACCATCCTTCTCTCCTATGTCCTTGCCCATACTTCTAGCTTCTTTAAAGATGGTCTCCTTTTCTACCCTCTACTTTTTCCTAACTGGAGATTCTGGTATAGGTGACTCTATTTCTTCTTCTGGTGACTCATTACTTGATGGTTCTTCTGGTTCTGGAATATTTTCTCTAATTACGGCCTTCTTCTTGCACGCGTACGTACTAGTTCTAGCGCTTGTCCCGGGGGAACCTATTTCCTGTGTCTCCACCACACTTGGGATTTTATTTTCTAGTTATTTTTCCTCCTGTTTTGGCATGGGTCTTTTCCTCCTAGTTGGAACCTAAGGTATAGAAACCTCATTCTCTAGGTATGTGCCCTTCTCTGACTTGGGCCTTATGCAAATATAAACACGCGCCACAGATCATCCTGTAATAGGCAATCATGGGCCTTGTCATTTACACTTCATGTGACACATACCACTCTGTGTACCCATGCTTACCAGGGTAGACCAACCCTTTGCACAATTCCCTGTGGTCTTTGTCCAAACTACCAAGGTCCATCTTAAACTTTTTGGAATCCTTGAACTTGTTTACTCCCGCTTGGAAGTACTGAGCTGTGAAGGTAGATGGGAGATTGCACCATGGGTTGGCCATGAGTCATCTAACAACTTAAATCTGCCCAGGCAGTAATGCTAGTACACAGCAAATTCTGCCTCTCCCTTAGTGGCCACTGGTAGTTATTCACGAATTCTCCATTCTACCCCGAATGCATTCCTTAGGCATGTGTACCACTTTTCCGAGCGCGCCTTGTGCACTATTGTCATAGTGTCACAAGCGTACTTCTCAAATATTTTTGTGGGCGAGGGGTCTTCATCAGGGTACTCCCATACAAACTTATCTGATGCATTCGGTACCCCGATCTCTGAAAACATGATGGTCAGCAACACATTTCCAAAAAGGATCCTGTCACCTTCCTTTGTGTAGTTGATAATTTCATTCGCAATGAATGTGGACAAATTATAGATGGTGCCCTCTAAAATATTTCTGCAAACATTTAACCATGGCTTACTGACTTGATTCCATCTCTCCTAGCCATTTAGCTTTGACACCAAGTGTGTAACCATCTTCATTATTGGATCCTTGATGTCTACAACATCGTAATACCTTAACCCATTTTTGTTAGAAAGAGTGGCGATAGTTTCCTTAATCACTTCCTTGTCTATCAAATCATCTTCAAAACCATCTCCTTCATAGATGAGGCATGTGAATTGTGAAATGAGCTGAGGAGTTATGCACATCTTGTGCCCTGCGAAGTGGAAATAGTCCCCATGCACGCGCAACATCAGCCACTGATATAGTCGCTCAAGTTTCCCGAAGTAGGGAAACTCTAAGAGTTGTAGTAACCTTGCTTTCTCCAATTTAACCTCATGTCATCATTATATATGAGAAAACCTTTTGGTATCCTCTTGTTTGTTGGGCGTACTAACTCCAGCACCAACTCCTTTTCAATTGTGCTTGTTCGATGATTATAATCATTTACAGACATATCCCTAAGATGAGACTCCCACTCCTTCCCCAACAACACTCCATCTGGGTACTGCATTTTTACATACCATTCCTCATTTGTGCTTGCTTCAATTTCTTGTTGCTTTCCCTTGCCCTTTGCCCTTCTTGGGTGTACTAGTTGGTTTCTTGGGTGCCATTTTCTAGGTCTTCTACCCACTTCAATCACTTCTGTTACTTCATTCTTCCACTCTCTCCAACACTAGATCTCGAATTTGTGAAGAAAATTACTTAAACCCGTGCCCTAGTTCTTTAAACCCTAACCGGGATACTCCCTTAACAAGATGATGTCTTCTCACACTTTCTCCCACACCCGTGAAATCCCTTCCTCCTGGTTCACAAATCCGAACTAGCTATTTACGCTTCAATTTTTCCAAATTTTTCTTCACACGGATTAGTTTTTTGGAAGCCCTAGTTTGCAAAGGTACAACAAGAGCTTCGTTCTCCTTATACTCAAAGTGAAAAATGAAGTGTCCCGACCCCCTTATTTATATTTTTTCCCTTTTTAAGCATTAAGTGCTACTTCACCTACCACCATACTTTCTTCATTTAATGTGGCTTTTTCAAACAAAACCTGACTTAAGCACTTTCCCTCACATGCCCAACATGCATAGAAAATCCTCCAACCTTCTAGCATGCAACCAATCCTTCTTGATAGGAGAATCTTACGCGCGCAAAACTAGCGCCGAAGTCACTTCTTCTATCCTAATTTTTTCTCTCGCCTACCTCGTGTTGCTTAATGTGCTTTCTCATCCTCTGTTTGTGGGATCTATAAGTAGCTTTATCTTGGCATCAACCATCCTTCTTCTATCTTTTCTCTCCATACACCTCTTTCAACCAGGCCATTCAACTTGGATTTTTAACATAAACTTCCTTGGCAGTTTAACCATGTGCTCTTTCACATTACTCCACCCCACACTTAAAATGATGCGCGGTCCTCTGTACATTCACCAATTCTCAAAAATTAGCAATAAGGTTACCGATGCCCAAGGCACAAAGCAAAACAACAACGCGAAAGGGAAACACGAGAAAAGAAATGCTAAAGGAAAATTCTAAAATAACTGGAAAAAATACCTTATTTACAAACACCGAGAAGACTTATTTATAGTAGGGCTTTAGCCTACTCCCATTGAAGTGTCCAGGAAATTTGTTCCCATCCAACACTTGTAACTGGCACACACCCAAATCAAGGATGTACGAGATTGTGTAAGGACCCAACCAATGGAATTTCAACTTCCCAGGATGGCACAGAAACTTAGAATCATATAGTAAAACCATATGCCCAACCTCAAATTTCTTGTTTCTAATGTGGCAATCATGCCAAGCTTTCTGCTTTGCTTTCTCTATTGTTTGGCTCCACTTGGTGAGTGATCATCTTTCAATCAATTTCATTAACTCCTCAATTCTTTCTTCTAGCTCTTGCTCATTAGTCAACCCTCATGCTCACTTTATTCACAGAGAAGGTAACATGAATTCAACTAGCAGAAAAGCTTCCACGCCAAACACCAACTTAAATGGTGTGGCTTTATTTAGCCTTTTATACGTTGTCCTGTAAGCCCACAATATTGTTGATACTTTATCATCCCAATCTTTTCTTCCAACATCACAAATCTTGGTAAGGGTATGACTCAGTATTTTGTTGAATGCTTCCATGGTTCCATTTACTTGTGGGTGATAGGGCGTAGTCTTGTGATAAGCCACCATGAACTCTGCTAATAGGATCCTCACAGTCTCATTCAAGAAATGCATACCCCTATTGCTGGTCAAAATCAACAGACATCCATACCTCATGATAATGTTCTCCCACAAGAACCTTGTCGTTGTGGTTGTTGTGCAATCTTTAGTTGGGGCTACCTCTGCCCACCTAGTCAAATAATCCATGCAAGAGATGACATAGCATGACCTAGTCCTACGCGTCGCTGGTGCAATAGGGCCTACAAAGTCTATTGCCCATTTTTCAAAAGGCTCCGCTCTAGGGATAAGGTGTAAAGGCATTTCATCTCTCCTTCCTGGTTTGCCAATGCGCTAACAATGGTCACACACTTTACAATAGTCTTTACAATCCTTGTATAGGGTTTCCAACCACAAACCTACCATTAATATTTTATGCACGGTGCATCACCTGCATAATGCCCACCCGCACTTCCTCCGTGTGCTTCCTCCATGATGTCCAGGCGCTCATGCTCTAATACACACCTACGTAAAAAATCATCACATCCTAACTTGTATAAGTCTCCACTGATTAACATGTAGGGCACAACGCGTATGGCTAACTGATTTTTCTCTAATGCCTTCATTCCTTCTGGCACCACACATTCCTTTAAAAATACTGCAATCTCTTCCAAATCTGATGGCGTGCACTGCAACCTAAATAGTTGCATGTCTGGCATTGTCTCCTAAATACTCTGTGTGTCCTCTCCTGAATCAATTCTCGACAGATGATCAGGTCCATAACTGATTTTCCCAAGCTTCACTACAACGGTGAATTCAAACTCTTGAAAAAACAACACCCACTGATATATGCACCCTTGTAGAATGGGATTTTTCACCAAATACTTTAATGCCATGTGGTTGGTGTAAAACACAAAGGGTGTTGCCAACAGATATTTTCTAAACTTGGAAAGAACATAGATCATTGACAATGCCTCACGCTTAGCTGTGGTGTAATTCTGTTCTGCTGGTGTCAGCTTCCTGCTTGCAAAACACAGAGGATGATCAACAATTCCTTCACCTGGTTCTGCAAGCATTGCTCCAATAGTGGTCCCTGAGGCATCGACATGGACATGAAAGTGCTTCTCCCAAGAGGGAAAACGTAATATAGGCATAGTGACAAGCATATCCTTTAATGTATCAAATGCCCTCTACTGCGCCTCTCCCTAATGGAAGGAAATTTTATGTCTAAGCAGTTCCTCTAAAGTCATGACGATCTTGGCATACCCCTTGATGAATTTCCTATAATAACCCATATGCCCAAGGAATCTGCGCACTAGGCTTTGTCTAGTAGGCTCCCTTAACCCCACACTAACTGTAACTTTAGCAAGATCTACCAACAAACCCTCCTTACATATGATATGCCCCAATAAAGTCCCAAAGGGTGTAGAAAACACACACTTCTTAATGTTGAGGGATATCCTTAATTGCCAACACCTCTCAAACATTAACCTTAAATTCTCACAATGGTCTTTAACTAGACCATATACTGTCCAATCATCCAAATAGACCTGAAGAAACTTATGGATGAAGTCCTAGAATTCTTGCACCACTATGCACGAAAAAGTAGTAGGCACATTCTTCAACCCAAAGAGCATGACCGTGTATGCAAAACTTCCCCACTCAGTGGCAAAATTTGTCTTCTCCTGCTCCTCCTTTGCAATCTAGACTTGGTAGTACCCCGAAAATCCATCTATAAAGGAATAGATTTCGCGGCCAGTGACTCCTTTCAAGATTTCTTCAGTGAATGGGGTCAGAAAGGGATCAATGACACAAACTACGTTTAGCTCCCTATAATCCATGCAGATCCTAATCCGTCCATCCTTCTTGATGTTGATTACCATCAAACTTATCCACTCTGATTCTTCCACTGCTTCAATGATCCCAGAAGCTATTATTTTATCTATCTCCTCCTTAACGTTCACGCGTAAATTGGGATCCATCTGGTAGGGCCTCTTCTTGACTAGGTGTGCACCATCCTTCAGCTCTATCTTCATCTCCCCTAAGGAATGGTGAACATATTTGAGCTCATGGTACCCGTGCGGGAATAAATCCTCAAATTCATGCAAAAAATCAATGATCTTAGAGACTTCCTTCTCCAACTAGTAATCTCCAATAATAGCTTCCTTAGGTTCTTCTCCTGAACTGATGTTAACCTTCTTTGTCTTTAAGGGCTCATGGTAGGTGCATGCATGAATATCAGCACTATCCACTACCTCACACGTACTTATAGAATGGCTAACATCCGAGCTTTCTAATTCCTCTACATTAACCACAAACACCAAATTTCCTTTCTCCTTTTCCAAGCACGCGCGCTCAAGCTGTAACTCTTCTATTTCTTCTACTTCTTTAAAGCGCACCTCCAATCCTTGTTCACCTATTAATTCCAACAACCTATCTTCTGCCATGGCGCTATCCCCCATGGTAAGGCGCTTGATGCCCTGTAAGGCCTTATCAAATGATGGCTTGGTACTCTGATACTCAAAGGTTTGAATAAGGTTAGCCGTGAGCTCTTGCCAATTCCCTGTCTAATGGCGTGTCTCCAAATGAATGTACCATGCACGCACACAACCCAGCAGTGTAGAATATAACTTGTGTACCCAGAGGTATGGTGGCAAAGCTTCCGCACCTTCTCTCCATATCCTCTCACACTCATGGATATGGAAAGAGGTGGGATCCTTCCCATGGTATTCCTTGATGGTGGTGGGCACGTTACTCCTAGAGAATATGAAAGAGAGAGAAATTCTTGCCCCATGCCATTCCAAGAGGCTCTCCTGATGTGTAGCCCACCACTATGTTGCTGTGTCGAGTAGGACATAACTTAACATCCCTCTATGTTCCTTTTCACCCTTCCACTGAGATTCTACCTCCTGCAGAAAGATCTCAGGGAAGGCTCCTCTTGAATACTTGGGAATCTCTTTTCCTTCTAAGCATCAAACTATGCGCTCCTTTGTTACCATGGTCATCGACCCTCTCAACTACCATCCCATCAATTCATAAGTTCCCTATGCCCAATTGCCACACACCATACTGGTTGTATCACTTACTGACTGAGCATCCTCAAACTGGATAACTCCGTTAGTAGGATGTATCATCTCTGGGTCCCTGATTGAGCACACGTATATCCTGTCCAAAACTTCTTCCCTCAAAGGTTCAATATAGGGTGTTGACTTCCCATTAGCCATGGATATAATGACCTGCTCCTCCTTGTTTTCAAAGCTGATGTACTCTTTGTTAAACTGAAGGTACACATTGTACTTGTAACACCATGGGCACCCAAGTAGCACTACGAAATTTTTTTCCTCAGTGAGCACCAAGATTTCGAAGTCCCCAGTAAACTTAGCTCCCTGGATAGTAATAGCTGCATCCTTTAAAATACCGATGGGCATCACCTTAGTCTTGTTTTCCGTATACAACACATTCGAAGATGGCTGTAATGTAGGTCTTTCCATCTGATGCCATGCATCCAAAGTTAGAACATTAACCTCCACGCCAGTGTCAATGAGGATATTACTAAGGAGCCATCCATCTACAACTACATTCAAATTGATCTCCTTGTCATAGTCAACGCTATGAGGGGGAAGGTTTACGTGCAAGACTTGCCTCTCGTGCTCTCCTCCGGTGTATGGTACCTTCTCTCTCAACCATGATCTTAGCAAGGGAATGATATTCTCTTTCCTTAGCATTTTACACACCTCCTTGACCTCATCCAGGTCATCCTTTGGCACCTCAACTCTCCTTCCTTGTTCCTCCCTCCTAGATTTCTCCTTTAGACACTAGATTTCCCCTTGTAAACTCCGAATGACATCCATAGTGTCTTGATACACCTCCTTCTGATGCACAAGGTCTGGATACTTTCCGTTAACTACTCCTCCCTTGAAACTAGGTTCTTCTATCTTGGTATCTATCTTACACAAGCGGCTTTTGGCATTGTTGTTACCAAGACAAGCTCCAAACCTACATCCCATGTTACCCGAGGCATCCACTAGGTGTCTTCCTTCTTAATAATGACCATTGCAGTGCCCTTGTCTTTCTGATACTGTTGATTCATGTGCTCAAACAATTCTGGGAACTCCTCATACTTATGCTTCTTTCCGCACCAAAAGCATTGCAATAGGTCCAGGCATTCACATTTGTAATGATATGTAGATCCACAATTGAAACAGGTTCCACACAGGAACTCATTCCTTCATCCTTTGCAGTTACCATGACCATGGAATCCTCCTTGAAAACCTCTTCCACGCACACCTCCATCTGCGTGATCCTCATAACGGTGATTATCACCCTTAGAACTACTGACAATGTTGGTCTAGCACACCCCATGATCAATGGCCTCATAGATTTGATCAATAAGCCTATAGTCCTTAGTATCATGGGTTATAGAGGTGTAAATATTGTAGTAACAAGATACATTCTTCCAGATTGTGTGCTGCAGCAAGGGGCACCTGCTTGCATTATGGTCCCCATGACAAATTTCACAATCTACTGCCACAACAAGTGCTGTCCTCTGGGGGAAATTATCCTTAACGTGCCCCTCTACTTCACAATATGTGCACCATAAACCATTAAAAGTCTCATGGGTTGAGTTCACAGACAAATTTTCTAACTACTTGGCCATAATAGTAATCTGAGCCTCCAGGAATGGGCTAACGCCAGTATCAACACTACCAATAGCCTCGACGCATAGAGAAACTTCCAATTTCTCACGTGGGTCTGTAAAAGTTTTATGAGACAAGGACCTTATAAAAGGAGTGATCAATCCTCCAACAAACCACTGATCATGCTGTGAAGGGTGAATATCATATGATAATTTAGACAAGAGAGTTTTAAATCATGCATCATTCTCCCGCACACTCTCTACCATTCCTTGTTGAATCTCCTTCAGAGTGCTGATGCTCTTCTGCTTAAACTCAGGAATGTGGAATTCTACCAAGAATGCATTCTGTAAAGTAGTATAGTCCACCACTATTTGACGAGGGTCATACTTCCTATACCAACTATGCACGTGCCCTTGCAATGTGGTTGCAAATTGATTAGCCTTCCATTCTGGGGTTGTGATACCCTTTGCACGCCATATCAGTCCACACTTGTGAACATGTTCACAACATCCTCAATACCTCTGGAATTAGGCAAATTTAGAGACATTTCAAAGAAAACTTATGGGGGTAGCTGGGGCCCAAATCCTCTTGAGCTATAGCCTTGGTTTCCGCCTATGTTTCCTCCGCCACCTGATCCACCAGACCCACTAGCTCTTATTCCTCTTGAACCACTAGACCCACCAGGTCCTAAACTGGTCATGCCAAGGGCCCCCACAATTCCACTGAGCTACGCACATATGGTCTACGACAATGCCCCACTGCTAATAGTATACTATGTGCCACTCCCAGATGTGAGACCAAAAGCTTATGTGTTTATACCTTGCCCAAAAATTCCTAACACTAGGTTGGTGTTTGCAGTCATAGAAGGCCCAAACAAGAAATTATACCTCCTGGGTGTAGACCGATCACTTCTAATGTAACCAACTGAATCGACAATATTTTCCCCCTGATCTGGAAAACCAAGTACTGAGGTCTGGTCACTAGGTGGGCTCAGATGCACACCAATGGTTCTTCTTTCTCCGCATGACAAACTCTCATCAGAAGTTGAAGGGGTCTCTCTTACTCGCTTGCCAAGATGGGGTCACATAGATTGCTCAGGTTCCACATCCTCTGCGTGAACCTTAAATCCTTCCCACAACGTCTGCCATCATACATCCATCACATCTGCAACCTCACATTTTCTAGCAATCTCCCTTTCATGTGCTTCACCATAATTGAGTCATCTTTCCTCCCTATCTTTCTCCATCGCAACATCTACCATCTTCTTCCACCCTAGCTTCCTCGCCCAGCGCTTAGAATGGTTTAGCCGGCCATTGGGAATTCTTCTAAACTCATGGTAACCATCAAGAACTTCATATCCAGAGGGACAACACGTAGAAATGATCCTATGGGCTCCCACAGAAACTCAAACTTAGCAACCTCCAGACAAGAATATGTGGAAATGGCATACTCCAAAGTGTATCTACCTAATACTCCTTTCCACCAATGATCCACAGCACTGGTCCACGTCATATCTGCATCCTGTAGCCTCTAGTATTCTTCTTAGGTCCACACATGCGATCCATAACACCAACTTGATCTAGATGCATAGGTTGTGAGCCATTCCTACAGTTCCACTGGGAAGCACTAAAAGAAAGTCTCATATAGATCATGGTAGAGGTTCTCTTCTACCCATCTACATGCATTAAACTCAGGTCCAGTGTTGAATCTCTGAGCGAATTCATCCTCCGTGCTCTTAAACCATGATTCAACACTTTCTAAAGTTAACTGCTTCGTCATTACTCACTACACAGACCATGATGAATGTTAATTCCCACTACAACTTTGAAAAGAGGTCCTGACAATGAAACCAAGATGTAGTCATTTTTACCCTTAACACAAAATAAAGGAACCCCATGCGGGGCCGGCCTATCACCCAGCGGAAGCTGGGCGCTCACTCGAGGCACATGTGGGTGCTAAGTCTCTATTTTATGTGATTTTAGTGGGAAACATCATCTATGATTTGTGTTTAAGAGAATTTCAAATGGATTTAGGACATATAAGAACCATAGAGCTCAGAACGGCCTCTCGATCCTTGTATTTATTTCAGATAAATTACTTAACAGAATCTATAACATGTATCATATCAAAAAGAAACATACAAGAATCCATACTTAGTATAAAAGGAAAGAGAACTCATGAGAGAGAAGTATGCATCAGAATCATTGATATTCATGTATATATAGTAGGTAACCTCATTACATTCATGGAGCCATTACAGAGTGTCACAGAGAAGCAGACCGCAGTCATGCATTGCAACTGAACTAATGTAACTAAGCTACCAAAAAGAAAATTACAATCCCCATGCCCAACACATCCTTTCCTGAATGTAATTATCCATTAACAGAGTTCTTGCAGTATTTCTGTAGAGCTCCACCCACTCTCTAAGTCTCTATATTTACTCTATAGGTACTTGTATTTATAGCTTTTTTAGACTACCAACTCATCCTCCAGCGCCCTCATATCTGATGCCAAGTGTATGAATGTGGTCCTCCATGAGAGCATGCTCCTCCATGCCTGAGCTTCCCACTTTATCCCATGATGTGCTTCTAGAAGATTCTATTGCAGGCATGCTCCTTCCTAGTCCAACCTGTCGTCAGGCTGACATCTTATCCATGCACAGTCGGGTCATGTTTTTCACGTGTTCAGCCCTGAATGTCTAATTTGTCTAAGTCCCAAACCTTTGGTTTTTTCCACACGTGTCATGCATGCCATGAGCTTCCTAAAACCCTTTTCTAAAACACCGCCTTGCGCACTTTGTCCTTGCGTGCCTTTCTTTAACTAGGACCTTGTGCACCTACGTGCCTTTTGTAGTTAGTCAGTATTCTAGGGGCCCAACACCTTCCTCTTAAAACCAGATGGTTATAGAGATACATCAAGACCTAATTTCTACCCATAATGACTGGAAGTGGGCCCATCAGGGTCATTTTTTTTCATTCCAAGAAAACCTCAAGCCTCCAAGACCTGGAAAAGAAAAGAATAGTCCAAGATGATCCTGAAACCTCCTAGAAAATCATAAACACTCTCAGAGCTTGAAATTGTGCCTGGTAATCCTAGACTCTCCATGAAATACTTTTTCAATCTAAGGTTTCAATTTTATCCCTGTTGTCCATTTTTTCCCGAGGGGCAAAAATGGATAACAGATATGATTTCCCATTCATGTTCTGTTGTATTTTGTTGAATATGTTGATTAACTTCATCTTCAAAAGTGTTGTTATTATCAATGTCTTCTATAGTAGTCCTTCTTTCGACATACCATGGATTATAATTGAATGAATCTTAGTTTGAAATTATTGAATCAAAAATAAGTCTGATATCTCTATCTATATCACGAAACGAGTTGTAAAGAAACAACTGTGACCAACAAAAATAAACCCATTTTTGTGATTCACACAAAGGGATGGAGGAAAACCTTGGTATTACTCTCACAATAGCTACCAAAATCCTAAACTCCCTTTTTTATCTCATTTTCTCCTTGGATTATACATATAATATCTAGCGACATCAATAAGTGACACACTTTCAATGGAAAAAGGCATATTCGTGTACCCGTCAATGAAATTTGATACATTTTCTTCATGTCCATCTTCATCAGTTGTTACCAGTTTGAACAACTCACATGAAAAATTCAAATTGAAAAATACTCTACTTATCTCTACTAATGGAAGCTCTAACAACATGTGACATGTTTCTTGTGTGCTAATGTTTCTTTCAACAATTGTTTTAGTTAGAAGTCTCCTATATGCTCTTGCTACCATCTCATCTTTGTTTTCAATGTTTATAATCCACATCAACATCTGATGATAAGTTTTATAACTCTTCTCTACTTTTGATGCATACTTTTCAATGTACTTGATTACAATGTGCTTGGAAAGAAAAGGTTGTCAATCTATCTTTGCTCTATCACAATTGTAATATGTAACGAGTTGTGTGTATAAATAATCTATCATCATTTCTCCCAGGTTCAAAATTTTTATCTATTGTCTCTGAGTCTTGATATAACTTTGATCCCTCGAGATTCAATGGCCACGGTTCATTATACCTACAAAAGATAATAATCCATTATTAGTTATTCCACACACATATTTTTTAATTTCAATTTAATTATTCAAATATTCGAACATCTTACCTACAAACCATTCTTCCTCTTTTATTATGTAGGTAGGCACCCTCTCTACACATCGTATGTCATTCTACATAGTTGAGAATCTTGTCATAGTCAAGTTCCATATCCACTTGTGTAAGTTATCTCGTATTTCAAAGACATGGATTTTGTGTAAAATTTTAGTAGACCTGTAATTCATAGCACATATGAATATATCATATTTTTGAGAACGTAAGAATTTTATATAAAACATAGATTCGATGAGAATTGATAAATTATCTATATGTTTCCTTGGTGTGGGTCCTCATGAGGATTCCATGCATGGACAATAAAATGGAAGTAGTTGTCAGCATTTTTACGTTGAAAATCATCAGTCCAATCGAGGTTGTCCATATTTTGTGCCCCTTTTAACCATATGATTCCATGCATATGTGGTTAACCTCTATGTTTTCATTCATATCTAGACCAATAATCTTTAACTTTTATTCATTTTTGCAATATATCCTTTTGGAAAAGTGTATGTCACAGGTGCATGTAGTAAACCACTATATGAGGATATTCGATGATATTCTACCTTTCATCCAATTTTGCACTTCTCATGGATTATCCGGTGGTGCTCCAGGAATTAATTCATGTAGATCAGGTCAATACATATCAACTGCACTCAATGTGAAAAAAATGATAGGTGATCCAATTTGATGTAACATTTCAGTCAATTGACCACAACATTTTCCCGATAGGACCTTGTAACCCTTAAGATTGTTCCAAATCGCATCAAACAATTGATCAAATGTGAATGGGACACATTTTCCATATGCTCATGTAACTCATTGATGGTGATTTAAATATCTTGGAGGTTTTTATTGACAAAAAATGTAGATGAATTTTGTGCACGATGTCTCATGATCATATTCATCATGTAATGCGTGAATCAGGGATGTCATCCAAACTGGTGATCCCTATATCAAAATAAATGTTTTACAAATGCGCATGGAGACACACTTGTTTTAACCATGGTTCTAGCCAATCACATTTTCCATCGGGAAAAAAATTAGGGAATTCCATATCAAGTAATCCTAGTGTCACATACTCATTAATAAGAGATGCTACTATCCCTGGCCAATCAATCAGTGCTCCAGGGTCTACATGAGGGTTATTTACCCATGCATGGATTATTTCCATCTCCCTTTGGGCATAGGGTGGTTTAGAGGCCATTGATGTTGTGTGATTAACGAAATTTCCTTCATTTATCTCAATGGTCAGACCTACATATACAATTTCATTTGCGTCATAATCAAACTCCATATGGACAAAGTTCAATTGCTTGAATACATTTTCATTAGAATGGGGTGGAAGTTCATCTAAAGAATTTTCATCAATTTGAACATCTGAATAGAAATTATCATGTTCTATTTTATATTTCAGTGCAGTATAAACTCACTAAAATATTGATCATTTTCATGTTCTATTGACTGTAAAATTGTAATTTGTTCCATGTTGATCTCTCCTTTGAACAATAATCATCAACAAATATTTCAATCTATGTGGAAAAATATTAGCAATTTCTTTTACTTTTTGAGGAAAACTTATTGCGTGACCTTTATATTTATATTGACCTCTAATTGCATGTGTCACTTATAGAATTGGGTTGACATGGGCTATCAACATTTCCTCAACTTGAGTTAAGTTTGTAAGTTTTGGCAGTTGTGGCCCAGGATCCCTATTGTTTGATTTTAAAAATCAATGATGACCTTTCTCTTGTCGAAATCTAGTACACACAAGTCCTTTAGGTGTTTGAGAAAATTTTATTCCAAGGTAGCATTCTTGACAAATATAACACATGGTCAACAAAGCAAGGTTATCAAGACCATGTCAAAAAATTATTTGGATAGTATTCAAATCTCTCCAAAGAATTCTATGGGGATCAAATATATTTTGTTCTTTCTCAATATGTGAGTCTTGCATTCTTATTTTTCTTCTAGGTTCGATTGTTGACTCCTCTTGTAAATCATTTTTTTGCATTCTTCTTCTTCTTCTTGTTCGTATTGGCTGTAATGTTGTCCCCTCTTGTACACTGTTATTCTCTACATTATTTCTAACTTCGACATCGATTATATCTTGGGCCAAGTTTTCTGGTGTTTCGAGCATGTGATCCACTAATGTTGAACTTCCTCCCCTAAAATTAAATTCAACATTAATAACCAATCTATGATAATGCCTTTGAGATGCTTCATGGTAAAGTTCTTTTATGTGTAGTCTTTCTTCCTCCAACAACTAATCTGAATAAATATGTCTTTGTAACCTTGTTCTTGATACATGTGAGTCATCTTGAGACGATCATGCACAAATTGTTATGTTATTTGCATGTTAGCGTCTTTCTGCATCTATTTATTCATTTTTTAATTCATCCACCCATTCTGAAAATATTTTGCTTATCGTTATCATTTTGACGTTTCCTTTATTCCTCTCACTGTGCATCTATCATTTCTTGTTGTCATCTTATGCGACATTGTCTTTGATATTATCTTTAACATGCTCTTCTTTTGTCTTCATTTTCAAAATTTAATCTTGGTCAAGCCATATCTATAAAGTATTTTCAAAAAATTGTCTAATTATTTATATAACTAAAAACTCCATGTACATGTAATAGACAACAATCATATAATATCCAAGTTCTAACAATTAGCAAGGCTAGTCAAAGAATGATATGAAATAAAGAGAATAAGAGATTAGAAAAAGGGGTTCCTTTGCCATATTTATGACCTTTTGTTTGATTTTTAATAGTTTTTTCACCAACATACTCAAAACACTATGCAATTTATAAAATCATTTACATAAATAATGTAATCAAATATTTACATTCTTGTCTTTCTTCCTAAGGCAATTGATTTGAATGAATAAAACTTTGTAGCCTTGTTCTTGATACATGCGAGTCATCTTGAAATGATCATACACGAATTGTTATCATGTTGTTTCCATGTTGTCATCTTTTTGCATCTAATTCTGTCATTTGTTAATTCAACCCCGTGTTTAGCAAATCTTTGTCTAATCATTATCATTTTGACGTTTCCTTTGCTATTCTTGTTGTGCATCTGTCGTTTCTTGTTTTCTTCTTCTGCAATATTGTCTTTGATATGCTCTTCTTTCCTCTTCATTTTAAAAATTTAATCTTGATCGAGCCATACCTATAAAGTATTGTCAAAAAATTGTCTATTTATTTTTATAACTAAACACTCCGCGTACATGTAATAGACAATAATCATATAATATAAATATTCGAGAAATTAGGAAGATGGTCAAAGAATGACATAAAATAAAGAGAATTTGAGCTTAGAAAAAGGGGTTCCTTTTCCATATTTATGACCTTTTGTTTGATTTTTTAATATTTTTTTTCACAAATATACTCAAAACACTATGCAATTTAAAAAATCATTTATATAAATGGTCCAATCAAATATCTACATATTTCCATGATAAAAAAATTTCTAAACAAAGGAGTGACCATAGAGAAAAATTGTACATAAATTGGACATGGTTTTGTTTCTAAAATATCAAACAATTAAATTTGAGACTTCTTATATAAAAGTATATCGTCCCAAAATGCACATGTTTAACATACATTAGGGGCTCTCTCATTACGTTGCTTTAAATTTTTTTTTGAAAACACAGTTTGACGTCCAAATTTGAACGCACTAGGAGAGTTTCAATGAGAAATATCCCATTCACAAATCCTAGCTCCTGGTATCAAAAATGGCATATGCAACACTGGATTCCGAGTTGGACAAATATCCGTAGTTGTTTTATAAATGGTCCAGTGCTTTTAAAGAAATTGTCTAAAATGTAATAAGTACAAATCATGAATGAAATGTACATAGATTTATCTAATATTCAAAAGCACAACAATATTTGAATTGTCATATTATAGTAAAGAGGACATTATCTAATATTGAATTTTCCCACTTAAAGTAAATTGCCAAAAAATAGACTAGAATCAAAGTAAATTTAAAGAACAAAATACTTTCAAAATTAGGGTAGTTCACTATATTCTATTGAATGAGGGAAAAATTGATTCTCTGGATGGAGGGTTTAGGGTTCTCTGTGAAAAATGGCTCTGGGGAAACGCCCTTGCAAGTTCATGTCAAAATTATTCCACGAGGTAATGATACTTCCCTTGATATTATTTTATCGCTTTCATAATTTGATTCCACTTGTAAATGGCTAGAAAAATTCTGCATAATAGGGTATTTTGTTGGAAGGACTCCCTCTGAAAGTATGCTTAAATCATGGGTCCAAACTGCTTGGACGGCGCATGGTATTAAACTGGAATCTATCCAAAACCTAACCCGTGGTTTTTTTTCCTTCATTTTGTTAATCCTAGTCATGCTTCCCTTATCTTACATAAGCAACAAAACTGGTATGTAAGAAGCTCCCTTCTTGTTTTATCTCCTTGGACCAGGGACTTTGTAGTCTCTCACCAGATAGCTCTTAAGGTCCCCATTTGGGTTGAGTTCCCAGGGATTCATATGCCTTGGTGGCATTTTTTAGAGCGTATTACAACCACCCTCAGCCGTGTTATTTACATAGAGCCTAACATGTTTTTTGCAACTCGTTTGCACAAGAGGGCTTGAATAGAAATAGATCTTTCAAAGGACTTGAAAGAGTTCATTGCCATCCAGGTTGGTGATGTGTATTTTTCTTAGAAGGTTGTATACATCAATCTTCCGAATACTTGTTTTCAATGTCATTCTTCTGAGCATAAAATTTGGGACTGTCCCTTGTTGACCATCGGCCGAGCCACTTCAAAGCAACTTGGAAATCCTTGCCCTCAACCTGAAGAGGAGGGCTGGCACACAGTGGGTGGCCGAAGAGCCAACAAGAACATGTTAAACACTGCACAATTATATAAAAAACACTGAATATAATTATATTCAATTTAGAAATCATTTGGGATATTTTATTCATTTCCTGGTGAGCTTCTTATACAAATAATTGATCCTATAAACTAGGATTCAAGTCTTATCTTCCTCATATCTCTCAACCTTTATTTTCTCATACGGATCCCCAATATATCTCACCTAGAATAGCTCTAGTAAGTTGTACTACAACTCGCGTACAACTATAAAATACAACTCGATATGAGATTGTATTTTAGTATTTACACTCTTAATAATGTTATCAATAATATTTCCTAACAGAACAAAGCCACTCCTTTCGGGCCTTTACAATCTGGTTCAGCTATTCAAGCTAGAAAGACAATTCCTAATGCCTCCAACTCAGCTGCAAAGAAACCTTTGGATACCAAGTTATCTCTGGTTCATACGAAGGTTATGGCTAGTAGTATGGTTGGTTCTTCAAGAAAATTGGTTCCTTTGGCCTCAAACACTCGACCTACTCTTTTTCAGAACGAGATTGGTCTTCAACCATTACTCATTTCTAACAAATTGGTTTCACCACAAAAGCAGGTGGTTCAGTGTTCTCACAGCCCTCCTCGCAAGCGCGAGGAGGGGGAATATAGCCCTAACAGTTAGCGGGCTACTCAAATGTCTGATTTATTTACAGTTAACCAATAACGGTTTTTTTAGAACAGTTTTGGGGCTCTTGATGGTTTGAGTGAACTAGACTCAGAAATGCATCTAGATAATGTTTCCTCATGAATTTCTACTCATGGAATGTTTGGGGTCTCAAAGACTCCACTCGCAAATACATAGTGCGAGATTTTAGGAAACGTTTCTCGGATATGGATATTCTGTGTTTACAGGAAATCAAAGTTATAGGTTTTTTGCTTGATTATGTCACCAAGACAATTTGGCCAAACAATTTAGCTATCCCTAGCAACCATGCAGCTGGTAGAGGTGGAATGATCACATTTATTTCTCCAAAATGGTGGCCACATTATGTCAATCATGGATGTGACCCTAACAACCACATTCTTTGGGTGTTATTCAATATTGAAAATATCTCCTTTGGGATTATTAAATTTTATGCACCTAATGACGCGTCAGAAAGGACTTCACTTTTGTAGTGGGTGGCTGATGACCTTCCACTCACACACTGGTTAATCAATGGAGATTTTAATATGATTGAGCATCACAAAGACAAAATTGGTCTCCTACCCATGAGATGGCTAGCTGGCGAAAGGGAAGCTTGGTTTTACATGCATAATAAATTTGGGTTTTATGACCCTAATTATTCGTGTCACACCAGCACGCTGCCATGGTACACTTGGTCTAATCTTGGAAATGACCGAGATCAATTTTTTGAAAGGCTAGATCATGTCATGATCTCATTATAGCCTTTCTTTAAATTTTCGAGTTGTTACTCTCTTCCGGTGGAAGCTTTACTGACTATTGTTCTTTCCAACCACATTCCAATTCGGTTATGGATTGAATGGAATTTTCAACTACGAAAAATTTAAAAGACGTAGTTTTATTTAAATACTGCTTTACTGCATCATGATCCAAATTTGGCGCACATCCGCCAAATTTGGAACCTTGTGCCTCTCTCTCTTCATAGGGTGGGCTGGATAAGTTGGTGGAAAGATGCTATAATTTGGCTCACTAAATTCCTCCAGATGTATGGTGTTCATCTTGCTAAGTTCTGGTGATGGGCCTATTCCACCACCTCCACCAAGCTGAGCTGCTTGATGGTGGCACTCGAACAAGCTCCATTTAATGTTTCTCTGCAACTCCAAGTGGCGAAACTGTGGCAAAAAATCCACATTCCTGATGACTACACAGCTCGGGGTGCTCAGATTAAGGATCAGCTCCACTGGCTTAAAATTGGAGACCGAAACACCAAAGAGTTTTACCAGCAGCTTAAGGCCAAACACATGAACCAAAAAATTTCTGCCATTGTTGATGTTGTAGTTCGGATTACAGACACTCCTTAGATGGTCCAAGCCTTTGTTAGGCACTATGTTCAGGTTTTCAAAGTGCAGGATGAGTCTCCTGAGTGAAAAGCCACACTCTCTGGATGCCTCTCAATAGTTCCTTGCAAACTTTCACCTGCTCACAGAGTTATCTGTGAAAGATTGCTTACTTTAGAGGAATTATATGAAGTTGTTTCCCTTATGGCCAATGATAAAGCTCATGGAATAGATGGCTTCCCTTGTGAGTTTTACAAATCCCATTGGGACATGGTAGGTCATGATCTACTGCAAGTCTACCTCGAGGCTCTCCACTCAAGGTCCCTCGGTGCCCTTATTAATAGGGGTCACATAAAGTTCATCCCTAAAGCAGGTGACCCGGAGCTCATCTGCAATTGGCAGCTGATTACCTTGCTCAATATTTCATACAAAATCATAGCTAAGGACTTAGCTCTTCGGCTTCGGCCCATTTTTCCCATTATTGTCAATCCTGAGCAAACTAGTTTCATACAAAGCAGGTACATTCTGGATAATATTTTGGCTGTCTGGGAAGGTATGGAGTGGGCAAGAACCTCTAAACAGCCAACCTTTTTTGTCAAAATTGACTTTGAAAAAATCCTACGACAGGATTGAATGGCATTTCATTCTTGCGATGCTTAAATCGTTGGGCTTCGGTTCGGTTTTCATCACCTCTGTCAAAATGCTTTTTTAAAATGCCATGACCTCCTTATCTATTAATGGACATACTTCTGAGTAGTTTGGGATTTTTTGTTCTATCAGAAAAGGTTGTCCTTTAGCACCCACTCTTTATGTGTTAGCCGCTAAAGGTTTTGGTTTCCTCCTTGCCCATGCTCATGATCAAGGGCTTGTGAAGGGTATTCAACTCCCTTCTGTGACTCCCCTTCAGCTTGTCAATGGGCATTTTGTAGATGACTCCCTCCTCATGCTCCTATAGGAGGAAGCGAATATCAACAATGCCATGCAATGTTTGGATATGTATTGTTTAGCTTCAGGTTCTAGTATCTAATGGAGAAAGACCCAGTGCTTCAGGAAATATTTTCTCCCTAAACCTAGTTGGTTGAATCGTTTTGACTGGAAGTATATCCAGCATGGAGAAATTTTTAAATTTCTGGGCATTCCCTTTTGCTTTCGATGCTTCTCCCAGTCAACTTTGGCAATATGTTATTGACAGGGTTTCTCACAAATTGGAGTACTGGATTACTAAACCCCTTTTGCTTGCAGGAAAATTTCAGATTTGCTCCAAGATATTGGCAGCCACACATGTTTATTATTCTTCTTGTTGGGTGCCAGCTAAAGCCTCTTACAAGAAACTGGAGAAACTTCCTCAGAGATTTCCTTTGGGCTAGCTCGAACCTTGGCAAAGGCTTTCACAGAGTTTCCTGGGAGTATTTTTGTCTCCCTATGGATTCTAGAGGTCTTGGTCTGACTAACATTGGCTGCTAGGGATCTTCTCTTGTAGCCAAGTGGATTATTCGGGCCTGCAATGGCAACGAAGCTTGGAAAGTGTTGATTCACAACTGTATTTGTCAAGGCTCCCCACAGGGGCGTAAAACTTGGCAAGGGATGGATTTTCATAGCCTGCTCATTATCAAAGCCGCTGGTTAAGATTGTGGGCACTTTTGTTGTTAAAAGCATATGGAAAGCTTGGGAGTTGCTCAAACCCTTTTTAATCTAGGAAGGGGATTGATTCATAAATGGGCTATCCATTAATGACCACAACATTTGGTGGTCTCCTCTCATCAATTTTCATGATGTGCCGCTTTCCTAAGTGCCCTGGGTTCATGCTCTTAAATTGTATCATCAAGGCTTGCGCACTCTCAAAGAAATCTTTTACAGGAAGACCAGATTACTTCTCACTTGGCCTCTAAAGAAATTTTTTGACTTGCTTCTACTGACAGAGATTCTTATCAGAAATTTCTTGATTCCATTCCTGTAGAGATGCTTCACAAAGTTGGTTTCATCTCTCTCATACCTTGGTGGAAGGATTGGAAATGGTTTCTAGATGCCCCTTTTTTAAATTACTCCCCAGTACAAGGTTATGCTCTACTCACCCCTAGGTTGCCAATGGTAGCCTTGCTAAACTCCAGATGGTCCATCAATTTGGATGGTCATCCTGGGAAGCTAGATTTCATACCGTATGGAAAGCCATCATTCAACCCCAAGTTAGCCTATTTTTGCTTGGTTTCTGCTTTATCAAGGTCTTCCTCTTGGGCGTAGATTAGCTCATTATGGGATAGCTCCTTGGCTATGCCCTTTTTATGGGCACATTGAGACACTCATGCATCTATTCTGGTACTTCCCAAAAGCTCAAGCTATTTGGGCATGGATCCACGATTTCTTTCGACCGATTAGACCAGCTCAATTTCATTAGCAACATATTTTGTTGGGGGATTCTATTTCCATTCCCCATGCTTTTGCACAAGTGTGGCATACTTTCAGAGTGGAGATCCTTTTTTAAATATGGAAAGAACGCAATTCTACTATTTTTGTTGATTCCACAACTTCTTGTATTCTTTTGCATTATGATAAGGCCATGCTTATCTCAAATGTGTTCTTACAGATCTAGGACCAGGCCCACAAGGTGGAGCTAGAGGTGTGGCACCTTCAGACCCTTCTGGATCATTGGGCCAACGCTCCTTGCACTGTGGCACGGGAACCTCCTACCTCCCCTTCTGGGAGTGTTCGTCCAAGAGGGCGTCGTGGTCGTGGCCAGTCGGTAGACCAAGCACATCATCATCGCTCTCCCAAGTGGTAGCCCGAGCAAAGGCATAACCCTATTAATCGCGGTGGTTGGGGGTCCCCTCACCATTTCGTGTAACACAGTGGCTGGGGTTCCCACCATCACTCCCCGCCTCCTGTGCAGAGAGATGGGTGGGACTCTGGAAAAGTTCCCAGGTTGGCTCTTGTTATTTCTCCTAGCCAGAATGAAGACAAAGATGAAGAAGTTGCTTCAAGCGGACCACCCCTTCCAGATGGCAAAGATATTCCTGGTAGTAACTTGGAGGATAAGGGGCCACCACCACCTCCTACCCCTATGTTTGTTTCAGTTGCCTAGTTTTTTTTTTTAATGTTTTTTTGGCATTGTTGTTAAGTTTGTTGTTGCCCCTTGGGCTTGATACTTTAGTCTCCTAGCCGTCACGGCTAGTTTGATCGTGGGGTGTGCCCTTTACCACCCATATTTTTTTGTGGATAGGCTATAATATTTTATATTAAGTAATATAGACTATTTCATAAAAAAAATAAAAAATTAGGGTAGTGAAAATGATCCATGAACAAAGGGCTTGTGCAATATTTATATCGGCTAAACATAATGCAAATAATTTAAAATGGTTAATATAAAGATCCTTCGTAGTAATTGCATGAAGATGTATTCTACTACAACTTTATTTTGGAAGTTGAAATTTGGCTCATCATTTTTCCTAAAATTTCGTAATAATCAAATATATATATTATATAAGGTATATATATATATATATATATATATAATATTAAAAATCAGATTTATTTGTATTCATTTTAGAAATTTTATTAATATAACTTTGATAATATTTTTTTTATTAAAAAATTAAAAAAATAACTAAATGCAATATATTGAATAATATGTTTTATTGTTTTTTTGAAGTGAAAGTAGTAAATATTTAGGGGAGAGGCACCGGTTGTGGTGCACCCTATCTTTGCACAGTCACTGCCACCTAGGAGAGTAAAAACACCACTAGAATATGCAACACTAAATTCTTGACCTCCTACATTCCTTTGCCACCTCACTGCCACCTTAGTGCCACGTGTACGAGCCGCGTTTTTCGGGGATGTCAAAAAAGGCAGTGTTTTTGGTTGGGACCACCTGTCGTCCATTTCCCGTGCCAGTTGTAGTTCATTCAACCACCATTCATTGAATGCTCACCCACCAGATGTTAATGTTCACACCTTGGTTTATGGGACCTGCCACTGCCAAATTGCGCATTGGGATTTCATGTGAAATGGGAACGAAGCTCATTCATTGTTGTTCTCGGCCTGTTCATTTGCAGAACGCCAGCGACCATTTCTCCTCGCCTTCATCAGATCGGTGGTTCATCGCAGGTTTTGTAGGCTCCTGATCGACTTCTTCCTCAGCAATGGCTCAACCTGCGACGAAGATGAGAAGAAACCAGGTAGAGGGGAGAGGGTTCTCATTCAGGGAATGATCCTTAGTGTTTTTAAACACTGACACTATTATGGAAAGTTTGTTGTTTGCCATTCACACAAAAGAAATTTATTTTTTCATTTGTCATATTTTACAAAGCCAAGAAGTAAAACCTCGTGTTGGTTTATTGATTTATTTTTTATGCAATCGCTGGTTTAGGCCATTTCCAAGTATTTGTGCTAGTCTTGGGTTTCAATCCAAATTCAGTAACTTTTCAGTCTAAAAAATTAACAATTATCCCCCAGGGTATACGGCCAGTGGCCATGCGTTTTCGACTTGGGTTAATGTCACTATTCTACATGGTTACTATTTACTGTTAATGGGATTCCTTAGTGCACTGGTTACTAATTACTTTCTGTTGGTTAATGTCAATGAACTCCTAATTTTCATCTAATGGTGAATTTTAGCACGCATTTATTTAATACCATCAATTAAATAATAGTTTTGGGTATCAAGTAAAGTAACTCTCAATTTTTATCTCTGGGCTGATGTTATAGTTTTGTTACATGAATTGTATTCAATTCATATCCTAGTATAATATTTCATTTTTTAGTTCCAGTATTCCAAGCCAGTTCAATCCATGCTAATAGCATATTTGCACTTTCACCAATATCCAATCAGTGTAATTTCTACTTCACCTCTTAGTGTATCCAATTGTTTTCTTTTTATATCAGTACCCAATTGTTTTTTAAAGTACTTTGCAGCATTACCTCATCATTGGACTTAATGTAATCTACTTTCTAATACCCAATTACCCGTTTAAGCAATTTCTGGTGCATCAAAGCGATGATTTCTAGCAATACCCAGTATGGTTATTTTCTGATTTCCCAGACCAGATTATTGAATATTTTCTTTGTCTAATTCTAGACAGATATTTATGGACAGAACCAATTTAGATAATAGGAAAAAAATATTGTTATAAGATTTGTAGATGGTTGGCATAAAAGCTCAGTACACCAGAGATAAGATCTCAGTTGCTGCATACAAATGTCTTTCTTTCTATGGAATTTTATTGCTCAAAATGGTTATCTAGCTTAAAGTGTCTTCTTGGTTTCAACATGGGCCAAATGCATTTTTTGGCTTTCAAAGTTTGAAGATAACTTTCATCATTTTTGGCATTACCACTCTCTATTACTACCATTTACATTGTTTTCTGTTGTAATTGATCACTTCTGTATTAGCATTCTCTCGATCTTGAGTCTAAATGTTTCAAGTGTCTTCATCATGTGGTTCATATATACATGTTGCTCCAACGATGCTGCATTGTTGGAACGCATTGCACCGTATTGTGGTGCACCCTATCTTTGCATAGTCACTAATGCACCACGTCAATTGCCACCTGGGCGAGTAAAAAACACCACTTTGAATGTGTAGCACTAAATTCTTGACCTCCTACATTCCTTTGCCACCTCATTTCCAAGTCACTACCACGTGTACGAGCCGCATTTTTGGGGGATGTCAAAAAAGGCAGTGTTTTTGGTTGGGACCAACTGTCATCCATTCGCCGCACCAGTTGTAGCTCAACTAGAGACAATTATATGAATGCTCACCCACCAGACATTAATATGCCAGCCAGAGTTTATGGAACTTGCCACCGCCAAATCCAACATTGGGATTTCACGCAAAATGGAAACGGAGCACATTCAATGTTGTTTTGGACCTGTTCATTTGCAAAAATCATGCGACCATTTCTCCTCACATTTCATGGCGGTGGTAGCATGGGTTTTCTCCACTTATGAACTACACCTTCCTCGGCAATGGCTCGGCCTGATTTGAAGATGAGAAGAAAATAACAGAGGTGAGAGGGTTCTCATTCAGGCAATGATCCTTAGTGTTTTTAAACACTGCACTATTATGGAAATTTGTAAAATAACCACCATGCACAGATAACTAAGTTTGTAATGATAGATTAGGATAGTGATGCATCATACTGAATATTAACATAAGTTTGATTGAAATAGAACATCCACAAGCTTATTTTGATTACATACGCAAAATTTATATTAGTATTCTTATTACACTGGCCAAATAGGGTGTAAAATATAGAGCATCATCATATTGATATATTTGACATAAGTTTAATTGTATACATAGAACGATGGAAAGTATTCTGATTATGTACGCAAAATTTATATCAGTATTCTGATTACACCACCAAATAGGGTGTAAAATATAGAGCATCATCATACCTGATATATTGACATAAGCTTAACTTGTATACATAGAGGGCTGGAAAGTATTCTGATTACATATGCAAAATTTATATTGCACTATATAACTTTAGAGACTACATAGGAAGACTTCGGTGAATACATCTAGCAAAATGGTATCACTCTGACAAAATTACTACCATAATCATATGGGGTAATAAACATTGTTTACGTGCACATGTTCAATATCTTAGTTAGTAATAAGTAATATTTATCTCTTTCAATACTGCTTTTGGATTTTCTTTTCCTGTCGATACAGTGTTCAATTGCCCAGCTGAAAAGGGATTTATAATCCCTTTTGACAGAGCATTTGGTTTCCCAACTGATAAAGGATCTGGTCCCCCTTCTGAAAAAGGATTTGGTTGTCCGCTTGATAAGGGATTTTCCCTTTTTGTTGACAAAGGAGTTGGTTGCCCTGTTGAAGCTTGTATCCATGGTGAAGCATTGCAAATGAACTACTAGGACTCCTTGAACTTGTACAAAGTAAATGAGGTGATACATACCAAGATGGAATGTACAAGAGTTATTCATAAGTGATGGAGGTGTTCCAATTTGAGCATAACCTGGAATTTGAATATTTAACATATCTTGAAAAATCCTTCGATTTTCATGATCACTTGGAGAACTTACACGCATCCTCTTTTTGTATTCCCTTAATTGATTTGCAAGTTCCCTCTCCCTCTTCTCTTACTCTTTCCTTTATTGCGTATGTGCCTTCTCAATCTCTTTTTGTTGCTCCTTAGCCTGCTTCCCCCTTTCTCTTTCAAGCTTCTCCTGCAATTTTTTTTCTTTTGCTGCAAGTCTAGCAACCTTTTTTTCTTGTGCCAATTCTTTTTTCCTTAACTTTAGTTTTGCTTGTTCCTCCTTCTTTCTTTCCACATCAACCAATAGCTCCATGTATTCAGGTGCAGTCAAAATCTGTGAATGCCTACTCAGTCTAATAGAACCATCTGAATCTTCGATTTGTTTATGATCTCCCTTGGAAGTCATAGAAAATGGGAAAGTAACGTACCACGTCCATTTTGGATTTCAATCTCTTCAGGGTGTTGAGGTTCATGTTGCATAACTTCTAAGTTTATTTCATTTTCCTGAGCATCCTCTTGAAATTCAACTTCATCTTGTTCATCCTCATCTCCAACATCTGCATAGTAATGAATTATTGCTTCTTGTTCTCAAGTCCTTCAGGAAAGGAAGGCAATATTTAAGCTTTGATCTTCTGTGCTGGATGGTAGCTTGTAACCCATGTTTTTCATGGCATCCTCTAACCATTGTGGCGGGTTAACTTGACTTGGCAAGGACAAATCATTGTTACTTACAAAATCTGAAGACCCCTCATTATTGTTGATGATGTTACTTGGGTTTCCAAGAGCACTATTTAGCTCCACTCCATGTGTTGCAGCTGCTTCCATATCATCTCTTGAGTCAACATTTTGCATGAATTGAGTTTCAGGTACCACCTCTTCACTATTATTTAATTCTAGATTTATTTGTTAAGATAGGCTCAAAATTTTTGTGATAGCATCAACATCTTCCTCACCTTGCATGTCAAATGCCTGGCTGCATGTCATGTCATTTAGGAGAGCATCATAATTTAATGGCCAAATACTAGTTCTTTTGAAACCTGTAATTATGTTAGATGGTGTTAGTGCCTTTTTTAAGGCTCTACTTGCAAGCTCAGCAATGTCATTCCTTTTCACATCTGCACATTTGTTCTCTGCCATCCATTTAGACCTCTCAGCTCTAAAATATGTCTTGAAAGGGTTGAACACACTCACGTCAAGAGGTTGCAACTTATGACTAGTATGTGCTGGTAGTGTTATCAAATCAATGCCCAATTTAGTTTGCCTCCTCCACAGTTTGTAATGCTACATGGCTGCCATGGCCATCAAATATCAATAGGTGTCTATTATTTGGAGAAACACCTCCTGGTACTAAACGTGCAAAATGACATAGCCAATTTAAAAACAATTCCTTTGTCATCCATGCATTTGGATGTGCAGCCATACATGCTCCAGGTTCACATTTTTTTAATGTAATTCTTTATCATTCTCTTTCCCTTGAACAAATAAAATCCTAGGATTGACAAACCTGCTGCATTGACACAACACAATATAGTGATCCACTCCCTGCTCTTCGGTATTACCTTTGGGACATTACGACTGCCCCTCTTAGCAATTACATGCACTCCACAATTTCTCCCAGCCTGCAAACCAGTCTCATCACAATTCCAGATTTTATGAGCACCGTATGAATAGGTTCCATAGCATTTGGCCAAATTATCATAAAATTTGGTTACTATTGCAGGGCACAAGTTTAAAGCTCTGTCCCTATCAAGTCCCTTAGTGGTTCGGATTGCAAGGTTTGGATGATGTTTTCTAAATCCAGCCCACCATGATTTACCAAGAAACCCATCTCTGAAGGGGTTTTTTTCTTGTTTCACAAATCTGAGCAACATTTGCCTTTAGCTTAATTAACTCCAAGCCATGACCCATATCAGCCATTTCTTTGCACCATTCAAAAATTTCCTCTTCTTCTTCTTCTTTAGTTAGAACTATTGGAGGACCCCTCCTCTTTGTGTGGGTGAGACCATTTAGCCAATAGTGTAATGATGTGGGTGGAATGGAATACTTCTTTGCTGCTGCTCTAACTGAGAACCCATTAAACTCAACATCATCTATCGCCTTTTCCATATCTTCTTTTGTCCAACCTCGGATGACACTAAGCTTCTTTGTTGTAGATGTTCTTTGAACTGAGACAATGGGTGGGTTTCTACATTCTGGTTCATTACCAGTTGGTGCTGAATTATCCTCTTCATCACTTACATTATGTGATAATTGTACACCTCTCACTTTGGGCCTCCTTGATCTTCTAGCAATAGCACCTTTTCTCATGGTGTAAATGAAATACCTGATTCACAACATGAAATACAAAATAGAATTACATGGTTATCAACTCAATTCTAATTGTTGAAGGAAAGATGATTGTTGGAAAAGAAACTATGAATATACCAAAAAAGACTGCTGGAATATGATTGCTAGAATTGTTGAACGAAAGATGATTGCTAGAATATGAATGATTTTGTTTCATTTTTAGGAATTAATTGAACTTGTAGTTTTCATTATGACAATGAAACTTGTATGGAATATGTTGAATAGAGAAAGTGCTTGGATAGACAATGTATATTTGACTAAATGAGCACAATGTTGTATAGTTCAACAATGTTGTATATTGCATTTCAGAATTCACTATATTGTTCTTTTTTTCATGATATACAACTCTCTAGTGTATTCGTTGGACTCTTCCTATGTAGTTTTTAAAGTTATGTTTTCAATATAAAATTTTCACATGTGATCATAATACTTTCCAAATTTCTATGTATACAATCAAACTTATGCTAATATCACAGTGATGATTGGAAAAAATACTTTTCAACTAGAGAATGAGATATCTGGAAAAAATGAACAATATAGTGAATTCAAAAATGTAATATACAACACTGCTGAACTATAGAACACTGATGTGGTCATATTCCAACAAAGTTGTATATTCCAACAGTGTTGTACATTCTAGCTGTGTTGCATATTGTATTTCAAAATTTACTTAGCATAATATGAACTTCAGAATTTACTATAGTGTGCACATACAACACTGATGGAATATACAACACTGTTTTCAATTTAAAGTTATGTTTTCAATACAAATTTTGCACATGTAATTAGAATACTTTCCATCTTTTTATGTATACAATTAAACTTATGCAAATATAGCAGTGATGACTATACACTAGAGAATGAGATATATGGAAAAAATGAACAATATAGGGAATTCAGAAATGCAATATACAACATTGTTGGACTATAGAACACTTATGTGCTTATATTCCAACAGTGTTGTATATTCCAGTAGTGTTGTACATTTCAGCTGTGTTGTATACTATATTTCAGAATTTACTTAGCATAATATGAACTTAAGAATTTACTATGTTGTTTATTTTTCTTATATATCTCATTCTAATGTATAGTCATTACTTAGCATAATACAGTGTTGGACTATACAACTCTACTGACATATATAACACTGCTGCAATATGCAACACTGAAAAAATAAATAGAGGGCTTGAATTATGAAATAGTTTGTAATTAATAAGTGTCTTACCTGAACTGCACTGCTCCTCATTTCTTCAACTTTGAGAGATGAAAACTGCAGGAACAAATGGAATTGTAATCCATCCTTCAGCTTTAATTCTATCATCCTAAATTCTGATTGGTTGATGTTAGTTGACATGGATTCAATATGATAGTTCAATCGAATGGCTGAGATTTATTGGGATTTAATCCAATGGATACTATTTTAGTTGGTTATTTTTATTATTTTATAAAACTGGTTACACAATTTATTGTTCATATGGTACTGAGTTTTTAAACACTATGAAAGGTGAGCCTAACCATAATTTCATTTATTATTATGCAGGTGGTTACTAGGGATTGAAGACTCTTATATCAAAAATAGTGCATTATATTTGAGATCTGGTTTAGAAAGTCTTCAGAAATGACTTGTTGAAGTGACTGTAATAGATATGATGTACATACAATGAAAATATTACTTAATGAATAGTTGACTGCATAGACTTGGTTTTTGTACACTTGTATATAAATTAATATATATATTTAGTTCTATCAATGAATAAGAGAATATTGACCAATTTTAAAAGTGTCTTATTCAACATTTCATGCTTCCATGTTTAAATAATAATAATACAATACAATAGTTGTATTAAATTCATATATCATTCTAAATAGGTTATTAAAAAGGTGAATGTCTTTTCACCTACTATCTCCATTATTGGCCCCTGCACCACAACGGGTGCCTCTCCCCTAAGATTGATATTTAGAATTATTTAGTAACTTGTTATAATAATTCCCAGTTTAAAATTCTCAGTTTAATTTTAGAAACTAGAATAAGTTTCTATGAATAATGAATTTATTGAACTTACAGAGTTCAGACCACGTCCTTGTTTTTTCTAAAAACAATATAAGTTTCCAATTTCCATGATATTGTAATGTATTTCATTTCATTTTTCATTGCAATATCCAGGTTTCAGTTCAAATTTTTAGTGCTGGTGGCTGATAATCATAATTTTCCAAATAAAATTCCAGCCCTGGGCGTTACAGACCAGGTCAAGGGATCGTATTGCGGGAAAATTCGTTGTTTAGACGTTTGTTTTTGGGTAAATATGTTCAGAATTCTACATTTGATTTATGCATCCACCTGACCAATCTGTACATTTTCAGAGAAGCTTTCATTCAAATCGTTACAGTTAATGTGCATTTTTTATTGGTTTCCGAATGTTCTGTCAAGAAAAATCGACTTCTTTCACGGGGAAGCACACAGGCCACGTTTGCGTGAAAATTTTCTGCATATGCTGTAAAATTTAATATCAGTGCGAATATATAATGAAATGAATATATGGCTTTCCAAAGACGTTTTTGACCTTGAATGTAGGCGTCTTACTTGGAAAATTTGTTTTCGAAAATATTTCAATGAAAACTCTTCAAACTGGTTGAAAATTACAGAGATTTTTAATATTGATTTTTGGTTCATATCCAGAAGGAATAATCTACTGTTATATCACAGAATTTGGTTGTATTGATCTAGAAATCTTAACTTTCTTTGGAAGATTTGACGTCAAGTAGTCTTAAATTTAGAATTGTTAACCTTCTCGTTGTCACTAGTCTTGAAATAGTGGAAAATGACACGAAAAATGAAAAATTGCAGGGAAAATGATTGTCAACACTCCAGGTTTTGCTGTTTCCCAAAATTTTAAGCTTGCATTGCATGTGGGTGCATTGACAAACAATTTCAATTTTACATTTCCCAAAACGAAAAGCAGTCTGTATTCTATTTGGATGTGTCCACTTTACATCATAAACATATAATTCATGATTCTGACTTTAATATTTTTTCCAAATAAGCCCGTTGTGGACTCTGCTCCTCTGTAAATGAAGTGTTGCATTTAGAGAAGATGGTATATTATTTTGACTCCTGAATGATGGTGAAAGTTGGTTCCTGTTTGCAGGGCGATGGAAAACCCATGTGAATCCGGTAAGAATATCACAGTTCCAAAGAGAGTACATGATGCACCAATGAGTCCAAGCTCTTTGCTAAGGATGTACAGAATAGCCCCCCATTCTTCGTATGCTCCCCTGCATTTGGTTCCAAAATCAGTCAATCCTCCTGGTCCAGGTGCATTATACTCTAGAGGTGCTTTTATTATTCAAATACCATCTGCAATTTATGTCTGAATTGGCAAGAGCTGCAATTCTGAAATGAAAAAGATAGCAAAGGCTGTTTCCTCACAGGTTGTAAGATATGAAAGAGCTCAGGGTACAATTGTGCTTATAAAAGAAGGGTGTGAAAATGATGAGTCCTGGGATACTCTTTCAAAAGCCCTTCATTTATCAGACAACCACAGAAAATTGGATAATAATAAATCGGAAAATATGGTAAAATATTTTTTCTCTGGTAGAGATCAGTTTGATGCAGCATGCCGGGTTAGTGTTGTAAACAAGAGGGTAGAATCATATAATATAGATTTTGAACTTTTTGGGAGGGCGATAGCAGGAGGTGTTGTACCTCCATTTTCATTCTCAGGAGCAGAAACTGAAACACATCTTCCAGCAAGAGAAACTGGCTGGGGTATATTGTGACAGTAAATTTGTTGCGGGCAGTGTGAAAGAGCTTGTTACGGATTCCAAAGCAACAAGTGACATATCTGCTTCAGAATTAGATGTACAAAAAGATAACAAAGTTTTTCATGGGGATAGAGAACTCTTGTCCCCATGTTCTTAAAAATATCCAATTTCTCCTTATCTTTCTCCCACCTCAATCTTTTCGGATTCTCGAATTAGTTCAAAGTCTCCTTCACCTTCACTTTCACCATCAACTCTTTCATTTCCTCCATCACCCTGTTCCTGTGTTTGGTCTCCATTTTCATCATCAATCATTAACTCATATATATATATATATATATATATATATATATATATGCAATTGCAAAGACTCACATATTTAGAGTTGACATTAATTATCACTGATGAGTTGTTGTGCTAGGATTATGTAGTGAATCCATTGTGCTCCTTGTGCCCAACCCTACCAAACTCATTTCCCACTTCTTTTTATAATGTTTCTCTGTTGTTCATCCCTATAGGCATATCCATTGCACTACTCATGTGTGATTAATAGCATTGTATCTCTATTGGATTCTCAAATAAATAAGATAAAACTTAATAAGTCATGATAAAATATATTTCATATCTAATGTTGAAATTATCAATGTAGTTTTCAATTATTTAGCCATGGATATTACCCTCTATGAACCCTATTTAAATTCTAGGAAACCTATCGACATAGTTATAAATGGAAAAGGATTTTAATTTAATCACTTTCCAATAAAATTTACTGAAACCTATTTCTAAATGCATTCAAAAGATAAATTCTTCTTAAACCACTATTGTTTATCCTTAAATTGGAAAAATTTACAAAATAGAGTATCTTTTTATTGTTTCAGGTTTGGTTGGATTTGATAGATGCAATGCATTTGTGATATAAACCTACTTTCTCATAGGAAAACTAAGTATCACTAGTGTTTTTTGATTATTTTGTTTATTAAATGCGTATTATGTGGTCAATCCCTATTTATTAGTTATTATATTGTTTAATATATGGTTAGTTCATGTTTATTAGGATCACACACACACACACACACACACACACACACACACACACCACACACACACACACACACACAGATATATTATATTTTTGTTGTACGATAGTACCTAGGCCATGTGATGCAGGAGAATCATTGTAAAGGCATAATTGATTTTAGTTTTGAGTATGTAAGGGGTTTGTAAGGCCTTAGAGGTCTTTTTAGGTGTCTTATAACTCCTACATGGTCTTTCAAGACCAATCCTAGTGTGTTAAATAAGTAATTTTGAGTTTCCCTCCAAATTGGGAGTGTTTAAATTTTACAAACTTGGTTAAAAAGGTATAAGGGTTTATGTAATGTCATGACATGTGGTAGAAGAATCTTTTAGGTCTCATGAAGAGGAAAATAAGGTGTTAGAACATTTGATGTAAGATGTTAACAACTATGGTTATCTAAGTCATGGTTAAGTACTTAGAGTTAACTCTTGTAACTACTTTCTCTTGTGTTGAGAGGAGAGGTATTCGAATGAAAGAAGGAGAGATCAATCAGAAGAGGAGATATAATAATTGTGTGACAGAGCTCTAAGGCTTGAAGGGCTTGTAATCCATGATACTATCAATGAAGATCTTCTTGGAAATAATTTTTCATGTGTCTTTAATTGCATTAAGAGTATAGGATAAGGAATTTTGAAAGGTTCTTACTTGTGTTTGAATGATTATTTAGTACTTGATAAATCTACAGGTTTAAAGAAGGCATGAAATAAGGGTAAAGAAATCATATGGATATTGTAGACCATCTAGAGAAAACTGAGAAGATAAGGCAAGCTTGAGATTGTAGAGTAAAAATTATTTCATTGATTGTTTGTTGATTATTACCCTTGTCAGATATAAGAGCATGCAAATGTAATGTAGTGATGGTAACAAGGGTTCAGAAAGCTTTAAAATATTGAAGAAACTTTATGATGTTTAATAGAAAGAAAAAAATTCCAAAAAAACTCTTATAACTATGCAAATACTTTGTTCAGGACTCAAGATTAGTGAAGTATGATCCTTGGCTAACTAATATTATGAATCTAAGTTGATGGTTGAAGGAATTTAGGGATACATGAAGTTATGCCAATAATTTTTAGTTAATATATAAGATTTTAACCCTTGTTTTGTGTAAAATTTTCTTAAATCACCCTCTCGGGCTAGTTAAAACCTTAGGCTAGGGTAAAACAGGAAAAACTGAGTGTAACTTTGTATCCCGTCGTTAAATCCTCCTAAAACTTAATACATATAATATTGGGGTAGTTACTTAGGATATTTTAAATATTTAGAACATTTTGACATTGTACGGATACCTAATTTCTTGACAATTGTAGCTTTGTGTATCAGAAGGTCTAATTGAAGCTTTCAAGTCTATTATGGGAAGAATCTTTGTAAGATCATCCTATAAAATTTATAGGGAAGGTATGAGGACATAATAGGTGCTTAGAATGTGGCCTTGTTTTTCAAAATTCAAATATTATAAAAAATTTTCATTAAAACACTGGTGTAGAAGGGCTAATGGACCTAGAAAGTAGGGTAAGAATAATAAAAGGTAGCAGAAGTACTTGCTCAATTATTTGATCATTATTAGTGGTTTATGAAGTTACATTAAACTTATTGAAACCTTAAATAACCCTTGCAGAGACCCGTGAAGGAAGATAATCCCTAAGTTGCAAGATATGCATAGAGAACTAGTCAAATTTAGGACTATACCTAATGAAGCTAGCAACATTTGGTTTTAGGAAGAAATAAAGAGTTCTAACTAGCCCCAAGGGAAGTAAAGATTTAGGAAGGTGTGTAGGTGTTAGTAGTGGCCTAAAGGGAGAAATATATTACCCTATGTGAGTAATTTAATAAAAATAGAATTTTATTAAACCCTAGTTGTAGAGTAACTGATGTAAACTATAATATACAACTGTTAAGTATAATATGATGCAAACAAATAAGTATGTATGAAACCCTAAGAAATGTATATAGAAAGAATGGCTTAGCTGATTTACACTTGACCCAGAAATTCTCTGGACTTCAAAAATTGTTGAACAGGAGGTGAACATTGTCGTAAATACTCAAGATAAATTTAGGAGCTTACGAATTATGTTGGACATGGGTGCCCACGAAAGGACAGGGGCGCATGGGCGTTGGAGACTTCTACTGGGCTCATGTAACTACAAAAAGTTTTAGAATCAAATGTATATTGTGTTGCACAAGTGTCACAAATATTCCATGTTGTTCACCTGTGTGTCTCTCTTTAATCGTTGAGGGTACCTATAACTTGCAAAATAGATATCACTTGTAAAATCCCACAAAGCACATCAAATCCAAAAATGAAAGATATATAATGGGGAGTCAAAATGACTGCATCGGTCACCCCAAGAGTGAACTTAGAAATGAGCATTGCACTACATCTCATTATCCATGTAGTTATAGTGAGTGTGTGTAGAAATGGTGTCCTAGGATGCCCTTGTGAAAGTTGCACTTGGTAGCGATTTGTAGCTAGATATAATAATGTAATGCAGAATATGTGGATGGAATAGAATGATATTCTCCCTATGCTATGTATGTAGATATGATATGAACCCTTGTCCCTTGAATGTATGTCTAGATGGATGCTTTGAAGTGCTTTAGGTGCCTTTTGAATGCAAACTTAGGTGATACTAGTAATGTTTAGATGTTTGGTCCATTTTAAACACATAACTATGTATTTATATGATTCCCTTGTTTGAATTTTGTAATTGACAATTGGAAGGCCAAACCATAAGTGAAAAAGATGCCCAAAAGATAAAAGAGACCCAAAAGGAGTGAGTAAGATATAGAAAAGGGTTAGGGGCACCTAGAGGGACATGAGCGCCTGAGCACTTTTGTCCTAATTAGGCGCTGGTGTCTGAAGTCATAAAAGATAAATAAGTAAAGTTACAACTAGGTTGTAGGGTGTGTAAGACCAAAGAGAAAATAAGAAACAAAGAAAAGAGGCCAAAGATACTTGTCAACCACTAGTTTTCTTGCTTAGGAATCATGTAAATGCTAGTATGCTTTTAGGACCTAGAAATGTACCCAAGTACGTGATTTTGTGTCTATATTATCCCCACTTTATGTTATTGAGTGAATAAATGCTAACATAAAGTAGATAGAAGATGCGTACCTTATGATTATGTAGAGTTGTGGTGAATGGCGTGCCAAGCTGGACAAGTGAAGCGTGAATGATGTGCAAAGTGAAGCATTGAAACTAGGAAAGGAAAGTTACCTTAGGGATGAAGTGTATGCATAGGTTGTACTTGTTGTTGTGCTTGAATTTTTTTTGATGTTTAGGTTGTTTCTTGTTGCATATTAAGGATAGACCTGCAAAATAAGACAAAATGCGTAGTCAAAGTCTTGTATATGAGAAATCAGAGTAGAGTATAAGTATAAGTGTGTATGTAAAAGTGTGTAAAAGTGGTAGTAAAGGAAAGTGTGCTCCTGATGTAAAGAAGTGTAAAGGATAGAAAAGTGTTCTCAAATGCTATGAAGGGTGAGAAGAGTTTTTTGGGAGATCTCACACCAAGTGTAAGTTTTTTGGGTGAAATCACATGCCAAGTGCAATTTTTTTGGGTGATCTCACGCCAAGAGCGAGTGTTGGGGAGAGAGGTCAAGCTTTTCTCTCCTTCTATGACTTTGCCCCCATAAGCACCACTACATATGGTATGTCCCTATTGTCTTGAATTAGTTCTAATTTTTTTTATTGTATTGGTTATTCTGATTGAAGAAAATAGAATGCATTCTGTAACTGTAGGTATGTGCCTGTAAATGTAGAACTACTCTGAAGACTTATGTGAACTGTGTTGATCTGAGAAAAGATTGTATGTTGCCCCTAAGACATTATCTCTAGGGGAGGACACAAGCGCCTAGGCGCTACTGTCTGATGTTGGGCCTTGGTGTCTATGTTGTGATTTTGACCAAGTCCTAATTTTGAGCCAGTTTTGTAACTGTAACATATGTTGTTTTTGTACTGTGTAAATCTATATTGTAGCTCTGAGCTGTTGTAGGGGTGATTTATTCACCCAATGTATGCCCCCCATTTGGGGTACATGCAACAATGGTAGGAGGATGTGGCTCAAAGGAGAGAACCAGATGTTGGTCTGAATATGTATACCTGCAGGGGTTAGGGGATTTGCATGGTAGAAACCAAGGCACATGCAAACAAAGTGGATAGATACACGTGTTAGTGTGAAAAAAAGTAAGCTAGTATGCAATAGAAGACAATGTAATAAGCAAGTAAGCAAGACAAGATAGAACGTGAAAAGTAAGTTTCAAACATGGGACATCACTCACAATGTCACAAGACAATTAGGTAGAAGTGGCCAAAAGCAACAATAATCATACAAGACATAGTTCATAGCCCACAAATGAATAGCATACAATAGAAGACAATGACAAACAAAGTGTATCAGAGAACCATGGTTGCATATAGTCCTGCAAGGAAAATGCTACACATGAAGCACCCATTAGCATGTTAGAAAGATAAAATTATGTCAAACATGTATGTATCAATGGAAAGTAATGTGCTAGAAAGAAGTAGTAAATAATGAAACAATAACACCTGTAGTATGTGAGAGTAGTAAAGGTAGATGCCCCCAAGAGCCTCGTGGGATTGGTAAAAGGTACAGTTCCAAACATCATTGTAGCATGTGAAAACCTATAAGATATCTACATTCACCTCAAAATACCCAGTCAACGCACATGTGTGTATATTTAAAGGTAACGACATACTTAGTATCTGACTAGCATAGTAAACAAAGTGCAACATGTAAGTAGTATAAGAAAGCAAGAGTAAGTGCAACCAAGATATGTGAATGTAGTACAGTTGGAATGGTATGAAAGATGTGAAAATTATAGGAGCAACGTTCCCCCAGAAGATGTGTATGAGATGAGGTTCATTTATAAAATCCTCCTCAACAGTAAAAAATGAACCATAGAATAAGAGTGCGCCATCAGGAAATAGTTTTGAAAATAGGTGTTGGAAAAATGTATCGTGAAGCATAAAGCATGAAGTTTGAATGATGCAAGGTTCATTGCATATTTAGACCCTCAGCAGTCGAGTATTAACCATGGAACTAGAGTGCGTCATAGGGTAATGATGATACAAGGTGTGTATCAATGTATTGAGGAATGCAAATAAAGATTAGATGTGATGCATAGAGTGTAAAATATAATATGAGAGACATTTAGAGACAAATTAAAAGAATTTAAGGGGGGAATAAAGCATGATGCCCCCCAAGTGTGTAATGAATAGTAGGTTATCCAACAATAGTGAAGGGAAAGGGTCCTCCGCTCGATGTCTGAGGAGATAAAGGCATGTGACAATGCTCTAAGATCGGTGGTGTATGGGAGTACTGAGGTACATGTGAAGGAGAACTATGTGGTGAAGGAGGTGATGAACACGTATATGAAGGGGCCACCCAAGTAGGGAAATTAGGCCGGTGAGGTGACAACCTATAAGGGGCTTCTTATGCTAGTGGACCGATGAAGATGAAAAGGTCATGAAGTAGGTTGTGTGCGAATAGGAGAGCTATGTGTAAAGTGTGCCTTAGATTTGAGAGGTCTATGAGGCCTAGATGCTATGACTAGTTTATAAATGTCATCAATATGAGGTAAAGGAAATGGTGTGCATGGTGGAATGCATTTGAGGGTGAAAAATTACTTATTGTGAATGAACTTGAGACACAAATGATTCAAGGAGGGAATTACTTAGGTGGCGTGGAGCCAAAAAGAGACATAAGAGCATGTCACATCCTTTCAATGAAGATGCCACAATGAATGACACAAGCATGTGGTAAGAGGCCCAACTATAACGGGAATCCTGATGTAGCCAAAATAATTAGGAAATGGATATGAGATACTAGATATTGGACATTTGATAGCCATGAGGAGTGTAATGGAGCACACATTGATAGGAGCCGATGGATAGATCATGGTGTTGTTGATAGTATAGGAACCAATAGAGGCATTGATATGCAATGAATCAAAAGTAAGTGTAGCATGATAATCATGATCTAAGAACGTAATGGCTGGGGGAGATGCATCAACAATAGAAACAAGAAAATCAAGAGGCCCCTATTAAGGAGGAGGCATAACGTGATATGTATGATTAGCTAAAGAATCAGTAGCTTACTTGGCATGCTTAAGCAATAGGTCATTAAGGATTTTTACCTTTTTATTTTATTGACCGGTTTAGAAGCAGAGGGCTCAGGGAGCTCAATTGCATTGTTATCGACAAGATCTTGAATAAAATGTTTAAGCTTGAAACAACAATCAATGGAGTTCCCAACGCATTGGTGATAGTCACATCTAGCATTTTCATCACAATTGTGGCCATGGTGGTGAGAAGGATCAATATTGAGTGGTGGAGGAAGAGTGATAAGATTGATTTCGATAAGTTGAGGTAATAGAAAGTGAGGTGCATAAGGTAATTTGGTAAATGTACACTGTTTAGGAAGATACAATTGAAGCTTATCAGGATGTAGAAATAACATTAGCAATGAACTTTGCTTCGGTGGGCTTAAGAGATGATTTGAAAGTAGATTTTCCTTAAAATCGATTAGAAGATGAGGATGAAGCATAATCACAATATTTTAGTTTTCCCATAAATAAGAGTTTAGTTTTGTGTAACTTGAGAGTATGACATAATTGATCAAAATATGGAGCGGTCTCAAAGATAACACTCTCTTGTAGAGGAGGTAAGAGAATTTGAACAAAAAGATCTTGCAATTTGGAATTAGCGAGTACATTGGTTATCTTAGCTAGGTTGTTCTTATAACACAAAACATAGTCCACTAGATGCTCATTCAATCCTTGTTTGATTTGTGCAAGTTGAGCATATGATATCTTAGTACCAATATTGATTGAAAAATGTGCAAGAAAAGCATCAGCTAAGTATGTAAATGATGTTACCGAGTGAACAGGTAGATCGTAAAACCAACACATAGCATAATGTTCTAGAATGTAAGGAAATAAATTAGATAGTTAAGTATGATCACCCGCATAGTCAAGACATGCCACACGAAAATATAGGAGATGATCTTGAGGGTCACCTTGGCCATTGAAGGTGGGCAACTTAGGGGTGACAAAGTTAGGAGGGAGTTGATAAGTGGAGATGAAAGGTGTAAAAGAAGCGTGAAGGAGCAACGAAGATTCAATAGATGGAGAGGAGTGTGAATTAGCTTGCTTAAGTTGACGGATTTGAACTTGCAGATCTTGATATAAGGAAGCTAAGTCTTGAGTGCCAGAGGAGGATAATGTGCCGTGGGTGGGGTAATGGTTGGTAGGAGTAGGAATATAAACATGGAACATTGGAGGCAGGTGGAAGGATATCATTAGGAGGTTGTGTAGCAATAGGAATGGAATAAATATTGGATGCAGGAGCATTGAGGTCAGCTAGGTTGGTGGCCTCCTCATGAGAAACAAATAAGAGAAGATCTAAGTCTTGAGGATGTGCAACAATATGGTCCTGGAGATCATGGAGGTCTTCATCGGTAAAGGGTTCATATGTTTTAGCCATGGCAGAAAGATTGCAAGAATTCCTATAAGAAAGGTTGGGTTCAAATGGATGGGTTCACTAAATGATTTAATAAAAATTATATTATTAAACCCTATTGCAGAGTAACTGATGTAAACAATGAGATATAAATGCTAAAGTACAATATGACACAAGCAAATAAGTAAGTAAAGCATAGAACCCTAAATAAAGAAGGGAGATAATATGAATTAGCTAGATTCTGTGCAATCTGGAAGTATCATGGGCAGGATAACGATGAACAGAAAGGATAAAGTGTCATAAATGCTCTATGTAAATATTAGGATGTAGGGAATAAGTCCAGACATGGGTGCCTATGGTAGGGCAAGGGTGTCTGGGCACTGAAGACTGCTTCTGAGCATATGTGACTATGCAAAATGCTCAGGAACCTGATTTCTAATGTGTCTGCAAGGTCTTCATTGTTGTTCCTTGTTGATCACCTGGTAGTCACTCCTTGGATCAATGAAGGTACTTGTAACCTACAAAAGAGAAGTTCACCTACACAAGCCCACACACCACATCAAACCTAAAAAGGAAAATGCAGAATAGGGAGTCAGACTGACCATGATAGTCACCCGAAAAAGTGAACTTACAACCGAGCACTGCACTACATCTCAGACTTCGTGTAGTTCTTGTGTGTGTGTGTAGAAATGAGGCCATAAGAAGCCCTTATGCAAATTGCAATTAATAGCGGGATAAATTTTCTCAATAATGCAAATGTGTGGATGGAATAGAATAAACTTCCTCTTCCTATGTTGTGTATGCAGAGTTGCAGTCCCTTGTCCCTTGAATGGATGTGAATGCCTTAAAGTGATTTAAGCATCCTTTGAATGCAAGCTCAGGTGATACCAGTAATGCTTAGTGATTGGTCTTTCCTTTTGAAAACATACCCATGTATTTATATGATTCCCATGTTTGAATTTCGTAATTAACAACTAGAAGGTCGACCCATAAGTTACAAAAATGCCCAAAAGATAAAGCAGAACCAAAAGAAGTGAGTAAGATAGAAAAGGGTTAGGGACGCCCGGAGGGGACAAGAGTGCTTGGGTGCTTCTTTCTTGGTTGGGAAATGGTATCTGAAGCCATAAAATATAAACAAGTAAAGTTCTGACTAGGTTGTAGGGTGTGTGATGAAATTCATAGAAATATAGAACCATATATAGTACATGACCTACTAACTATCTTGCTTAGGAAGAATGTAAATGGGGCTATTATGTTTCTATCTACTACTTGGGAAAAAGGAACACTTGAAGTGCGTACATTTCAGGTCTATAACTTATTCAATGTATTGGGAAATGTGAAATTGAAATTGTTTTTCAATGCATCCATAGGAAAGCTTAAAATTTGGGAAACTGATAAACCGATAGTGTTTCCACCTCATCAAATAGAGGCAACGACATGTTTTACACCAATAGAGGTTGAACCCTCCAATTTAAAGCGATTACATAGACAAATGAGTTTGGTTTTTGTGTCCATTTATGTTTTACAAGTAACATGACACAAGTGTTCCATTTGGAAGACTACAATGTTTTTTGTTTTTCACCTGTAAGACCTATGAAAACTGCAATTTTTCATTTTTCATGTCATTTCCCGTTATTTCAAGACTAGTGACAACAAGATGGTTAACACTTCTAAATTTAAGAATACTTGAGGTCAAATCTTCCAAAGAAAGTTAATATTTCTAAATTAAAACTACCAAATTATGTGATATAACAGTAGACTATTCATTATGAATATGAACCAAAAATCATTATTAACAATCTTTGTAATTTTCAAAAAAAAGCATGAAGAGTTTTCATTGAAATATTCTTGATTTTTATTTCCCAAGTAAGACACCTACATCCAAGGCCAAAAACGTCTTGGAAATTCATATATTCATTTCATTATATTCGCACTGATATTAAATTTTACAGCATATGCAGTAAATTTTCAGGCAAACATGGCATGTGAGCTTCCCCATGAAGGGAGTCAATTTTTCTTAATAAAACATTCATAATTAACCAATAAAAAATACACATTAATTGCAATGATTTGACTAAAAGCTTCTCGAAAATGTATAGATTGGCTAGGTTGGATGCATAAATAAAATGTAGAAAATATTTTCAGAACTTATTTACCGAAAAGCAAACATGATCTAAACGAATTTCCCAAAACTACAAACATAAATGAAAAGGATGATGAATCAGAAAACCTTTTCTTGACGGATTGTAAATTGCAAATTATACATACTCAACGCATGAATCAAACCATGATATTTTGGTCAAGAAATATTTTGTAAAACTCAGTTAAAGAATCAAATCTATCTGTACATAAAATGAACAATATTTTCTTGGAGAAGGGGTGGGCAAGAGAGAATGTGTGTAGGAAACGATTGTAATTATTATGAATACTCTTGATTTAATAAAATTTGAATATTAAATCTAATTTTAGAGTCACCAATATGATAAGATACAATATAGTACAAATGCTAAGTACTCTAAAAATGCAACCATGTAAGAAAATAAGGAGATAAGGTACTTATCTAATTTACGATTTTCCAGGAATGGGTTTGAACTAGGAAAATGATGAATAGGTTGGTACAGAGCTGGACACGGGTGCATAGGTGCTAGAGACCACTTCTAGGTGTCAGTGACTGTGCAATTGGTCAGAATATGCTTTCTTCTGGGTCGCTAGGGATTCACACTTGTTCATTTTTAGTCTCCTGTTATCCATACCTTAATTGTCGAGGATACCTGTAATATGCAAAACAAACCCTAGCTACCTAGATAAGTTCACAAACACATCAAATTGGAATAAAATATGTAAAATGTGAAGTCAGATAGATTCCGATGGTCACCCAAAGAGTGAACTTATGACTGAGCGATGCACTACATTCCAAAATTCATATAGTTCTTTGTGCTTGTGTGTGGAATAATGTCCTTAGGTTTCCCTCACGCCAATGACACCAAGATAATGGGTTATAACTAGCTTCAAAGTAAATGTGTGAGATGGAATTCAAAACTTCCCCTTCTTATGCAGTGTATGTAGAGTATGCAGCCCAAAAATGCAGTCTCTTTTGATGATAATGGTAGTATGTAGATGTGATTGCCCCTTTATAATTTCCAACCAATATAATAGTATGTATGTTATGTATATATATGGATCTCTTGTTTGAATTTCGAAACTAGTGACACAAAAGGCCAATTATGAGCTCAGGATAATGATTATAAATTTCGAAAGGAAGACCAAAAATGTCGAAATAAGAAGGAAGAACAAAGAGGATAGGAGTGCCCAAGGTGGACATAAGCTCCTAGGCATTGGTGTCCCAAGATAAATGATGACAGATGTGAAAATAATGATAGACATGGATCCTTTTCACCTGACAAGAAACAAGTGTGGAAGTGACAGATGTAGGAGAGAAATATAATAGAAATTAAATAAAATAAGTGGATGGACAATGGATTGTGTCACGAGTGAATACTTTTCTTGCTCAAGATCCATGCATATAACAACATACTTAAGGGCATAGTAAAATAGTATTGTGTGCGTGATTTTGTGTCTACATTTTCCACCCCTTTATGATATTTGAATGAAATTCAAGTAGTGTAAAGGAATTAAGGAACATACCTATATAGTGTCCAGAGAAGCCATGTTGCAAAGTGCACGTAGAATGTAGAAACTTGTAGCGTGGAGAACCATGGATCAACACTTTGACCCATGTGGCGTAAGTGGAGATAGAAAACTATTGTAAAGAGAACTCAGAGAGATATTTGAAATGATTTGGAGATTTCAGAGATTTTGAATTTCTGTCAAAGGAGATTGAAGAGGTAGTGAGTGATCAATTCCCAACCTAATTTTTTTGTTTGAAAATGGGAGGATTTGGTTGCCTTGCAGGCAAAGGATGAGTGTTAGGGAGATATGTCTAGTTTCTCTCTCCATCTACGACCACATCCTCAAAAGGTCCAATCGGTGTAAATTAATAGATACCAAAATTTGGTTTTGATTTAGTTTTGTATTGTTCCGTATTGAAATAGTATTGAATGTATTCCAATTTAGGTCATCTGGAAGAGATAATGATGTAATGCAAAATGTGATTGTGATAGGAGCATTGTGCCCCCTAATGGATGTGTATGTATGAGATGAGGTTCATTGATAAAAGAACCCTTAGCAGTCAAGAATGAACCATAGATCAAGAGTGTGTCATTAGGAAATTGTTTTGCAAGAGATGTTAGAAAGATATATCATGAAGAAGAGGGTGTAAGGTTTAGAATGATGTGATGTTCAATTCAGATTTATACCCTCATTAGTCGAGTATGAACCGTAGAACTAGAGTGCGTCGTAGGGTAATGATGATATAATGCATGTATTAAAAGGTTTGGATTGATGCTTACGAAATATTCAGACATTAAGTGTGAAGCATCAAATGTATGAGATGAAAGAGACATTTGATGACAATGCAAGGGGGGAGAAGCTATGATTCCCTCCAAGTATGTGAATGATGGAGATCTATGCCACGGTGTGTGAAGGACCATGCCATGATGCTGGAGCTGTAAATGTGTCTTGGCCATCAGTATAAGGAATAGTTTGTTTAAAAAAATGATTGGTTGCTGAAGTGGAGAGTGGAGAGGGACATTGAACGGCGGTGGCTTATTTGATAATGATGTAGAAGATTTGAGAGGGGGATATGTTAAACTGATTTTTAGAGGATTTTTCTTTGTTGAAGTTGGTAATGTTGTAGATAACTTAGTAGGAGGGGGCAATGAAGGATGGACCTTGAGAGGTGACTATTGTGGTAGAATGGGTTGGATAGGCAGCGCTTGACTAACTAAAGAAGGAACATTAGAAGTGATAGCCTAATGCTCATTGACCATAGAAGGGGCGGATTTAGGAGCCCATTTGGATGTAGCATTTGAAGATGGACATGTAACATAATGTTGTGCAGCGAATGAGATAAAACCCTGATGCTCAAGGTGCTTGATTCTTAGTTTTAAATAATAACAATCATTGACATTATGTCCATTGATTCGATAATAATGGAAAAATGGGAGACCTTGATAATTTGTAAGGCGATAAGGAGGGTAGAAATGAATAGTTGAAAACTTAATCAATTGGTGATTGAGGAGCTCAAGAATAATGTCATGTTTCTTAACATTGAGATCAAACTTGAGAGGTGGCGGTAATGAAAATAATTGAGGTTCATTGATTTGAGCATATGTAGAAGACATAATTAGGATGAGGAGTAGAAGAAGAACAAACATGGGCTAGAGAACCATCCTTGAGATCTTGGATTTCAACTTTGAGAGATATAACTGTGGATTTCATAGCCTAAATTTTATCTTGAAATAAAGAATGTAAATCTTGAATGGACTCTAAGATGGGTTGATTAGATGGAGGATCAAGAAGACTAGGGTTGGTTGAGAGACGATAGAAAATGACACTTACTTGAGCGGGTGGTATATTGTGAGGAAGATACATAGAGTCTAGGAATTTTTGAAGAACAACTTGGCAAGGTGAATGCATTTGAAGTAAGTCATGCCAAGAGATTTAAGGAATTTTAGGAGCCATTAAAGAAGATTGGATAGAATAAGAAAAATGAGGATCCCAAAGTTTTTGAAGTCGGGTTCACCAAATGATTTCACAAAATATGAATATTAAATCTAATTTTAGAGTCACTAATATGATAAGATACAACATATTAAAAAATGTTAAGTACTCTAAATATGCAACCGTGTAAGAAAATAAGAGAGATAGGGTACTTATCTGATTCATGCTTATCCGGGAATGGATCTGACTAAAACAACTGATGAACATATTGGGCTGAGTGTCGTAAATGCTAAATATTAATTATGTAGCTTACTAACAGAGTTGGACATGGGTGCCTGGACTGGGGCAAGGGCACTTGGGTGCCAAAGACCACTTATAGGTGCAGGTGACTATGTAATTGCTTAGAATCTCATTTCTTCTGTGTCACTATGGTCTCACACTTGTTCACTTTTAGTATCTACTATTCACACCTTGATCGTTGATGGTACATGTAACCTATAAAAAAATTCCTAACTACCTATACAAGCTCACAAACACTTCAAATTGGAATAAAATACATAAAATGTGAAGTCGGATTGACCTTGATGGTCACCTGAAGAGTGAACTTATGACCAAGTGTTGCACTACATTCCAGACTCTATGTAGTTCTTTGTGCTTGTGTGTGGAGTAGTGTCCTTAGTTTTCCCTCGCATCAATGCCACCAAGATAGCGTGATATAATTAGCTTCAATTTAAATGTGTGAGATGAAATTTAGCACTTCTCCTTCCTATGCAGTGTATGCAGAGTATGCAACCCAAAAATGCAGTGTATGGTAGTATGTAGATGTGATTTCCCCTTGAGAATTTCCAGCCAATATGATAGTATGTATGTCATGTATATATACGGATCTCTTGTTTGAATTTCAACACTAGTGACACAAAATACCAACTATGAGCTCAAGATAAGGATTATAAATCTTGAAAGGCCAACCAAAAATGTAGAAATAAGAAGGAAGAACAAAGAGGATAGGAGTGCCCAGGGTGGACACAAGCGCTTGGGCGCTAGTGTCTAGAATGGTCACTAGTGTCCCATGATAAATGATGACAGGTGTCAAAATATTGGTAGATAGGGATCCCTGTGACCTGACCAGAATCCAAGTAGAAGTGATAGATGTAGAAGAACAATACAATAGAAAGCAAATAAAACAAGTGGATGGACAAGGAATGTGTCACTCGTGAATACCTTTTGTACTTAAGATCCATGCATATAACAACATACTTGATAACATAGTAAAATAGTAATATGTGCATGATTTTGTGTATACAACTCTTTTTTATATACCATAAAAATGGACTAAATGGTAAACGGGCCATAAATTGTCCAAAAATTTAGCTTTCATGTACGGTAACGACCTAAATAATCAATTATTCATAAAAGGAAAATCTATATAAAGAAAACAAACACTAAATGAAAAAACAATGGTTAACTACCAGATAACGACATAAACGTGTTAAAATTTTGGGCAAAAAATAGAATGACCAAAGAAAATACATAGTAAATGGGTAAACAAATTGTAAATTATTGAACAATTAGCTTTCACAGGTTTAAACGACGTTTAGAAGCAATTTTTTTGTTGGATAGCAAAACCATTCAAAAAAAACTATCACTAAATCGAAGAATGAACTATATATTTTTGGAAAATTCATCTTGTAAATTCATTCATTCTTGGATAATTAAGTTAGTGGCGTTAGCAGATAATTAATATGTATCAGACATACACAAATTGTTGATATATCAGACACACAAACACAAATAAATATGAACTAAATTGATTTCCAAAGGATTTCATTCAATTGGTATTTATAGATTACAATGGAGGAGTAAAATACAAAAGGATAGTTCTAGATGGTATGTGCAATAAAATAATATTTTCTGCAGATCTGGTCTTTGGTCTGTGCAGACCATAACTATTTATTGTTGTCACAACTTGTTATGGAAACTGTTAGTGACATTTGTTTTTTTAAGATATAAAATTCTTGGATAATTAAGTTCTTACACGTTGATATGATATAATTAAGAGAAATTTATAAATAAAATAAAAATCTATGCAAATTAAACAAACGCTACATGGAAAAATTAACTAAAAATTTATGGAAAACTTTTCTTTTACGAGATGGAACTACAATAAATAGTACTTCGTTAGAAAAAATACCAACCGTCAAATTTCAGAAAACAAGAACACCATACTTAAATAAGTGAATTTTAGAAAACATGAACACTTACAAGATATTGTAAGTGTAGGAATATAGATGAAACATTACATTGAAAGGTTCTATTTGTACATTTCAAATTTATTACAAATTCATACATATACATTTGCAAATATTATATCATGAGTGGTAGCCTTTTGTGAACCATTTTATTTGAACTAAACATGTATACATGAAGACTTATGTACATTTGCAGATTTTATATCATGAGTTGTAGCCTTTTCTGGCTAATTTTATTTGCACTAAACATGAATACATTTGATACATTTGATACTGCTTTGGATACAAGAAGTGTTGAGTGAAGTAGTAGTGAAGGTGTTATCAAAGTAGAGGCCACTATTTACAGTGGGTTGTTTTGGTTGAGTGATAATAGTCTTGAATCCTTCTTTCTTCTTGCTCCAAATTTTGATACATGCACCATTTTTAGTACCTTTTGAATGAAAAAGGAGGGGGGGGGAGAAAGTGCACAAAGATGGGGGGCCATAAGGGGGTAAAAAAGGGACACCTTTTTCCTGAAATCAGTGAAACCTAAACTTCATCGAATAATTTGGCATGCCTATGCTCAAAATTTGAAAAAGTGATAAGAATAAATACTGTAGATAACCGAATCTAGTTTCTAAAATACTATTTTTTTTAAAAATGGTTTAGATTAAGAGGCTCAAATGTGGTGCACACGCAAAGTATATTTATTTTTGAGTAAAAAAGATAAAAACCTATTGTGTGTGCACCCCCTCCCTCATTTTTTGAGTTGTGTATTTTTTTTTTTCAAATCCCTTTAGTAGAAAGTTAGCTAAGACCATTTATGAGGTCCCACTAAATTTTCATAATTTTTGGATGAATATACAATTTTTTAATTAATTTTTAAAGTGCACATATCCCAAAAATGAAATATTTGTGTGTGCACCCCCATAACTTTGAGAAAAAAGTCATTTTTTAGTTTTTTTCAGTGCATGTAGAATGGAGTTTAGAAAAAACCACTTTAGTTTTTTTAATTTGAATGAAAAATTTGTAAATTGTGCACCAAAATGTATTTATAGGTTTTTGCAAGAAAACAAGGCACTAGTAAAAGAAATTATGGATGAAAGCCTTAAACTAATCAGATTTTAGAAAGAATTATATCATCATCAAGGTAAAAACAAGCTTGAAATTATAGTATAATTTATTTTTGAATATTATGTTTTAATGCATGAGATATTGGGGTGCACATGTGAAATTTTGATGTTTTTCTGTCAAACACGGTTTTAATCATGCAATCCACATTCTAAACCTCTAGTTTGGAAATCCAAGCCTTTGGATTGGGTATTCCAAACCCTAAAAAATATGAAATGCGATCGCGTTATAACATGCTCGCATTATAACACACTCGTGTTCCTATTTCCAATGCAGAATATGTCCATTTGGGAGGGATAATGTGGAAAAACACATAGAAAACCATAATGTGAGCGCATTTCGGCTTGGTAAACCCGAACCGTAACGTAATCACGTTATAACATGACCTAGATTTTCCCTTTTTGCGTTATAGTGCAACCGAGCCATAATGCGAGCGCATTATGGCCAAAATGGCCAAAAAATGGATTTGCCTCAGCTTTTTGGCCCCCCATATTTGTGCATACACTTGGGGAAATGCGTAGATTGTCAAGCGAGGGAACTCTAGAGGAAGATGTGAATGTCAGACCTTTCTTTTCATTGTTTCCAATGTCTACAGTTGTTTTATGCAAAGTAGGTCCCTAGGACTTGTGGATAGTTAACCCCCAAGCCATTTTAATCAGAAATTGTCTTCGACTCCATCTTGAAATAAGGTGTATTGGAATATATGGCGAGTTAGAGGAATCCTAACATGGGCCATTGTATCTATAAAATTTGACAACAACAAATAAAGGTAATGTTGACGATGGCATTGATGTGTCATAAACAATGTCGGTTATTATTCTTTTAGCTCCATTTACAAGGCCTGCGTCAGCCCATTAATTCACAATAAGCATGATTTTTTCTTGTTTGCATAGAAGAACCTTGTGTTCCAACTGATCATCATCATGTTCTCTTGTTGTACAGAATTTTTTACCTTCAACAATGGATTGTGTGATTGGAACTTTTAATGCTTTCAACATTTGAAGGTGGTGGGAGTCCACCAGTTTGTTTTTCGAAAACAAATGTGGTGCATCCTTAAAAGTGTTGAAATCCTGCTAAGTTAGGTGTGATTTGGTACGAGATAATAGGATTTCCTAGTCCTCAATAAGAGGACTTGAATCTCGCATGTGGAGCAGAAAATGCCAAAATGAAACTTGTGATGTGGTGGTTCCTTATTGCCAAAATATTGTTTACAAGGTAATGAAAGAATGGAATTCCTTATAAAGGATAGCTCCATATGAATTACTTGCATAAAGAGAAGCATCCATAACCGATGGTAATTGGTTGAGGTCGTCAAGGAGAATGACAGATATGTTCCCAAATTTAGTTGTTTTAAAATGTAGGAAAGCCTCGCATAGCCTGTAGTCAACTTTTTTAGCAACTTTGGGATGATGAAACTCACGTCATCAATAAGAATATATGTTATATGTTTGAGTGACTCTTGAAAATATGATAATGCATGGCCTTCAATGGTTTTTAGTTCATTGATTAGAATATGGAGGCCTGTATGGATTATGGATGTAGAGATGTTTAATGTTGAAACACCGGTAGGGATGAGCAGAAGGATAGTTGAGGGAGATGTGGTTGATGTTGTTATGAATGAATTCCTATTTATCAAAAATGATTTTCCTATGTCATTTGTTCCTTGAATTATTAATCTTAGTGGAGGTATAAGGGATTTGTTTTCTAAATGGTGTAGTATGGTATTAAGACCTAGTTGTTGTTCTGAAGATAAAGGAAATGTGGAAGATGGTGGTGTGGCTTGAATGTTGGTGTTAATTGTGTATGCCTTTTTTCTCTAAATGAATGATGAACCAATTATCTACAAATCAAGTGGAACATCAAGTATGTTCCAATTATTGTATATGTGAAATTCTTGTTTCCCCAACATTTCAAGACTGTCAAGACATGTGTTGTTTCCTAGATGAAGTTGTGTAAAAACCTGGCATTCACATAATGCTTCATGTTGAATACTGAATTTGACCTCAGAGTCAGAACTAACATCTGTAGCATGTCCTGTTTCTGTGGTAGTTCATAAAACATGTCATGGTATGTAGTTTTGCTTGAACAAGTCCCAAGTGCAATTGATTATGTGGGGTTGAGGCAAATTCTGATACAATATTTATGAAAGGATTGTATAAAAAGAGTTATGACCAACAAAAAATGTCATAGGATGATGAATCCTAAGCTGGAACATCTACATAACTTGGGTGGACCCAAAAAATTGCTTGACTCGATCGTAGTTTCCATTTATCACCTTTACGGTTCTTGTTGTAGCTCCAATCTCAACCATCGTGAATAATATGTAGGTGTTCCATGCTTGCAATTCAAACTCTATATGCATCCAAGAAAATAGTTGTTTCTTGTACATAGGTGTCACTTTCAACGACACTTATTAAAAAAAAATCCAACATTTAATGAAACAAATGAATGGTTGCACATCAAAAGTGGAATTTATTAGAGCATGTGGCATGTTTCTTGTGTGCTTATGTCATGTTCAACAATTCTTTCTGTGATCATTTTGCATATTGTAATATGTGTTGGAGAATAAATGTCAACATATCTTTAAAATATGGATAGAATTTGGTGATAGTTTTCAAAACGTTTCTCTACTTTTGAAGCATATTTTGTAATATATTTAAGAACTGCATGGCGGGAAAAAACTGGTTGATAATCAAAATTTTCTCTCCATATGGATATCATAGTTTGGTTTTGGATGTTCAATCTATCATCATTTCTAGAAGGGAGGGACTTAATTTTCCCATCACTTTTAATGAGCAAGGATGAAGTATGTTGCATGGTCCAAGGGGCGTTGTACTTACACTACAACATTGATTACTTTATACGCAAACATGTTTTCTCTAAACATTTAGTGTGGCATTGAACATGATTAAGAAGTTCCTCAAGGTCTATAAGTGGGGAGAAAGATAGAATTTGTGTTGTATCTAGGAAACAAGGGTCATCTAGTAATGACCTACGAACAAATCCCAGTGATTGCAATTTGGGCGGGGGTTCTAAGAAGACACGAACTCATCAAAGTATTTTTTTATTTCATCAATAGCTGATGTATCTTCCCAATCCATCACATCAAATTTAGGGGCATTTTCAAGCCACAATAAATTGTGGACATGTGTGGAGCCTCTATGTTGTCATTTATACCTACAAGACGAGGGAACATAAATATTAGCTATATAGTTCAGAATTTTTAAAAAAAAAGTAGATTGTATAACGTGTACAAAAATTCTACTGCTCTAAGTTCTTTCTACAATATTTCTTCACAAAATATTGTGAATATGTGATGCAGGTATGTTGACACTAGATGAGGGTTAGAGACAATGTTAAGGGTTCTCCAACTTTTTGTGGATCAAGGATCAATAGGGTATGCACTATACATAATACTCTAGATATTTGGCCATTAAGTGTCTTCACCACTTAGAGTGAAGAATAAAGGTTATGTTCCCAAATTTTGTATCATATATATCTAAAACCTCACTTCTAATTTTATCCCAAAATGATCGTGTCCCTCGAAGGCTTGAACCAAACCACATTAAAGTGTCTGGAAGGTTATCTTTGGGGCATTCCAATGGTTTTCTTCACAGATCTCCAATTGTTGGAGGGATGCCTGATTCGATGTTCTGTTTCATGAAAACTAATTCTATAGACTGACTTCTATGCCACATTACAAGGTTTATAAGGAAGTAGAGAAATCGTTGATCGGAACCAAAACACCCATCATGATAGCACATCAAATGTAGAGTGTATTCATACATTGGAACTTATTTTATGCGGGATTGTTTCCACATTCCTTTTCTTGCAAGAAACAAAGTTGGGAAATCCGTTGAAAAAAGAACCTCTTTATTGTATTCATTTATTGGAGAAAGCCTAAGCTCTGGCCATGGCATGGTAAATGGAGTGTGACCACCATGTGTAAGCAAGAAATGTTCGATTTCCTCTTCTTTTCTTCCTATATTATGAGGTGATGGTACAAAAGATGATGAGTGTTCATATGTTTCATCAGATTCAATAGAAACATCAATTCCGTGAGTTGTAGAAGTGGTTTGAATTTGGGGTAGTTCCATTATAGTTGTGTTAAAATAGGAGGAAAAATTTGACGACTCATATGGTAGAGAGGAAAGGGCACCATTGTCAATTAATACATCTTTATAAAACAAATAGTGGGTGATTTTATATTGTAATTCCACCCAAACATGAGATATACTAACATAGAAATCATACTTTGTTAAATTATCTCCTTCTCTTTGTATGAGTAGTATGTGCAAATCTCCAAGGTGGTGTGGTAGGTATTTTGATATTGAAGTAATGTTTTGCGAGAAACTTATGGTGTGTCTTGAGTATTTGTATTTTCCGCCACATATGTGGGTGACTTGAAAAAATGAATTAACTCGTGTGATAAACGTCTCCTTGATTTGGGTTAAGGACAATAAAATGGTAGGTTACTTTTCAAGGTGCATGTTGTTCCATGAAGAGAAACAGTAGCTGTGTTTTTCAGATATGCATCTGTTACAAGAAGGAAAGCCTTCAAACATACATGTTTTAATTCCAGGGTAATTTTCCAAATAGATTTAGTAAGTTTGGATGTTTTCCAACAAATCTATTCTTTTGAGAAAGTGTCGTTAGGTTTCAATAGTCTGCGATGAGGGCAGGATTATGGGAAATATGTGTGTATGAGAAGGGTTTGGGTGTTCTGTTTGATTGAATGGTGGATTGTAAGGTGAAAAGTATTTGAAGGAGAGGAGGAACTGGTTATACATGTATGAGGAATCAAAGCAAGGTTGGTACGTGAGACTGTTTCATGTAGTGTCCCAAATAAATGGGAAGACATGACAACAGTAAGAAAAGTTGAATTCATATAGAAGGAATTGACATGGTCATGCAAAATTTTTTCAATGCAAGTTAGTTGCGAAATGTTGGTTGGCAATCCTTCACTAGTTAAATTTGATGGCAATATTGGAATTTCAGGAAATGGTAGGTTGTTGATCGATGTAAGTTGACAGATATTAGATATTTATTTTGTTCTACACTCTAGGTGATGATGTTGCTTCTCAGTAGCTATGTGAACTTTATTTTTTTCCTAGTTCTCTCTTCATTGGGCTCGTTTTGTAGGATTCGACATGATTAAGAAGTCATAGACCTATGGATTACCACCTGTTGAAAAAAATCCATGCAATTTAGCAAGGAATGATGCATTTTTTAATGACATACGAATGCAAAAATATTCAAAATCAACAAACTATATACAATTGAAATTCATGTGTAGTTCCAATGCAACTTACATGTAGGAGGTAAATTTTTCATAATAAAAAAATGCATATGTTGATGAAGGAAAATAATACTAGTTATATGGAAAAATATAGTAAATTCACATAGTCTACAAGGATGCAAATATGTACATAAAAAAAGAGAAATTTATATTCATTTATTTTATTAATATTACTTTCAATCCACTTAGTATTAGGAGGCAATAATATGTCAATGTAAAAGAAAATACAACATTTTTCTTTTGAAGCAAGAAAAAAGAGTAAAACATTTTCAGAAGTGCTAATGGACGATCGTGGAAGAGGGTGTAGAAAAGATAGATATGAAATAACTAACATAGCGTTGATAGTTCAAATTATAGAAAGGGATGGGGGAGGGTGTAAAGTTTGAAGGGATGGGTGTGTTTGAAAACTTTGCAGAAAGAAGGTTACAGAGGATATGATTTGTTATCCACTTTCTTTGAATTGAAGATGAAACATTTCAATCTCTTGTTTCCGTGGCATGTCTCTTTTTTCAAGGAAAGTGTGAAACAATATTGTTTGCCAATGACATTGTTTGTAATTTCACTAGTTGCATCTTCATCTATAAACAATAGGTGGAGGAAACGAGCTACAACACCCATGATTGACTCAACTATCTCATCAAAAGTGGTAACCAATTGAAGTTACCCTGTTGGGTCCTTTAGATCGATCCAGAGTGCATATCTATAATCATAGTTATGAAATTATACATTGCAACTCAAACAAAACCATAAACCATTGCCATGATCTCAAACTTTTTTCCTGCATTGTTTGTCATCTTTTACAAGATGACATGCCATGCAAAAAGTTCTCCATACTGATATTTGTGATTTCTACTATAACAATGGCCCATTAATTATTCTTAGTGTTCCCCATATGTAGGACCTTCGAATTGTTTTTACAGAGGTCAATATTTTTTTAGGGCTGAAAAATGTTCTTATGATAGAGGGTGTCAGAAGGGAGTAGTCATCAGAAGCAACCTAACCATGTAGTGTATTAGTTTCTAAAATTGGAGGGTTGACATAACATTTGGTTCTTGAAATAGTCTCAATTGAGGTCCCATTGAAACTGGAGATGTGGGAAACTTTCAAGGTAAGGACTGGAAGATGTGGTATATAAATAATTTCTTTAAGTTGTTCTAAATGTTGTCCCCACAAAGTGACAGTGACAACAGTGACACTGAATCCTAACATGTCCTTTAATTGTAGAGTTCTTCTCTTTTTTTCAGTATGGTCATGTCTACGAATAGTTAAGCATGGTGAAATGTCAATAAAAATTCTAATCAAATCAAAAAAAGACTCGATAGATCTTCCAGGTATGTCCTCAATTTTGATGAAGTGAAAGTGATGGGAAGGTATTGTATCCTCATTTTATATGAGAGGAGTTATGGTTTAGGATAATTGTAGGAAAATCTCCAAAGCAATGTTCTAGTGGTTGTAACATAGTTTTTCATCACCAATCGTCCCATTAGAAATTTTATATAGCTTCCCATTTTCAATCTTATCATAGAATGTTTTGGCAACCTCATTGAAATAGGTGATATGTATTTCCCCTCCTTCCCAATCCACAAAATTAAACCTAAAGAATGAACCATATCCCTTTGCATTTTGATATTCGCGAAGGGTTGTTTTTTCTAGAGCATGGTCCTTTATAGACCACATGCACGTAGATGTATTCAATCCATTTATTTGAGTTGGTGTTCTTGCAAAATGTTTGTTAACCTAGTTTGCACTTGGATCTGTTTGTGGAAACTCACTATTTTGGAGAGCATTTGTTGGTAGTGGGGATTTGTTTTTGCCACGTGCAACATGTGTCGGTAGTTGGATTGGAGCACCAATTAGCATATGTGTTTCGACAACAACATTCATTTCAATGATAAGAAAGATTATGCAATGGAAAAAAATTAGAATTACTATAGGGGAATTATATACATTGGTAATTGAGTAAGGGATGGAAAAAACAATGGAAAAAAATAGAATTACTATAGGATAATTATATACATTGGTAATTAAGCAAGGGATGAAGCTTATACTTCATTTTTGATAATCCTAATGAGGTATTTGTGTAAGCACACAATGGAGCCTTCTCGTATTGATTTGTTAGTTACACGACTTGAAAATTTGGAGGGTAGAAGTGTTGTCTGAAAATGTAACCCATATGAAAGGTCAATATGATGTTGGATGCCTGTGTTGCGAACAGAGCATAGGGAGGACAAGTGTAGTAATTGAAATGTAGGGTCAACATTGGAAATACCCTCAATTAATTGAGAAATGCCTTTGCGTGTCAAAATTATTTCCATGGAAAGTAAAAGATGCTCAAGAAAGTGGGATTTCTACAAATATATGGTGGAAAATGTAAACTTGTAGCACAATCAAACATGAAATGAAGGATGCGTTCACATTGCATTGTTCACCTTGTATATGACATAAGTAAATTTACATGCATTTGTAAACCATGAGAAGCTCTAAATTTTGTTTCCTTATTCATTTATATTTTTAAAAAAATGTAAACATTAAGTCTAACCATTAAAACAATTCTATATGCAACAAAAAAGTGATATAATGTACAAAGATTTGGATGAAAACATCTATTAATTGCATAGTTTTTTTTTTAATTTTAAAACTCTAGGTATTTGTATGTAGATATAATGAAAAATACATTAGAAATGCATTTTTTTTGGTTTACTTATAAAAGCGAGCAATAGTAAGAAGGAAAAATTGAACATGTATGTTGAAAAGTTTAATTTTGTGTCACATATATACTACCACAATATATACATGCATTTATTTGAAACGAGTTACATAATATTATGTTAAGGAAATAGAATGGAAAACAATAAGAAAAATATGTAAACTTGAACTAACAAAACTATAGGTATTTATATGGAGATATAATGATAAAGACATTAGAATTGCATAATTGTTGGTTTACAAAAAACTGAACATGTATTTAAAAAAGTTTGATTCTCTATCCCATATGTATTGCCACAATATATACATGAAATTATTTGCAACAAATTACTGATTGTTTGAAAAAAACACTTATAAAAAAATCAATACAAGCTATTTTTTCAATCAAATTTCTTGTTTTTTGCTTGTGTAATTTTTTTTGCACGCTTATTATATTTTTTTCCAGTTACAGATGTCTCGATTTTTATTCCCATTTTACTCAATTTTTGGGGAGGTTCATATTTGAATGCATCTTCATTAGAATTGTAAGCCAAGTAGAAGCCTTGTGAATGCGGTCCAATTGTTCAGAATTTGGAGAGGAAAATTAGGGATGTTGGCAACAAGTGGAGGAGATCTTTGACCATCTCAGCTATCTTTGTTTTATGTGGTTCGGTTGCCTACAATGCAAAACATTGACAACACATTGAAGACGTTTAAAATTTTCCTCCCTTTTCAAGTGAGGCGTATTTATTGTCAAGCCCACCAAAGGGAGGGGAATTTTATTTATAGTCTGCATTATATTAAAATGGAGAGGAAAAAAAATGTGTTAGTCCAAGAAGATATTCTAATTTATAACAGGAAAATTTAAAATCCTTGTCGCTAATCAGTCTAACACCCAACTTGGGGTGCTTTGAAATGGCATCATTAAGGAACGAGCCCCTTTGCACATAACGAATCTTGTCTTTAACGAAGGAACATGCCCCCACATGTCACTTCGAAAAAAGGATTAGAGCCAACTATAAATATAAATGAAACAATCAAAAGCAAATAAAATGAAAGTTCTCTACAATATTTTTTAGTTCATAACATGCAATAAACATAACAAATGAATAAATTATTCACTCAATATTGAAACCCGCCTTAAGTTCATTTAGAGACAAAACTCTCTTCTTTACTGTAGGAGAAAGAGAATCACAAATATCATATTGTTACCAGCTAGGTGTTGCAACTTATCCCGCAAAAAAATTAAAGAAGATATCAGGAGGTGGAATTGCACAATAATTATTTAAAACATAATGAAAGTCCTATACAAATTGCAATAGATTTCAAAAAACATTATCAGCTAATTGACATATAATGGAAGAATAGAAGTTAAAGAGTTGACATATAATGGAAGAGTAGATTTTGAAAATTCCTAACAAATCATTGAACAATTGATAATTACACAATAATAATATGAATCCTCATTTTATATATCTCAAAAAAATGTAAAGGTTTAATTATTATTTAAATAAAATAATAATTATGTGGATGTAAATGTGACAATCAATTCCTTGCACTAATAGCAATATTTTGTATGTATAAAAACTATTATTTTGAAAATTATCAAGTACTATTAAAGTAAATGCAATATGTAACATGCCAGTATATGTAATGTTTGAGCCAAATAAATGTTTTGGCATCCTCCCAATTTCTGCTAAACTTAGAATTTTCAAATTTTGCATATGGAAAGAAGAGTGTTGCAGAATTTTTAAACATGGAAAATAGAGTGTTGCAGATTTTAGAATATGGAAATCAGAGTGTTACAGAATTTCAGGATTTGCTAGAGAAATTATTATGAAGGATGAAAAAAATTCCATTATTTCAAACATAACCTATATTATTACGGTGCTTGTTGATGTTTGACAAAATTCCTCGGTGAATTGTGTTTCATGGACCGTAATAATTCATAGCTTGTTCATAAGAATTTCTATGTAATCATTTGGTGTAAATAGAGAAGCCTTTCCTAATTCGATCCTAGCTAGTGCCAAATTTGAAGCCTTACAAAAAGAACAAAAAAGGAGTAGAAAACATGTCTTATTGTTATGTGTATACACTGTAAAGAACCTCTACCTATGTTATGGGTACTATTGGTAACATTGAACCTGAATATGCAAGAACATCAAGGTTTAATGAGAAAACTGATGTAAATAGTTTTCATAAAAATAAAAATTGAAATTAAGTGCTTGCAATCTTCACACATACTCTTTTATCAACCAGTCAATTTCGCAAAATTATTTCAAATAAAAAATCCTAGATCATTTACCTTTTCGGAAAAAAAATGTATTATAGAAATAATCAGGCATAATTCCATGTCAGGGACTTTAAGTGTAGTAAAGACACTTTAATAATCAATTTATTCCATTGAAACATAACTCAACACTCTAGTTCCAACATGAACTAGATTTTAATACTTATACTTGCAAACGTATAAAAGACTAATGAGGATACAAGAAGTAAAACCCAAAACTGGAAGTGACAAGAGGGGGGAAGAAGTAATTGTCTAGCCTTTAATACATACATTAAGAAACATGGATGCAAACAAATGGGAGTTGCTAGCATTTTGACAGAGCGGAAAACAAACTTATTTTGTATACTATATAATGCTCAAATTTATTATATAGGCCATATGACAAAGATGCCTTGATTAGATAATTTTGGATAGTCAAGTCCACCACTCAATCATTCAAACTTCATGAATACGGAACTCATCTAATATAAGAGTCTCTAAGAAAATTTTGTATGTATCATTCTCTGTCCGATTTGTACACCCTAGAAATAAACCAAAAAATATGTACCAAACCCTACCCAACTTTCCCTTTGTTAGGTGTTACAAGGAATCAAATGTTATAGGGAGCACAAGTAGCACTTCTGATGGGCATTTGTTTGTGAGATTTGGTGAGGTGCTTTCATAAAACATTGTTTTTGAATGGAATGAGACAAACGAATCCTCTTTATCCCAGGGTCTACTTTTCTCAATGGATTAACCGATTTTCAAGTAAACAATGACCATTTTCTATGTTTTTTCTTTGAAGACGTTATCATTAGGCTTTTGGAGCTTCCCTATATGATATATAGTTTCATTTTAAGGGAAAATATAACTAACAACAGCTCCACATGACTAAACTAAAGCTACCCGTGTTTGCAAATATGTATTTAGTCCAAGCTTAATTGGTGTTCAAGACTGACCATAACCTCCTGATTGACTTTTTATCATGTCATACAAGTACTACTTAGAGGGCAATTAAAGGTAGATTAATTTCTAGATTTTTTCATTTGGATAGGGAAGAAAAAGGGTTTTAGACAAACAACCCAATCGTACTGTGTCATGTTTCATGTTCTGTGCCAGGCTAGGATCTTCCCTCAAGCACGGACTCTGTTGCAAGTCATAGTTTCAAGAAAAGTATGGCATTCGGATTCCTATATTTTCTAGGTACTTGTAGAAAAATATATCCTTTGAAAACACTCACCCTTGAAATTTATAATGCGATGATGAATGTATATATTCTAGTTGGGATGATCCCAAATTCCATTTATGAGTGAAACTCCATTTGATATCTGAATTGTGGGATATAGAGCTCTAGAAGTTACATATGCTTGGAAAATTTATTGAATTATCTGTCTAAGAACTCATTGAAACTTGTTCCTTATCATCCATATGGATATTTCTCCTGCTCCACTTGTATAAGTATAATGTGGGATGCCCACCAGGCTACCGTTGATAGAGTGACTCCCCCTTGAATTAAATGTGTTCTTTATAATCATAGGAATCCCTTACTACTTAGCTTGTCCATGTTATCTTTATGATATTCATTAATTTACAAGTTGTTTATCATGTAGTATTTCATATTAATAGTTTATTTTTCATTTTCTCTGACTCGTTTGGGTATGTGTTGTTAATGATCCATAACAATTGTGGCTTGGGTATATGTTGTCATTGATTTGTTAGCATCCTGTAAAATATCCATGCCTTGTGGGATCTCTCTAACTTGTGGTTGTTATCTATGTGATGTTAATTAATTTAGAAACTATCTACATGGGATACCCATAGTACATGGGTCTCCATCTCAAAGGAATTTTACTTAAGACATTAGTCAATATATTCCAGAAACACATGCTCCCTTCCCACTGCCTATTTATAGTCCTCACAAGGGTTTATGGAGAGTCTGTTAGAAAGGTTAAAGTGATTTCATCTACAATTAGATGTAATACCCGAGTCATCAAGGTTATATGACTTTAGAATATAGTTTTGTACGTCTATGGCTTTGAGTTTGAAATTTAACTAAGGCTAGAAATAAGCCTGGGTTTTCCTTTAAGTGTTGAACCATACTAGCTCAAAATAATTTAAGAAATGTCTGATAATAAGAAATTGAATCCTTTTCTACATATGGGTGAACTGAAGAAATTCATGGAAGAAGGAAAGATTAAATATGTGGGTTTATCCAAATCATCTGCTATAAAAAAATTTAGAGCCCATGTAGTACATCCAGTATTTGTTGTGCAAATTGAATGGTCATTTCCTGTAACAAGTAGGTCGTATGTCTAGGGGATGGATCATCTTCACCCCCATCACACTCTAGAAAATTATCACAATAGACCAACGAGACTCGGGTCACTGAAATGATAGAAAAAAGTAGGTCATTTGTCTAGGGGATGGATCATCTTCACCCCCATCACACTCAGGACAATTATTACAATAGACCAATGAGACTTGGGTAACTGAATTGATAGCAGCAAGTAGGTCATATATCTAAGGGATTGATCATCTTCACCCCCATCCCAAGAAGTTTGATTGTTTTTCCAAGTGTATTGAACGTTGGAATGACCAAGAATATGTACAACAAAAACTATACAATTAAAAATGAACTAATGGGATCATGGAATATTTAATTTTATTTAATATGGTCCATAGACTACAAACACTCAACCAAATAAATTTCATAAAGATTTAATATTGTCATCTTCAATAGTAATTGGTAAATTATTCCTAATTAAATATCTTTCCCTCAATGATCCAAGTAACAATCCTGGACACAGTTCCAGGGGGTTGAATCTAAGTGATCTGATATCTTTCCCTCAGTGATCCAAGTAACAGTTCTGGATAGTTATAGGGAGTCAAATCTAGGTCTAATGCTTAGCAATTTTTGGGAAAACAACAAAGAATTTAGGAACCCAAGAGGTGGTCCAAATTGGCATAAATGCTCTAGTTGTGTTGGAAAGGCCGGTTCCATGTGGTCTACAAAAAAATAGTTGAAAATCAGATATTTGACAACCAAGATTAGTAAAACTGAAGAAATTCAAAAAATGAAGAAAGAGTAATCATTATTAATCGCATAGATAGAAGATCACCTAAAGATAATATCTTAAGACATGAATTGAATATTACAAAATTACCTTAAAGTAAACAATAGTATATGATATTACATACTTAGCACATGTAACACAATTTTCATAAAGTGATAGAAAAAACATGAAGATCATACCTGTGAAAGGTGTTATCTAGATGAAGCAGCACAAAACTGATTCCAAGTGTTTTTCCAAGTGTATTGAATGTTGTAATGACCAAGGATATGTATAATGACAATTATATAATTAAAAAATCACTAATGAGAGCATGGACTATTTAATGTTTGTTCAATATGATCAACAGACTACAGGTACTCCAGCAAATCAATTTCAAAAAGATTTAACATTGTCTATTGTAGAAAATAGAACAAGATTATGCACAAATACACCATTTCAACTGCGATTACAAAGGATTAATCCTGAAATAATAAATATTCAAACCCTTCCTCTCTACATGACACACATAAATCAATGCCTCTACCATATGACATCTGTGGAATACACATACCATAGAGTACATATTCCTACCCTAACTAATATGCACAAATCAAGGGCTTAACTATATCACATCTGTGTAAATCCCACACATACCACACACTTCATAAAATAACTACAATATTTGATATTAAATACTTAGAAAATAATACCATTTTCATAGAGTGATAGAAAAAATATTAATATCATACTTGTGACAGGTGTTATCCACATGAAGAATCACATGACTGATTCCAGGTGTTTTTCTAAGTGTATTGAATGTTGGAATGACCAAGGATATTTAAAATGACAACTATATAATTAAAAAAGAAATAATGGGAGCATGGAATATTTAATGTTTGTTCAATATGGTCAATAGACTACAAGTACTCAAACAAATCAATTTCATAAAGATTTAACATTGTCTATTGAAAAAAATAGAATAGGATTATGCACAAATGCACCATTTAAATTGTGATTACGAAGGATGAAACCTGAAATAATAAATATTCAAACCCTTAGCCATATAGAAAACATACTTCCTCTGTAGATGACACACATAAACCAAGGCCTCTACCATATAACATCTGTGGAATACACATACCATGGAGAACATATTCCTACCCTAATTGATATGCAAAAATTAAGGGCTTAACTATATCACATTTGTGTAAATCCCACGCGGGCCATGAACTTCATAAAATAACTAAAATATTTGAATCTTGGCATTTACACCCCTCTAAAAGGTAAGGATTCCATGGAAGGGGTAGCAACTATAGAGAGCAAATAAAATATTGTAGAAAATAGAACAAGATTATGCACAAATACACCATTTGAATTGTAGGTAATACAACTACAATATTTGAATCTTAGCATTTACACCCATATAAAAGGTAAGCGTTCCATGGAAGGGGAAGCAACTACAAGGAGCATGTAAAATATTCTAGAAAATAGAATAGGATTATGCACAAATACAACATTTGAATTGTATGTGGTAAACCCTTTTCTTAATGTACACCAGTCACCACCCATGCAGCTAATATGAGGAAATCCTACAGGAAAGCACTGCAAAATGAACATCTCGATGGGATACATACCTTTTAATGATAGAATATCACATCCATTGGTTCTCTATTATCAAATCGTTGATGATTTTTCTATTCCTTTCAAAGAATTTGATGTTTTGTTGGGCTAAATGAGCCAATGAAAGGATTATAAAAAGGGCAGCCAAGGAATAGATCCTTTCACAAATTTACCAAAAGCGGATGCCCAAAGCATGCAACTACTGGATTTGTATTATTATTTACTCGAATCTTTCCAACCATTCTGTATGCAACTGCTACTGATTTGGGGAGTTGTCGCATTCAACATGCAACTGCTGTTGTTTTGGGGAACGGATAAAAATATAAAAAACATATAAAATCCCGTCAAATTTAAGCCAATGAAAAAAAAGTGTAAACACTCGTCAAATTTAATCCCATGATGTGAACAACGAGAAGCTCTTTCTCATAGGGGCAATGACTTTCGGTGTAAAAATCCAAAATTAAAAAAATTAAAAATATATCTAAAATCAAAATTAAAAAATATATAAAATCAAAACTCAAATCAAACCGTGTAATTACGCCAAAAGGAATCTCAAATGAGAATGAGGCCTCCCAAATTTTGACATGCGATAGGTAAACTGAAGATGGGGATTGGAGGTAAAATGAAGTCAAAGTATAATCTTGTTATGAACATCCATGTTTCTTGAGGCCATGTGGAAATTTGTGCAGATTTGTGTTCCTCAAGTGGAGTTTTTTCCTACCATGGGATTTGTCTTGCAATGTTTGTATAGGACATGTTAGAGGCCTCTAGAAAAAAGGAATGATATTGTTTTGGACCCACGTGACTCTATAATTTGGTTTTTTTTATTGCTATCTCAGTTTTATCTTCATAATTACGAGTTTGGAAGTCTTGTGTCTTCCAATTATAATTAGAGCATCAGATGTATGGAGTGCATTTAGGAAAAAGAAGCACTTGATTCCTGCAGACTCTCTGGTTGTAGATGCTCTAGCTCTTCAACTAATTGGGCTCCTTTACGATTTTGTATATTTCTTTGGTAGCTTTGATGGTGTTATTTTTCCCAACCGTTCTAACAAGGCTTGTACAAATTTATATATTTTTTGATATAATCGGGTGTCAGTTGTAGTTTAAGAGCAAGAGAACCTAGAACTAGTTCTAACAAGGTAGTTCTAACACGTAAAAATATATAGCTTGGGATAAATGCATATATACTAAAAAAGAGAAATTTCAAGGGTCTGATTCTTCATTGTTTAGCTAAAGTCTTCTTATACTAACCTTAATATTTCAGGTGCAATTTTTCCGAATGCAATAATCTTTCTCATGATTTTGTTTCCAAACTCTCTTCATGATGTAGTCTAGAATTCACTGCAAATAACCCAAGGTGTGGTGGCACATCACAGCCTGAATTGAGCACTCACCCGAAGCATGCAAGGGTACCAGGTTCCTCTTTATAGTTGCTTGTCTAGAATTTTAGCATGATTTCATATGCATATGTCTAGATTTATAAAAGACAGTAAATAATGTACAGTGCATAAACTAGATCTAGATCTAAACCATATGAAAGATTGACTAAAAAATGATTATAATGAGATTTACCATGCAAGAACCATATTCAGTCAAATCTAACACCAATATCTAGCCAATATGATCCATTATATTAAATATTCTAAAACACATAAGCTTCATACATCAAGATCTAGTTTCCATAGTCATGCGTGCTAAAACATCCACCTCATAACTCTACAATAATCGGTCTCTCTAAGCCATGCAAATAAATACATACATACATACATACATACATATATATATGGGTGAGGAATTTCCCTTCACCACCCACACACCTTCCAAAAAATAGACTACATGCTAAGAATAGCCATGTGCCTTTACAAGAGAATACAAAAGAATGCAAGTGATCTAATAATAGATTTCCTATAGGTAACTCTAAGTAGAAATCCTATTATTAAACCAAAACTCTGCATGGCACTCAGACTGTTGCACATCCCAAAATAGCCTTGTGTGGACTACAAGTATTCATATCTTTGTGTGCTCTGCACTCTATCTCTAAACATAGCCTAGATATGCACAAGTGGCTAAGTCATGTGTACACTTGTCCTAGGCATGCCTTGTTCTGCTATATTTTTATGTCCTTCTATGCGTTATGTGTCTGTGTTCCCAAACCTTATGTGATTTCATACGTGATCTATATTTAATTTGTTCAAAATTACCCCACACTAAATGCATTTCCGCCCTCGGCAATGGGTAATCTTAACTTATCTCTCTAAGGTAAAGGAAAATGAATGGAAGAACAAAGATTTCTGCAACTAAAAGAATGTGATATCATTCAGTGCTCTTCTCCTCAAGAGGTAGTATTAATTCCAGATATTCATTCTTAATTTATGCCTCCAATGCTTTCCAATCGCTTAAGGCCTTACCTATTTTTTATGGGACATCTGTGACTATGGCATCTAGCTCACCTTGAGTCATATTATCATGTTCATTCTGTAAGATTCTACAAATATTTTCCATACTTGAAATCATGCCTTCCATATAGTCCATCTTCCCAACAATCTATTTTCCTTTCTCCTTTAGCCTATTTTCATGTGGTTCTTAGGCACTTGTGAGCGCTTTGCGCTTCTCTTCCACCAAAGAAAATATCTCCACATGCCCAAGTGTCTCATCCTTCATGTATTTGAGGAATTCATTATCTTTTGCAATTTTCCTCATCCTAATAATTGCATGTGGTGTTATGCACATGTTCAAGGCCTGATTTTCCTTCTTCAATTAATCTCTCAAGGCTTGTAGCAATGACTCATAACTTGCAATTTTTCTGGAAATTGTGTCTTTTACCCTTGTTGTTTCCTATGCAGGGTATTTTTGTGCGGGCATATGTATGGGCCCTTCATCTATGACCAATTTTACAAGTGTGCGTATATAGTGCATTACAGAAGCAAATTTTTCTAGAACTCGAGATTCCATATGTGGTTTTACCTTAAGAATATCGTTTCCAATATCCTCGGCCATACTGATCAAGGCTTATGTATTTTCCTCAACATCATTTTATCTCTACATCACTATCCTTGTCGTCATCCATTAAAGCCCTAATGGTTTCTGATTTGTCTATGTTCCTACACGCGACCTCTGTAGATAACTTTACCAAGGGATTGCTCACTTTTCCATTCGACATAATAGATGGCTTAACATTTACATGCCAGATTTGGGGTACTTTCTTCATTCTCCATGAAACGCATGATTCTTCACACACGTCAAAACCAGGCTCATCCATATGAGTCTGCATTGACCATGAAAACTACTTCCATGTGCACCCATTCACCATCTCTGCATCCATCAAATCCCAACCATACAAGTCATTAGTTTCCACATTACTTTGGAAGCACACACGTATGATCTTGTTGGTTTCAATCACATATCCAACCAAGGGAGTCATATAGTCTTCACCTTCTTTCTCCCCCCTCATTATTTTTCCCTTAGGAACCCTACCATTTGAATCCATAATTGGGCCTTCGCCCTTTTCTAATTTTGTTTCTTTTAGCCCCTCCTCATCCTTATTCATCTCCTCATCCTTATTCATCTCCTCATCACAAGGCTCCTTTATATCCTCAGGCTGCAATGGTGTACCTGGCGCGCTTTCTCCAGACTCATCCTCCTCTCCGTCCTTAAGCTTTATCTTGTGCCTTACCTTCTTCTCTGGCTCTACTTTCTATGGAAAAATCCAAGGTGACCTTCTTAATGACTTTGATGACCCTGCGCCCTGAACCCTTGTCCTTCTGAACACTTTCTTGAATTGTGGCTCTTTGACTATCTACTCCACATTAGCTTCCATTGTTTTTGTCTCAAAGACTTCATCCTCTTGCTCCTATGATGTGGGCATCATCTCATGTTCTTTCCTTTCTCTATCCGTAGGTTGTCTTCTATCCCTACGTTCCAGTCCACCACTATATTCATGAATTTATTATTCTTCTTCTTCCTGAAAGGGTGAAGTAGGATTTTCAGCTACCAACATGCCATCTGTGTGCTTCCCTTTAGGCAGGCTTGGTAGTTTGAACTCATTCTCTACAATATTTCCACTCTCTAGCCTAGAATTAAGGTAAAGGTATACCGATGTTGCCCCATTTTCACCTATTTCCAAACTCATAGGATTCATAGTTATATCATCTTAAATGTATCTTTCGATATAAGTAGACTTACCTAGATAGACGTAAGTCTTCCACAGAGTGTGGTAGTCATAGTCTACCTTATCAGCATTATATATTAACTTACATACATCTGAGAGTCTTTGAACAGTTACCTAAAAGAACCACGTGGTGAAAGCATAGGATAGTTTGCACCAATGACTCCATGTCCCATCCTTCATCACAAAATGTGCGATGCAAAAATGTTGATAGATTGCAAACTGTGCTAACTTATCTACCATCGCAGGTAACTCCTTAGGTATCCTCCACTCTTCCTCAAATGTAGCGCAGAGTCATTCATACCACATCTCTACCCTTGGTTTGAACAAGCCACTCATGGTCCCCTCACAAAGACACTTTTCAAATCTCTCTGCAAGAGATTTGTTTTCTGCATGGTACTCCAAATTTTTTCCCTTCGGCCCATCGGGCACTCTAATCTCCACAAACACAAGGGATAGTAGAGTAGCGCCAAAGCTATTTTTCTCACCTGTACATACCTCTTCAATGATTTTTTCAGTAATGTATCCAGCTAATTTGGAGGTCTCCCCTTATGACATTTTATTTGCAACATGCAGCCACAAAGTGTTCACATTTGACCATCTCTCCTGGTCATTCAATTTTTTCAATATGTGTGAAGCTTCTTGTATGACTGGATACTTCCTCATCTTGTAAATATCCATGCCATGCCCACCTTTTGTCTAACCCAACTCCTTGTTGGTTGCTATAATTTCTTCTTTATCAGTTAGGTCGCTACTCACCTCTGTGCCTATGCTTTTCAAACCCGTCAAAGTGCCAATCAAGGGCATGGTGATCCTCATCCATCACCCAAAAAAATAGAAAAATTCCTCATGGAATCTACTCATAAGCCACTAGTATAAATTCTTTGGCTTTCTAAAACAAGAAAGTTCATACAACTATAAAACCCCTACCTTTCTTAGGATCTTCTCCCTAACATCATCGTATATGGGCATGTCATCCATTGTCTGTTTATTTTTCTTTTTATTCAACAATGCATCCAAATCCTCCTTGTTATCAGTTTTCCTATGTTGTAATCGTTGACTTTGCTTTGACGGACATGGGAATCCCAATCACGACCCATAATCACTTAATCTAGGTATTGCATTTTAGAAAACCTACTTTCGGGGGCATCCTCAATCTCAATCTTAACTACATTTTATTTCTTTCCCCTCGTACCTGCCCCTGGTGCTCTTTTTGGTGCAATTTCAATAAAAAAGATGTGTCCTCTTACCTCCCTCAAGCTCTATAACTCAGTTCTATGTGACCTAGCTCAAACTCAAACCCTATCCGTCAATCTCCTTTCCCACACGTCTTCGTGTTTCTCAAACACTTCAATAAATGGAGTGTAATAGTTCCTCATGCATAGATCTGACCAACCCTACCTTTTTGAAGCTCTCCACTCTTCACAACCATCTTAGCTAGCTCACTTAAAAACTACTCACTCAAGAATTCATAATTGTAAAGTTAAAAAATGGCCTCACAACCCTTCCTTATATATATTTTTAAAAGTTATCACATTTATTTCTCCTTCACCTACCACTGATCCCAGCATTAGTGCATCGTTTTTCAATGTTTTTGTGTTGCTCATTTCCACACCAGAGTCATAACCTTCTGGCGTGCCTTCAACTTCTTGGCCACGGAACTCCTTCTACATGCCCATATGCTTTAAATTACTTCATCACTAAGCCTTCTTCCAAGTATTTTCCACTGCTGCAGCCTACCTAGCGTTATACTGTGTGTCCAATTTTCCATATGTAGTCTTCATTTAGGAGTAATTTGTTTTCTGTGTGCACCCTTACAAAAAGTACCTACACAAAATTTTCCTTATGAACACTCATCTTCAAATGAAAATTAACTATATTCAACTTGCTAATGAACCTTGTATGTAAAAAACCCCACACTAAAGCTATGTGTGGTCCTCTGTGCATGAAAAGACTTAAATTGAAATCAACTTCTAGCACGCAAGCGTGCTTATTACGCACAAACACACAACACTGAACTAAATTGACAAAGCATAGACACAATAAAGGAAACACATATAAAGGAAATGCATTAAGGAAAACCTAATATAAGTGGTAATACTACCTTATTACAAACACCAAGAAGTCTTATTTATAGTAGGGCTTCAACCTATTCATGTTGAAGTAATTGAGAAACCATGTTCCATCCAGTGCCTCTAAGTGGCAAGCGTCAGAGTAAAGTATGTAAGTGATAACATAAGGTCCCAACCAATGCACCTTAAGCTTTCTAGGGTGGCACAAATACTTTGAATCATACAGAAGTACCATTTTCCCAACTGTAAGCTTCTTATCCTTGATGTGCTTATCATGACATGCCTTCTACCTAGATTTTTGTTGCTTCTTACTTTACCTTGCTATGGCCCATCTCTCATCCAACTGCATTAATTTGTCATTACGTTCTTCCAATGGTTGTTCTTCGGCTAGACATCCTATGCACACAATACACAAAGAAGGTAACATGAATTCCATGGGGAGAACTACCTCTGTGCCAAACACCAATTGAAAGGATCTTGTTTTATCCAACCTCTTGTACACTTTCCTATACACCCAAAGTACCACAAAAACCTTGTCATCCCAATATCTCCTTCCAACATCAATTTTTTTTTTCAAGGTATGGCTTAATACATTATTGAAGGCCTCAATAGTTCCATTTTCCTGAGGGTGATAAGGGGTTTTCCTATGGTGTGCAACCATAAATTCATGCAATAATATCCTGATAGTCTCATTAAGGAAACGAGTACCCCTACCACTTGTTAAACTTAAAGGGAAGTCATACCTGCTAATAATATTTTCTCACACAAACCTTGTTGTTGTAGCTACAGTGTAATCCTTTATAGGTGCCATTTTTCCCACCTTGTAAGATAGACTGTATAAGTTATAATATAGCGTGATCTTGTCCTACGCATGGTTAAGGAAATAGGTCCCAAAAAGTTAATTTCCCACTTCTCAAACAGTTTTACACTAATAATAGGTCTAAAAGGCATTTCATCTCATTTCTGAGGCTTTCAAGGGCATTGATAATGGTCACATTCCTTATAATATGCTTTGCAATCCTTGTGTAATATTTCCCACCATAGGCTAGCTAACAGAATCTTGCACATGGTGGCATCCTCTGCATAGTGTCTACCTGCAATACCACCATGAGCCTCTGCCATAATTTCTTCACGCTCATGCTCAAGCACACACTGGCGTAAAACTTCATCATGACCTAACTTATATAAATAAGATCAACATGTAAGGCCGACTAATCAACATAGTTGTTTCTTTTCTAAATCCTTCATTCCCTTGGGTGCCACACCTGTGTGTAAAAAGATAGCAATATCCTCCAACTCTGAATGTGCACAGTTCAACCTGAATAGCTATGCATTTGGCATTATGTCCTCAATGCTCTACACTTCCTCTCCTAATTGAATCCGTGATAAATGGTCTAGACCAAAATTACTTTTACCAGGATTAACCACCACCATAAAATTGAACTCCTGAAACAATAGTACCCAATGGCATATGCGCACCTACAAAATGGGCTTGTTCACTGAGTACTTCAATGCCATGTGGTCTGTATAAAATATGAAAGGTGTAGCCAAAAAATACTGTCAAAACTTATGGAGCATGTACATCATAAACAAGGCCTCACACTTTGTCATTGTATAATTATATTTTGTTGGAGTTAACTTTCTGTTAGCAAAGCAAATAGGATGATCAACAATTCCTTCTCTAAGATGAGCTAATACAGCACCAATGACCATGCCATAGTTGTCTACATGAACGTGAAAATTCTTGGACCATGAAGGAAAGCATAAAATAGGTGTTGTAGTAAGCCTTTCCTTCAGTTTGTTGAGTGTGCATTGTTGTGTCTCACCCCAATAGATATTTCCTTTTCACTTGAGTAATTCTTCTAAGGGCGTGGTGATCTTGGAATATCCTTTGATAATTTTTTTGTGATAACCCGGGTGCCCCAAGAATTTGTGCACCTCGCTCTAGCTAGTAAGCTCTTCTAAGCCCAAAATAACAGCTACCTTAGCAAGATCCACTAGCAATCCTTCTTTACAGATGATGTGCCCCAATAAAATTCCAAAGGGTGTGGAAAATATACACTTCTTAATGTTCAAAGATATGATCAACTGACAGAACCTCTCGAACATCAGCCTCATATTATCACAATGATCTTTTATGAGCCCATAAATTGTCCAATAATCCAGATACACATGCAAGAACTTGTGAATAAAATCCTAGAATGCTTGCACCACTATGTGTGAGAATATTGCAGGTGCATTCTTTAATCCAAAGGGCATAACCGTGTATGCAAAACTTCCACACTCGGTGGTGAAAGTTGTCTTCTCTTGATCTTGTTCAACTATCCTTACCAAATGATATCTAGAGAATCCATCAGTGAAGGAGTATATTTCGCCCCATATAACACCTTCTAAGATTTCCTCAATAAATGGTGTGGGAAAGGGATCAATCACACAGGAAACATTTAACTCCATGTAATCCACACAAATCATGATTCTGCCATCTTTCTTGGTGTTTTTTTTATTATTGAGCATAATAGTTTTGCTTGAAATGGAGACTATAATCTGGAATAGGGGCAAACAAATTTATTTATTGTCCTGTGAATAAGTAGTTTTTATACAGAGATATATGTATAAGATTCCAAGCGTGGTTATCATCGAAGCTCTAAGGAGCTCAGACAGCTTTCAATCTTTGACAAAATAGCAACGCTCCAATCAAAACAGCAATCTCTACCGAGCTGCAGGCCTGTGAATTATCAATGAAAAGTATCAACCCGTGTATAGCATCAGACAGGCATCATAGAATTTACTTCTTGAACAGCTTTCCTCAAATACTATCTTGATTAATCGATACCATGCATGTTAACTTGCCTCAGTCATAAGGTTGCAGCATCAATCTCCAAGCTCAAAATGCTTCTTTTGGTTTCATTATGGACTGGTAAAGGCGTTCAGGATTCGGGACATCAGATGAGGTGCCATCACTTGATGTTCGATTTGCATGTTCTCGATAAACTACAACACATAAATACATCCTTCTAAAGGCTAATAGATATCAGTAATCATTTAGTCTTGGAACATATGCACAACAGCGGGATTCTATGTAGGGAACGATCATTCTTACACATGTATGAAAAGGTGTCTTCAAGGTATTTACATGCATTAATTAGCTTAATATACATCCCTGATAACCTGCCATAGCTTTTCTTTAAGCCTTTCAAATTTGCTAGGTTCATGTGACCTCATCCTTCATGAAATTTCATGTTCAACCTCTATTGTTGTTTCCTTGACCTGTTCCAAGAGCTATCCATTTTTTACCTCATAGTTGTTGTTCTAGGCACTGATCTGATTTATCATGCAGGTCATAGTGCAACTAAATTCAAACCTTGAGGTCATCCTTCTCAACAGCAAGAGTCTTAACATCAAATTTTTCATCCATGTGATTCAAACTGCATGATACTCTCTTTAGGTAGACGATTGTTAATGATTTGAGCTTAGCATAAGGTGGAATGTTTTTTTATAAGTTATTTCTCAACCTATAGTCTATGTATGTGGCAACAACGGTAAGGGGGGCATGTCGTAGGGGGCAGTCTAGGCTTAGAATATCAGGTGCTGTGTTTACCGTTTAAATTGTTGAGTCCATCAAATCTAGTAGCCATCTAGTCGTAGAGGAAGTGTCATTGTATTGTCAGGGTAATTAAAAGGCAATTTTATGGATCATTTGTCAAAATAAGTCCTCTTGATGTCTAAAGTGTCGTTTCACCCATTTGTGCATTGTCAAACTCCAAAATGGAGTGTTCAAGGGAGTTCAATAGATAATGGGGGAATCAAACCAATTGTCGATTCCTACGGAAGTAGTTTCAAACCAAGAAAAGATTTTTGGGGAGGATATATTGTCAAACCTACCTGGTGCAAATTTGAGCCCCATGAATCCAATTATCAGTACGAGTAACACACTCAGAGGCATAGAGGATGGAGGTCAATCAATGAGCTCTTTTCAGTCACCAACATGGGGTCGCATGAAGCTATGGTGATATGTGTGCTTCTCAGTTCCCTCCACAAATGTTCTTGTGTGTCAGCATGTTTATCAACCCTTTTGTTGAAGAAGCGGTACCCCTTACAGAGTTACTTTAATTTTAGTTGTCGCTTCAGTAATGAGATCTTCATTGTTCTTGGTTTGTATCTGACCCCCATAAGTCGACAGTCCGCTCTCACTCCTGGCAAAGCGTATGGAAATGATTTGTTCATGTCCATTTATGCACCTTATTCAACGTATAGTTGGTGAAGCAATCCTTTCCTGACATAGTTCCCTGAAGGAATTTTCATAGTGGACAGTCTGAAAGCATGGAAAAGCAACATCAATTTGGCAGGGAGGCCCTCCCATCTTCTCTGTGAGGTATACTAGTTACAGCAAATTCATCAAATGTCTGTGAGCGTAGAGAACTGTCCTATAAAACCATGCTGTCATGAAGGCCACACAAAACTGTGAACTAAATGCCGATTCGTTTTTATCCCGAATGTTCGTACTAAGCGGGGAATGTTAGAACTATTTAGTGCTCCATGCGTGGGATATTTACGTGTGAGAGGTAAACATTTCCCTGTCAATAATAACATGTTATATATCATCGAGTTTCCGAGTTACAACAACTCACGGATATCAGGAGTTGTGAGAAATTTTTGCATAGCGATTTTCAAATGTAGGAGCTAACTCTCACTATGAATTTGTATAATTGTTAAGTTGAATGTATATTTGAAAAACTATTATATTGTGTCATCAGATCTTTTAAAGTTTTACGTTTTAGAATTGTAATGATTTATGAACAAATTCCTCCAAAGATTAGGACATTCTTTATCTCTAAGGGCATAACCGTGTATGCAAAACTTCCCCATGAGTGTTGAAAGTTGTCTAGCTGATTAGGGATACTTCTTCATATCCTTACCTGATGATATTTATATTAATGCCATCAGTGAAGTGCATCCGCCATATTTGTTGCCCTACAATGCCTTCTAAGATTTCCTCAGTAAATCTGATGCTGGGAAGGGATATCACTGATGAAACTTTAACTCCATGTAATCCAGAGATAAAATCTTAATTCTCCATATTTCTAGGATGCTGATAAAAATAGGGCTCACCCATTCTGAATCCTTAATTGGTACAATAATTCAAGAAATTAACATTTTGTCAATTTCTTCTTTTACCTTGACGTGCAAGTTCAGATTCATCCTGTAAGGCCTCTTTCAAACTAGGCATGCACCCTTCTTTCTAGCTTTATCTTCATCTCTCCCAATGATTCATGTACACCTTTTAGTTCATGATAAACTCTAGGGAACAAGTCTTGAAAGTCACACAGTAGCTCAATGATCTTAGCAACTTCAGAGTTAGACAAGTAATCTCTGATAATAGCTTCCTTGGGTTCAACATCCATTCCAATGTTCACTTTCTTAGTCTTCATAGGCTCATAATAGGTGCACACCTTCTCATCTCCACTATTTAAGACTTCACGCGTACCCTCTGTGTGCTCAATATCTAGGTTCTCTACCTCTTCTTCATCAACCATGTAGATAATATTACCCTTTTCTCTTTATAGGAAGGTGTGCCCAAGTTGCTTTTCATTTGTTTCTTCCTCTTCAAAGCACGCCACCAGGTATGATTCTCCTAACAACTCCTAAAGTAAATCTTCTTCCTTTGCACTATCTTCCATGTTTAAACACTTCATAACCTGCCATGCCTCATTCATAGGAGGTTTAGAATAAAATTAATCAAAGGTCTGATTCATACCTTCAATGAGTTATTACCAATTCCTACTCATCTTATTCAACTCTGTGTAGACATACCCTATGCGCATGCAACCTTGCAAGGTGAAATAAAACTTGTGCACCCATAAAAAAGGTAGTAAAGCTTCCTACCCCACCATCCAGAGTCTCTCACACTGCTGAGTGTGGTGTAGAACATGATCATTACCATGAAATGCACAAATATGAGTAGGTGTATTGGTTCTTAGAAATTGAGTAGATAAAGAAATACTTACTTCCCTCCACTCCAAATGATTATCCCTGTGAACCATCCACTAGCACGCTACCGTCCTACATCGAGTATATACTAACATGTTCCTTCTTTCCACTTGACATCCCCATTGAAATTCCATAGCAAGAAATAATACTTCTAAATTCTCCTCACCTGTGTACTTTGGTACTTGGCTGCTACCCAAATGCCTGATATTTTGTGGCTTACTGACATGCGGAGCTACATTTCGTACTTCATGCCCAACCATTTCATAACTATCATGGGCATAATTCGCACATGAAATAATTGTAGTATCTCTCATGGAATTTGAATCATCCCACTGGATAACTCCTTTTGATGGCTCAAGGACTTTTGGATCTTGAATGGTGCGCACATACATTTTTTTCAAGTCTTCTTCGCTTAATGGATCTACATAAGGTGTAGATTTCCCATCTGTCAGAGGTCTGATGACATGGTCTTCCTTGTTCTCAAAGCTGATATACCCCTTATTGAAACATAAAGGTCAATGTTGTTTGCATAGCACCAAGGGCGCCCAAGTAATGCGGGAAAATTGTTTGCTTCTGCAAGCACTAAGACCTCAAAGTCCCCAGTGAACTTAGCCCCCTATATAGTAATTGATGCATCTTTTAAAACTCCAATGGGCATTGCCTTAGTTTGATTTGCCATGAACAACACATTGGAAGATGTCTTCCCATCTAGACCCATACATCCAAAGTGAGTACATTCACCTCCACACCTGTGTCAATCAAGATGTTACTCAAAAGTCAACCTTCAACAAAAACATTCAAAGTAATCTCCGTGTCATAATCCAAACAGTCTGGAGGAAGATTAACATGCAGAAGTTGTCTTTCATGTTCAGTCCCAGTGCATGGAGATTGTTTCCCTTCAACTAGCTCCCTAATAAAGGAACAATGTTCTCTTAGAGCAGCATCTTGCAAAATTCTTTCAAATCATCAACATCTATCTAATGGAGATAAGCTCCTTTTTTTGTTCCAACTTTCAAGATTGTTCCTTCAAACATTGTATCTCACCCTATAAATTCTAAATTACCTCCATGGTTTCTTGATAAACCTCCTTCTGATGCATAGGGTATTGATACTTGGCATGCATGACTTCCTCCTTAGTAATGGTAGGATTCTATTGCAGAGATTCCATGGAGCGCACAGTCTCAACACGTGTAGTAATCTTTACAGGTACCAACTCAGTATCTGATGCTAACTTTGGCATCCATTGGTCTTCCATGGCACTTTTTACTCTAACCATTCTTGCACCTTTATTTTCCTGTTTATGTTTCTTTTTTAAGTGTTCATACAATTTTGGGCATTCTTCATAACTATGATTCTTTTTACAAAAAGAACACACAATATTTTGTGGACATTCACACTTGTAGTGATCAAGAGATTCACATGTATAACAAGTCCCATGAGGGAAATCACTCCTTCCACCCCCAAGACCTCACCCTCTAAATCCACCTCTATAACCTCGACCTCTACCATGGCCACCATCAAAATGCCCCTCACTGTGATCATAGTCACGATGTTTTCCCTTTTCCTTGGAATTATTTGCAGCACCAGTCTATCATACGCCAATATCAATGGCATCATCAACCTGATCGATCAATCTACAATCTTTAGTATCATGAGTCGAGGACTTGTAAATATTACAATAACTGGACACATTCTTTCTTATTACACGCTACAATAATGGACACTGGCTTGAAATCTGTTCCAAGTGACATATCTCGCAATCTAGCAACAAAGAGCACACCTATTTCTGAGGGCATATATTCTTAGTATTCCCCTTTACTTCACAATCTGTACACTAAATCCCACTGCGTGTCTCACATGCTGAATTAGCAGATAATTAATCCAGCTATTTCACCATTACTATAATTTGAGCTTCCAAGAACAGGCTCAATCCCGTGTCCACACTTCTTACTGTCTCAGCACGTAGGGCTGCTTCAATTGCCTTGTGCAGATATATATAAGTCTTGTGAGAAAGTGTTCTTCTAAATGATGTGATTAGTCCTCCAATGAGCCACCGTGCATGTTGGCTTGCATGGATATCATAAGATAATTTATACATAAGATTCTTGAACTGTGCATCATATTCTTGAACACTTTTAGTAGTGCCCTACTTAATATGCTTAAGACTGCTTATGCTTTTCTTCTCAAACTCAGGGATATAAAATTCCTTTAAGAAAGCATCTCACAAAGCTGTATAATCCACACAAGTCTTACTAGGATCAAAATTCCTATACCAATTATGTGTGTGTCCCTATAACGTAGTTACAAACTAACTTGCCTTGTGTCTGGAGCTGTAATCCCCTTTGCACGCCACAGTATCTCACACATATGCACGTGCTCAGCTACATCTTCAATGCCTCTATACTTTGGAAGACAAAGAGACATCTCCATATAAATTTTCTGAGGTTGGTGCAGCCCTTGCCCACCAGATCTAGAACCTCCTTTGTTTACCCCTATATTCCCACCACTTCTAGATCTGCCAACGCTTAAGACACCTAATCCTCATGATCCACCCCCTCCAGTAGGTAATGGAAAGGAAGATACACTACCCTATGTTCTGACGGTTGTGCTAAACTGAACGCCCACAGTCTATGAAGTTGCACTACTTCCAGATGTGATGCCAAGGTTCCGTGTGCCTACATTCTGTGCTAATGATGCACTAGAAAATATACCTCCAATAGGTCCTCTAAATAAAGTAGATGATGATTGTGCCATAGATGAATAAGCTCCCTGATTAACTCCTGAACTTGACTGGAAATTAACTCTCTCTACTGCTCACACTAGCTTGATGTTTACTGACTATCATAGAAACTGGAAAACCAAGTGCAAGGGATAGGTTGCTAGGTAGATTCAGATGTGCACCCACGGCCCCATTTTCATATCTATCGGTGTAATCTGATCTGAGGCTAAAGAGGGTTACCTACCATGCTTTCCCAAATGGGGGAGATCCAGATGCTCTGGCTCCACATATTCTACATGAGCTCAAAATCCTTCACGAGCCATCTCTCTCCACAACACCATCCGTTCTACAACTTCCCATTACTTCTCTAAATCCCTCTCATGCACCTCATTGAAACTTAATCTGGCTTTCTTCCCTCTTTCTTTCTGCTGCTAGGTCCGCCATCCTTACCAAAATTACTGCTGCCCTTGCGTATGGTGGGGTTTAGTTAGCCATCAGATTATGTTCCAAATACAAGGTTATAATCAGGATCTTGATCACCAGTGGAATACCACGTAAATACGATCCTATGGGTTTACGCAAAAACTGAAACTCAACAACCTCTAGGCAAGAGTAAGTCAAAACTACGTACTCAAGAATATAGTTGTTTAAAACACCATGGAACCAAACATCCACAGAGCGCATCCAAATAAGATCTGCATCATACAAGGCCTGGAATTCTTCCTACATCCAAACAAGCATGCAAAACCTTTAATTCCTCTTAGAAGCATAAGCAACCAACCACTCGTACAACTCTATAGGAAATATAACAAAGAACATCTCATATAATACGTCATATAGATTATGTTCAATTCACATTCGTGCATTAAAATCAGGTCTGATGCTAAATCTATGAGCATACTCCTCTTCCAGATCTACTAACCACTCCTTGATACTAGCCAAGATCAATTGGTATGTCTTCATCACACAACATCTTGAAAAACAACTAAGAAAGAGATCCCGACAATGGAACCAATGATGTAGCCTAGAATTCACTACAAATAACCCAAGGCACGTTAACACATCACTCATCCTAAATTGAGCGCTCACCCAAAGCACGCAAGGGTACCAGGTCCCTCTTTAGAGTTGTCTTGTACTAGAATGTTAGCATGATTCATTATATATGTCCAAATTTATAACAGATAGTAAATAATCCACAGTGCATAACTCAATCTAGATCTAAACCATATGAAAGATTGACTAAATAATGATTATAATGATATTTACCATGAAAGAACCATATTCAGTCACATCTAACACCAATATCCAGCCAATATGATCCATTATATTAAATACTGTAAAACACAAAAGCTTCATACATCAAGATCTAGTTTCCATAGTCATGCGCGCTAACAAATCTGCAACATAACTCTACAATGATTGGCCTCTCTAATCCATGCAAATAAATACATATATATAGGGGTGGGTACTTTCCCTTCACTACCCATGCACCTTCCAAAAATAGACTACATGCTAATAATAGCCATGTGCCTTTACAATAGAATACAAAAGCATGCAAGTGCTCTAATAATAGATTTCCTATAGTTAACTCTAAGTAGAAATCCTATTATTAAACCAAAACTCTGCATGGCACTCAAACTGTTGCACATTCCAAAATATCCTTATGTGGACTACAAGTCTTCATATATTTGTGTTCTCCGCACTCTATCTCCAAAAATAGCCTAGATCTGTAAAAGTGGCTAAGTCATGTGTACACTTGTCCTAGGTGCACATTGTTCTGCTATATTTCTGTGTCCTTCTATATGCCATGTGTCCGTGTGCCCAAATATTATGCGCTTTCATACTTGAGTTATATTTCATTTGCTCAACACTTCCTATTATGTAAATAATTGGCATATGTTGAGCCCTACGAAAGAGGTTTGCTTTACCAAAAATTAGTACATAAGAAAGGGATTATCAGGTCAAGGTGGGAAGAAAATTGTGGAAAGATCTAGTAAGGAAGTATATCGTGTTGTAAAAGAAGCAAAATTATATCTCAAATAATGTTTAGGTGATAACTGGTGGATAAATTCCATTACCTTGTCCAGAACCGGTGAGGCTTACACCATTCAAATTCATGACCTTTCTTGGTCTATGCTCTGTTTACACCTTAATCATCTATATTTTCAAGGCCAAACCAACGAGAGCTACACATAAGAAATCTAAATGGATAGTAAGTGTGTGCATGTTGATGGGGTGTTTTTTACCCAGAGTGGCACACCCTCTCTCCTCAAATTTGTGGATTGACATTTTTGCGCTCATCATTAGCTCTTCCATCTCTCTATTCCAGACTTCTTACGAGGAACGCAAGATCTATATAGACTTTCGCAAATGTGGTGGATTAATAGGTAGGAATGAATTTGTTTCAATGCAAATGGAGAACTTTACAATATTAGTGTTAATTATATTTTTGTTTACCATTTTGGGTTGTGTTTCTCTGGCTAGTGTCATTATGCCTCAAATTGTATTTCCTAAAATACCCACCATTTTTTTCTTCCAAATTTCCATACACACTATTCATGGGAAAAGGTTGGGAGGCACATAACCAAGTTATGGATTGTGATTCACTCTTCCAATTCTCAATATATAATTGCCAAAAAATGTCTCACTTCATAAAAACAACACTATCATTTTACAATTGTAACATTTTTTTAGGTCCGAGGTTGGGCATCCAATGTTTTTGTTTTGACTATTGTCTAATGACCTTGTGTTAGTTTGAGTTATTTTTGTCTCCATTGTGATTGTTTTGACTGTTTTTTTGTTCTTTTGATTCATACGAGTTTTTTTTTGTAATTTGTAATTTATAAGTTATTTTTGCATCAAATTATAGGTACCTATTAATGAGAAAGGAACTTCTCAAAACATGGCATCTAATATTCTACTCTTTGTGTGAATCGTAAGCTTTAAGATATTTACAACGTATAATTTCCCTTAATTATATATCTCCCTTATCATGTCCTATTGATCCCTTACAATGATCTTCTTATAGGGGAAGAAATCATCTTACTCGATGGGTATACAAAGTTGGAAATAACTGGAGGACAACATAAGACATCAAAAACAATTGGATTAGGTGATAATCTAGATCCCTAGAAATTCATGGGTTGTTATAGTATTTTTCAATTGTTCTTAGCATGGGGACTTAAACAACTCATTTTTTGTAACATGTCTTCTTGAGCGGGCCAAAACAACAAATGGGCATAATATGCAGGACTAAGGGATGGATTGGTGAGGACCTCTTCCAATTAAAGAGAGATGGATCTGATTATTCCACATAAATTTTATTTTACTGCAATAATGATTGGGTACAAAGTTTTTTACATTAGATTGGCCTAACATCACCAATTGTGGATATATTTCAGCAAGGGTGGGAGTGGAATAACAAAGGAAATTAGTGCAGAGCAGAAGGGAATCATTAAAATATCAAGGTAGCATATTCCAACATATTGTTCTTGCAATGATGTTATCGTCAACTTCTACAATCAAATTTTTAAATGCACGAGATTTGGTGGTTAGTTAACTTCCTTAGCAGTGAAAAATTTTCTTGCATAATTTCTAAGGATTTATTTTACTTTTGAATCAAGCAATCATTTTATTTCAAAGTACTAGAAGTTTTTTTGCTTTTCTTGCAAGTAGATCATTGTTTTAATCTTGTTAATACACACTGAACATTTAGTTTGGTATTTTCCTTACCAAATTTCCATTTTATCTCTTCAAATGCTAAAAAAAGCAAGATTTGACACTAATAATAAATTTTTCTCCTGGATTGCTAATAAATGTTGTTTGTTGTTTTTTTTTACTCCTACTTTTGATATCTTCCAAAAAAAACCATAATTACTAAACAATGAAATCTAGATTATATGTTTTCTTTGACTACGATGTATGCAAGTATTTAAAATATATTATATGATGCTTTTTATTGTAGTTGGTTGAAGAATTTTTTAGTAGAATAGAAAAAAATTTATTTGTTTGCAACATGGCAATGTGTTTCCAACTTAGTAATGAAAAATTGTTAACAATTCTATTCGGCCATATTTCAAAGTTTCTTTATGTTGCTTACTTTCGGTCTTATTACCTTTATTGGCCTAGTGCTATCTTTTCATACATTAACAAGATTTACGTGTGCAAATTGATCCCTACAAAGGCCAAAAATATATGAATATAAACGTATTGAAAATATGAGGCTTAGTAATACCTGCTCAAATCTATGAACTATTGTAACCGTTAGAAATGAGACAATTTATGTCCCTCAATTACTATAGGATATGCCAAGATTTATTGTTTTCACATAGATACATACCTGATGTCCATGAAGAGTGTAGTATAAATGTGCCAAAGGAATAGAAAAAAGGGTGGAATGACAAAAAAAAGATAGAGGATTATGGAAACTAAAGATGAAAAATGCGTAAAGAAAAAATGATGAGAGTGAACCTATGGCGGAACGCATGTGTAGCTACTACGATGTGTAATGTACCTACATGGTTAGTAAAGTTTGTGTTGTCATGAAGTGTTGTTGTTGACGTTGTTGTTGCCCCCAATTTGACTGTTTGTTTCTCATACAGTCAGACCTACAAGGAGAAAATGATTAAGTAGTCAAATATGTATGTATGTATGTGTAAAAACACTATGTAAAGGACACATGTAAATGTAAGATACACAAATATAAATGGAAAATGTAAATGGAACATGTGCACCTAATCCATGTCGAGAAAGAGTGTAGAATGATATCCTGTACTGCGAGTTTTTAAGTTGATATCATGCCACCTTGGTCGAAGAAGTGTAGGGAGGAAATGCTCTATGTCCTCCAAATTTATCATAAGAATCAATGATATGTTTCATAAAATATGCAGATTTTTTGTGAATCTATGCATTGTAGATGGAGTTCTTCCATTTTAGTTTTTCTCTATATTATTACACTCTAAAAATGTTTTCTTCTTTTAGATATTTCTATTTTTCTGTTCTAAAACTATTTCCAAAAACTAAAATGATATAAAATAATCACCATTTATTTCAAATCATTGAAAACACCGTGTCATAATTGGTCATGTGGAGATAACCGAAGAGACGATTTGCAACATATCAAAGTGGGAATCCACCACATGTTTTAGGCAAGTCTACAACACTAATGTGGAGTATTTGTTTCCTAGGTAGTCTCCATAAAATGTTGTGAAGGTCATGTTGAGAAAATGTGTCCCTTTTGTTAGCAAATAAATACATTTCATGCCTTTCTTCATATATATTTTATCCATGTATACATAACCTGACATTTTTGGTCATGTGACATTAGCTATTTCCTAATAACCATATAACATTGCATACTTATCTTTCCTCTTCTAGACAAGAATAAGCTCTGCAAATCAAACTCTTTACAAAGAATTGGCTAGGATTCAAAGCTAAAAGTATTTCCTGTACATCTTTATTTTCATATGTTTTGCATCTAATACATATACTGACCACATGATAAAACACCTATTTTAGATTTGTGCTAGATTAGTAACCTTATAGAACATAGCCCTAATTTTGTAGGTCTAATCAAAATACAAGTTCATGGGCATCCAGGATTATTTAAGAATTTGTGAGAACTATATCTACTTTATGCTACCAAGCTTTCTTCTCACCAACATAAAGTGGGGGAAAAATGTATTCACAAAATCATGTACTTTAGACATCTATTTATCCCGGTTTCATACTACTATTTAAAAGGTTCTTGAGTGAAGAAAGTACTAATTAACCCCATCTTTTGGCCATCTTGTTTTTTTTTATTTCATCATTACTGGCCCTTTTCATCCACATGCCCAGTCTATTTTTGTAATTTCCCGTCATTTTAGACTTGACTGGGGTGCCCAGGATAGTACTGGGGTGCCCTGATCCTACCAGGGACGCCCCGATCCTTTTTGCACTTTCCCACCACTTTTTGGGTTCTTTCTAGCCGTTTGAAATATTTATATTTCTTGTGGTCAACCTTTTTGAGGTTAATTATGAAATTAGATCAAGATAACCCTATAAATATAAAGCTATGAGACCATAATGAGGGACCTAGTATCTCTTACTACTATCACTCCATCTAGAGTTACATCCATCTATTCCATTGGAGATCACTAGCATCCACATAGCTCCATCATCAAGGCTAGAACATATACATCACACTTTATAGGGGGGGATTCTATTCTATTCCATACACACATTCTACTACATTTTCTACACATAGTTATTGCTCGCTACTTCACAAAGTGTGACTGACACAAAAGCAACCTAGGGCATGTTCACATACACTTTCACATAGAACTACATTGAGTCTGAGATGTAGTGCAATGCTCAGTAATTCCACCATTATGGTAGGTGAAGTCAGTACAACCCCTTCATATACATTATTCTTTTTTAGGGTTTGATGCTTGTTTTGGGGTCTTGCAGGTCTTTATTTCATCTTGGAGTATTGGCAATGTCTAGCACATGGTAACGAAGTTAATGTGATACAAAACTAAGGTTCCACGTCATCTGTCAGCTCTGTGGAAACAAGTTTCAGAGCTTTTGCATAGACCAAGGTGCCCAGATTACAGACCAAAGCACCCGTAGGCACCCCAGTCCAGTTAGATCTTCCTTCTCCTGATTTTTCCAGTCACCTCTATAACACTCTTCGACAATCATTTGTTATCAGTTGAGTTCTTTCCTCACTCTCTTTTGTATATTAGGGTTAGCATTTCCTTTTGCATAGTTTTTTATCTCATTTACATTCTAGTTTACTTCATTTATCTACTTTATTATAGTTTTTCATAGCTTAAATTAACTATCTATTTACTACATAGTTACACCATTTTTAGTTAATCAACAACAAGCTGCTCAAATTTTTAAAACGTTCATTTTAGTTTACACCTTAAAATTTTGAATTTTCATGGCAGTCTTCTGTAGTGGTGCATATGCCCTGTCATTCAGTGCCTATGCTGAAGAAGTGGCATGTTTGACATAAAACAATGATTTTGCACAGTATATTGACTTATGTGGTTATAAGGTTATACTTTGGTGCCTTTGTCAAACCCGTTGTGACTTTGTGGCATACTTTAGCGCCTTTGTTTTCTAACCTTGTTTTGTGCAGAATCACCGCCTTTATTTGTCTTTTGGCAAAAAAAAATAGCATTTTGACGCCTATTCCTAGTCTTTGAAACTAAACTCTGCTAACATTGTCCTTTTCTATTTTGGCACCTTTGTTGATAGTTTAGCACCTTTTTTGATAGTGTAGTGCCTTTGCTAATAGTTTAGTGCTTTTGTTGATAGTTTAGTGCTTTTTCTATGTAGCAACGCGTTTTTTTTACTTTGGCACCCTTGACCCAAAGTAGTGCCTTTGTTGCATTGTAATTTTATGTTGGTAATAATCAATATAATCACATTTTCTGGTGTTTTGGTGGTGCTTTAGAGAGTTTCATGTTATTTTTTTGCAGAGATAAGGTTAAACTCCACCCATTTTAATAATCATTTTATTTTTGCTTAATGTTTGTGGTTGCATGATCTTGATTAATTTAAAAACTACTAACCATTCTTTTTTGCAGCTTGAATGGTCTAAGAATATTGGGGTATAAACAACAAAATACTAATCCTTTGTTTTACAGAACCTATTTCTGAAGGCCCCATTTTATAAAATTTAATATTAATTTATATTGACAACTTACGATTTATCATATTTTTAAATTACGTGTTGTTTGCCTATGTTTTTATCCCAAAGATGACACCGTGTATGCTATCCTCTTGCGTCCTATAGGATAATCTTGAGGATCAAAAGTGGCTATTCTTCCTTCCCTTTTTTATTTTTTGTGGGGTAACATGACATGGAAGTGATATCCATGCACTTAACATTGTCCTAGGGGTCTCATGACCGTGGGCTTCACCTCGACACACATAGACACACCCCATGTTCCAATAAGGGTATATAAATTCATTTGACAACTATCGTTATTAGCTAAGCACTTGTATTATTTTAAGAGGTGTGTGAAATGAGGGGGCTTTCACGTCCCAATACCCATACCTCAGACATAGTATCCTTGCAATACAAAATTGGGCCCCACATACCATAAGGTATATCAAGGACGCCCTTAGTGATCTCATGTACATCTTAGACTAGGTAGCCTTATTGGACGCATATCTAACCTATAATGCAAAAAGGCCACACTTCCCAAGATTACTTGCTAGCCGACCCCACATTGGCACATAGGTGAAGAGCCAATTGTCACTACCACTGTTCAATGCGTGGTATTGAAAGCAAACTATAGTTCCAGTTACAATCCCACATGATTAGCTAGGATTGTTGATTGCATGTTTGTACTTTTTTTAGATGTTTTTGTTGAAACCAGTGTATAACCCTCAGAACAATCCTTCTAATTAAACTATACACCTATCATCCATCCATTTTTACTACAACCTTTGACCTTGAACACATCACTCATTTGCCATATAATTTTGACCATATTTTTATCCATCGCCCACCTACCATCACTCACACATTTCACATCATCATATAAACACAAATCCCAATAATCAATAAGCTTCTCCACCTAATCGATAAATTTTATAATAATAAGAATAAAAAAACTTTGACCACGCGCCATTTATCCTTCATTCACCTATCGTCATTCACCCCCTTTCACATCACCATATTAATAAAATTAAAATAAACTAATAAACCTTTCCACCTCATCAATAAGATTTAAAATCTATAAAAGGACATTTATAAACATCCCTCCCACATTTCACAAACAAAATTCAGACAGTCTCCTACACATCCCCATCCTAATCCATGTAAGTTATTTCATACCACGCTTACCCAAGTCTAAACAATCACCTCTCTCATCATCAAAAACCACCCCATACTTACCTAGTTCAACATTTCATATTGGTATCTCAACACCAACTAAGGCCTAGAAGACCCTAAACCTATCATATCATGTATCTCTTCTAATAAAAAAGATCACCACACACTTACATTTTCACTCAAATCTATACATATGTATTTATATCTAAACACCCACTCCATGATTTCTTATTAACACAATTAATCTAATCTTGCTAGTCGACACCTTGCATATGAAAAAGAAATCCTTACCACTTATCCTATTCCTCTAATCCCTTACACCAAGGAACATCCTAATCCCTATGATATCAAGGAAAATCCTTCTTCTGTCTCTTTAATGCCTCTTCAAATTATTTCATCCTACAAACAGGGTTTGATTATTAAGAGTATACATCAGTGAAATAAGAAATATTGACTTTTCCTCATCTACACATCTCTCATCAATTTAACACACCCTCATCTCATTTGTGCATCTCAACAGCACTGGAGTCTAATGGAACCTAGGATTTAATATATAATTTATCCCAATCAAGTAAATGATGATGAAAAAATACCACCAATAAATAGAGCATACGAGATATTTAATCACAACTATTATGATGCCAATGCAGAAAAAAACCGCACTCTAAGAGAAGACAAGGAAACAATGGTCAAAACTAGTAGTGATGATGATTCAAGTACATATTTCATAGAGAGGAATAATACAAGATATGCTTAATCAATCCATAAATAAAAACAAATATGGTCCTCCTGCTCCAATCATATCATATGAGAGCCAAAACTTACTCTTAATTATACTCACGACCAACTTCATAGTCTACTTTCACAATGAAAGTGACTGCACTGGAGAATAACCACAATCCCCACATAATCATAATCTAAATAAGCTTTGATAGTGTACGTATAAATGGGAAAATAGAGAGAACACCAATAATCCACATGTCTCAAAGGAAGTCCATATTGTCATCAACTACCAACAAATGAGTAACCAAATTGCTCAATTATCCTCACAACTTGTCCCACAACCATTAAATGACCATGGATCACAACATTCCTAGCAACTCAAATTCAATCCACTACCCACTGGTCCTTAAGAACCTACCTTGGAGAAAGAAATGAATTCTATTAAGTAAATGCTTTAAGGGTTACAACTCGGTAAACAGGGATGACAGTACACAAGTTTGAGGATACTTTGTCCATATTTATTTGACCATGACATCCTGCGGGTTCCTTTTCCACCATACTTTGAACTACCTAAATTTGAAGAAATATAAGGTAAAAGGTGATCCACGTGAGACATTTTAAGGTTTTTTATATGTTATGTCAAGAAGTATCCTATGATGACTCTTACCTATTAAGACTTTTCTCAAGAACTCTAGGCAGGTCCCACACTTAAATGGTTCCTTTGTATACCTAAATGTTTTGTTGCTACACTCGCCGATTGTTTGAAAAAAATTTGTCAAACACTTCTCATATAATGTGGAACACGATGTCACCATGATCGATGTATGTAACACTAAACAACACAATGGTGAAATATTTTCATCCTTTCTTACAACAATGGCAAGCCCTTGTCTGTCCACATTCCATGGCCTATCCCTTGAAAAATAATTGGTCACCAAAATTTCATTACCAATCTCCATCAAGAGTTAGATTCCCATATCCAGGTCCATTGCACTAATACCTTCGATGAAATCATAGAGAAGGGAATGAAAATTGAAAAATTCCTTGTTGCTAAAGGCCTCATCAAGCTGATATTCCAGCAATAACTACAAGCAATCCAATCAACCTTCTACGTATCCAAGAATCCCAAATACTTCAATAAGAATAAAAATTTTGTCAGGGATGGAGTGATTTAAACCAAACAAATGTCCAGCATGTTCAAAAATCTAACTACTATATCCATCCCCAAAGGTCAACCTCGGTCCATTCAAGACCCAAAACAAAGAACATACACCCCCCTTGGCGAGTCTATCAGAAGACAATCCTTAATAAATCTAGTTGCTAATAATATGGTCATGTTTCCCCCCAAAACTCAACCACTTAATGAGTCTCGACCCAAAACCTCATGGTTTAAAAGAAAAAAAGTACTACAAATTTCATAAAATCAAGGGTTGTGATACCAATAGGTGTATGAAACTCAAAAACTACATCCAAGATCTAATCAACCAAGGTGAAATTGAAATTGAAGATAATGACATCTTCCTCCTCTCAAAATCATAAGCTTATGATTTATCAGAATCCTACTTCCTAATCATGGTTAGACATATGCTTCAAAAAAAGGTCAATAGAAGTCTAGAAAAAAACCCTGAGTCATCCAGGCACCATTCTAACCATATCAACTACCAGTGTGCATACAATTCCAGTATGAATCTCTTATCAACCACATCCACCACTCACCACATCAAGTAGCTACTATTAAGGTATCAAAGGATCCTTTCACAAAACCCTCAGTGTGCAGTTACCACTCAAAGGAACTGTGTACTGGTCCAAGGAGCTACTTTATCCTCCTCAAATCCACCATTGTACAACTTTAGTATAATATCATTGAACAAACTTGAGAATAATTGTGCACAAATATACATAATGGATCTTCTCAAAATATCCTTCTGTACACAAATGATATCATTTATCACACCCTTAAAGAAATGTGCATTCCTAAATGACATCGATCCCACACAGTTCTAAGTCTTTTTTCACTCATCTTTAGCCCTCATCCAACATTTCCTCTCACCTTCACGTCAGCACTATTTTCCACTACATGGATCAGATGTACAATCTTCCTCTATACATTGAGGTGCATATCGAACATACTCACGTCAAAAGAGTACTGGTGGACAACAATATCTATAGTTAACCTTTGTACCATGTCTCTTCACCCCAACGATTGGGGTACAATGAATTAGATTTAAGGTAAGTATATAATTACTATTAAAGTATATGATAATACTAAATGAAAATTAGTGGGCACTTTATATCTTCCTATCACTGTAGGTCATGTCATTCTCCCCACCCTAGTACACATGTACTGGATATCCAATTCCCATATAATCTATTTACTTGGTCGGTCATGGATCCGTGAAATGCATGTTTCACCATCTATATTACATCAATGTATCAAATTCGATAATTCTGGTGTAGAGGTCACCATCCATGATGATCCTCAACCCTTCCAATATTTCTAAGCACTCGAAGCAAAATAGCTTATCGGGAGCCATATTGTCCTATCACTGGAAATTCTGTGCCATCACAATCTCCTATCTCTATCATCATCCACTACTTCCATACATTTCACATTACAGTCTTACCATCCACATCTACATAACTCCTCATTGTCCATCTACCCCTTTCTTACCCACTCTCATCCATATCCATTCCTCTTCTACCTACTCTGTTGTTCAAAGCTAAAATCCACATGGTGCGGGGAATATCAAACCTTTCATAATTGAACAGCTACCACTGTCACCTAAACAACATGGCAGACCTGACATGCGTGTCAAGTCAAAATGGTAAAAATATTCATTGGGATCTTTCCACTTTTATCCATTTTTGGTGTCTTACTAAATTGAATACCTCAAACCATCCTAACACCACATGGCTCATTGATGACTCTATATTGTCTTGCTACTCAAACAACAAATATTTTATCCCCAAACGGATGATGACTCACATGGGTTATTCTAGATGAGGACTATGTCACAACGAACAAGGCATCCCCAAACCTCTCACTATCATCCCCAACCTTTATGGTCGTGGACTAGGGTATTACCCACCTGGTGAGGGTATCCACAATGACCATAGTGATGTAACCAAAATAGCTAAGGAGGATATGAACACCATCGAAACAAGTTCCATCCATACCCAATATGAAGACCTTACCGCCACCAATCTTTTCCATGACATCGTCATCTTCACTATCAATGTCACTCTCACTTACCCGTAACTTATCCAGTGAGACCAATAATCCAAACATATCACTCTAAATACATTTCAAAATGGTGAGGAAATTCTTGAGTTCGTGGGAAATCAAGATAATATACCCGTACTAGCGATTATAAGAAAGGTTTCCAAGTATGTTTAAATGACTGAAACCTAATTTGGTGAATATGAGTTTACCCACCCTACTTAATCCCAATCCAACTATCCCTCATCCTAACTCCTTTTGTTATCTCGACAAGGAGGATCCCCTTGCAAAATTCTTCCAAGATCCCCCAAATCCCAAACAAGATCTGGTTATGGATCAACTTCTTCCAGTCTCCTGAAACATTATAGGATGGCTCAACATCATTAATTGAGGAAACTATTGAAATTAACATCGGCACTAAAGAAAAACCCAAGATCCTGAGACTAGGGGAATCCTTATCAGTATAAGAGAAAACCACCTTTATAGATCTCCGAAAGGAATTCTCGTACATATTCGCATGGTCCTATGTTATGTGGATATTCCTGGTCTTGATCCATCTCTAGTGGTTCATAATCTTCTGGTGCATAAAGATGCAAATCTAGTTAATAAAAACTACACAAGATGCATCCAAATATTTGCTTGCTTTTCAAAGAAGGATTACATAAGCTACTCGACATCAATTTCATCTGGCCCATTGACTATTCTGATTGGATATCCAACATTGTCCCAATAGGAAAAAAGACTGGGTGCATCTGTATTTGCACAAAATTTCATGATATTAACAAGGATTTCCCAAAATATGATTTTCCATTACCAAATATCGATATGATTGTAGACTCCACAGTCGGGCATGAAATGTTATTCCTCGTAGAAAAATTCTAGGAATATAATCAGATCAAAATAGCTGAAGAATATCAACATAAGACTTCCTTCACCATGCTATGGGGCATGTTTTTTTACCAAGTCATGCCCTTTGGTATTAAAAATGTTTGAGCAGCTTATCAACATGCCATGACTATCATATTCCATGATATGATGCATGACATAATTGAAGATTATGTCGATGATATCCTAGGAAAATCCAAGACCAAAGAAAAACATCATATGGTTTTCGGCTGCATCTTTGAATGACTCCAAGAATACAAAGTTTGGCTTAACCATAAGAAATGTGTTTTCGGTATTACATCTGGCAAGCTACTTGGTTTTATTGTCTCATGCCACTGAATCGAAATTGACCATAAAAATTTAAAGATGTGGTTAAAACGCCTCTACCTACAAATCTAAAACAACTCAAAATCCTACAGGGTAAAATCCAAGCCATCAAAATATTCATAGCATAACTCACTGAAAAGAGTTATCAAATTTTTCATTCTTTGGCAGAATTAGACAATGGGAGGAATTGTACCCTGGGACTGGACAAGCCCTTCATGATCACTTTGGGTCATTTAGGGTAAATTTTGTGCTAAATAATCATTTATGGTATTATGGGAGGTTTTGGGATCATCTCAGACTATTTTCTCTTTTACAAGTATAACGGTGAGAAATCACCCTATGAAGGGTTCACATTCATCTGATACTAGTGAGAAATGATAAAAAATGATAAATCATGTTTTATTGGGTCTTGCTATAAATTTTCTATTTTTTGGTTTTAATAGGAAGGCCAAGGAGTTCAAAATCAAGGAGAGATTAGTTTTAAATGGGTCAAATGGCATTGAGCTATGAAATAGCTCTCCAATTTACTCATCGATAAGCTCAGCGAGCTCGTAATACATCAAATATTTTACCCCAAATTAGTTCGATCGAGCTAAATGATATCAACACATATAGAGCTAGGTGTATTTGTCAAAAGTCTCGAGCTATGGCTCAATTCAAGTCATGAATGCATGACTAACAACTAGGGTGGTTGGAAGAAGAGATTGTATCTTGGCACTGAGGAAGGAGAGAGCCTCGAGCACATCGAGCTATGGTTTGGTCAAAGAGCTCAATGTATGGATACGGAGTTTGACGTAATGCACCGAGCTAAGGATTTTGATGAATTGATAGGGGAGAAACTCACCTATCCTAGCGAGGCTCAACATGGATTCACATAAGTAAAAACTAATATAACATTGGCTCATACAAATTTTAAGAGATCGCAATAAGGAAGATCTTGGCTGGGGGCTCGTGAGAAGCCAAAATTCACATAACAACCATATTAGAGTTTGAGTTTCTTGGTCAGCTCACTGAATTGGAGGAAACGAAGCTCATGATAAATGGAAGAATAGTTTAAGAGATCTCAATGCCACGACTTGTGCAGAGTTAGAGGGGTTCAACTCAGTAAACCTAGTTGAATCTAAGTCACTAGTCTACAATGATGGTGAGTCTGAGCTAGTCTAAAGATTGAATCGGTCCGTAATGTAGGATCCAACTCACCCAATCGAGTTGCACCATGGAGCTTGACTCTATTATAATTAGATATGGAGCCTAAGAGCTTGGTTAGATGAGTCAAGGTGAGTTTGTAAAATGTGAATGCAACTCGAGTCAGAGCATTAAGGTTCAAGGAGCATTGGAGAAGAGTTGAGGTGAGACGAGCTATGAGCTGAGAAGAACTCGAGTTGGGTAATTTTAAAGATTGTGACCATGGTGGAGATAAGGTCTTGGCAAACCAAGCTAGTAATTTTGCATGGAGGAATTTGGTGAAATGATTGCCATGTGGGAATTTTGTTGATGGAAAAAAAAGACAAGGGTGTCACTTCACAGGGATCATGAGAAGCATTGCCATGTGAAGACGTCAAGATGGCAAACCAATAGAAGAGTTCTACTCATGGGAGGATTCTAAGTTGATTTTTGATTCACAAGGGGATTTTCCAGGTGAGTTAAAGCATGTTAGAGTGATTGAGTGGTTGCGGATAAGATGGTGAGTCATTTGCCAAACTATGAGGAAGGTTTTTGGTATACTGAGAAACACGATGATGGTTGGAGATATTGATGCATCAGTGTGACAAGGCTCGCGCAAAGTGTAAAATGTTGTATAAAATGGTGAAATCTATTTTCGTGGTATATCGATCTTGAAAGGAGAACTACTCCATCAGTGAGAACATGATCATGATGCTTAAAGGTCTGTACCTAGAAATGATTCAGATGGTGGTTTGATGCGTCACCAACCTCGAACTCGGCAATATGAGTTTGACCAATTTAGTCATACCAACACGGCCTAGTTCATAGGTTTGAGAAATGGCAGAACTAGAGCCGACTTTGGAATCATGATTAGGAAGGAAAACTAGATGGATAGAGTCAGTAAGTGTCTCGATCCATCACCAAGGATAAGGTTGAGTACAAGCCGACCTTAAAGGATATGGACTCAACATTTATGTTCACAACATTGGGGAGGCTCAGAGCGGGTTCTTACGAGATGACAATTGTGTCAAATAGCATGGAGAGGCTCAATGTAGATGGAGCGAAAAGGATCTCTAATCACCGAGATGATTCATGTGTGTAGAGAGCTTGTAAGAGATGCGTCGACCAAGGATGAGATAGAGTAACATGGTAATAAATGCTCATAGGATGAGTTAATTGGAGGATCTCATAATGAGCCAAATTGTAGGCAAAGTCACTTGGTGTTAAGCATTGGAAGTAGTTGAGGAGTTATGTTGCAATAGTACCAATAAGGGAGCATGAAGAGCTTGACTCAGTAAACTGAGTTAAGAATGAGGTGTGAGTTGCATGAGTTATGGAGATTAACATTTGGAATGAGGAAGGGGCTCACAGTGAGACACAACTCAACGGGGATGAGTAAATGTTGCTTAGAGTGAAGGTGTTGTAACTCGATGAGTCATGAAGAGTTTTCAAAGCTCTCACAAAATGGTGAGGTGGAACCCACATTTTACAGGGGATTTGAGGACTTAACATTCGTTGGCCACTCAGTATGGAAAATATCATCTTGCTTGATGAGATATGTGATCAATTCCAAGAGAAAATGATAAGGAGCTCAGTTGGCAGGATGCATGGGAGAATCGATTTGAGGCCAAGTCACTTGGCGGTGAGCTTGCAAGAAGAGGTTTTTGAGTCTAGCCATATGAAGGAGATTACTAGTAGGTGCTTGAAGTAGTTTTTTGGGTCCATGTGAAGGTGCCAAACTTGGTGGAGTATGGTACGAGGTCTTAAAAGGGATTCATTGAGTGTGATGTGGTGCGAGCCAACCACCGAGTTGGCCCTTCTTTCAAAGGACCCCCCTTCAATGCAAACCAACCTTAGGGGGGTCCCAAAAAAATTATTAAATTATATTTTTATTAAAATATTTTAATAAAATGATATTTTTATTATTATTAAAATATTATTTTAATTAAATGAGTAGATAAGTTCAAACCTTTCATTAATGAGACATGATGGAATGTTCCTAAGTATTGCAACCAATGCTGTAATTAATATAGGCCATCATGTGCCTTCTTTTTAGGCCAAGAATTTATGATTTCTCCTCTCTTCTCTCACAGATATTTTCTATAAATGTAAGTTAGAAACTCATCCCAAGGTGGTTACAAGAGTTATACATGTGACACAATTTGGACAAGTTAGACAAAATACATTGCACGTTCTTTCAAGAATCCTCTCTCTTCTACAAGTTATCTTCGTGGATTGGGGAACTTTCAAGCCTCTCTTCGAAGACTGTAATGGAAACCATTACCTCCTCTAAATGTAATGATGCATTGTGCATGTTGATGAAGTAATAAAAGTGTATGTTTTGTGACTACTATAAGTCCTTTCATCATTCTATATACTTCTTTGTGCCTTTCTCATGCTTGTAAGTACACTTTGCAAGTTCAATTTTCCATTACAGGTTCTTGGAGTTCTGTGCTTATCTAGTGGTGGAGTTCTTGCATGCATTTGAGTTCTGCTGCTTTTTCACCCTTCTTAGTTTCAACATTATTCATTGGAAGAATGAAATATTATTTTTTTGATTGAGTTTTACAAAGGGAACAAATGCTTCTTAGTCCATGGTATTTTGTTTACCCTCTCTAAGTTTCAGTAGGTGAATTTGGCTTGTGGTGCATAGCACCCTTTTCAAATCAACCTTCTCAAAGTCTATCAACACCCTTTATTTTTTGCATCACCATCCCTAGTATAGTTTTATTTCTTGTAAGTCTCTTTCCCTAAAACCCATGGAAATGTTAGTATAGGTCTAGTTAACTATTTTATTGCACTAGGAATAGTACAACACTTATTTTAGGAAGAGGAATTTGGCCTTCTCCAGAAGTCCACCTTAAGCCCAAGTCCCACAGCTTGAGAGGTGATCCCATATTACCCAATCACACCAACATGTACTCACATTCTGTTCCATTCGGGGGTGTAGTGATTTGGTGATAACAATTTTTGGCACACTCGATGGGACAAGAGTTGGTACTTCTCTTCATACTTGCATGAATCAAAGTACCTGGTGACTCCATATCTCTAGATTTCATATCTCAGTGTGTTAACATATGCAAAGAATTTAGACAAGAGCTTCTGTGAGACAAGAAGGAAATTATCAACATATCGATTTATCCTTGTCTCCTCCAAGGAGAAGGAGAAGAGGCATTTTAACATCACCAATCGCAGCATCACCTCATAGGGGTCATTACACAACTCCTTACAGAAGGTTTCCTCAACCCATGAACAATCAACCTCTCATTGGTATCACAGCCCCTGCAAGGAACCAAGTTTTTCCTCCTTTCAATGCAAGTAATCCTCTTCAGTTGGCTCAACATGATCCTATACCTGGTGTGGAACTCAAAAATTTTCCCTTTTACACAGGGGAAACTCATATTACTCTGGTGGAACATATTCTTGATGTAGCCAACATTTTCATAGTACATAATATTACAGAAGACAATGTTGCAGTCAGACTCCTTACCACTTCCTTCAAGGGAAAATCACTTCAGTGGTTTCATGGGTTAGAAGCTACTACCATAACCACTTGGGAGTGTTAGGGAGAGAAGCTCTGCAAATAGTTTGAAGACAAGAGTGACCATCTGTCACTCATGGAACAACTCACTACCATAAAGAGAGCTCCTTAGATTACATGAGTGATTTCAACTTTCGATTCCACAAAAGTTGGAATAGAATTCTGACACTCATAAAACCTTCTCCCAATAATGCATTCTTGTATTATTTACGAGCCTTGAATAACGATGTAGCAGTTATGATTCAGTCCATGGGAGGGACTACACTTCCTGATGCCTATGAAGTTGTAATAAGAGCCGAGAATTATTTGATCCAAGCAGGGAAGATTACACCCAGAACTATCATTCCTTTGTTTGTTTAACTTTCAAGTAATTAGCCAACCATTTCCCTTGTTCCATCAACTTCTAGCCAACCAGCTATGTAGTTGCACCAGTTGTGTACTTCACCCGTCCCCTTCAAAATGATTTGGTTGAGGTCAAGTCACTACTACAAAACTTTTGGGAATAAACTTGTAGAGTACTCAAGAGGCAACAACCTTAATATGCTTGTCCTTACCAATCGTAGAATCAATAGTACCAGGCTAACCACCCACCCTTTCAAAGAAATACTCAATCTAAAATCAAGCTGTAAATCAAGTTATGAACATCAAGCCTCTAAACTTTAGGAATCCCCTTGTTGCTAGCTCTTCAAGAGCCATTGTACATATCTCAAATAATCTAGTTCAAGACTATGAATGGTGTTATCCTTGTTCTCAACCCCATAATCAAAATATTTTCCCCAATGGAGTTCTTAGCCATGCCCTTATGGTTCAAAGCATATCTGCTTCACCAAAGTCAACAGAAAGTTCATCTACACAGGAAACAATAGATCAACCGCAGGCCCTTTAAGAAACCACTTTGTTAAATTGGCAAGTAGAAAATTTTTGTGGGTTGAATACATATTCTTCATCAGTGTCGGAAAACACCCATTCCAAAAAGAGAGATATTGAATCTCAACTTTCCAAAGCTGATCAAACATCCACATCACAACCTCAGCCACAAGTTGTGGTTGATAAATATGTGGGAAAGAAACCACCAGAGATTCATGCTAGTTAATCTACAAGAAAATAAGGTTCTTCAGGCATCACAGTACCCAACAAGCACTTTCCAAAAGAGGATTCAGATGCCTAAAGAAATTTCAACAAAGTAGGAGAAATCCCTTTCAGTATTGTAGAATAGATGAAGAAGACAGCCTGAATGTTACCATGTGGGACGTACTCTCAATTCCTTCTCAAATAAACCTATAGTGAGAGGCTCTAAATATTTTTGGTACAATAGACGGATCATTGGGTCGTGAGGCAACAACTTCTACAAGTTTGCATCAACCAAAAGGGAAAAGTATTCCTAAGGTAATAAACCGCCACCATTCTATATTTCCTTGATCATTGGTGATCATTTGGTACATAATTACATGATCGATTCTGGTGCTAGCTGCTCAGTCATGCCCAAAAAATTATAGACATGCTAGGAATCCAATATACACTAGTCTCCAGAGGAGTTTTTCAGTTGGACGGCACAACAGTTCAAACCATTAGAGTTATCAAAGGAATTCAAGCTTACTATCCATGCATGCCCTAGCTTGTTCATTCACACAAGACATATTGGTCATCGATCTTCCTCCTCTCTTTGTCATTTTCCTATCACGAGATTTCACTACCAAGATGGGTGGTTACCTATCAGCTGATTGGTCACATATGATCCTTAGGAATCGATACAGAACTAAAGTGACTATAAGGGTGGAACCAATTTTTCATAATCATGTGGAGCCCTATACCACTAGTCCTATAAATGGGAATTATACCATTCATGATCGAGAGGAAGAAGTTGTTGATCACGAACCAACCACTCTTGTGGAAGAATTCCTTGATACTATGTTGGATGAGGTAAGTGTAGATCATCAGTATGATCCCTATGTTGAGGCATTAGTAGAAGAAGAAGTTGGTTTTTTTTTTTTAGAAGAGATGGGGTTGGGTACGTATTGTATCCACGAAGAAGGTGTGATCATACCACAACTTGTTAAGACCCAAAACAACTCTGAAGGACTTTGGAAACTATTTTTTGATGGTTTGAGAAGTAAAAATGGGGCAGGTGCTGGTGTCATATTAATTTCTTTATGAAGGAGATAAATATTTCTCATCTTTTCGACTGCAATTCAGCTGCACCAACAACATTTCTGAATATGAAGCTCTTGTGCAAGGAATTCAGTTGGCTCAAAAGAAGGGAATCAAAGCTTTGACTATTTTTAGTGACATCAAATTGGTTGTACATCAAGTAAGAGCACGTAGCACATCCAAAAATGATTTGTTAAGATCTTACAAGAACCGATTATGGGATTTGATTGAATATTTTGAAGCTTTCAGAATCCATGTGATTCCTAGAAATCAAAATCAAGATGTTGATAGGCTTGCTACGGTTGGTTCACAATATGACATACCCACTGATATTAAGAAAGAAGAGAAAAAAACTGTTAAAATGGTCATTCAACCTGTCGTTCCTGATAATGCAAGTAATTGGAAAGTTTTTGACAGTGATAAACAAATCATTCTTTTTCTACAAGAAGAAGTAGAGTTTGTTGCAAAAATCAAGATAAGATGCAAGAATCATATGGTGACCAAATTATACAATTGAAAAGCAACAAGCTACCAAAAGGCTTGGTTACTCTTGAGTCCATTTTTAATTCAGATGATCAGACCAGAAGACAAAGTTCTAACATGGTAGTCAAAGATGACAATTTTGAAGAAGTTGAGGTAGTAAATGAAAAGTTTCTAAAGATTGGAAAAGTGTGTACCCTAGAAGAGAAAAAGGCTTTCATCAAAAAAATGTGAAGAATATAATGATGTTTTTGCACAGATTTATAAAGATCTATGTGACTTCGATCCAGGTCTAGCACAATATACCATCGAGCTGGATCCCAATACCAAGCCAGTCCATCAAAAGTAGAGGCCAATTAATCCCAAGATTGATCCACTGATGAGAAAGGAGCTAACCAAACTCATCGAGGCTTGCATTATTTTTTTGATCAAGCATTCCTCTTGGGTAAAAAACCTAGTTCCTATGAGAAAGAAGAATGAAGAGATTCAGTTATGTGTGGACTTCATGGATTTGAACCGTGCTTCATTAAAGGACCATTATCCCCTTCCATCTATGGATCAAATCCTTCAGACAGTGGTAGGAGCTCAGAGGTTCTCTTTGCTTTATGGATATTTGGGTTACAATCAAATTCTGGTCAAAGAATCCGATCAATTCAAAACGGCTTTCACTACCAAGTGGGGCACATACGCCTACAACAAAATGTCATTCAGATTATCTAATGTTGGAGCTACTTTTCAACGAGCTATGGACATGGAATTTAAGGGATTGATCAATGACATCATTTTGGTGTATCTTGATGATATAACCATGTACTCCAAACATGTAGAAGATCACATTACACATCTGAGAAAGGTTTTCAAGAGATGTAGGGAATTTGGGGTTTCACTCAATCCTAAGAAATGTATTTTTTCAGTGCACGAAAGGGAATTTTCTAGGGCATATTATTTCAATGGAAGGACTTTCAATTGATCTAGACAGGATTCATTCGATCATGTCCTTATCTCTCCCAAGTCATAAGAAGGGTCTTTAGAGTTTTCTTGGGAACCATAAATTTTGTGTGGAGATTCATCCCTCAATTTGTAGCCTTGGCTAATCCATTAAAAACCATGTTGAAGAAAATATGCCATTCTCATGGATGAAGGAAGGGAAGGAGAGCTTCGAGGCCATCAAGATGACCATTTCTCAAGCACCTACGCTGGTGAATCCAAGGTTTGATAAGGATTTTATTCTTTATGCTTTTGCAGGTCAGGAGAGCATTTCAGGGATCCTCACTCAGCAAAATGATGATATGATGGAACAACCAATTACTTTCTTCATCCAATCCCTAAAAGACTATGAGCTCAAATATTCATTTGTTGAAAAGTAAGTTTTTTCTACCATTCAAGCTTTGAAAAAATTCAGGCACATGTTATCCAACAACAAAATTCATTTGATGGTGTCTCATCTAGGTGTTAAGGAATTTTTGCTGAACAAAGACATGAATGAGAAATGTGTTGGATGGATTTAAAAAGTGATGGAGTATGACATACACATAAAAGTTACTAAGTTGGCTAGAGGTAAAGGTTTTTGTTAAAAACTTGCTGTAGATTTGGAATCAAAAGGTGATGAAGACATGACACTTCTAAATAGTGATGAAAGAGATGATCAGGTTGACTAGTTATCAAAGATCAAGGTCTTCATTCTCTTAGGAACATATCTCGTTGACATGGATAGGACTCAAAGATAGACCTTTCACCTTTAGTCTATTCCTTATGTTCTGGTAGATAATGTTCTCTTTCGAAGGGATTTGAATGGTGTTCTTCTTCGGTGCATAGGTCTAGAATAAGTGAGACAAGATACTAGAAGAATTTCACAATGGTATATCCAGAGGACATTATTTGGCATGAATAACTACCATAAAGATCATGAGGGCCAGCTACTATTGGCCAGATTTATTCAAATATTCCCATCTCTGGGTAAAGAAATGCAAGGAATGTGCCTTTTTCATCGGAAAGAAAAAGTTGGCAGCTCTTCCCCTCCATCCAATTCAGGTTGATCAACCCTTTGTTCAATGGGGGTTGGATTTCATTAGAATGATTAATCCTCCATCTAGTGATGGACATAAATGGGTCCTTACTGCAACAAACTATTTTACTCGATGGACGGAGGTGGTAGCATTGAAGGAGGGAAATGAGAAGGTAATTCTTGATTTCCTAGAAGGCATAATGACAAGGTTTGGTGTCCCATTTACAGTCATTTCAGATAATGTGATGGATTTTCTTAGTCTGAAGATGAGTGAATGGGCTGTCAAGAATGGATTTTATCTCAAAACTTCATCCAATTACTATCCACAAGGAACAGATTGGCTGAGTCTAGCAACAAGAACCTCACAAGGATTATCAAATGCACGATGGAAACCAACAAGAGGACTTGGCATACACAACTTAAGACTGCTTTATGGGTGGATCAGATCACACCTAAAAGGGCCATCAGAAATTATCCTTTCATGCTTGTATATGGAAGAGAAGAAAAACTTCTGTTATCCTTGGAATTACCTTCTTTGGAGTTAGCTCATCAGCTTGAGGTTATGCAGAGTGATCCTATGATAGTCAAGTTTATTGAGCTCATGGAGTTAGAATAAGTGTGAAACAAGGCTATGAAGAATTTGGAGCAACATCAGGCTCAAGTTAAGAAATATTTTGACAAGAAGGCATCTAATAGGAATTTTCAAGAGGGAGATTTAGTTCTCAAATGGGATGAAGATAGAGCCAAACCAGGCATGCACACCAAGTTTGATGCTCTCTAGAGTGGGCCATACATTATCACAAGTTACACAGGAGGTGAATTCATTTCATCTATCTAGGCTCAATGGAGAATAACTAACCATTCATGTGAATGGGATACATCTCAAAGCTTTCCTTTGAGATCATTCCATCCCCTGTATAATTTAGTTAGGTTTTTTCCTCCAAGTGCTTTGCACATTATTGTGTGTTGTCATCATTTTTCTTTCCTTGTTGTTGTGTTTTGTGTTGTTCTACACATTGTATCATCATTGGAGGTTTTCAAGGAGAAGAAAGGTTCAAGGTTTCAAAAAGAGTTTCAGATATCCAAGGTTCCTAGATGCTTCATTCAAGATTCTATAGTGCTCTATAGGTGTCAAGCATTCATTAGATTCAGTATATTTCCTACCTAACATTACTGGAGAGTTTGGGATCAATTATTACAAAAGGATCAGATCATCTTTGGGATTCCAATATTGAATCCATGCCCAATGGATGTATTAAGGCTACTGGAATCATGCTTAGTAGGAAATCATCCTTGAGAGGTCGCCAAAAATGTTATCCAATTTTGCACACTTTGGGAAAATTAGACAACAAGAGGAATTGTACCATGGGACCAAAAATCCCTTAAAATCACTCTGGGTCATTTAGGGCAAAATTTTATGCTTGATAAGAATTTATCAGGTTTTGGGATTATCTCAGATTATTTTCCCTTGTCTTAGGGTGAGAAATCACCCTATGACGGGTTCACATTCATCCAATACTAGCGAGAAATGATCAAAAACGATGAATCATGTTTTATTGGGTCTTGCTATAAATTTGTTATTTTTTGGTTTTAATAGGAAGACCAATGAGTTCAAAATCAAGGAGAGATTAGTTTTAAATGGATTGAATCACATTGAGATATAAAATAACTCACCGATTTTCTCATCGAGTAGCTTGGTGAGATCGTAATACATCGAAGATTTTACCCCAAATTAGCTTAGATCGAGCTAAATGAAATCGACACATATGAAGCTTGGGGTATTTAAAAAAGGATCAAGCTATGGCTCAATTCAGGTCACCAAGGCATGCTAAACAGCTTAGGTGGTTGTAAGAAGAGCTCGTAACTTAGTGTTAAGGAAGGAGATATCCCCGAGCGCATTGAGCTATGATTTGGTCAAAGATCTCGATGTATGGACAAGGATTTTGACATCATGGTCCAAGCTAAGGAGTTGGCTGACTCGATAGGGGAGAAACTCACCTATCTAAGTAAGGCTCGACATGGATGCAAAGAAGTAAAAACTAAGCCAACAACGGCTCATGTAAAGTGTGAGGAGCTCGTAATAAGGAAGAACTCAGGTGGGAGCTTGTGACCAGCCCAAATTCACATAACGCTCATATTGGAGATGAGTTGCTTGGTTCGCTCAATCAAAAAGAGGAAATGAAGCTCATGGAAAAGGGAAGACTAGTGCAAGAGAGCTCAAAGCCACAACCTGTGTAGAGTTGGAGGGGTTCAACTCAGTAAACTAAGTTGAATCTGAGTCACTAGTCAATAGAGATGGTAAGTCCAAGATAGTCTAGATTTTTACTTGATTCGTAATGCAGGATCCAAATCACCCTATTGAGTTGCACCATTGACCTCGACTTGGTTACAAATTAGATATGGATCCAAGTCAGGTTAGTATACTATCTTGGTCATATGAGTCAAGGTGAGTTCACAAAACATGAAGGAAACTCAGGTCAAAGTGTAAAGGTTCGACAAGAATTGCAGGAGAGTTGAGGTGAGACGAGATATGCGCTGATAAAAACCCGAGTTGGGAAATTTCAAAGGTTGTGGCTATGGTGGAGATAACACCTTGGCAAGCCAAGCTAGTAATTCCACGTGGAGGAATTTTGGGAACTAATTTCCATGTGGGAATTTCATTAATGGGAAATGAATACAAGGATACCATTTGGTGGGGATCATGAGAAGAATTTCCATGTGGAGATGTCAAGATGACAAGCCAATAGAAGAGTTCCTCATATGGGAGGAGTTCAAGTTGATTGCCAATTCACCAGGTGAGTCGATAGGTGAGTTAAAACATGTTAGAGTGAATGAGAAGTTGTGGATAAGACAGTGAGTCATTCTCCAAGCTATGAGGAAGGTTTTTGGTGAGACCAAGAAACATGACGATGTTTGGAGATAGTGATGCATCAGTGTGACAAGGCTTGCATGAAGGGTCAAATGTTGCAGGAATTGGTGAAATATTTTCTTGTGGTACAACGAGCTTGCAAGGAGAAATAATCCATCAGTCAGAACATGATCATGATGCTTGAAGGTTTATACATAGGAATGATTCAGATGGTGGTTTGATGCATCGCCAACCTCAAACACGGTAGTACGAGTTGGATCAGGTCGGACAGAGAAACACGGATTTGTTCACAGGTTTGAGAAATGGCTGAGCTGGAGCTGACTTGGGATTCATGATGAGGAAGGAAAACTCGATGGATAGAGTCGGTTCATTGGCATCGTTCAAATGAAGAAATGACTAAGTGGCTCGATGCATCACCTAAGGATGAGATCGAGTGCAAGCCAACCTTAAAGGATATGGACTCCACATTGATGTTTACAACATTAGGGAAGCTCATAGCAGGTTCTTGCGAGATGACGATTGTTGAGCAAATAATGTGGAGAGGCTTGGTCTAGATGGAGTGAAAAGGATCTCAACTCGTTGAGTTTATCCATGCATGTAGAGAGCTTGTAAGAGATGATTTGACTAAGGAGGAGACATAGTAACATGGTAAGAAATGTTCACGGGCTGAGTCAATTGGAGGAGCTCGCAATGAGCCAAGTTGTAGGTCGAGTCACTTGGTGGTGAGCATTAGAAGCGGTTAAGTTGTTATGTTGCAAGAGTACTGATGAGGGATTCATTGAGCTCGATGTGGTGGAATGTGAGAGGGTAACTCGCCGACCAACTTGGTGAGTTGGAAATTGAGCCAACCACCGAGTTGGCCCTTATTTCAAAGGATCCCACTTCAATGCAAACCAACCTTAGGGGGGGTCCCACAAAAAATATTAAATTATATTTTCATTTAAATATTTTAATAAAAATATATTTTTATTATTATTAAAATATTTAATTTAAAATATTATTTTAATTAAATGAGTAGATAAGTTCAAACCTTTCATTAATGAGACATGATGGAATGTTCCTAAGTATTGTAACCAATGTTGTAATTAATATAGGCCATCATGTGCCTTCTTTTTAGGCCAGGAATTTATGATTTCTCCTCTCTTCTCTCACAAATATTTTCAATAAATGTATGTTGGAAAGTCATCCTAAGGGGGTTACAAGAGTTAGACATGTGACACAAGTTGGACAAGTTAGACAAAAGACATTGCACATTCTTTTAATTATCCTCTCTCTTCTGTAAGTTATCTTCATGGATTGGGGAACTTTCAAGCCTCTCTCCCAAGAATTTAGTGGCAACCATTGCCTCTTTTGAATGCACTGATGCATTTTTCATGTTAATGAAGTAATAAAAGTGTATATTTTGTGACTACTATTAGTCATTTCATCATTCTCTATACTTCTTTGTGCCTTTCTCATGCTTGTAGATACATTGTGCAAGTTCAATTTTCCATTGTAGGTTCTTGGAGTTATGTGCTTATCAAGTGGTGGAGTTTTTCATGTAGTTGAGTTGTGGTGCTTGTTCACCCTTCTCATTTTCATCATTTTTCACTAGAATACTGAAATATTGTTTGTCTAATTGAGTTTAACAAAAGGAACAAATGTTTCTTAGTCCGTGGTATTTTGTTTACCCTCTCTAAGCTGCAGTAGCTGAAGTTGGCTTATGGTGCATAGCACCCTTTTCAAATTAAACCTTATCAAAGTCTTATAACACCCTTTATTTAGTGCATCACCATCCCTAGTATAGTTTTATTTCTTGTAAGTCTCTTTCCCTAAAACCCATGGAAATGTTAGTATATGTCTGGTTAGCCATTTTATTGCAATAGGAATAGTACAACACTTATTTTAGGAAGATGAAGCTGACATTCTCCAAAGGTTCACCTTGAGCCCAAGTCCCATAGCTTGAGAGGTGATCTCATGTTACCCAATCACACCAAATGTCTTGTTCACATTATGACCATTCAGGGGGTGTATTGATTTGGTGATAACAAAATGTTCCATCCACTTCATAATTTTCTCAAAAAGGGAACAATCTTCTGTTGGAAATAATTTCAAGCCTCTTTTGAAAAACTCAAGTAATATCTAATGCATCCTCCAGTCCTAGTGTCTCCTACTTTGATAATTCCCCTCCTCCGTTACATTTCAGCCACTCAACATGCCTTGGGAGCTCTCTTAACGCAACATGACGACCACAGAAAAGAACATTCCATTTATTATCTCAGTCAAAAACTAGTCTCCTATGAGCTCAATTACACTCCTATGGAAAAGGCATGTCTTACCGTTGTATTTTCTTCTCAAAAGATACGACATTATATGCTTAACAATACTGTCAAGCTCATATCCAAGGTAGATCCACTCAAATATATACCCTCCAAATTGTCTTTGATAGGATGCGTTGCTAAATGGATCATGATCTTGAGTGAGTTTGACATCAAATATGTTAATTAGAAGGTTATCAAAGGAAAATTACTGGCATATCAATTAGTAAAATCTCTAGTATATGATTCCATGCCACTTAATACATGGTTCCCAGATGAATCTATATTTACCATTGAAGAATCAGACACATGGATGTTATAGTTTGATGGATCTTTTACACATCACAGCTTAGGAGTAGGCATTCACTTTATTACACCCCAAGGATATTTGATCCCTAAGGCCTTTCGGATCACCTTTCCTTGCACCAACAATATAGCTTAATACAAGACATTCATAGCTCAATTAAGGATGGCCATCCAATGGAATATCAAAACTCTCAATGTCTTTGGTGACTCATAACTAATCATTAAATAAGTTAATGATGAATATTCCACCAAAGATGACAAACTATTTCCTTACAAAATAATGATGGGCAGTTTCAAGGCTTACTTCCAATACATTCAATTCTAGCATGCCCGTCGAGAAAGAAACAAATCAGCACATGTAATGGAAATGATTGGATCTCTAATCGACATGCCTTTAAATGCCCCTAATTCACAATTATTGGTTGATCAACTTATGACATCGGCCTATGATATTCCCGAATCTGAGATGATATGTGATATTTTTGGTCCTGACTCTACATGGTACCATGACATTTACACCTATCTCCATGACCACGCCCTTCCACCCAACCTCCCATGTAACCATCATTAATCCTTCATCCAACTTACCTCCCGCTTCACCATATTTGGCAACACCCTTTATCTTAAAGGCTTTGAAATTTTTTTATTATGATGCCTAAATCCCCAAGAGGTTGAATTAACACTTAAGGAAGTTCATGATGGAATTTGTGGTGTTCACAGTAGTGGTGTAGTACTTGTTAAGAAACTTCTACAAACCATCTACTATTGGCCTACCATGGAGAAAGATGTATGTTTGTACATCTGCAAATGTGTCCCATGTTAAAAACATGCCGACCTTATCCATGCATAATCCCAATATTTGCAACCTATTACTACTCCATGGCCCTTTTCCAATTGGGCTCTCGATCTCATGGGAAAAAATTAAACCCCACTTCATCTAACTGTCACAAATTTATGATTAGTGCCGTGAAATATTTCAGTAAATGGGTCAAATCCATCCCACATACCTATGTTAGAGACAAACAAATTTCCAAGCTCATCCTTAATCACATCATTTTCCATTATGGTATTTCGTCTGCTCTCATCACGGACAATGGAAAATCCTATAAAAATCAAGAATTTTGTGAGATTTATGACCATTTCCACATCAACCTCAAATTCTCCACCCCATATTATCCACAAGTCAATGACCAATCTGAAGCATATAATAAAATGATAAAGTGCATCCTTGGTAAAATTTTAAGTCAAGTAGGATCAGATTGGAATACACAAATATATCCTTCCTTGTGGGCCTATCATATATCCATCTGTACCCCCGCTGGCTCCACTCCATAATCTCTTATCTTTGGCACTGAAGCAACTCTGTATGTTGAGATCAAGTCCCCCTCCCTCTGTGTGTCTCTCCAACACCTTATTGATGATGAATACTATCATTTGCATCACCTACAATAACTTGAGTTAATAGATGAGAAACAACTTCATGCCCCGGACAACCTCAAATATTATCAAAACCACCTCTACAGACACTACAACAAGCACATCAAAACCCATGAATTTGAAATTGGATACCTATTCCTTAATGAAAACCAGTGTAATACTAATGTTGATTGTGAAAAGAAAGGAAACTTTGAACCAAATTGGCTCGAACTTTACATTGTCATCGCCAAGTTCAGTTCGGGTGCTTATAAGCTTTCTACTCAAGATGGGTATGAGTTGGACGAGCCCATGAACATCATGAATCTCAAGTGATTATATGCTTAAGTGCCCACTGCTTGAAATCCAAATAGAAATAAATAAAAATAAAAATCAACAAAAACAAAAATAAAATAATTCATCCAATGGTGAAAACCATTTTGATGCCTCCTTGGGCAAGTACCATGGTTAAAACCAGTTTTCGATGCTATGGTAAACTAGATCCTATGTCCACTAGTGCCCTATAAATGAAATCAACACGCTGGGGGAAAACCCCTTCATTCCTACTCTAATTTCCATCCATATCCACATCCTATGCTCCTAAATCCAGACTTCTTATGATCCTTACCACGAAGTAACATATCTATCATGAATAAGAACACTATTCTAATCATTGCTAAGGTTGTATTGTATACACTCACATTTTGGGGAACTGTAGTATTATGTACAATTTGGGTCCAATGCCGAGAAATACAACCATTGTAAGATCCTAAGGCCTTCATTTCTCTCCCCCAACCCCCTATCCACCTGCTATCACCATTCATTTCCCTTCACAGTTACTTTCTCTTTCTCTCTGTTATTCCACCTTGTTTTACGTACCAGATGTGTTGTAAATATTTGTACAATTCAAATTCCATTTTAACTTTCCTTTACTAAATCCATCACATCTGCAATATGTAAATAAATCATCACATTATCCATATAAACAAATAAAATACCACAAAACTACTATACACAATAGTACATCTCATAGTAAACCATGACATCCATCCATCTAAACATAAAAATTCACCATAAAAACCATAATCATAAATAAACATTATCACATCTAATCATCTTAAAATACCTAAAATTATAAAAACCATCATCATCATCATCATCATCAAATCCATCTCCTATGATCATCATATCATTATCTAACATTATCAAATCAATTCACACTACCTAAAATAAATCACATCTAGCACATCAGACTATGCCTACAACAATAAATATCCATCGTAAACACATATCATTGACAATATCATCAATACATCATCATCATCATAAACATCATCAACCACGTCATTTATACATCAATAAAACAAATTATCATCAAAATTCCATCGCATCATCTATATCAATTCCTCTAATGTTTCAACCATCACACATTAAATTAATCAAATAAAATACGATGTGCCACAATCATCATAAAAACCACCAATAATACCATCATCATACATCATCATGTAAAAACATAAATCATCATCTCATCTATGACATCATCACCATGTACCATCATCATATATCATCAAAAACAAAACAAAATGACATCATCTCATCAACAAAATCATCGTCATAAATAACATCATACACAATAATTATAAACATGCCATCATGTCAAACCCAATCATCACACACAATCATCACCATGATAAATATGTCTCATCATTTAAATAGCCATAAAAAATGTCTAAAAAACTAGTATGATCATCGCATCATCATAACAATCACATCTAAACTCATAACTTGTAACAACATCAACTCATGTCATCATCAATATCATTAAAATCATAAATAAAAAATAATAAAATACTACATCATCATAACTCATCATGATAATCAAATACCTCATCAAAAAATAAATAATACCTCATGTATCATCAATACATACACATAAAAAATGTAACCATCCTCATCATCATAAAATGTCTAATAAAATACATATGATATAACACAAACATAATAGCCTCCAAATGTACACCTATACAAATGACGCTCATCATTGTGTTGAGTTACCAATATCATCACTTTCCCCATCCGGTCTCCACTGTAATACACTAGTCGTATTCCCTGAGGCCGTTGGCTGCACCAATCTCCTATTAGCTAGGTACTCTACATAACGTCATGCCTCTGACAGTTGATGGGACACAATGCCCTCATAATACCGCATCTCCTCCACCATGGCCTGATACTGATGCAATGACAATGTGCCATGGGGTGTCATCCATCCTGCTCCCTGAGAATTACTAGGGGTGCCGCCGGTCCTACTCCCTGCGAATCACCCTGTGTCTCACCACCTCCACTATTGTATCTAATGGGCCATATATATCTTTGTAAGCATCACACTGACGGTGATACCTATCTTGATGTCGTAAGGCACAATCCTTCTCCTAACGCATCACCTCTAACTCCACCTAAAGGTAGGATGTATCAGTAGGTACTCCCCCATCCCCATCCCTTGTCTGTTATTGTCATAGGCCATCGATGGTATGTTGTATCTAAGTCAACTCCCCCTATAAGCAAGCATTCTCTACATCCCTCTGCTCTACCTCCTAACCCACCAACATTGTAAACATGTTAGCTTATCATCTCAAATCTCGTATATCTATCAAGTGAAATACGCCTCTCACACGTAACCCTTCTATCTCCATGACCTTTGCATGATCCTCTATCTCTAACCTATCAATTTGAGTTGGTAACTTGGCACCTATATCAACTAACCCCGATGCACCTACTGACCCTAAGAACTTTATACCTATAACACCTATCCCATATGGTCCTGTTATATCCACCTATGGTGGCATAACCGTCTGTAACGGACCCATAAAAGCATCCACCTCATGTCTATCCGGAATATGGCCCAATGCATCTTGTACGGATGAATGAGCTACTAGCTACTGGAATGGAGGACCACGTAATATAATAATAGGTGGTGCCCATTGTAACTCCTTTTCCTATCCCTGTGGTCTATTTAACACTACTACTTTCCCTTGTGGTATCCCTTATATACCTTTCTATGCCCATGAACAAATCTCATCCCGTATAGTGGATGTGTTAATCTAGTTGGCTTGATCCCCTACCACCACTCCTCATATCCCTGTATTGTCCCCAAGTCTGCCAAAATTGGTAAAGGTGCCCATGGGATAGCCTGTAAATCATCCAAACTGGCCCTGGCCACATCCATTGGAATCATGGCACCCCACTCCTCGGACTTCCATGAAGTCTATGTGAACACATGGTAGCCCATAGGAATGTTCTAAATAATACCAAGCTTCTGCAAAACATGATCTGCCTGATATTTATCTGTCATATACTATTAGACCCCATCAAATAGTATGGTGTGTGGATCCTGCACAACTAAGCTTTGTCTCCCTCTCACACCTCACACTACCGACACGACCACCATGTAATATCCTCTTCCTACAACTCATCAATCTTCCACCTATACCAAACCATCTCCCCTAGATGTTCCCTCCTGCCCATGTGTATATGCCACCCATATACTGAAGGTTCCCCATCCCATGACTACTGCAAGATGTCAATCGGCCTACCCATGACTATTTTGTCATAACTCCAAATCTGTAGAAGTATACATGCTCTTATACTACTGCATCCTCAGTAGGCTACCCTATGTAAGTCACAGTATAAGCGTGCTAACACCACAGGACCCCACAAAAAAAGTTGTCTCAGACTGCCACATTGGGTGCAATACATCTACAAACCTAATACTAAAATAATGGCCTCCACCATCTAGAATAAAATACAACTGATCAAGGAGCATGGTGGCATCAGAACCCGTTCCATATACTCTTCTATAAAATAAACCCCTAAGTATATCTGCAACCCTCATTGGGGTGCGTCCTCTACATTTGTCAACAGCCTCAACTATGCTCCAGGCCTCCCCCTAGGCCATACCACATGTTCCGCCTCCATGTGAAGCCGATATATATGGTAGAAATCCTCTAAGGTCACTGTCATCTCTCTTATCAGTAACCAGAAGGTACTGGTATCTGAGTGCCATCTCTCTGTAAGTGTCGTCAATAATCCTCGATCTTCTTGCATAAGAAAAATCCTTTCTACATGTAATAGTACCAGCATGTGCAACATGAAAGCTTCATCCTCCTTCACCTCTTCGTCAAATCCCCCTAATAATCACCTCAAGGTAGCTAAACTTCAATGCTTGACCTGTACAAAAACTAAAACCTCCTACACACAAAATAGTGTATTAACCCCTACCCATCATCCATCATCTTCCTAAAAAACCTAATTCTGAACACTATAGCATATGTTCCACTTCATAAACATAGGTGCCACTTTATGACATAGGTGTCATTCCATACAAAAGCACCATTTTTGAACATAAGTGTCATTTTAGAACATATGCACCATTCTCTTTTCCATGCCTAGTGTATAGGCACCATTATGCTTCATTTCTTCCCCCTTAACATAAGCTCTACTATTTCCAATATAGGTGTCAGACCTCCCACATAGGTGCCAATTCACAGTATAGGCACCAATTTGGAGCGAAGACACCACTTCATGCCCCCATCCAGGTACATAGGCGCCAAAACACATCCCTCCCTCGATGCATAGGTGCCAAAACCTATACTACCCTCCCAAACAATGCATAGGCCCAATTTTGTGTTCATAGGCGCCACTTCATACCCTTGAGCTCCTACATTTACCCTAAAAACCCCTAAAATATTTAAAACAAACAAAATGAAAAATAATAAAAACCACAGGGTACTTACCCCAGGTCCATCAACTGTTGATCGCTGGTAACTCCTCACTTGGTCCGCTCAGTGATCCACAATCTTCATGTAGGCCATCATACTCTCTCAAGGGCTCTAGTTCTCTACTATGCGTGGTGAAAATGACTCATCACGTGGTCCCTGAAGTAAAATATTCGAGGAGCCCATTCTCCCACCTCGTTTGTTCATTTTTCCTCTTGTTTCTTCCTACCCTAACCAAATTTCCACATCTATCGCCCAAAATATTAAAAAAAAAATCAATAATCAAAAATTATTAAAAATAAAAAAATTTCCCCCAAAAAATTATTAAAAATAAAAAAATTATAAAAAATTAAAAAAATAAAAAAATTATAAAAACCCAAAAAAATAAAATTGTTAAAAATCCAACAAATTACAAAATTGTAAAAATCCCAAAAAATTAAAATATCATAAAAGCCCAAAATATTTTAAAAATCACAAAAATCCCAAATAATTAAAAAATCGTCAAAATCCCAAAATATTAATAAAATCATAAAAATCCTAACACATGTAACCTCATATAACTTCATCAAACTTGTCACTTCATCAATTCTCATCCCATTTTATCATCCTAATCAATCCAACCACCGATCCTTATTCCTTCATCCAAAAATCCTCAATCTTCTAACCTTGACAAATCCACCATCCTCAAATATAAATTCCAAATCATCCAACCCTAACCCCTTGACTGGGGCATCTTCTAAATCCAATAATCCTTTATCTTCACCCTTTTTATACATCATTTACTGGGGCATCCTCTACTCCAAAATATAATTTCTCATAACCCTTCAATCTCCTACTCCTCTAGACCTCTATTTCTATTCCTCCACATCCTCACTCTTCTAATCCTCTCATCCCCTTTTTCTCTAAATTTTTTCCTCTGAATCCTCACATCTTCTAATCCTCTAATCTTCTTATTCTCTACTCCTAATCCTCTACATACTCAAATCTTCTCATCCTCTATTCTTCACTCATATGCTAATTTGGGCCTTTCATCTTTTCAAGTAGTCACTCGACTCGTTTCCTCTTTTCCCGAACCCTCGAGGGGGCATCACCCTCACTATCTATCATGTCTTCTCTCTTTCTTTAAATGATCATTGCTACACAATAACCATTGAAAGATAAGGAAAATGTAGACATGTAAAACATCGACATACTCATTTAGCAAATAACATACTCATTATACATTATTAGTCCCCCATCACTAACCATATAATAAGTAATCGTGAGATTAATTATTATTATACCTATTATCATACCTCAATTATTCTCATTATTCACCCAATAATCTCATCTCATCCTTAATCATACTAATTCATCATTAATATCTTATTATCCTATTAACTAATCCCTATTATCAATTTCTAAGAATTAAAAATTCCTACTCACCTACCTACCTACCCTACACCTATCCTACACCTAGCTTCTCCATTTAATCACTTCCCTAATCAAAATTAATCTTGCCTAATCCTAAGGTAAACAAATCCTCTAAATCTAGAGGCTTCTATTTTTAGAAGGCTCTCTAAATTTCTCTCCTTCATATTTAAAAATTTAAATATATTTCCCTCCCTCCATTGAATTTTTAATTTGATGGAGGCTTCTTCTAATTTCTAGAACTCTCCAATTATATATCTTTCTACTCTCTCATGTAATAAAAACCATTGATCTTCCACCTACATGGCAAGATCTCAACCCTCCATTATTCATTCCTCTGACTATAAATAGGAATGCCACCCTCCATGGAAACCAACTCATGAAATTGCAACTAAGTGCTGCCAAAATATTTCTAGAAGAGGTATCAATCATCAAGCATTCCATCAAGAAAAATCATCATTAAACAAGGGGAGGTGTTGTCCAACTCATCCCACAAATCTGAAGCAATATAAGAACTATCTTGAGCACGTCCAAAAGAATAAGGGAAGAACTTTGGAGCTTGTAGGTAAGCGCATGTATAGCACTCTTTCTCCCTTCTTATCCTGCTCAAACAGAGGTAGATAATAGGTGTGGTATATCAGGAACTAGTTCGGTTTCGTTATTCATTTACATTTATAACTAACACCACTTTTTGTCTACATTAGTGTTTACCCAAAGAGTGAACTTATGACTGAGCACTGCACTATATTCTAGAATCCATGTAGTTCTTTGAGCTTGTGTGTGAAATATTGTCTTTAGGTTTCCCTAGTTCCAATGACGCCAAGATAGTGGGCTATAGCTAAATCAAGAACTTCCCATTCATATGCAGAGTATGCATCCCAAAAATGTTGTCCATTTGATGATAATGGTAGTATGTAGATGTGATTTCCGCTTTAAAATTGTCATCCCACATAATAGTATGTATGTTGTGTATATATATGGATCTCTTGTTTGAATTTCGAAACTAGTGACACAAAAGGCTGACTATGAGCTTGGGATAGGGATTAGAAATATAGAAAATTCGACCACAAATGTCAAAATAAAAAGAAAGAGCAAAGAGGAAAAGAGCACCCAGGGTGGACACAAGCACTTGGGTGCTAGTGTCCTAAGATAAATGAAAACTATGAGAAGACTGATAGACAGGGATCCCTGTGACCTAATTAGAATTGGGTACAAAAGTTACAGATGTAAAAGAGTAATACAATAAAAATAAAATCAAACAAGTGGATGGAAAAGGGATTGTGTTACTTGTGAATACTTTTCTTGCTTAAGATCCATGCACATAACAACATACTTGATGGCATAATAAAAACATAATGTGTGTGATTTTGTGTCTACATTTTCCCCCTTATGTTATTTGAATGAAATTCAAGTAGTGTAAAGGAAGTAACGAACATACTTGTGAGAAGTTTAGAGAAGCCTTGTTGCAAAGTGCAAGAAGAGTGTGAGAATTTGTAGTGTGGAAAACCATGGATCATTTTTTTTACCCATGTGGTGTAATTAGATATAGTAAACCATTGTAATGAGCACTTGGAGAAATACTTGATATGATTTATAGAATTGGGATATTTTGATTGTTGCTAATGGAGATTTGGAGAGGTAAAGAGTGATCAATTCCCAACCTGATTTTGTAAATTTTGAAAATGGGAGGATTTGGGCATCCTACCACCAAAGGAAGAGTATTAGGGACAAAGGTATATTTTTTTCTCTCCATCTGTGACTACATCCCCAAAATTTCCAACCACTATAGATGGTTAGAGGCCAAATTTAGATCCGATTTAGTTATGTATTGTTTTGATTGAAATAGTATTTAATGGCTTCCAAGTTATGTCATCTGAAAATTATATTGATGTAGTCCAAGTCTCAAGTTAGGTCATCCAAGAGAGATAGTAATCTAATGCAACTCACAAGTTAGGTCATCTGGAAGAGATAGTAGAATGTGCTTGTTGTATTGATTGTTTGCTTAGATTTTTAATAGTTGAATATTTCTTGAGATAGGATGTATTTGGTAGATTACTCATGGAGATTTTTTTTATTTTTATCCCCAGATTAGGTCATTAGGGGGAATAGGTTTTGAAATAATAGGAAGTTTTGAATGTTGAATGGAATGATTTGTACCTTTTCTTGAAAAGGATCAGAGAAAAATTGTGATAATGGTGTATTAGGAGTATCGATTGGTTGCATAGTAGCTTGAGAGGGATTGTAGAGTGATCTTGATTGTATGCCCCCCTTTTGGAAAAATGGTGAGGGGTGGAGAAATGAGGACTAAGCCGAAAGCAAGAGTGTAAGGATGTAATAATGAGTAAAATATAGTATAGAAGAGATAGCAAGTTTTTCAAAGCATATGGATGTGTCAAGTAGTACATGTACCAATTTTGAATATATAAGTGTGCTAAACATATAATACGGTGCTAGAATAAATTTTTATCTGAATGGCACAAACGGGGAAGAAAATGGAGTAACGAGGATCAAGATATGAGCAAACCTGTTTTCCGTGTACTAGTTGCAAAAATGCTTGTGAATAGTAACTATAATAGATGGAAAATTTAAAATTGTTATATATAGTAATAGTGAAAAATGAATAGTAATTTCATATGTACTGTGATTGAGTGAGCATTGGAGATATGAGTTTTGAGGATGCCATGTATTAGAGCAACGGTTTTGACTAGGTTCAAGAGAGTAGCAGTGGGTGTGGCTTCATAGACGACTGATGAGTTGGTGAGTATGATTATTTTTGTAAAATTTGGTAAAATTTTCCTGATTTTGTCAATTTTTGTAAATTGTGAACTTTGGTATTTTTCTACGTTTTTGACCTGGGAGGGAATGGCCATGGCGTTTCCATATTATTAGACACCTGCACCCAGTTCCAGGCATTGGTGACCTATTTCTAGGTTTCCATGACCCGCTCCTGGGCACTGGCATCCTAGAGCAAGGTTTTTAGCATTTTTCTATGAAATGTGTAGATTCAGAGTAGTTATGTGCTATAATGTGATGTTTTGAAATATGTATAAGGGACTAATATGAGATTTTTTTTGCTTTTTGTGGTGTGCAAAGGGATATACACTCAAGAGAACTCCACAGGGGTTGGAATTTGAGTACTTTACTTAGTTTGGGATTATTGGATGTTGAGTGGGATATACTAGACCCTTCTGACCTGTGGCACATAGCGAGGTTAGGTAAGGTTCCCCATAATATGCCTATGGTGACTGCATTGTGTGAGATATGGTGTGCCGATACATGTAATTTTTGGTTTCCTACAGGTGAGATGAGATTGACCCTGGAGGATGTATATCGGATATTATGATGGTCTAGTATATTAGATGCTCGTAGCCAGATGAGGGCAGCGAGATGATATTTTATTGGGATATGGATAAAAATAGAGACCCATATCATTCTAGATGTTATATTGAGATCAAGTGTTCCATGGTTGCAAAATTTTATCTTAGTGATTATAACATCATCTGTATAAGTAAAGGGTGGTGGAGTTCGTATACTATATAGGATGTATCATATTTTTTGCCATATAGAGGAACATGGGATGATATATGCATGGATGCGATGTGTGTTGGACCATTTGTACAAATATTTATATAGATTCACTAAGGAGGATCATGGGGGTGGCATAAGAGCCACAACTTTGTTACATGTATGGGAAAACATGCATATTGTGATATTGAGGCCACTCAGTGGGCCACAGGTCGATTGGGTGAGGCCTGATATATTTCACCTGTAACCTGTAAAGAGATGATAACCTGCAAAACCCTCAAATTACTTCAAATCAAAAAGAAAATATGCAATATGGGGATTCGGAATGACCCTGGTAGTCACCTATCAAAGTGAACTTACGACTGAGCGTATAGACACTAAATCATGCACTTTTTATAATTATTTAGTCCCACTCTCATAATACTATTCATATTGTTTTTGAGTGAATAAGGGTACTAATTAACCCATGTCTTTGGCCATTTTACTTTGCTTTCTCTAGTTACTTTCGAAATTTCACCCATATTTCCCCAGTCAGTTATGTCACATTGTATATGTCCTACTCTAATTGGGGCGCCCATCCAAGACTGGGGCATCCCAGATGCCCTTATCCCCTTTAGGGCGCCCTGACCCTCTTTACACTTTACTCTCATTTTTTGGGCACTTTCTAGCCGTTTGAGATTTCTATCCTTATAGTGGTTAGCCTTTTCGGGGTTAATTACGAAATTAGAACAATAGAACCATGTAAATATAAAGTTATGAGACCATAATGAAGGACCAAGCACTAAACACTGGTATCTCTACCTAAGGTTGCATCCATCAAAGGCTTCCATTTCTCTATTTGCATCCATCTGGCTCCATCACAAGTGATAAAGGTTGGTTCATTTGCATCACACTTCATAGGAGGGGAGTTAATTATATTCCATGCACCATCTATTTACATTCTACATCTAGTTATTACTCACTACTCATAAAGTGCGACTAACACAAGAGCCCATAGGGTACAATTGCCACACACACACCTAGACCTACATTGGGTCTAATATGTAGTGTGGCATGCTTAGTGATAAGTCCATCCATTTAACAAGTTGAGTAAAGTATAACCCCTTCATGTGAATCTTTATTTTGTAGGGTTTTGATGTTTTGTCTTGGGGTTTTTATAAGTGTGATTCCTTTATCTCTACATGTTTACAGTGACATCCAGCGAAGATCATACAATGACATACACACAAGATGAAGGTGAACACAGGCGATAATTCAGCAACACCTCAGAGGAGGTTTCCTTGGTCATTTCCATAGGCTAGGGTGCTTAGATATCTCAGACTAGGGCACCCCAGGTGCCCCTATCCTTCTCCAAGTGCACCCCAGTTTGGCTCAGACAGCTCCAGATGTGTATTTTCCTAAGTTTCTGTGTAATGGTTTTCCTCCTCTTTTCTCAACCGGTCTCCACTATGACACATTCCCACAAGCTCGGTCGAATCAGCTAAGGCCTTTCTAACCCTCTTTTCACATTAGGGTTTTCATATTTCATTTCTTTAGATTGGTTGGGTGTATTTACTATATTTCATGGTCATTTATTTATTGCTTCTATAGCATTAGATTAGACTACAAATATCCATTTTAGTTCAATCATTTTGGTGAACCCGAACTTGATCTACACACATAAGATCCTCATTTTTCCTCTATCATGGGTCAAATTTATTTGTCTGATTTACTTAAGATGCATCCCAATTGTCGGGATGTTTGGAAAAATCCCTATACACCATGTACCTTCCTAAAGAAACCCCATCACATGAAATAATCCCTATTTTCAATCATCTATTTGATGACCCTGGTCCTTGTGATCCTCAATCTAATCAATCTATGTTGGAATCAATACATACTTTACATTCTTTGTTTCAAAATAGGTTTAAGATTTATGGATCAATGATTACATCTCTCAAATCTGAAATCCAACATCTTAAGTATGCTTCTCAGACTCATATTCGTGCTCCCTCTCCTTCTCAATCTATGTCTACTACAAGTGCTCATATTAGTGAGCCTCAAATCATACCATTACCATAACCTTTCATCTTTAATCACAATACTAAGCAACATGACATTCTTGCTGAGATCCTTATTTTTCAATTGATCACTTTACTACCTACTCATTACTATCCTCCTTATCGGCTAGAAAATATCAAGGGCTTCCATATTGCAATTATCATTGAATCAATGGCCATAATGATAATGAATGTTACACTTTACAATGAAGAATCAAACATCTTGAGTGTCAAGGATTTATCTCATTTGCTGCAAAAAATTCTATTGCATGCCCATATACAAATGTTACATCTCATTAGGTTCCTAAATCTGATTTGTCTATTTCTGATGAGCATCATGCCATCACTTCTAATGTTCCTTCTTCTATCACTCAAGTGCCACCTATGAAATATACTCAAGTCAAGAAACCACCTCTCCCAAGTCCAACACTTCCTACTACTAAGTCACCTACAGTGTTACCAAGCCAAACTAAGTAACCCCCTCTAAATATCAATGCAACTCCTCCACCTCTCAGATCATCTACGATCAACAATCAACCACTCGTTACACAAGACAAGCATACTCTAGCTGACATATTTTGACTCTTACAATTCAAGGACCCTATCTAATCCTCTCCTTAGTGTCCAATCACTTTTTTCAAAGAAACTACTCCTTACATTGATCCACTTGCCTTATTTTGACTAAATCTCCATCAATTACATACTTGGGGGGCATGACGTTTATCATCCCACTCCTAATTCTAAACCAAAAACATGTTTATTACATCTTCATCACATAATAATCCAACATCTTCTCATTACACTCATACTTCAACATACACATGTAATTTTGACCATTTCCAGATGACACACTCTTGTGTTTCAGTTCACACTTGACTGTTGAGGGCATCTTACACACATAAACCCCACACACTACACAATAGGCATTACACATATCCTGTTACATCTTATCATCCCTATCCATACTATGCATTTTACACATCACAAGGTCATCTATCATCACCACAATCTACTTATAAAGACTCCAATCACTACCATGTGACACACTCTAGTCTCATACTCCATACTAAACTGTTGAGGGTATACATCACAAATGGAATTTTTCACACTCGCACATTAATCATACAACCTTCTATCATGTGACATTACTAGGTTAGTTACATATGCTATATGCTAAATGGTCACCTCTTCCATCATTTAGTGGTATACGCTTTAGGCTACATCACCACACCCTCTAATTATCTTGTAGTGACATACATTATAGGCTAAATCATCGCATATTCCATCATCTTGTAGTGGTAGACACCGTAATCTACATCACCACCTCTTTCGATCATCTCATCGTGATATACACTTTACGCTACATCATCATGTGTCTCCACACATCATATCTAGGTCGCATGTCATCAACATACATACACATTCACCACAACGCACTACACACAACACATAGTTTCAACCATTTCCCGATGACGCACTCTCATTTTTGGTTCATTCTTGAATGTTGAGGGGACATAAACAAATTAACCTCACTGCATACAATTCCATTCACTCGGGGTGCATATGGCTCCTACCATCCATTATGCATTCCATTCCATCCATCCACAGCATGTTGCATATCTTGGTCGCATTTACTCTTACTCACATTTTCTTGTGCATGTTCATCTTATTACACATGCTATATATGTCTCTTATATGTCATTATCTTTACCATACACACATGCACATTCACGTCCTTTTCTAGTTGTGATCGCAGATACAGAGATTCTATAGGCAACATAGGATATTTGGCACACTATCAGTCCCACAATGGCCACTGGGACATCCTTTTCTGTCCACTACAAGTGTTATTATTTTATTTTGTTCATAGCATGCTAATTTTGGTTATACACACTTTTTACATATACTTTAGCTTTCTAACATGCTAACGGGTGCTTCATATGTAGCAGTTTTTTTTAGGATTACTTGCTTCTATAGCTATATGTTTGTTTCTTCTTGCTTGTCTCTATTTGTTATTGTATGCGGGACTTGTCCTTTTTTTTTTGCACACTTGTTTGTTTGTATGTGACCACAATGGCCTTAAGTGTCTTGCGAAATTGTGAGTGATGTCCCATTTTCACAACCCGATTTTTGTGGTCTATGATCGGTTTCTTACGTGTTAATTTGTATTCTAGCTTACACATTGTCTGCCTAGCTTACACTTGTATTCTACATGCATACTTATTTGTACTAACACTTGTTTCCTAGCCACTTGTTTTTATGTTCCTTGGTTTCTACCAAGCACATTCCCTTCCCCATATAGGGCATAGTTTTTGTGATCGATCCTCTTTTGGGGCTATATCCTCCAATCTGTGATGTCGCATGCGCCCCTAAAGAGGGGGGCATCATTTAGGTTTATACATACTAAATAGCACGGTACCGATACATTTCAGTTTTTCATTTTTACATCCATGACACAATGGGTTATACAGTGACTGGGTTCAGACCAGTCTATAGAACTCCATACACAACGGATTTTATAGGACAAGTTGGAGGATACAATGGAATTTCCTCCCTACACTACTTCGACCATTTGTGTCAAATCACCCAAAAAATTAGGCAGTACAGATATCTCTTCATACTCTCGAGAAGTAGTTACAGGTTAGATAATAACATAGCTTTCTCCTTACACTTCTTTGGCTAGTGGCGTGAGATCACCCAAAAAACTTGTACTTCATAATCATTTACAAGATCCTTGTTAAACCCTTTTTCTCATCATGGATTAGGTGCACATGTTCTTTTTACATTTTCATTACACACTTTTACATATATACATGCATCTTTATGCATAGTTTTTACACATATACATGTGAATTTGACTACTTGATCATTTGTATGGGAAGACAGTATTCAACAACAAGAACTAAATCACTCGGCAACACACATATCATACTAACATGCAAGTACATCACACACATTGGAATCTACACACATGCTTTTGCCCTAGGTTCACTCTCATCACTTTTACACTTTTTGCATCTCTAGTCTCCACACTACACCTTTTTTTTTCACTCCATGCTTTCTCTAGTCCCTCGGCATGTTTTCTACATCGAACTACATGGATATCAGGTACGCATCTCTATCTACTTTATGTTACCTAGATTTCTGATCACCAACATAAAATGGGGGAAAATATAGGTAGTAAATCACGCACTTTGGGTAATTATTTAGTCCCGGTCTCATACTACTATTCATATGGTTTTTGAGTGAAAAAATTACTAATCAACCCATGTATTTGGCCAATTTAATTTTTTTTTCTATCGTTACTTTCGATCTTTCACCCGTATTTTTCCATTCGGTTATGTCACACAATATTTTTCCTACTCTGGCTGGGGCACCCAACCAAGATTGCGGTGCACCAGGTGCCTTGATCCCCTTTGCGGCACCTGTTATAGAAATATTTTTCATAGTGTGAACACTTAGGAGTGGTTTGGGTTATTTGGTAGTAATAATTTTTAATATTTATAAAATAATATATGAGTGTGCAAAACAGTTGTAATGCACAACTCATAGTTGAGAGATATTTGGGATATTGAGAGGACTTAGAGATTAATCTTGACTCCTTACTTATAGGAGTTCATTGAGCTATTTATATGTAACCTCTCCATTGGGAATTTGTCTTGAATGAATTACAATATCGCTGGTTTTATTATTTTATTGTGCAATGTTTTTTTTAGTTGATTAAATCATGGATATTTACAAGAGCACCCTGATCATATTTACACTTTACTCTCACTTTTTGGGAACTTTCTAGCCATTTGATCTCTCTATCCTTTTGGTGGTCGGATTTTTCAGGGTTAATTACAAAATTATAACAATATAACCATATAAATATAAATTTATGAGACCATAATGAGGGACCAAGCACTAAGCACTAGTATCTCCACCTAAGGTTACATCCATCTAGCTCCATCACAAGGGACAAATGTTGGTTCATCTGCATCACACTTCATAGGAGGGACGTTAATTTTATTTCATGCACCATCCATTTACATTATACATCTAGTTATTAATCGCTACTCACAAAGTTTGACTGACACAAGAGAAACTAGGGCACGATTTCCAAACACTCACCTAGAACTACATTGGGTTTGAGATGTAGTGCAACACTTAGTGATAAGTCCATCCATTTGGAATTTGAGGACATTCCAACCCTTTCATATGCATATTTCTTTTTTAAGGGTTTTTTATGTTTTTCTTGGGTTTTTGTAGGTTTTTCCTCCATCTCTGATTTACAGTGACATCCAAAGAAGTTTAACACTCATGTGACAGGAAGTGAACATAATTTATCATTCAATGACACCTCATAAGAGGTTTCCTCATCATTTCCGTAGACCAGGGCACTCTAGGCACCCCTATCCTCCTCTAGGAATCCCATTCTACTCGGATAGCTCAAATCTATATTTTTGTGAGTCCCTATGCGATGATTTCCTCCTCCTATCCACCCGATCTCCACTGCAACATAGTCCCGCAATCTCGATGAGTCGTCTAAGGCATTTCTAACCCTCTTTATGCATTAGGGTTTTCACATTTCATTTTTTTATTTTCTTGGGTATATTTCAATATTGATTTATTTGTTATTTACTACTTCTATAACATCAGATTATACTATTATCATTTTCCATTTTATTTTAATCATAGCGCTACATTACATCTCAGACTCTATGTAGTCCTTGTGCGTGTGTGATAGAATCGTAACCTAGGAAGCCCTTGTGTAAGTGCAAGTGATAGTCGGTGATAGCTAGATGTACCAATGTAAATAGATGTGTGGAAGGTAAAATGAAATTCACCTCCTATGCGTATATGCACAAAATACATTCCCTTATCCCATGAATGAAATATGGATGCCTTTATTCTTTTAGATGCCTTAGCATGTAAGCTTAGGTGATGATAATAGATGCTTAGAGCTTATTCCTTTATTTTGGTCACATAGGTTTGTATTTATACGATTACCTTATTTGAATTTCATAATTGCAAGCTAGAAGGCCGACCCATAAGAAAATAATATACCCAAAATATAAAATAGGCCCAAAGAGAGTGAGTAAAATAGAAAGAGGTGTGGGGCACCCAAAAGGAGGGCACCTGAGCATTGGCATCCTGGTTGGGCGTTGGTGTCCAAAGTAATGAAAGATAAAGCAATAAGGCTTAGAGTGGGATAGAGGGTGTGCAAGACCAAAGAGAAAACAAGAAATAAAAAAAAGAGGCCAAAGACAACAATCAATTTCTAGTTTTCTCACTTAGGAGTCATATGAATGCAAGTAAGTGTTTAAGAACCTAGAATTGTACCCAAGTGTGTGATTTTGTGTCTACAAAGTCTTGAATGGGTTGTAGGGTTTTTAAGACTAAAGATAAGATAATAAACACATAAATGAGGTCAAAGATAGTTTCTAATTACTAGATTTCTTGGTTAGGAATCATGTATATGCTAGTATGCTTTTAGGACCTAGAAATGTACCCAAGTGTGTGATTTTGTGTCTATAACTAGGTCCATGCATATTTAATACACTGCTACTCTATGTTGTGAAAAATATCATGCATCCTATAAAAAATCCCAACTCCACCACCCTCTACTATCACCAACGAAGCTAGAACCGCTGCGATAAATTTCTGCAATCGTGGAACACTGGATATCACAACCACATCTAAGCTAATATGTGTCTTGGCTTGAACTCAATTCCCTATTAAATACCATCAAACTTCCCTCATTAAACTATAGGCATCCAACATGGCCATGATCTGTACTCTATCTCCAACAATAGGCAACCATAGTATCCTATATACATCCTCTAGTGTCACTGTCATCTCACATGTTAGCAACTAGAATGTAAAAGTATCTGTGAACCATCTATCACACAAAGCAGTCAATAAAGGAATATTATGGGGTATCTCCCATAATCTAGTAAGGTGCAACAAACTGGATTAGTGTAATATATCCCACTCCTCATCTAACAACCCCAAAATAAGTAACGTGCTCAAGTGACGACCCACATGAAACTCCCAGGAGTGTATATCCCTTTTTACAACACAAAAAGTAAAGAAATTCCTTTATTATCACACCATAAATATTGTAAAATTAGTCATCATAGCATCAAATTAATCATAATCCACCCATTTAACAACACAGTGCCAAAACCCTTCTCCTAGACACTAGCACCCAGACGTAGGTCACTAGTGTCCAGAAGCAAATCACTAGCACCATGAACTAGGCACTAGTGTCCCTAAGGATAGAAATGCCCTATTTACTTCCGTCCTGGTCAGAAACACCAAAAACTACAAAATTCAAATTTTACTAAAACTGCTGAAAACAAACATATTTGACTAAATTTTCCAAAAATAGTCACACACCAACTCCTAGGTCGTCCGCGAAGCCATGACTACCACTACTCTCTCAAATCTTGTAATACTTGTTGCTTTAACGTGTGACATTCTCGTACCTCAAATATTAAATGTCAAACACTCTCGGTGCAAATGAAATTACTATTCATTTTTTCAATATTACTATATATAGTAATTCTAATTTACTATTTATACTATTTGTAACCATTTTTACAACTAATACACGGTACACGGTTTCACTCATATCTTACACCTTGTTACTCTATTTTCGTCCCCGTTTGCACCATCCAAATCATGATTTATCCTAGCACTATACTATACACTTTGCATCATTCCGTATTCAAATATGTCACATGTACTAATCAATGCATATGCATACTTTTTCAATATTACTATCTCTTCTATAATATCTCTCATTTAATAGTACACCCTTTTACAACCTTGTTTTCATCTCAGTGCTCATTTCTCCACCCTTCACCCTTTCTCCAAAAAGGGGGGCATACAATCAAGATCATCTTACAATCCCTCTATGCATACAATGCAATCAATAGATACTCCTAATACATTATTATCACAACCTTCTCTGATCTCATTCAAACATGGTTACAATTATTCTATATGATACATGATACTCACTGCTATTTCAAATCTATCTCCCCCAAATGACCTAACTTGGGGGAAAATTAAAACCTCTCTGTGAGTAATCTCCTAAGTACATATTATCTCAAGCAATTTTTCATCACTCAAATCAAATCAATCAATCAGTTGAATAAGAACATTTACTCTCTCTCCTAGATGACCTAACTTGGGAGTTGAATTACATTACTATCACTTCCAGATGACCTAACTTGGAAGCCATCCAAAACTATTCCAATAAAAACAAACGTTATTATAGGAGTGGGGTGAATGAGACGTCAATTCATTTCCTATACCGCTCATATGGGGGTTCTTCAATTAGGAACAAACAAGTTACAGTTGAAGCTAAATTTTTTCTCTATCCGTCTATAATGGTAGGACCTTTTAGGGAAGCGTCATGGAAGGAGAGAAAAATGAGACCTCTCTCCCCAAAACTCTTCCTCTGGAGATTGGATGCCCAAATCCTCCCCTCATAAAAAAAATTGGGTTGTGAATTGATCACTCCCTACCTCTTATATCACCTTTGATAACAATTCAAAATCTCAAAATTATTTCAACTATTTCTCCAAGTGCTCCTTATGAAAATTTTGTTATCTCCACTTATGTTACATGGGTCAAAATGTTGATCCATAGTTTACCACACTATAAGTTCCTATATTCTACGTGCATTCTGCAATATGGATTCTCCAAACTCTATACAGGTATGCTCCTTACATCCTTTACACTACTTTAATTTCATTCAAATAACATAAAGTGGGGGAAAATATAGACACAAAATAATTCACACATTACTATTTTACTATTTCATCAGTATGTTGTTATATGCATGAATCTTAAGTAAGAAAATTATTCACTAGTGACACAATCCTTTGTCCATCTATGCTCTTTGATTAGTTTCTATTGTGATATTTCCTACATAAGTCATTTATGTATCCACTTCTAGTCAGGTCACAGGGATCCCTATCTATCTGCCTTTTCACATTTGTCATCATTTATCCCTAGACACTAGTGCCCATTCTATACTCTTGTGTCCATTTTGGGCACATCTCTCATGTTTATTCTTTTTACATATTTTGACATTTTTGGTCACTCTTTCTAGTTTTTTTAATCTTATCATGTTCATAGTCGGCCTTTTGTGTCACTAGTGTCTAAATTCAAACAAGAGATTCATATATATACACAATTATAGACACAAAATCACACACTTACTACTATTTACTATACCACCAAGTATGTTGTTATATATATGGATCTTGTGTAAAAAAAGTATTCAGTAGTGACCCATTCCCTAGTCCACCCATTTGTCTTGTTTTTTTTCTATTGATTTTTTCCTTCACATGGATCCCTATCAGTAAATCTCCACTCAGATGTCATTATTTTTATTTGGACACTAGCACACAGTATTTAACACTAGTGCCTAGGTGTTCCTATTCATCTTGTGTTCTCATTCCCTCTTTATGTTTGATCTTAATTTTTTGGCACTTGAGGTAGTTCTTTTTCAGTTTTCCCACTCATATCCCAAGATACTAGTTGGCATGTCATGTCATTAGTGTCGAAATTCAAGCAAGAGATCTCTATATAAACACAACATACATTCTATTATAAGGGAGGGAAATTATTATTAAGGGATATCTATCTACATATCTCAAGGGAATGCATTTGGGCGCATTACTCTCCATACACACTACATAGGAAGGGGATTTCATTCTATTCCATCCACACATTTACATTTTATCTGGCTACCACCCTATATCTTGGCGTCATTGGCACAAGGGAGACCTAAGAGAACTATTACACACACAAGAACATAAAACTACATTGGTTCATAGATGTAGTGTAACACTCACTCATAAGATCACCATTATGACAACTAAGGACAATCCAACCCCTCATTTTGCATCTTTATTTTTTAGGATTTGATGTTTATTTGAGGGTTTTATAGGTCCATATTTCATTGCAGGTTTCTAGTGACCTTGGTGATCTTGGTGAAATCTCACAGTGATGAAAGGTGAACAACAGTGAACAACTAGCGACCACCCAGAGGAGATTTTATGAGTGTTTCCACATACCCGGGAACCTAGAAATAGGTCTAGGGTGTACATAGAGACCCCTGCCCCTCTCTAGGCATCCTATTCTAGCTTATTCTTCCAAATCTATATTTTTTAAAGATTCGGTGTGATGGTCAGTGCTTCGTATTTTATAGTTTGCTAACTTTGTACACCTATGGGATTTTTTCAAATCAGCTAAGGTTTCTTACCCTCTCTATGCACTTAGGGTCCCATATTTACTAGATTAGTACTTAATTGTTTATTCATTTATTGTTGCAATAGAAATCAGATTATTCATATATTTTCATATTTTATTAAATCATTTTGGTGAACCTGTAGCTTTGAACCCCTTTCCCTAGGATACACTAAAACCCTAATGGCTAAGAATAGCTCTTCTTCTCCTAGGCTAGTCATGCCTCATGTGAGCATTAATCATATCTATGATGAAGCAACCATAACTAAACTTAGCACTTTATATCACAACATTATTCTTCCAGATGATACTCAAAGGTAATTGTTAGCTCATGAACGTAATATTCCTACTAGCTTTGATCATTCTACTATTAACATTGTATCTGACCCGATAAGCTTCTCTAGTTGTAGACCTTGTTTTTCAGCCATCCTTACTCCACCTTCTTCCATTTATACTGAGACTTTAGATGATGCTATTATCATATTTATGCTAAATATTGATGATGATGCTTTAGCTAAAAAACAAGATGAAAATAAACATGTGCATGATGTTGTTTCCCATACTAGTCAAGATGATTTTGTATTTGCATCTCATTATCCTTCCATTTCTGAATTTTTTTCTAATAATGCATCGCATACTAGTTATCCTCCTCCTTCATTATATGTTTATGACACGCTTAATGAAATCCTTCCATCTGAATATTTGTCTGATATTAAAGAGGCACATGATAGTAACAATTCTACTTCTTTGCATACTGTTGAATGTGAATTTTATACCTCACTTTCATCTTCTTCTGAGATATTCTCTAGTGACATGCATGGTTCATCTCCTTCTATTACTTCATCTCCTTATAACACTTCTGATGTTATTCCTACTACTTCATCACATATTACTTATTCGGCACCTATATCTAGTGTGCTCTTAGCATCGGTATCTTCTACTTCTTCTCTTGACATCCCCATGATTACTCATAATGACAAGATACAACCACTCAATACACCATATACATCTCCTACTATTCCATCACAGGATATCTTATCACTTATGCATGATGTTGGTCAATTATAGTCTCAGGTTTAATCTCTCACACTTGAAAACAAGGCATATTATGCTTCTATTGATAACCATTTTTTACATGGCAACCCTATTCCAAAAAATATTCATAATTCAACATTCCCTAAGGATTTCATTATGCCTACATTTTTATGTTTTTATGGTACTGGAAATCCATCTTTACATCTTAAGCATTATGGTCTAGCTATGCCTTCTTATTCTAATGATCTATTATTGCTACAAGCTTTTTCGCCATAGTCTTACTGATGACGCTCTCCAATGGTACACAAATTTACCTTTCAGATCTATTAGTACCTATTGTGAGATGGAATATGCCTTCCTTATACACTCTATACTTACCAATGGCCCTACAGTCACATATGATCATTTACTTGGCTTACATCAAGGCAAAATAGAACCTATCATTGATTACATTTTGCGCTTCAATGCTTGCATGCATCAATTATTATTTCATCCCATTGACTTAGAAAAGAAATTCATATTTTGTCATGGCTTTATTCCTTCTTTAAAGCAATGCTTGCAATATGATACATGCAAATCATTTACACTCTTATACTATAAGGTCATCTATCTAGAACAAGATCTCATTGTTGCACATATTATACAACTCCCTACTATCACTGCTACTATTTCATCATCTAGTTCTTATCCACTTCCATCTATTGAGTGTCCTCTAAGGTCTCCATCTCCTACACATCACAAGAAATTTCATTATTCTCCATTACATAAGCGTCCTTCATCCCCTTCACCATGTCGGGCTCCACATCAGACTTCTGCATCTCCTTCACATGATCCTTTACACTTTTCTCATCATGCTAGACGTCATGTTGTGATGCGTGCCTTTCTTGAAAAGTGTTTGATCATCTTACCTTCTAATCAGCATCATCCACCTCATAGCTTGCAATGGTAGCGTGATCAACCTTATTGTAACTATCATCGTATCAATGGCCATCGCAAAAATGATTATTACACACTCCATGATAGATTACAATAATTAGAAGATAAGGGAGTCATTTTATTTTCCTCTCGCTCTCGTGAGAGGTCTATGTCTCCACTTCCATACAGGCATGTTGTTACTCCAATTATCTTATCTCCTTCATCTCGTTCTAAGTTCATTATTCATCCACCACCACAGGTTTTTTTTCATACAAGATCTCCATATTATTCATCCACTGTTGTGCCATCTCATCCGTTACGCAATGCTACTACTACACATTGGCTTCCTAAGTCATCAATATTTGCACTTCCCATTGCTCCATATCCCATCATTGGCACCATTTCATCAGGCATTTGGTTTGGTTCATATGCTCATGTTTCCTCCATTACACATACTTCCAATGTTACATGCATGTTTGGTCTTTGATAGGTGATTTTCTCACCTTACCCCCTAATGACACATTATTTCTTTACGATTCATTCTTGATTGTTGAGGGGTATTATATAAATGAACCTTATCACCTACACACTTGGAGGCATATTTATTCTCCCCCCCTCTCTTCATCATACTAACACATGCTCGAGTACACTTTTATGATCATCTCATTTACATACTCTTTTACTTCGGTCATGTTATACATACTTTACCATTCATCACATCTCCATTCATATGTACACTATGCTTTTTCATCTTTTATCTATCACATCAAACAATCACATTCTATTTATATTTCCTACACTATTGTTGGGCCCCTAAAATATTGGCTAAGTATAAAAGGCACGTAGGCATGCAAGGCCTAGTTGAAGAAAGGTGTGCATGGATAAAGCGCGTAGGGCAAGGGTTTAAGGAAGGTTTAAGGAAACCCGTGGCACGTGCACAGGAAAAACCAAGGTTCATGACTTAGCCATATTGGGAATTTTGGGTAGAACACATGAAAAGCATGACCTGACTACGCATGCGGAGTGGATAAGGTGCCAGCCTGGCGACAGGTTGGCCTAGGAAGGAGCATGCCTATGGTAGAAGCTTCTAGAAGCACATCATGGTAAAAAGTGGAAAGCTTAGGCCTGAAGGAGAATGCTCGCATGGAGGACCACATTCAGACACTTGGCATCATATCTGAGGGCACTGGAGGATGAGTTGGCAGTCCAGAAAGGCTATATATACAAGCACCTACAGAAGTAAAATAGAGAGAAATAGATAGAAGCGAAGCTCTGCAGAAATACTACAAGAACTCTGTTAGTGGGTAATTGTGCTTAGGGAAGGATATATCAAGGGTATGGGATTGTTATAAGTTTTCTTTTGAGAGTCTAGCTATATGAGTCAAGTTATAATGCATGACTGCGGTCTGCTTCTCTGTGACATTCTGTAATGGCTCCATGAATGTAATGAGGTTACCAGCTTTACATGAATATGAACATTGATGATTCTGATGCATACATCTTTCTCATAGTTATCTTTCATTTATGTTTATGACTAAGTATTGATGCTTTTACAAATTCTTTCTGTTTTGGTATAATTTCTATAATCTGTTAAGCACTTTCTGTTTGGAATGAATACAAGGATCTAGAAGCCATTCTGAGCTCTATGGTGCTTACATGTCTTACTTCCTTTCAAATCTCTTAAACATGAATCATAGATGATGTTTCCCACTAAACTCACATAAAAGAGAGACTCGACACCCGCCCGTGCCTTGGGTGAGCGCCCAACATCCGTTGGGTGATAGGCCGGTGCACATGGGATTCCTTTCTTTTATGATAGGGGTAAAAATGACTACATCTTGGTTCCGTTGCCAGGACCTCTTTTCAAAGTTGTAGTGGGAAATGGCATACATCATGATCTGTGTAGTGAGTAATGATAGAGAGGTTAACTTTGGAAAGTGTTGAATCATGGTTCAAGAGCACAGAGGATGAATTTTCTCAGAGATTCAGCACTGGACCTGAGTTTGATGCACGTAGATGGGTAGAAGAGAACCTCTACCATGATTTGTATGAAATTTTTTTTTGTTGCTTCCCAGTAAAAATGTATGAGTGGCTCTTAGCCTATGTATCTAGATCAAGTTGGTATTATAGATCACGCATGTGGACCCAAGAAGAATACCAGAGGCTGCAATATGTAGATATGACATGGACCCGTGTTGTGGATCATTGGTGGAAAGGGATACTGGCTAGCTACACTCTGGAGTATGCCATTTCCACATATTCTTATCTGGAGGTTGTTGAGTTTGAGTTTCTGCAGGAGCCCAGAGGATCATTTCTACGTGTTATCCCTCTGGCAATGAAGATCTTGATGGTTACCATGAGTTTAGAGGCATTTCCAATGGCCAGCTAAACCATTCTGAGCGTTGGGCAAGGAAGCTAGGGTGGAGGAAGATGGCAGATGTTGCAACGGAGAAGGAAAGGGAGGAGAGATGACTCAAGTATAGTGAAGCACGTGAAAGGGAGATTTCTAGACAACATGAGGTTGTAGGTGTGATGGATATATGGTGGCAGACGTTGTGGGAAGGATTTGAGGTTCACACAGAGGACATGGAACCTGAGCAGTCTATGCGACCCCATCTTGGAAAGTGCGTAAGAGAGACCCCTTCGGCTTCTGATGAGAGTTCATCACGTGAAGAGAGAAGAACCATTGACACATCTGAGCCCACCCAGTGACCAAACCCCAGCGCTTGGTTTTCCAGATCAAGGGGAAAATATTGCTAGTCCAGTTGGTTACATTAGAAGTGATCGGTCTACACCCAAGAGATATAATTTCTCGTTTGGGACTTCTATGGCTGCAAATACCATTCCAGTGTTAGGAGGAATTTTTTAGGCAAGGTATAGACACACAAGCTTTCGGTCTCATGTCTGGGAGTGGTGCGGGGTACACTATTAGTAGTGGGGCATTATCATAGACCATCAGTGCACAATTCAGTGGAACTGTGGGGACCCTTGACACAAGACCACTAGGACCTGGTGGACCTAGTGGATCTAGTGGATAGGGAGGAACAGGACCTAGTGGATCTGGTGGATCTGGTGGGTCAGGAGGCACAGGACCTAGTGGATCTGGTGGATCAGGCGGCGGAGGAAACACAGGAGGAAACCAAGGCTCTGGCTCAGGAGGACATGGGCCCCAGCCACCCCCTCAAGTCTTCTTTGAAATGTCTTTACATTTTCCTGATTATAGAGGTATTAAGGATGCTGCAGAACATGTTCACAAGCGTGAACTGCTATGGTGCACAAAGGGGATCACAACCCCAGAGCGAAAGGCTAGTTAGTTTGCAATGATGTTGCAAGGGCGTGCACATAGCTGGTATAGGAAATATGACCCTCATCAAATGGTGGTGGATTATACTACTTTAAAGAATTCCTTCTTGGCATAATTCCACATCCCTGAGTTTGAATAGAAGAGCATCAACTCCCTAAAGGAGATTCAACAAGGAATGGTGAGAGTGTGTGGGAGTATGATGTGCACTTTAAAACTCTCTTGTCTAAGTTATCATATGATATTCACCCTTCACAACATGCTCAGTGGTTTGTTGGAGGATTGATCACACCTTTTAGAAGGGCCTTATCTCATAAAATTTTTACAGACCTGCGCAATGAATTAGAAGCTACTCTACGCACCGAGGCTATTGGAAGTGTTGATACTGGTGTTAGCCCATTCTTGGAGGCTCAAATTTCTACTATGGCTAAGTAGCTGGAGAAGTTGTCTGTGAACTCAGCCCATGAGACTCGAAGTGGTATATGGTGTACATATTGTGAAGTAAAGGGGCATGTCAAGGATAGTTTCCCCTAGAGGACAGTACATACCGTGATAGTAGATTGTGAAATTTTTCATGGGGACCATGATGCAAGTAGATGCCCCTTGTTACAACATGCAATCCAAAAGAATGTGTCATGCTACTATAAGATCTACACCTCTACAACCCATGATACTAAGGACTGTAGGCTCATTGATCAGATCCATGAGGCCATTGATCATGGGGTGTGACAGACCAACATTGCCAGTAGTTCTAAGGGTGATGATCACTGTTATGAAGAGCGCGCAGATGGAGGCACACGCGGAAGGGGATTTCACAGAGGATTTGTGGTCATGGTAACCACGAGGGAGGAAGGAGTGAGTTCCCACGTGGAACGTGTTTTAATTAAGGGTCTACAGAGCATTACAAATGAGAGTGCCCAGACCTATTGCAGTGCTCATGGTGTGGAAAGAAGCACAAGTATGAGGAGTGCCTAGAGTTGTTTGAGCACATGAATCAGTAGCACCAGAAAGACAAGGGCACTGTAATGGTCAACATTAAGAAGGTAGACACACAATGGATGCCACGGGTAACACATGATGCAGGATTGGAACCTATTATGGTAACAAAAAGAGTAGAAGCTGCGTGCGTAAAGGAAATACCAAGGCAGAAGAACCTAGTTTCAAGGGAAGAAGTGGTACATGGGAAGTACCTAGACCCTGCGCATCAAAAGGAGGTATATCAAGATACCATGGATGTCATTCAGAGTTTACAAGGAGAAATCTAGTGTCTAAAGGAGCAGTCCAGGAGGGAGGAGCAAGGAAGGAAGGTCGAGGTGCTAAAGGATGACCTGGATGGTCAAGGAAGTATGTAAAATGCTAAGGCAAGAGAATATTATTCCCTTGCTAGGATCATGGTTGAGAGAGAAGGTACCACACGCCGGAGGAGAGCATGAGAGGTAGGTATTGTATGTAAAACTTCCCCCTCACAGCCTTGACTATGACAAGGAGATCACATTGGATACAGTCGTAGATGGATGTCTCCTTAGTAATATCCTCATTGACACAGGTGCAGAGGTCAATGTTCTCACTTTCGATGCATGGCATTATATGGGGAGACTTGCATTATATCCATCCTCGAATGTGTTGTAGATGGAAAAAAATGAAGGAAATGCCCATCGGTGTCTTAAAGGATGCAACTATCACTATCCAGGGAGCTAATTTTACTGTGGAATTAAAATTCTTGGCACGCGTTGAGGCAGACAATTTCCCAGCACTACTTGGGTGCCCATGGTGTTACAAGAACAATGCGGACCTTCAGTTCAACAAGGGGTACATCAAATTTGAAAATAAGGAGGAATGGGTCATTATACCCCTGGCTGATGGGAAGTCAACACCCTATACTGAACCTTTGGGGGAAGAGGTCCTGGATAGGATATATGTGTGCTCAATCAGGGACCCAGAGATAATCCATCCTACCGACGGAGTTATCCAGTTTGAGGATGCTCAGTCAGTAAGTGACACCACCAGTCTAGCATGTGATAATTGGGCGCATGGAACTTATGAATTGATCAAATGGAAGTTGAGAGGATTGGTAACAAAAGTAACAAAGGCACATACAGTCTGGTGCCTAGGAGGAAAGGAGTTTCCTAAGTATTCAGGAGGAGCCTTCCCTGAGATCTTTATAGGAGATGGAAGCTCAGTGGAAGGAGTAGAAGGAACAAAGAGGGATGTTAAGTTATGTCCTACTTGGCATAATGGCATGGTGGTGGGCTACACATCAGGAGAGCCTTTTGGAATGGTGTGAGGTGAGAATTACTCTCTCTGTCAGGTTCTCTAGAAGCAACGTGCCCACCGCCATCAAGGACTACCATGGTAAGGAGCCCACCTCTTTCCATATCCAGGATTGTGAGAAGATCTGGAGAGAAGGCGTGAAAGCTTAGCCACCATCCCTCTGGGTACACAAGTTGTATTCTACACTACAGGGTTAGGCACATGCATAGTACATACATTTAAAGACATGCCGCAAGACAAGGAATTGGCAAGAGCTAGCGGCTGACCTCATTCAAACCTTTGAGTATCGAAGTACCAAGCCATCAGTTGATAAGGCATTGTAGGTTGTCAAATGCCTTACCATGGGGGATAGTGCCATGGAAGAAGATAGGTTGTTGGAGTTGCTAGGTGGACCAGGTTTGGAGATGTGCTTTGAAGAAGAGGTAGAAGAAGAAGAAGAGATACAACTTGAGCGTGCGTGTTTGGAAAAGGAAAAGGGGAAGTTGGTATATGTTATTAATGGGGAGGAAGCAGAGAGCTTTGATGTTAGCAATTCTGTAGGAACGCGCAAGGTAGTGGACAGTGCTGATACTCGTGTGCACACCCTACCATGAGCCCTTAAAGACAAAGAAGGTTAACATCGGCTCAGGAGAAGAACCTAAGGAAGCTATCATTGGAGATTACTAGTTAGAGAAGGAAGTCTCTAAGATCATTGATCTGTTGCAAAAATTTGAGGATTTATTCCCGCGCGGGTACCATGAGCTCAAAGGCATCCACCATTCCTTAGGGGAGATGAGGATAAAGCTGAAGGATGGTGCGTGCCCGGTCAGGAAGAGACCCTACCGGATGAATCCCAATTTGCACGTGAAGGTAAAGGAAGAGATAGAAAAAATGATAGCTTCTGGGATCATTGAAGCTGTGGAAGAATCAGAATGGATAAGTCTGATGGTAATCAACATCAAGAAGGATGGGTGGATTAGGATCTGCATGGATTATAGGGAGCTAAATGTAGTTTGTGTCATTGATCCTTTTCCAACCCCCTTCACTGAAGAAATCTTGGAGGGAGTCACTGGGTGTGAAATATATTCCTTTACGGATGGATTTTTGGGGTACCACCAAGTCTGGATTGCAAAGGAAGACCAGGAGAAGACAACTTTCACCACTGAATGGGGAAGTTTTGCATACACGGTCATGCCCTTTGGGTTGAAGAATATGCCTACTATTTTCTCATGCATTGTGGTACAGGCATTCTAGGACTTCATCCATAAATTTCTTCAGGTCTATCTAGATGATTGGATGGTGTATGGGCTAGTAAAAGACCATTGTGATAATTTGAGGTTGATGTTTGAGAGGTGTTGGCAGTTGAGGATATCCCTCAACATTAAGAAGTGTGTCTTTGCTACACCCTTTGGGACGTTATTGGGGCATATCATATGTAAGGAGGGATTGCTAGTAGATCTTGCCAAGGTTGCAGTTATTGTGGGATTGGGGGAGCCTACTAGCCAAAGCGCAGTGCGCAGATTCCTTGGGCATCTAGGTTATTACAGGAAGTTCATCAAGGGGTATGCCAAGATCACCACACCTTTAGAAGAGATTCTCAGACATAAAAGTGCCTTCCATTGGGGAGAGGCGCAACAGAAGGCATTTGACACATTGAAGGATAGGCTTGTCACTGCCTATATTACGTTTTCCCTCTTGGGACAAGCCCTTCCATGTTCATGTAGATGCCTCAGGAGCCATTATTAGAGCAGTGCTTGCATAGTCAGGTGAAGGAATTTTTTATCATCCCCTATGTTTTGAAAGTAGGAAGTTGACATTAGTAGAGCATAATTACACTATGACTGAGCACAAAGCATTGTCAATGATCTACGTGCTTTTTAATTTCAGAAAGTATATACTGGCAACACCCTTTGTATTTTACACCGACCACATGGCGTTAAAGTACTTAGTGAACAAGCCCGTTCTACAAGGGCGCATATGTCGGTGGGTGTTGTTATTTCAAGATTTTGAGTTCACGGTAGTTGTGAAGCCTGGAAAGAGTAATTGTGGACCTGATCATCTGTCAAGAATTGATTCAGGGGAGGACACGTAGAGTATTGAAGAGACTATGCCAGATGCACAACTGTTTAGGTTGGCATGTGCACATCCTTAGATTTGGAGGAGATTGTCAGTATTTCTAAAGGAAGGTGTGGCATACCAGAAGGGATGAAGGCATTAGAGAAGAAGCAACTAGCCATATGCGTCGCACCCTACATGTTGATCAGTGGGGACTTATACAAGTTAGGGCGTGATGAAGTTTTGCGCAGGTGTGTACTAGAGCATGATTGCCTCACCATCATAGAGGAAGCACATGGAGGAAGTGTGGGTGGGTATTATGTAGGTGACGCCACCACGCGTAAAATATTAATGGTAGGATTGTGGTGGGAAACTCTATTGTATAAGGATTGCAAAGACTATTGTAAAGTGTGTGACCATTGTCAGCACATTGGCAAGCCAGGAAAGAGAGATGAAATGCCTTTGTGCCCTATCCCTAGCACTGAACCTTTTGAGAAATGGGCAATAGAATTTGTAGGCCCTATTGCACCAACAACATGTAGGACTGGATCATGCTATGTAATCACTTGCACAGACTATTTGACAAGGTGGGCAGAGGCAACCCCAACTAAAGACTACACAACAACCACAGTGGCAAGATTTTGTGGGAGAACATTATCATGAGGTATGGATGTCCTTTAAGTTTAACCAGCGATAGGGGTACACATTTCTTGAATGAGACTGTGAGGATCCTGTTAGCAGAGTTCATGGTGGCTCATCACAAGACTACACCCTATCACCCACAAGAAAATGGAACCGCGGAAGCATTTAACAAAATACTGAGTCATACCCTGACCAAAATTTGTGATGTCAGAAGACAAGATTGGGATGACAAGGTATCAGCCGTATTATGGGCTTACAGGAAAACTTATAAAAGGCTGAACAAAGCCACACCATTTCAATTGGTGTTTAGCGTGGAAGCTATTCTGTCGGTTGAGTTCATGATACCTTCTCTGCGAATAGCGCACGCAGGAGGGTTGGCTGATGAGCAAGTGCTGGAAGAAAGAATTGATGAATTGATGAAGCTGGATGAAAGACAATCACTCACAGGTGGAGCCAAACAACAGAAAAAGCAAAGTAAAAAGCATGGCATGATCACCACATTAGGAAACAAGAAGTTTGAGGTTGGGCAGATGGTCTTACTATATGATTCTAAGTTTCTGCGCCATCCTAGGAAGTTGAAATTCCATTGGTTAGGTCCCTATAAAATCTCGTACATCCTTGATTTGGGCACGTGCCAGTTACAAGTGCTGGATGGAATGAAATTTCCTGGACACTTCAATGGGATTAGGCTGAAGCCCTACTATAAATAAGTCTTCTTGGTGTTAGTAAATAAGGTAGTTTTACGAGTTAATTTAGAATTTCCTTTATGCATTTTCTTTTCTTGTGTTTCCCTTTCACATTGTTGTTTTTGTTTTGTGCCTTGGGCATCAGTAACCTTATTACTTTTTAAGGATTTTTGAGTGTGCAGAGGACCACACATCATTTTAGTGTGGGGTGGAGTAATGTGAAGGTGAACATGGGTAAAGTGCCAAGGAAGTTTGTGTTGAAAATCCCAGTTGAATGGCCCTATTGAAAGAGGTGCATGAAAAGAAAAGATGGAAAAGGATGGTTAGTGTCAAGATAAGGCTACTTTCAGATCCCACGTACAAAGGAGGAAAAAGTGCATAAGCAACACGAGGTAGGTGAGAGAAAAAATTAGGACAGAAGAAGTGCCTTCAGCACCGGTGATGCGCGCACAAGAGTCTCCTATCAAGATGGATTGGTTGTGTGCCAAAAGGTTGGAAAATTGTCTGCATAGGTTTGGGCGTGTGAGGTAAAGTGCTAAAGTTGGACTTTGTTTGAAAAATCTACATTAAATGAAAAGGTATGGTGGTAGGTGAAGTAGCACTTAATGCTTAAAAAGGGAAAAACTATAAATAAAGGGTTGATGCATTTCATTATTCACTTTGCATATAAGGAGAAAGAAGCACTTTTGCATCTTGGCAAACTAGGGCTTCCAGGAATAATCCGTGTGAAGAAAAATTTGAAGAGATTGAGCGTCAGTAACTAGTTTGGATTTGCAAACCAGAAGGAAGGGATTTCATGGGCGTAAGAAAAGTTGTGAGAAGGTGTCGTCTTGTGAAGGGATTATCCCAGTTAGGGTTTGAAGAACTAGGGCACGGGTTTAAGGAGTTTTCTTCACAAATTCAAGATCTAAGGTTGGAAAGAGTGGAAGAACAGAGTAACAAGAAGTGATTGAAGTGGTAAGAGGACCTAGACAATGGCACCCAAGAAACCAGTTAGCACGCCCAAGAAGGGCAAGGCCAAGGGCAAGGGAAAGAAACAAGAAACTAACACACGTACAAATGAAGAGTGGTATGCAGAAATGCAGTACCCAGATGGAGTGTTGCTGGGGAAGGAGTGGGAGTCCCATCTAAGAAACATGTCTGTAAATGACTACAATCATCGTATGAGCACAATCGAGAAGGAGATGGCACTGGAGTTAGTGCACCCAACAAATAAAAGGACACCAGAGGGTTTTCCCATCTATAACAATGATGTGAAGGTCAAGTTGGAGAAGGCAGGGTTATTGCAACTCTTTGAGTTTCCCTACTTTGGGAAGCCTGAGTGCCTATATCAATGGTTGATGTCGTGCGTGCATGAAGACTACTTCCACTTCACAGGGTGCAAGATGTGCATAACCCCTCAGCTCATTTCACATTTCACAGGCCTCATCTATGAAGGAGATAGTTTGGAGGATGACTTAAGAGACAAAGAGGAAATTTAGGAGACTATCACCGCCTATGCATACAAAAAGGGGTCAAGGTACTATGATATCATATACATCAAGGACCCGGTAATGAAGATGGCTGCACACCTGGTGTCAAAGTTAAATGGCCAGGAGAGATGGACCCAGGTAAATAAGCCATGGTTACATGTTTGTAGGAAAATTTCAGAGGGAACCATCTACAACTTGTCTGCATTCATCGCATATGAGATTGTCAGTTGTGTGAAGGAAGGTGATAGAATCCTTTTTGGTAATGTCCTACTAACCATTGTGTTTTTAGAGATCAGGGTACTGGATGCATCAGAAAAATTCATGTGGGAGTACCCTGCTGAGGACCCTTCACCCACAAAGAGATTTGAAAAATATGCCTATGACACTATGACGACCGTGCACAAGGCATGCCTAGAGAAATGGTATACATGCCTGAGGAACCCATTCAGGGTGGAATGGAGGATTATTGAACAACTACCAGTGGCCACCAAGGGAGAAGCTAAATTTTTTGTGTACCAGCATTTCTACCTAGGTAGATTCAAACTAATAGATGAGACATGGAGCCCGTGGTGCAAGCTCCCCTTTTCCTTCACAGTTCAATACTTCTAAGCGGGAGTAAATAGGTTCAAAGAATCCAAGAAGTTGAAGCTGGACCTTGGTAATCTGGACCGGGACCACAGGGAAATGCACAAAGGGTTGGTCTACCCTAGAAAGTGTGCATACATGGAGAGGTACGTGTCGCATGAAGTTCAAATGATGAGGCCCATGACTTTTCCCATTACAGGAGGATCCGCGGCACGTGTATACCTCTACATAATACCCAAATTTGAGAAGGGCATGTATCTAGAGAATGAGGTGTCTATACCTGAGGACCCAACTGGTAGGAAGAGACCCACACCCAAACAGGAGGAAAAAGAGCCAAAGAAAAAAGAACCTAGTTTGGTGGATACACAGGTAATAGGTTCCCCTGGGACAAGAGCCAGAACTAGTATGTACTCACACAAGAAAATTCCCATAGTCAAAGAGAAGACTCTAGAGCCAGAAAATCCATCAGACAAGGAGTCATCGGGAGAAGAAGAGATAGAGTCACCTACACTAGAATCCCCAGTTAGGAAGAAGAAGAGGATAGAAGAGGATACCACCTCGGAAGAAACTGAGAGTTTGGACAAATACATAGGTGAAAAGGATGACGACGATGAAGAAGATGATAGTGAAGAAGGTGAACTGGAAAAATACCAAGAGCCACCTATCTTCAACATGCATGATTCAGAAGAAGAAGGCGGAGAAGAGGGACAAGGGTTCCTTTTTGTGATAGCCAGGTGGGGGAAGGCACCCAGGACATGGGAAGAAGTGAGGAGGTTGGCGTGCAGAAGTAGAAGGCCCCAAGCCTTACGCTGGAATAGATAACCAAGGTGGCAGAAGGAGAAGAAACAAAGATCATTGAGACCTTGGTGGAGGAGAAGTTGGAACACAGCGCTGAGCCAGTGTTGAATAAGGAAAAGGAAGAGAGTGCAGAAAAGGACCACGGCAACACTAGAGGCCCCATTTTAACTGTAAGTATTCCTAAGGGCACACACACGGGAGGAAAGTGCACAGAGGAGGAGAGGCCAGGGATGGGTTATATTGATGACCCCAACAAAGTGTTTCACGCGCGGTTCCAAAGCACTATTCCAGCAGAGGAACTCATGGTAATTTCATCTTTTGATAAGGAGCCTACATACCCATGGACAAGGAAGATGCTCTCATGGGAAATTGAGTCCCATCTTGATGAGCCAGAATTTGAAGTAAGCCACAGGGAAATAATAACATTTCCAGGACCAAGAGAAGACAACCCAGTGGTGGATGCTCAGCAGCTCTCGGATGAACAACTGTGCAATGTGCTCAACAAGGTCTCCATTGAGATCAAAGCTAAACTCTTTAGGTGGAATGGTAGAATCAGAGACCTAGAGGAGGAACTAAAGAAGAAAAATGAAGATCTAGCTATGAAGACAAAGGAGCTAAGTCAAGAGAAGTTGATCAGCACCTAGTGGTAGCGTGAGTTAAAAGATGAGAAGGCTAAGGTATGCACAGTATACAAAAAGGTAGAGTCCATTAATGATGTTATAGTGTTGAAGCATCTGGACCTAGCATTTCCCGCACAGAAGTATGGATCTGCCTTGGGATGCCTGGAGGATTTAACAAGATTCCTCACCATGGAGAGACAACTGCTATCCTTGGAGTCCATAGAAAAAGTGGTCGCGTGCCTAGCAAAGGAAGATAAGTTGAAGGTCATGGTGCTCATAGCTGAGTACAACAAGGTTCTTTCTGATATGAATGTTGCTTCTCAGACTGTTGAGGCCATGTACAACAATTGCATGGATAGAGACAAAGTGGCAGGCACCTTGGTCGCCACTCATGAAGTAGAAACTTAAGGAGTTTCAAGAGAAGAATAAGGTAAATAGGGTGAAAAGGGACTGAATCCTTTCTGAGGTTGAAAAAAAATTTGAGGCCATTGAGACCTTAAGGGGTTCAATCAAAAACTAGTTGAAGGAACTGTACCCATAGATTACACGAAGAATGGATGCACTGGAGGATGTAGGCAAGGAGTTAGAGAAAATTACTGACACCATGAGTGCACAAGGAAATGGACTAAGTTTTGGGGAGGTGAGCACCCTAGTTGGTGACCTCTGTCAGAGAGCACAGAATGAAGTTGAATGCCTAGAACAAGTTGGAGGCCGACTTGCAAAAATATTTTCCTAGCTTATTGCAGTGATACCATCACTTCCCCATTCTTTCTTCTTTCCCTATTTCTTCATCCCCTTATTCTTGTTCCAAGGCGTAAGCCTACTGTGTTCTTTCTTTTCACTGGAGAAGTGTTCTCGTGGATGGAGAACAGGCATAGTGTGGGGTGATGTTGGGCCCCTAAAATATTGGCTAAGTATAAAAAGGTGCGTAGGTGCGCAAGGCCTAGTTAAAGAAAGGCATGCAAGGATAAAGCCCACAGGAAAGGGTTTAAGGAAAGGTTTAAGGAAACCCATGGCATGTGCGCATGGATAGAACCAAGGTTCATAGGACTTAGCCATATTGGGAGGTTTGGGAAGAACATGTGAAAAGCATGACCCGACTGTGCATGCTTAGTGGATAAGGTGCCAGCCTAGCGACAGGTTGGCCCAGGAAGGAGCATGCCTATGGTAGAAGCTTCTAGAAGCACATCATGGTAAAAATTTGAAAGCTTAGCCATGGAGGAGCATGCTCGCATGGAGGACCACATTCAGACACTTGGCATCGGATCTGAGGCCATTGGAGGATGAGTTGGCAGTCCAGAAAGGCTATATATACAAGCGCCTACAGAAGTAAAGATATAGAGAAATAGATAGAAGCAAAGCTCTGTAGAAATACTGCAAGAACTCTGTAGCTTGGGTAATTGTTCTTAGGAGAGGATGTATCAAGGGTATGGGGTTATAAATTTCTTTTGAGAGCCTAGCCACATGAGTCTAGTTATAATGCATGACTGCGGTCTGCTTCTCTGTGACATTCTGTAATGGCTCCATGAATGTAATGAGGTTACCAGCTTACATGAATATGAACATTGATGATTCTGATGCATACATCTTTCTCATAGTTCTCTTTCATTTATGTTTATGACTAAGTATGGATGCTTGTACAACTTCTTTCTATTTTGGTATAAGTTCTATAATTTGTTAAGCACTTTCTGTCTGGAATGACTGCAAGGATCTAGAAGCCGTTCTAAGCTCTATGGTACTTGTATGTCTTACTTCCTTTCAAATCTCTTAAACATGGATCATAGATGATGTTTCCCACTAAACTCACATAAAAGAGAGACTCGGCACCCACGCGTGCCTCGGGTGAGCACCTAGCATCCACTGGGTGATAGGTCGGTGTGCATGGGGTTCCTTTCTTTTGTGATAGGGGTAAACACATCAAATATAAAGACAATAACCAATGTATCATACATCTAGGTATGAGTCCCAATCATCACATCACACATCAATAAACACCAAGTACAACAAGCATACGCCAATGGTCCATATATATACCATGTAAAATCATAGTTAAAAAAATTCCAATGCTGGGGGGAAACCCCCCATACATCATTACATCAATACACATCATATATCATCATCACTATCACTATCTACAATTGCATGAGATCTTGAACTAGATGATTCACCACTCAATATGCGCCACTGATCGCAGCCCCAATATCTCTCTACCTACCTACAAAATAGTGTCACCTCAGTTATTTCTTCGTAAACCGAACCTATAGCTCCAAGAAGCATGCAAATACATCATGTGCTATGAAACCTCCACCCGTAACCTTTCTAGCATATCGTGTCTCCTCGTGTGCCTCATCCCTCTCACTCAATAACATAGTACATGTCACCACCGCTAGCACCACTTAATCAAATAAGTGTGCATGTTCACCCATAATAGTGTCCACATGGACTAGCATACCTCCACCTATGATTACATCGCTCTACCTAGAATATCTCGGTCACCCTTGGGAACCGATCCTCTAGCCACATAGTTTTTTGAATACATCATATCTCTACTTCATCCTCTGACCATCCTTTGTAGTCTCGGTATGGCCTCCATATCATAGCCTCTTGCCCCATACGATCTAACATTGCTCTATATGTTTCTATATCCATCTTCCTACCGCAAACACCTACCCACCTCCCAAGAAATATATCTAGCCTCTCCCACTCTCCTCTTGGTCCACCAATCGGCCTCAATATGAAAATATTCTCATATGCTCATCCATGTAAAAATGTGTTAGCTCAAATACCACCCTCGTGCTCCTCTCATGTAAATATGTATAGATCTTTGTAAAAGTGGGCCAATACACATCATGCCCATGCATATCTCATCCCATCCTCCTCTATATGATGTAAAATATGATGCATATTAGACAAGATTCCTACACCACCAACCTCCACTGCAACCAATGAAGCAATCATAACATAAATAAACTTCCGCAATCATAGAACCCATGACCTCAGTATAGTATCTAGGATAATGTGGACCTCAGTATGAACTCAAGGCCTCATAAAGTACCACCTTGAGGTCATCATATGTCTCTACTCATCATCTATAGTCATCGCCTAAAGCCTCTCATCAACAATAAATGTCATATATGTCCTCCAAATTCATGGCCATCTCGCCCATAGGAAACCAAAATGTGCAAGTATCTACGCACCACCTCTCACTTAATGTTGTAATCATAGGCATATTATGGGGCACATCCCCCATCCTCACTATGTGTCGGAAGCTGACACGGTCTAAAAAATCCCACTCATCATCTGACAACCCCAATCCTAGCAATGTAGTCAAATGGTGGCCACCAAGAAACTCCTTCGAATGAATATCCCTTTGCACAACACCAAAAAACAATAATAACAACATTAGTACATTATATACATGTGAAAATAATCACCAACAACATCACAAAACATAAACTTTCACATTTGTAACACTCTTGGCTCAACCCAAGCCTTTTGGGTCACCAGCACCCGAGAGTTGGATAGGGGCACCCAGGAACAAGTCACTAGCACCCATGCCTAGGCGCTAGTGTCCAAAAGGTCATTAGCATTCACTACTCTTGTCCAGGTCCAAAATACCGAGAAACTTGAAAACAAAATCTGTAAAAATTCAGCAAAAATGACTAATATCAACACATTTTCCAAAAAAAAATCACAATCACTAGCTCAGTTGTCATACGTGACGCCATGGCTGCTACCACCATCTCAAATCGACTCAATCGTGGTGCTCTCACTTATGGAATCTTCACACACCCATAGCTCAAAATAACTCTCGTACAATAATCAAATGAGTTACCTATTCACTTTTTTCATATTACTATTTATGGTAACTCTCCATTACCTACCTTGATGTAGTCATTATTTGTGTTCATTATCTTAACTAATATACAACACACAATTTCAATCATATCTAGAGCATCCCTACTTTGATTCCTATCTTGTTTATGACATTCTCTTTAGAATTCCCCCTACTATCATATCATACACATTCCACAAACAATATATTCCTCCTTGACACCATTTCAACTCAATATACACACTTTTTAATACCTATCATACATTCATTATTACATCATTACATGTTTAATTTTTCCTTAGTGTTCATTCTTCTCATCACTCCCCCTTTTGCTAAAAGGGGGGCATATAATCGGGGCATCCTATAATTCCCCTCACACCATTATGTTATCATTTTACATTATTAATTCCATATTATAGAAAATTTACTTGTACATTACGCGACATTTCACACCACTTTCTAGCCATCCCCCATAATGACCTAATCTAGGGGCAATAAGAATAAAATCTCTCTATGAGTAAACAATCAATAGATCACATAAATTTAAATCTCGACAACACTAACTTTTTACTATTCAAAATCACATACAACACAACTTATTTATCCTCTCAGATGACCTAACTTGGGAGTTATATCACCACTTTCCCATATGACCTAACATGGCAAATTATTCTACATCAACTACTGCTTCCAAATGACCTAACATGGAAACCATCTCATACACTTTGCGGCAACACCCTTAGAGTGGGGGAAATGATACGTCATTGCCTTTCCTATACTTATCCTATATGGGTTATTAACGTTTAATCAAAATAAATCAAAATGGATCCATATCAACAAATCTTGGTCTTTTTTCCATCTGCAGTGGCTAGATATTTTGAGGATGTATTTAAAGTTGGAGAGTAAAACTAGACCTCTCTCCCTACACTCTTCTTCTAGCGGTAGGATACCTAAATCCTCATTTTTTCACACAAATGAAATCAGGTTGGGAATTGATCACTCCTTACCCGAACACATCTCCATCAATGACAAAATCAAAATCTTCAATCACTAAATATTGAAATCATCAATCTCACTTAGTGCTCCTCATAAGGGTTCCACGTCTCTCATTATGTCGCATGGATTGACACATTGATCCATGGTTCACCACGCTATATGTTCTTATTTTACACGTACTTCTGCAACATCTGCACATACTTCTGCAACATGGGATTTTTTGGACATCTCTCAGGTATGCATCTCTATCTACTTTATGTTACCGATCTTTCACTCAACAACATAAAATGGGGGAAAATGTAGACACAAAATCACACACTTACTATTATTTACTATAGCACCAAGTATGTTGTTTTATATATGAATCTTGCGTAAGAAAAGTATTCACTGGTGACCCATTCTCTATTCCATCCATTTTTCTTGTTATTTCTATTAATTTTTTCCTTCACACTTGTCACTCATACAACCATTTCTAGTCATAACACTGAGATCCATTTCAATCAGTATCTACTCAGATGTCTTCATTTTTCTTTGTACACTAGCACCTAGGACTAGACACTAATGCCCAGGTGCTCCTATCCATCCTGGGTGCATGTAACCTCTTTATGTTTGATCTTATTTTTTGGAAATTCAGTTTGATATTTTCAGTTTTCCCACTCATATCCCAAGGTAGTAGTTGGCATGTCATGTCATTAGTGTTAAAATTAAATCAAGAGATCCCTATATAAACACAACATACATACCATTATAAGGGTGGGAAATTCTTATCAAGGGTTTATCTATCTACATATCTCAAGAGATTGTATTTGGGTGCATTACTCTATATACACACTGCATAGGAAGGGGAGTTCATTCTATTCGATCCACACATTTGAATTTTATCTAGCTATTACCTACTATCTTGGCGTTATTAGCACGTGGGTGACCTAGGAGTACTATTGCACACATAAGCACATAGAACTACATTGGGTATGAGATGTAGTGCAACGCTCAGTCATAAGATCACCATTATGATAGCTAAGGATAGTCTGACCCATCATTCTGCATATTTATTTTTTAGGATTTGATGTCTATTTGAGGGTTTTGTAGGTCCATATTTCATTGCAGGTTTCTAGCGACCTCGATGATTTTGGTGAAATCTCATAGCGACCAAAGGTAAACAACAAAAAATAACTCGTGACCACCCAGATGGGGTTTTCTAAGTGTTTTTGCAGACCCAAGAACCTAGAAATAGATCTAGAGCTCCCACAAGCACCCTTGTCCTTCTCTAGGTGCCCTAGTCCAACTTATTCTTCCAAATTTGCATTTTTCTAAGCTTTGACGCAACGGTTAGTGCTTCGTATTTTCTAGTTTTCCAACTTTGTACTCCTACACAATTTCTATGAATCAGCTAAGGCTTCTCACCCTCTCTTTGCACTTAGGGTCCCATATTTACTAGCTTAATTTGCTTGGGTCTATTTCTATACTTAATTATTTATTCATTTACTGTTGTAAAAACAATCAGATTAGGCATATATTTTCATATTTAGCTTAATCAACAACATACATGCTATTATTTGGTTGGCAATTCAAAAGGGTTATCACACCTTCATACTATAATTACTATAAAAAGGACTCCATTTTTAGGCTGCAAACTCTACATAAGAAGGGGAAGTGTTGAATTTCATTCCATACATTTACATCAAAACTAGCTATATCCCACTATCTTGGTAGCATTGGTGTTAGGGAACCTAAGGAAACTATTTCACACACAAGCACACAGAACTATAAGGAGTCTAAAATGTAGTGTAGCGCTCAGTACTAAGTTCACTCATCGGGTGACCGTTAGGGTCAATACAACTTCACATATTGCATATTCTATTCAGATCTAATCTGTTTTTGATCTTGTGTAGGTAGCTAGTGTTTGTGTTACAGGTTACAAGTACTGTCAAAACCCTAACAATGAATTTAGAGAGATAAATTAGATCTTAGAGATAAGGCCTTCAGACCTAGAAACAAAGCATATCTTGATTATTTGCATAGTCACTAGTGCCTAGAATCAGACACTAGTGCCTAGGATCCCCTGTCCTCATGTGGGTGCTCTTTTCTAGCCCATTTCAAAGCCCTAGAACTCTTAACGATCTCATGTGACATCATTTCCAACCATATCCAGTAGATATACATTCCTAACTATCTACAGATCACATGGAAATTAGCTAAATCACTTAAATCTTTCATTTGCATATAATCTTCCATTGCTTGAGTACTTAGTAGTTGTATTTTACTATATTGTATATTGTTAGTTATTCTGAAATTAGATTTAATCCAATGTATATTAAATCACCCACCATAGGAAGATGTGGCAAAATACAAGCATGTCCTTAGCTAGTTGAATAATTCCAGAAAGGGGTGTCAACATACCACTTCCATTCCATCCACCATGGGAGAGTCTAAAGAACAATGATCTTATGGATCATGTGATATGGCACTAAGGAAATGATGTCAGTGATGAGGGCTCTATCTAGAAGATTCAATTTGAATTTTTCTTTGAGATCTTGTTAGGGTAGCTAAGATTGAGTGTGCTTAAAGAAAAGGTATTGGATAGTTTGAATTTCGTGCTTGAATAAGTGAAGAGTAGGAATTTGAGGCTCCTCTACAAAAAAATTATCTTGAAATTGAAAACTGGAGGACCACCACAAAGAGTGGAGATTAAAATAAATTCCATCATGGAGGCCACTTCCATTCCACATAAGCCATGGTTTAATCCAATCCAAATATTTCCAAATGATTTTAACCATGAAGGTACCCAACACTTTGACTGGAATAAGGGCAATGAGAAGGTTGAAAAATCCAATGCCTTTCCAAGTAGCGTGGCCATAAGGGGTGTCTTCTTCAATACCATGTCGAAGGAACACATTCCAATCTTCATTTTCATATGTGCTTTGAATGATCGATTTGGCACAAATTTATTGCCCTTACCATAAGATGTCAATAATACCTAAGCCACCCGATTCTTTGGGAAGACAACAAGTTTCCTAGGAAACTCTATGGAATCCTTTACCAGAAAATAGATTGGCCCAGAGGAATTCTTTAAGAAGTTTTTCAAGTTTGCGCATAGAATTGTTATATGGGACCCAACATGAGGAATAGTAAACATGAATGGCTTCAAGTACTTTAGAACAAATATGGAATTTTCCCGCTAAAGACAAAGTCCTTATGATCCATTATTCTAATTTTCAGGCCACATGTTTCACAACATACTACCAAAGCTCAATAAGTGAGACTTGGAAGGAAAAAGGAATTCTTATGAATTTGAACATTTCCCTATGATTGAGTTTCTTCCAATAATAGGATGTCAACCAATTAGGCATGATAAGGAAGTATTGTCTGTAGCATTGCATTTTGTGCTATTGAATGGAAGAGCCAGAAGCCAAATAAAATAATTCCAGAAACTACATGTCATGATTAAGGTTACATTCCTCTTCAATGAGTGTAAAGCTCAATCTCCTTCAATAGATCACCCAATTAGCATGCAGTATCAAACCATGTTAAAGTCACAACAGATGACCCAATTGTTGAGTTGTGGAGCTCAATTACTTCAGATTAGCATGTAATATCAAACTTGCAGGAAATAGAGTAACTGACATCGGTTAAGGAGGGACCAGTATTGGTCATCTATAAACGGTATCAGTTAGGCAAGGAGGAACCAACATCAGTTAGGGCTAACCGGCATTTCTTACCTGTGCGTGGGTGTTTTAATTAACTCTCAGGAATTAGATCTATTTTTAGTATTAAAGCATATCTATTGATTGTAATTACATGGCTAAGTTCCCTAAGTTTGTATACACCTATATAAGCAAGAAAGATAGGGCTTATAAGTAAGAATTAAGAAGAAATTGAAAAGGTTGATGATTATTGCGAGAATAATTGTGAGAGAGAGAATTCTTAGAGAAGAAACAAAATCTTGAGTTAAAGACAATACTGTACATATGAGAGGTGTGGAAGATTGTAAATCTTCAATTGTATATCTTGTCAAATCTTTGGATAATAGATTGGCTTATTTCTTGGTGGATGTAGCCCACACTGGGTGAACCACGTTAAATCTGGTGTTGATTTATATCTCTTGTTTTGTATAATTCTTCTGGTATAATATCCACTTTCATTGCATGTATGTTTAGATCCGATATATTATCTGTACAACCTTGTGTTAACCCCAACAATTGGTATGAGATTTTTGTTTGAGGGTTTTGTGTTTTGACAGATTTACTCACAGAGGGTTTTCTGATTTAGTGGGAACTACAACAATGATAGAAGTAAATAAATACAAGGTATAAAAGGAATGATAACCATATCGTACCAAGCCAAGAACACATATGCTAATCAAACACCACGATTAATAAGATGAAAGCAATTCGCCAGAATAACTTTACATAAAACCTTTGCAAACAAATGAGCAGCAATATCATATATTATTATGGAACTCAATGAATTACAATGATAATGGGCCTTACTTATATAGGTAAGGATTAACAATCTAAGAACCAGTCAAGGTCATAGATCAAGCCATAAATCAAGGAAAGAACTAGTCATCAAAGAACTAGTTAAGTCCATAGATTTAGGAGAGAACTATACATCAAGGATCTAGTTAATACCATAGATCAAGGAAAGAACTATACCTAACAACTAGATCATATCTCATTATATCTAAATAAGATAAAACAAATATCCACACACATAAGTGGGTGAGGATAAATACAATAAAGGTAAATAAAGTACCTAGGTGAACATGAGCTAAGGTAAATACCTACTCTATCCCCCCCCTCAAGTGAAGCTAAGGGCCAAAATAGAAGTGGCATGTGCACAATATGAGTCCCAAAAATTAGGCCTGATGAGGTACTCATGTACAATAATTGGGAAAAAGGGATGCTGCAAGGTACCCAAAACCAGTAATAACAAAGTAGAGAGAGAGAAAACCCGCTGCAAGGCATCCCAAGAAGCTCAGCTCAAAAAACTCGTACAATGCTGAAGAATTTTGGTGTGCACTATGGTATGAATCCACTGCTCGATCAAAAAACTCAAAAATAATTGACACTGGGATTCACCATAATAGCTCCATACAAGGAAACTGTCAACGGAGTGATGTCGGAAGTGTAAAAAAACACCAAACATAATTCAATCAACTGCTGCAAATAGGTGTGCCATGATCCAAGAATAATAATCAAAACAACAAGGTTAGGACACAAACTCTAGAGTGTCATGATCCAAGAAAAGCTAAGGTAACAAAGCAAGGACACAAAACCCGAAGAAGCAGGATCAGCACCACACCCTCCCATATTGCTGAATGGATGGAGTGACGCTAAAAATCTGTATGAGTTACTCAAAATCAACTACTCGAACACTGAAAAAATAACACTGGGCTTCACCAGAATAGCTCCCTCACAAGAGAGATTGTCAACATGCCAAAAGTGTCGAAAATATAGATACAAAATCTCTCAACAAACAAGAGAGATACACTACACCTACTAAAGAAAAATGCTCAAAACAAGAAGCATTACAATGCAAAAAGTATAGAAAGTGGAGCACGAGGCCGAATGGTGAAAGAGCCACACCTGTACAGTCCTCTTAATGAATTCCTATGTAGCCACCACGAGTGATCAGATATCCACCCCAAATCAACACAGATGGATGAAGAAGATGCCTCCATATGACTTGGTGCAAAATGCATAATGGGTGCATGCAAAGGAACATTAGAATGTGTCAGGTTGATCATGTCTGACAGCTGAAATCTCAGGTTTCTAAATCCTGAGAGAAGGTGAAGAACTCATGTGTTGCTCATGATCCTCAAAAAGAGGTGAATGAACAAAAATAGGAGCTCTGTCAATGTGTGATCCTAATGAAGTATCTACTGAAAAACCAATGTCATGGAGAGAATTCCACTTAACATGTGGAATAAGGGAAATAATACCCTTTGAATGTCTACCAATACCTCTACCAGTGAAACCCACATAACAGAGCATGCGAGAACTGAATGCAATGGTATGATTCTCAAAAGAGTCGTGCATATGAGAAGAAGTAGGATACACAACATGTGTTACTGTAATAGGAACAAATGTGGAAGAGCATGCAATAACAAGTCTCATAGGTTTATGAGCATCAAGAGTGGTAACAAACTCAAAGAATGGCAGATCAATGTCAGTGGGTACAAGAGCAACAACTGATGGTGATGTTGTAGGCTAGCAAGTTTTTGTTGCAGGGAGTGTATTAGTGTATCATTATCGTGAATGAGTGATTGTAGAAGATAATTTTGCTTCTTGAGAAATATTTTTTCTTCCCCAAATTTTATAATATCCTCTTAAATTCGACACACTTCAAATAAAATCATATCATTCTCATAATCCATGATAGATACAATAATTCAACTCCCAAAAATTTTAGGACGTCGGGCTCAGCCACAATTGCATCCACAATTGATTACAACACTCCTCCATATTTGGCACTTTATAATGAGTGTGTGTTACAATATGGCACTTTATAATTATAGTGAAATTATCAACATAAATATTTCCAATGGAAATATCATGAAAAAATAAGCACTTTCACAAAAAAAATGGAACTCAAAACCGAGTTACCAATAAAAAGATACAAGCTTTTCAATATTATGATCTACTATTTATTTTAGTTACCACTAAAACAAAATAATGCTCTTGCCTCCACCACACAAATAAAATGAAAGGGGGCTAGAGTTAAGCACCTACTAGTAGGAATCACAAGATTAAGCCCTCATATGACCAAGATCTAAGGATTTTAAAGTTGGCACGGATCTTGAGGTAAACTAGTGCGATTCTCTACAACAACAAAAACCAAAAAAATGACTACCTCCAAAAATGGCCATGTTTACAATCAATCTTAGGTTTTTTCCACCTTCTGGATTTGATGGAAGCCTATTTTTTCCATAAAACCACAGGCAACAACAAAATATGAACAAATCCCAAATATATGAATATACAAAGAATTTATTTGCAAAATAAAACTTACAGTCGGATGTCAATAAAAATCTCCTACTCTGATACCATAAAAGGAATGATAACCAGATCGTACCAAGCCAAGAACATATATGCTAATCAAACACCATGATCAATAAGATGAAAGTGATTTGCCAGAATAACTTTACATAAAACCTTTGCAAACAAATGAGCAGTAATATCATATATTATTATGGAACTCAATGAATTACAATGAGAATGGGCCTTGCTTATATAGGAAAGGAATAAAAATCTAAGAACAAGTCAAGGTCGTAGATCAAGCCATAAATCAAGGAAAGAAATAGTCATCAAAGAACTAGTTAAGTCCATGGATTTAGGAGAGAACTAGACATCAAGGATCTAGTCAATACCATATATCAAGGAAAGAACTAGTCAATACCATAGATCAAGGAAAGAACTATACCTAACAACTAGATAATATCTCCTAATATCTAAATAAGATAAAATAAATATCCACACACATAAGTGGGTGAGGATAAATACAATAAAGGTAAATAAAGTACCTAGGTGAACATGAGCTAAGGTGAAAGGAGCAAGATGATTGCAAATTGTTCCGTGATAGTCAGAGTGCAATTCATTTGGGAAAAAACCTAGCATTTTATTCAAGAACGAAACACATTCAGTTGAGGTATCACTTCATACGTGAGGTATTGGATGATGGGTAGTTGAATTTGGAAAATATTCATACAAGTGAGAACCTTGCGGATATGCTAACGAAGCCATTAGCAAAGGAGAAATTGGAGCTACACTCAAATTCGGTTGGTCTTCGATTTTGAGACTTGAAGAGGAAGAAACAAAGCTAAGTAAGGATCCAAGAATGACGTTGTATAAGTATATTGCAGTAATTAATCTCCAAGTGAAGATTGTTGAGTTGTGGAGCTCAATTACTTCACATTAGCATTTAATATCGAACTTGCAAGAAATAAAGTAACAGACGTCAGTTAAGGAGGGACCGGAATCAGTCACCTATGAATGGAATCGGTCAGGAAAGGAGGAACCGACATCAATTAGGGCTAACCAACATCAGTTACCTGTGTGTGGGTGTTTTAATTAACTCTTGGGAATTAGATCTATTTTTAGTATTAAAGAAAATCTATTGATTGTAATTGAATGGCTAAGTGCCCTCAGTTTGTATATGCCTATATAAGCATGAAAGCTATGGTTTAGAAGTAAGAATTAAGAATAACTTGAAAAAGTTGATAATTATTGTGAGAGTAATTTTGAGAGAGAGAATTCTTGGAGAAGAAGCAAAAGCTTGAGTGAAAGACAGTACTATACATCTAAGAGGTGTGGAAGATTGTAAATCTTCAATTGTATATCTTGTCAAAGCTTTGGATAATAGATTGGATTTTTTCTTGGTGGACGTAGCCCACACTGGGTAAACCACGTTAAATCTAGTGTTAATTTATATCTCTTTTTTGTATAATTCTTCTGGTAGGATATCTACTTTCATTGCATGTATGTTTAGATCTGATATATTATCTATACAACCTTGTGCTAACACCAACTCCAATAGGCATAAGGGATTTCCTTGGCTATCCACCACTAAATATCTGCTCTTTCTGCCACATCATTTGAAGTATAAATGTTGATGATGCCAAAAGGGTGCCTTTCAATAGTAAAGAGGGGGCCTAGATGTTCTTTTTAGTGGGGTATGTTCCATGATCCACGAAGAAGGGCCACAATTTTAGGGAAATTAAATAAATTAAACTCCCACATCCCCCATCATGATTACTAGTAATCGTCAGACTATCAGGGCAAATGGTTTTACATATCATCGACAACTGAAAACTTGTCACTTTAACTTCCTATAAACACAAAACATACTAGTTCGTAAATTTTTTATGAATGTCTCTAACAATATACTTACGGTTGGAGTTAGTAAGACCCGTCACATTCCATGAAATTCAATTCATGATAAACGCACAAGTCAAGGGCCATACCATCAAAATCCAAGCCATCTAAGGCATCAAACTGGTTTTACAAGAATTTAGCATTGTTGTGCTTTAGAAAGTACTGCAATTTCAATTTCCTTCATCCACCATACTCAATATTGTAATCCTCCTCCATCGACTCCACACGTCACATGAGACTATGTGTTAGATATGTGACGACAAAGTTAAATTTTGGGTCCATTTGCAGCATGGTTTTTATCTCACTTCTAGAAGGGGGTTCTGGGGGGGCTTTCCCCCCACTCATGTCACATGGGGGTCCATCCATTATTTCTATAAAGATGAATTCTATTGAATTCTATTTTAGGAAGATAAATCCTAATGGCATTTTTCCACTCTATTTTTAGGAGTAATCCTAACCATACTTCTCCAATTAGGTGTATTTATTTTTGTGGAGATTCAAAGTAGCTCATAACGAGTTTGTATATAATTTTTTCATCTTGAGTTAATAAAATATTGATATATTGCACTATGGATGTTTCCCTGAGCACTAAGTTGGGGTTTTACCACATAAATCTGGTGTTCATCTCTTGCATGTTTGGTATTTTGTATATGTATCTTATCTCTATCTCTGTAAGAAGTTGTTTTATTATTCAACTGTCTATGTATTCATTACTGCAAAGTCTATAGTTTCCTAACACTATGTTTGCAACTTGACATGGGATTTCATGAAGGGATTCAAGCCCATATGGGAGGTCCCTATGAGCTAGGTGTTAAGAGAAATTGAGATGGAGGAAGTGTCAAGGGAGACTAGAAGGATTTTGACAGGTCCATGAGGACATTGACTGCTTTTGGCAAGCTAGAAAATTTAGGCAAAACTGCTAGAGAATATTGATCTATAAACTTCGACTTTGAAAACTTACAAAACCACACATTGTTGTTCCTACTTCCAATTTACTTGAAAATGTAAGTTTTGAAAGTTAGTGAATGAATTCTAGCACTTAGAACTAATTTGTAGCAAATAAGAATGAACAATTCAAACACATAACACAATATTTTCATCCTAAAAACTCCTAGATTAAGGGAAAACCATTTGGGAAGGGCAATTGCTCTTTCTTCCCAGTAATATATTGGTCAATTCAAATGATTACAAATTATAAGAAGTTGAAAGATGACAACAATGTTACTTCCACCCTCTCTACTTGTTTTCTCTATTCATACACCTTACTTCTACAAATCAATTCTAATACCAAAGTCTTCTTGCCCACTTCTCCCATGAATCGATGATACATTCCACATGTTATTCTTACTTTTTATAGTGGTTTCTTATGTCCTCCCATGCACTAGAGAATAGGAAGGGGAAAATAAGGAAGAGATATAATTTAAACAATTCAAATCCATGACTGTTTGTGGATATATTTTTTGTTTTATTTAGTGGAAAGATTGTTGGTGAATAGATAATGGTGGCTTGGTAACCACCATGGAAGTTGCACAACCGCTGGTTTATGTAGAGGGGTGATTATGCAAATGTCGCTCTCCAAAAAGAGATGGTTCTGTGACCGAATCTTTTTCTCTTTCTTCTGCTTAATTTTTCTTCTAATTTTAGTTTCTCTGATGAAGTGGTGTTTTTCTAGATCCCTATGGATCACACCTCCCCTGCTCAAGAGGATTTTGGTCCCATAAAATCTTAGTGGGTGTAGATGAGGAAATAATTCCATCACTTTCTCCTTCGAGTACCATCGAGCATACCTTGGTGTATTCCCCTTGAGTCCAAACTAGGAATTCTCATGTGGACCTCTCCTTTTTTCTCTAACCTTCTGCTACAGCACTACATCCTCCTCCAACTTGCCTTGTGAATCCAAGACGCAATCCTTTATGGAAGGTAACAACTCACATTATTCTTCCTCATCAAACATAGATGGATTAAATAGTTGCAATTTATCACAATTTACTACTGAGTACATCAACATGAATGATGTCAAATCAATTCTGAAATCATTTTCTCCAACCTGCTCTAGTATAGTGAAGGGTCCATACTGTAGTGGCTTTAGCTTCCTTTCTTGACCTTGTAGTATTTCATTTCTCAAGTAAATTCAAACCTTGTCTCCAACATGAAGTTTTTTCTCTCTATGATGTTGATCATGTCTAGCCTTGTACTTGGTTTGAGACTTCTCTAATTTTTCTTTTACCTTAAGATGGATTTACTGGATCCTCTCAATAAACTTCACTGCTCTAGTCACTTATGAATCATGTATCTCTCCTTCTTCCTAATGTCCAACCGTAATGTCTGGTGGATTGATAGGTAGATAACCAAAGAATGATTCAAAGGTGAGTGCATAGTGGATGTGTGTATCATCTTGTTGTAGGAATGTTGAGTGTAAGCTAAGGACTAGTCCTAAGTTCGTGTATATTTGCTATTATATCCTCTAATCAATTGCACCAAAATCCTATTTACCACCTTTGTTTTCCCATCTGTTTGGGGATGGAAGGTCATTATTCTTTGTAACTTGGTGTCCATCTTGTCCAAAAAAGTATCAAAAAATTTCCCAATAACCTAGAATCTCTGTCAGAAACAATAGACTTTGGCAAACCAAAATGCACCCATACATTCTAGCAAAGAAAAGTTCAGCTGCCTCATGTCCTTTTACTACCTTTTTACATGCCATAAGAATACACATTTTTTTAAATATATCAACAAAAACATATAGTTAAACACGGCCATGTTTAGACATAGGTAGTAATCCTACAAACTCCATAGAGATATCCTCCCAAGGTTGAGTAGGCACTGGTAAAGGCATATACAAACCTTCCTTCCTAATTTTAGGCTTGCTTGTATGAAAACGTTTACATCCTCATATGAATTTTGATACTTCTTCTTGCATATTGAGAAATTATACATACCTTTGCAAGTGGGTCATGGTCTTTCCAACACCAACATTTCTTGATACTTTCGAGGTATGTGTTTCCCTCATCAATAGAAGTCTTTCTTCTTTTGGGACACAAAGCTTCCCCCAATAGTAGAGCAACTCATCTTTGAGATACCAATCATCAATACCTATCTTTTTAGCCCCTTTGGGCTGTAACTTCTGATATGTCACCCCAAAATCTTTATCTTGAGCATATTCTTCTCTGTAAGACTCCTTCATGAAGGGCTCAAAATGAGAGATAGTGGCCAAACTAGATATCTTCTCCTATGTGGGAAGCCTAGAAAACATGTCTGCCACAAAATTTGTGCTACCCTTTTTGTATTTGATCACTAAATGGAACCGCCGAAGGAGCCCCATCCACTTATAGTGCTTTGTCTACTGTAATTTAGATTATTCTTGTCAATATTGGAGAAGTTTGTGGTCAATGTACACAATAGTTTCTTTACCAAACAAATAATGTTTCCATTTCTTTATTACCTAAACTATTGCATACATCTATTTATCATATATTAAATATCCCTTAACTGTTGAAGTGAAAGTTTATAATGATAGCATACTAGCTTACCTCCCTGTAGAAACACTTCTCTCATAGTGTAATCACTTGCATCTATTTGTACTTCAAAGGGCTGCTACAAATTAGGAAGAGAAAGTACTAGAGCATGACTAATTTTTTATTTTAATAACTCAAAATCCTAGTATTGTTCCTTATCGCAATCAAAACCCTTACTATTTGCAGCCACGGTGTATAGAGGTGCTACAATAGTGGAGAATCCTAGAATGAACATCCTTATGTATTATACTACTCCCACAAAAATCCTAGTCTATGTGGCTCCCATTGGTGTTGGCCAGTTGGTGATGGTTTCCACCTTCTTTGGATCCACTCTTATTTCTCCTCCTTTAACCACGTGCCCGAGTTAAACAAGTGACTATTAAGAAAATTCACACTTCTTCATATTGCATAACAACTGTTTATCCTTGAGAACTTGCAAGACTTGTTGTAAATGTGTTAGATGATCCTCCCACATGGCACTAAAAATCATAATATCATCCAAATATACAATGACACATGAGTCTATGTATTCCTACAATACATCATTCTTCAATCTCATAAATGTAGCGAGTGTGTTACATAAACCAAATGGAAGTACTAACCACTCATAAAAACCTTGTTTTGTTTTAAAGGAATTATTCCATATATCCTCCTCCTCCATCCTAACTTGGTGATAACCAGACTTGAGATCCAACTTTGTGAAGAAATTTGCAATCATCTATGTGTGGGAGTGGATATTTGTTCTTTATGGTAATCTTATTCAGAGTGTGGTGGTCGATGCACATTCTCTAATAACCATCCTTCTTTGACACTATCACAATAAGAAAACTGCATTGCGAGGTGCTTGGACGTATCACCCCTCTGTCTAATAGCTCTTAGAGTTTTTTTCTTTACCTTTTTACTCTCCAACAAGGATTTCCTATGTAACCTGATATTTGGTAGAGGGGAATCTGGAAACAGTTGAATCTCATGCTCGACTTCTCGTTTTGGTGGTAACCCACTCGACATTTGGAACACTTCCTAAAAAGGTTGAATTATGTTATCCAAATCCTTCATACCTTATAATTACATCAACTTATACATCTATATTTTGAAAATTGATCCCAAACTTGAACTTACATCTTCGAGTATCCTGAATTTCTATACCCTTCTATACCCATCCCAAAGGATAAGGATGTGGATGCTCATAAGTTTCAAGACCAAGATTCTTTACAACTGCATCAAAAATCAAATTAGATTGAGAACCAATATCAAAAAAATAATTTACCTTAGTCCTCTTAATCTGGATTTTGATTTGGAATAACTTAGTCATTTTCTCTTCTTGTTCCTGGTTGTCCATGTTGCTAGTCGTGCATCCTATCATTTCATCTTCCCCTTTTGTCTTTACAATTATCATGGATTTCTTAGAGTCCTTAGTTCAGTTCTTTGGATGCAATTCTAGATGTAATTTCTAACATGTAACATCAATATGACCATTGATATCACAATTCTTGAAAAAATTCTTAGGATCTTTACAAGTATTTAAAGTGGTAGAGGTCTTTTTCTGTTTCTATTTACCTTTGTTACTTGTTTTTGCCTTCTCTTTCTTTGGATAATTTGTTGACTATTTTTTCTTGACTCTGCTTCTCCTTGCTTCTTCTCATCATCTATGTAGTATGCTTACACACATGTTTCATTGAGATCCTTGGGCTTCGTGGAAATGACATTCCTTCGAAGGTTAGTGTGAAGTCCTCCCAAATATTTGGTCATAATATCCTCATCCTCGAAGTCTATATTGAGCAACATGGCTTGCATCTAAAACTTTGTAGTGTAATCTTGCACACTTTGACCATTGCTTTGTCTAAAATATTGTCATTTAATCATCTAGTCAGTCTTATGGCCAATAGGATAAAAAATCTCTCTTAAAAATTCTTTAAAATCCTCTCAAGAACTTATAATAGGACGCTTCTTCATTTAAAAACTGGTTAGATGGGTTTCCCACCAAACCAGAGCATGTATTCCATCTTGAGATGTGAAAATGTAATCCTTTGTACCTCAGTGACATTATACACACTAAAATAAAGCTCTAATTTCTTTAAACATTTATCTAGCAATTTTGCATCTACTTGTCCTTCAAAGCTTTTAATCTCAACTTAAGTTTCAACTTTAAAAGGAGCATGATAAGATTTTACCTTTCCCCTTTCAACTGTAGTTTCCTCTTCACACTCTTCCACATCTTCTTCCTCATCATGGCTCTTTCCTATGCCAAAAAATTTCACCCAAAGCTCAATCCACTAAGTCTATGGAATCTTTCTTAGGTGTTGTTTTCCTTTGTTGATCTGAGAGTTCCCTTTGGTGTTGAAACACCCTATCCACAGCACTTTCCAGCATCTCAATTCTAAAAACCAAGTTCTCTTCTTCCATTTTCTCTCTAATCCTTTGTTTCCATCTTTTTGTAGATATCTCTGGATCACAAGGTAATACTTATTCACCTTTAGGCCTTTTCACTATCATACAAATCACATAAGAATGAATACGACATTCCCTTGGATATTATAGTCATCTCGGATACCAAAATGATCAGTAAAATTCTACTTTAGAAACTTACAAAACCACACATTGTTGTTCATACTTCTAATTTATTTGAAAATGACAGTTCTGAAAGTTAGTGAATGAATTCTAGCACTTAGAAATAATTTGCAACAAATAAGAATGAACAATTCAAACACAACATAATATTTTTATCCTAGAAACCCCCAGATTGAGGGAAAACCCATTGGGGAGGGAAATTTCTCTTTCTTCCCAATAATATATTGGCCAATTCAAATGATGATATATTTCAAGAAGTTGAAGGAAGACAACAATGTTACTTCCACCCTCTCTACTTGTTTGCTCTTCTCATGCGCCTTATTTTTACAAATCAATTTTAGCACCAAATTCTTCTTGCTCACTTCTCCCATGAATCAATGATCAATTCCATGTGCTCTTGTTTCTTTTTATAGTTGATTTTTATGTCCTCTCATGCACTAGAGAATAGGAAGGGGAAAAAAGGAAAAGACACAGTCTAGATGATTCAAATCTGCGATTGCTCGTGGATGTATTTTTCTATTTTATTTAGTGATAGGACCACTGGTGAATGCAGAACAATGGTTACACAACCACCACATCGGTTACACAAATGTCATTTTGTGCAGAGGGGTTCTTACACAACCACCACGGCAGTTACGCAACCACTGCTTTGCACAAAGCGGTGGTTCTATAACTGAACCTTTTTCTCCTTCTTATGCTTAATTTTCCTCCTGATTCTGGTTGCTATGATGAAGTGGTATTTTTATAGATCCCTATGGATCAAATATTTAGAAGACGGTTCTGGGGTACACCGAAGACTCAGAGTATGTTCCTTAATAGTTGGCTCTTTAAATCCATTGTTAGGTATCACCTTGGCCTACACTACTTTTTTTTTTTCACCCCATACAGTTTACAACCCTTCCTTTTTTGGGGGTTTAGAGGTCTCGACAACTAATTTGGAGGATGGGAAATTACACAACACATAAAGCAAACAATCTTTGATCTTTTGATCAGAGGCCTACTAGTAAAAGTAGGTATTAGGAAAATTGATGTAAAGAACTTGTTGTGAGTAATGTGTATCACCAATTTGAATGTCCATAAACTCTTTTAACTCATGTGAGAGGTAAACATCAACGCAAACCCGTTACTAGGGTCATGCAATGTAAAATCATTGCAGCTCCATACATACAACTCAGCCAATGGAGGAGGCGATTTGATGAAGGAAATGCATACAAAGGAGTGACATGCCCATGAATTCAACCCAAACGAGAACTTTACGGGCTGTGAAATAAGAAATAACAAATTCCTACATCCAAGGGGAGAGAACCAGTAAGGATTTCTAAACATACTAGATCATGGAGTGGTTCATAATAGTTGGGGAATGTGAGGGGTCAGAAAACTGAAAAAAATGAACCATTTGGTCATGTTTTGAATGCTCTCAAGCATCATGCCATGAGTAGCCTAGGCTGAACTAACCCAGGATTTGGTCCACAAAGTAGCCAATAAGGAAAATTTGTTTGAGCCAATGACATGCAACATTGAATTCAAAAACAAGTAAAACAACATCAAGGGGAGAGATATTACCTCGTGAAATACTTTGGGGACAAACTTCTAGGGGCATTTTTGTGACAACGCCATTATTTGCTGCTTCACTATCTCCAGCATCGACATCAGTAGTTGGGCTTGAAGTAGAGGGGGCATTATATAGGCGAGCCTAGAGGGTGAAAACCCCTAGAACTTAACAAGAAAAGTACTATCCTGCAGAGTCCAAGGTGGTCATTGAATGACATGCAAACAAAAGAAGAAAACCTAACATAGCCATGCTCCCTTCAGACTTCCAATTTGTAATTAATGACATGGTAGAAAACATAGTCCATATTAGTGCCAAGTTACCTCACTCAACTAATGCCTCCTCTCCGATAACAAGTTGAATTTTAAACTCAAAATTGTCATTCATTATTTTGACAAAATTGTAACAAAAAAATATAGTTCAAATAACATGGAATAAATACACTTAATGTGGTAGTGTTTAAATTGTAAATCTCGAGAAAATACTTCCTATTTAAATATCCCATCATCTAGTAGTTGTACATGAATACTTCTATACATTGACTTTTAGACACTAGAATTTTTATATATTAAGACATTCATAAACATGTAATTTTTAAAATTGTTTTGTATATTTTAATATAATGCAGAGATTCTTCAATCATTTTGTTTATATATATAATATTTTTAACAACTATCCATAATTCTTAAATTATGGAGATAAAAGACTTAAAATAAAATTAAAAATTTATTCTTAAAAAGGTAAACAAATATAAAATAAATGATAAACAAAAATTGTTTTTAATTATTTCAGCTATTGGATAACAACTATCAATTATTTAAGAAATTATTGGTAGATGTTATTAGACTAAAAAATCATGTGCATGTCTCCCCAAGTTTCTGGAGACAATTACAAGAAAACTCATCTATAAATGGCTTCAATTTTTCAAATCCATAATAGGTAGGGCTTTATGTTACACAAACCAACTATTGATATCAAAGGGATTGAAAGCCAATGACTTATTTTCATAGCCATATCTAGTGTTTGTAGCCTCCATAACATGCGTATATCTCCTCCTTTCTCCTAAATGGGTTTTGGCCATATGTTCAAAGTAGGAAAAAAAGAGGACAATCAATTACATCGGATCCACCCTCCCCACTCCAATTAAGGATCCAATGATCATCACAACTAGTGTCCATCATCCATTGTGTTCCTTCTACTTCTCTTCTTCCCTACTTCCCTCTTCCACTCTACCCTTTTCTTTTGGTTTTGAGAGTACATTTCTTGTATTAGAATTTTAAAAACTTAATGTGATTCAATTATAGTATTCTCCTCTTCTTTTTAGTCAGACATTTATATCCTATTGTCTTTAGCCAACAAACTGTCTCCATATTTCGTAGCCTCCACAACATGTGTATTTCTTCTCCTTTCTATTTCCAAAGAATCTCCAAAATGAATCCTCCCCCATATGTTCAAAATAGAGTAAAACAGGGGGATCAACTATGTTGGATACACACTCTTCTCCCCCAAATTAAACTTCTACCCCTCAATACAACCCAACTGACATCTTCTCTATCCCTTCCCCTAAATATAGCTAGCAGATACCCTCCACTAAAATTACACCTATGTATGGTGAAAGGAGAACTCCCCCATGACCCATCCCCCATGACCATTCCACCATCATTGTCCACCAGAAAGGTGACATCATCATTGTCCCCGGAAAGGCTTGTTCACATGGCTCGAAGTGAAGTGACGTGGAGGGTCTTTGAAATTTGAATTATTGGAAAATGTTCCCCCAGTTCAAACTCCTAATGCACCCATTTGGTAATCATGACACCATCACCCAAATTATAGTCTTTTCCTCTGCATCATCCCTCTGGTAATCACGTGAACTTATTGTAAACATCCCTCATCACACGTCATCTCACATTTTTCATTGGAACAGAGAGAAGAGTCACAATTAAGGAAGGAAGGTTGGAGTTTTGTATTCATATCCTTTGAGCCCATCGGTCGCCACTGTTAGTAGGAGATGAATTATCTTTGTTGAAGGTTATCAAAGCCATAGAAAGGAGCAAGAGCCAAAGAAATGAGTAATAGACGAATTCCATTCCCATTTCCCGTAAGCACTCATACCAAATATTTCATGTTATCTATGTCGGTGGTAGTATTTTCTTATTTGCATTCACTTTATTTCTTTCTTTCTATACTAGTATGGCTCTGTCTTGTGCCTTTCATATGGATGCCCACCTTATCATGCCTTCCCAAATTATCAACACGCCAGACATTCTAGAATATGCAAGACAACTTTTAACATCATTCTTAACCACCAATGTTATGGGGTTCACACCTTAGATGCTCTCTAAAATACAACCAATGTTCATATGGAAGACATTGTGGATGAAATTCGTGGTGACTTAAGACAAGTGATTGGTATCCCTATAGCACATGAATGTCTAAACTATCTCACATACAATTGCAACCCTTTTCTCATATTTTTTACTAAAATCAGTATCCCTACTCCCTACTGTGTAATATTTAAAATGAAAATTTCTTGTTCACACATAATCTTTTCAAGAGATTAGAATCTTGCAATGTCTGCTTCTAGTAGTGACCGGTCTAACACCTCCTCTACCCCTCCTCCCATTTTTTCCTAGAGTGTAAATCTACTCAAAGATGAATAAACAATGAAAATTTCTTTGCAGAGAATGTTTATGCTCCACCATTGTTTTAAATTGACATGTCTCTGTAAAATCATTTCCCAAAAAATGGAGCATGTGAACCATTTGACAAAATGTCTCTATAAAATGGTTGGCAAAATATGGTTTGCAAACTATTTGAAAAAATGTCTCTGTGAAATGTTTGAGAAAATGTCTCTAGTGAATTGTTTGGCCCAATGCCTCAAAGAATCTCTTCAAAATGTTTGACTAATTTCTTACTATAATTGAATTTATAGTCTACATTTTTTTATACCTTCAAATAGTCTCTATTGTTCGATTGTTTTCATACGGCCAATTTTTGGTGAGCAAGAAAGGAATTTTTTGTGAACTTGAGTGATGAAACCACATTAAAATTCATGACTGCTAATTTATAACTAAAAAATAATGTTTAAGATATGGATGTATTATGCCTTTTCAAATTTAAACTCTTTCAAATACATGTTTAAGTTATGGATGTACATGTTTTGTCAAGTTTTATTTGTGAGGAAGGTATTAGTGATAGACCAAAAATGATCAAATGTGGGACACAATAATATACATTGATTCAAATTCCATTTGCAGATCTTATTAGGGGGAGGATACCCACACTTATTAGCAGGAAGAAAAGTAATTTTAGGGATTACTACACATGAATGTGAAGAGGTGATCAAGGATAAGAATCGTTTGTCAAGTAATATATAAAAATTGAACTCTAAATCCAATCAACCAATGATAACAAAATATAACAAGGAAGAAGTCTATGTAAGGTCAATGAACTAATGGAAATTGTAGGTGGTCATAAGGTAGGTATATGAAACATGGGAAGAGTCTGACATACTGTATAGTGTTGGAATAAGGAAAGGTGTTATAAATAATTTTACATGAATACTAGCTCAAATGATAGCCCTCTAAAAATGACTGAGTTAGCAAGGAATTATTGTTAGTCCTTACTACTTTGAGAGTATGGTCATAGAATAACTGAGTACTAGGCTAGTTTGTTGAGAGAAATTATATGGAAGAGTTCACTTCTAAGATAAAATTGGAAAGATAAGATATGAAAAATTAAGAAATACCACGAATACAATGATACTAAAGTAAGGTAAGACATTTTTTATTATTATTATTGGTAAATAGTTTTTTGAAAGGGACTATACCCTTGTATACAAAGAGGGCCTAAAATCCACAATAGGAATTAAAAAGCACCACAAAAAGGATCAAGATCCAGATAAGTCAAAAGAACCAGAGGTAACTAAAGAGAAGTTACCACAGAACAGCTAACCAGTTTGAACACTGTAGAAAAGCAGCCAAAAAATAGCAAAAAACACGAAGGAAGGCAACATTAGCAGCGAAGCTCCACATTTACTTCTTGGCGGCTTTGGAAATTCTGGATTTGATAGTTTGCCAAGAGGTAAAAAAAGCCAATGTCATCATGTGAGTAAGGTCTGAAGCATCCAGCTTTTCAATGGTCTGTTTACTTTCTTTTTCCATGCCCCATAGAGTTGTTGGGATTTCACTGAGAGTAGAGACGCTGCGGGCATACTGCTCAAGGAAGTATCTGATTGCACTAAAAATAGCCATATTATGGTCATGACGATTCTTGGCTTTCCCTAGGTGGTTGTCAAGGGAGTTCAATTTTGTATAAATATCCTCAACTTGTTTATTGTCAAGATCAACCTCCTCCTCCTTCTTTCTCTTACCGTTTTGCTTAGCCAATTTTTTAACTTCATCTTTCAACAGCAGCATGTCTTTTTCTAAGGCTTCCAGCCTTTGTGTGGAACTCTTGGTGTGAAAATCCTTGTGTAAGCCGGCACTGCTAATATGGAGAATATTTTGAGCATCCTCCAAGTCCTGAGGAACGTTCACTGAAATAGGGGTATCCAGTTTCAGCTTCTTAGAAGACCTAGTTATAGGTCTGGTCGAAGTGGAGGCGAAGGGGGTGGGAGCAGAGGTGGTGGGGATGGTGGTGGGAGCCGAGATGGAAGGTAAAGGGGCAGTGGCAGCAGTGATTGGGATAGAAGGAGAAGAAATGGGGGTAGCATTAGCGGTGAAGGGGATAAATGGAGCAGAGATGGAGGAAGAAGGAAGGCTGGGATACTTAAAGTGATCAAAGTAAGACATTAGTACTCAAAGTGATCAAAGTAAGACAATTTACTAGATATTTTCTAAGGGTGGTTAATGGTTGAATTCATTATGAATAAGGAATGTAGAGGCTTGAAATAGCATGAGTGCACACATTTAATACATGGTTACCAAAGCAATATAACAAGGTCCGAGTCTGCCAAGAATAAAATTAAAGTGATATAGTAGAAACCAAGGTGAGGATTTCATAGTCTATGCTTACATATGTGAGTCTAAACTTAACTTGAATGTGAGTTGAGTTATATGACAGGATTCTTCAATTAAAGGAGAACAAAGACTACTCACAAAGGTGAATATCCCATCCTTTCTTGATGTTTAAGGTATTCATGAATTTAAATAACTTGAATAAAGTTTGTTCATTGAATGGTGACGTTGGTTTACATTATGGCTTTGTATCACATATGGGATGAATACATTACATTCCATTACACCATTTCATTATACATGTGCTCTCTCATACAAATTCAGAACCAATTTACAACAAGAATACTCAAAACCATGCATCATCTGCTCTCTATTCACACTCTATATCCATAAAACAAGAATTTGGTACATTTATTTCTAGGGTGGTGAATTTCCCTTCACCGAATACATGCACCTTCCTAATAATAGGTGTGTTTACAATATCTTGGATGATTTTTACAACCTGTGATAATAATAGACTAAGTTGAATATACATCAAATCCTTTATTCCTAATATTAGCTTGATCCATGCGTGTCCCTTTTATGTTCTTTGCATATGCTTTTCCTAATTATAGCTCCTTTGTGTGCATCCCAAATGATACTATTAACATTAAATCTAGAATTAGGCTTGTGATCTTTAGGTTTGAATTTGTAGTTAGATTTTCCCAGAAATTTGGATGTATGTGTATTAGGACCAGAAAATGCATATTTATGCTTGTTCAACAAAAGGATCCTAACCTCTCACTACTTTAAAGTGTGACATAGCTCATAAAAACATCCAAAATTTTCAAACATGATTGATTCTTGTAAAGGATACACAATTATTTGAGAAAATAAATCTTGAATCTTATTGAGTAGATAGTCTATCTTAGTAAGAATATTCGTATGGTACAAAACGTAGTCACCGATTTGTTCATTAGAGCCTTGTTGTATCTTATTTATTTGAGCATGTGAAATATTTTCACCAATGTTATAAAAAATTATGCCAGGAATTTATCATCTAACTTATTAAAATCCTCGATGAAAGGCATGGGTAGATCATAGAACTAGTGTAATTAATAACCTTTAAGGATTTAAGAAAAATATTGGTAAGTAATTGATCATTGTAAGTATAGTCTAATCAAGCGACATGAAAGGATAAAATTTGAACTACTTGGGATCACATTTTCCCTCATAAACAGGAAGCTTAAGAGATAAAAATCCAAGCGGAAAAGGATAAAAATCCACTTTAGGTGCAAGTGGATTGTTAAGAAATTCAGTAGAATCCATAAAATTAGAAGGCTTAAATATACTTGCATGTAATTTTAATACTTGAGCTTGTAAATGTTTACAAATATGCTTAAGGGTGTGTGTAGTAGAAGTGAATTAGGAATTCCCATGGGTATGAAAAAAATATCTAGGAATATGATGCAAGAGCATTAATGAGGCCAATATAATCTTGCATCAAACAAATAACAATAATAATAATATTTATTTTCATTTTCTCCATTGAGTCAAATTCTTCCTCTTGACTAGCTAATTATTCCTCAGCTTAATATTATTGACTATTAGGTACCTCTTATTTGAAGGTTTGTTTTGCTTACTATTTTTCTTTTTTAGTAACTTATATTTTGGTTTTTTATTGTTAATTAGATGTGACTGCTTCTCATGTTATTTAATTTGGAAGAAAGTTCTAGATAAATTTAGAGAGTTATGTTATTCTGGAGGTAGAGTGAGATACATTGGGGGAAGAGTGTTAATATAAATATTTAATAAAAAAAACTCTATTTGATAAAATTAGGTGCAGATTCTCAACCCTTTGAGGCTATTCAACATTTTAATGCCCTTTGAGGAATGAGTATCAATAAAAAATGTTGTTTTGTATCAATTTACGTTGTGTTAACTTTGGGGTTTCTTGCCCCTACCTTATCTTTTGTTTTTTCCTTATCTTTTGCTCTTTCCTTGTTCCTCTGAGAATGGTCTTAACATCTCATACTCATTCTTTTAATAAGTAAATCAACACTTCCACAATTTAATTAAACATTTTCCATCAACCTAACTCTTTCTTCATCCATGCACACAATTGAAACAAAGCATTCCTTGGGCGATTAGCAATTAACATTGTCTCAATACAATATCATAAAACTTCAAGGAGTTTTCCCATTCTTACCTTCCATTAATGCACTTGTTTATATAATATCACATTCTTGAAGTTTTATTCAAGGTTCCACTCTAACCCTTAAACAATATAATGGCCTATAAATCCTCAGGACAGGGTGTTACAGTTTAATGTAACATGGATTAACAGAGATTGAATTACAAGAATGTATACTCACCTTATGATAGGGAAGTAAATGAACCTTTATTTATCCATCATGTATAAATCCTAACCCTTCAAGCTTTTGATTATTGGTGGTGACACATTAGTGTTTTATGTCATATCAATATTTCATTGTTTAGGATATCGCATTAGTTTTTAAGATATCGTTTGATTGTTTACAGTGTCATGTGGTAGTGTTAAGTTTTCTTGATTATGTTATTTATGATAAACCTTAAATTCTAAACCCTCAACCTTAAGTCATAAACCCTAAATCTTGAACCGTAAACCCTAAACCCTAAACCTTGAACCTTGAATTTTAGAAAATAATTATAGTTTTCATTATTATTATTAATTAATATATTTGAAACTGTAAAAAAAGGTGGCAATTTGATGTCATATCTATTACCTAATACTTTGTAAATAGGAACAAATCTATGTTCTTGATATACACAAGGACACATATAACATGAAACTTTATCTTAAGTACAAATATATCAAACAATTGTTTGTAAGTTTCTTTTCTAAACGAATGACATGGTCAAATAATTTTCTTAGTATATAGAAACTAAATACTAGTGTGAACTAGTTTATTATTATGGTATTATTGTATTCGCATATTTGTTAATAAATGATAAGGGATTCAGTAATTTCTTCAATTTGTGTTTATTAATAATTGGTATGAGACTAGTTAATTATGTTGATATTATGTTGGTATTGGTTAAATATGCATGCGATATTCGAGTTGTTAGTTCTAATTTCATTGCTCTTAGCTGTGTTAAATTAAATACATTAGGAAAAGTTTTATTTCTTGGATGGATTATAGTTGTAAATATTGTGAATGTGGAGATCATTTGTATATATATACTTTTTATTAGTTGTTAAATATTGGTAATTTTAATTTTGTGAATGTTTAATGAAAGTTGAAGATAAAAAAGTTATGTGATATCATACTCTAACTCTCAATTTGGCATATGGGGGCAAGTGCCTCTGCAAAGATAGGATGCCACATCGATACACCCAACTATTGTTGCATGATAAAGGGATTTGCCCCTTAGGATTATGCATCAATAGTTGGGTGGTATACTTTGCTGAGAAGAGGTTTCTAAAGTCTCCTGCCGAACCTCCACTCAGAAATGCACCCTCCCATAATATCACAACTGTCCCTTTTGCAATGGACGATTGTTATATTATGGCAGGGTGCATCTTGGGTGAAGGATAGTTGTTGGTATTTTTCGATACTTGAATTTTTCATGGATATTAGCTTTTTGATGTTGTGATTATTTTATCATATTAGATGACATATATTAGATTTGACATGTATCGTACTAACATTAATTGTATATTTATGTTTGCATGTGTGTTGTTGTATTCAGTTTGTCTTTTGTGTGGTGAAAATGAATACACAAATCTCAATTCCTCTTAATCCCGTAGGGATAACGTTGACAAATCCCAAATTCCAAAGGGAGGAATGCTTTAGGAGGTCCACATTTGTGGTCTATATAGACCATCATCAACAGAATAAGCCACCCAAACTGGAAATTTCAGTGATGGTTAAGGCCCGACTTAATTTTCTAGAAACTTCTATTATTTATTTGTCAAAGTTCCGCACTATAGGGCCCCATTTGTGAGGGTATGGTCTAGCTTATGACACGATGAAGGATGCCCAAAAGTATGATCCTCCACATAAGATGACGAAGATGGGAGTTTTGGTCATAAAACTAGCGATAGATCTAAAAAAATGTGCAAAAAAAATTACACATGGAAGCAGCTCCAAGTTTACTGCTAAAAACAAAAAAAAATAGTTACTGCTTTTATATGTTTTGTTCCAAAAAACTTATGATGTGTTTGAAAAAAACCTATATAAATATTTATTTTTTGTCGAATGTTGATTCACACCAACTTAAATATATTTCATTTTGTTGTTCGAATATATTATTGATTCACACGAGCTTAAATATTAAATATGTTTTGCATTGGATTAAATATGTTTTCCATAGTATTAATATGTGTTTCTATGGATTACATTTTTTAAATTACTAATTTTTAGATATTTTATAGCAATTTTAGATTATTAAAATTCATTTATGTTAATTCTATTTAGGTACCAAATGTGTAACGGTAACGATTTTCTAATTCACTAAGTATGGGTTATTACCATTTGTGCAATTTGGGTTTATACTAGTGTGATTATCATTTCCAATCATTTAGGGTATTCATATGGCCCCCCTTTGATTATTTACTTATTTTTTTAATTATCTTGTTTCGTTCTAAGACTTTTGCTAGGTCAGTGTACTTGACAAGGAACTTAAGTCCAAAAGGTTTTGGTAGACTACATGTTTATGGGAAAAGAGTCCTCATTCTCTTCGAAATTTATCCATGTGACCCTTGGTCTACCTTATTCACAATTTTTGATAGTCATATGCCAGTTTGTTTTTTTGTGTGTAAAGAGTGTTCTAATATGAGTTCAACTCATATAGAGATGCACCTGTACCCTACTTAATCTACATAATATAGAAAACCAATATTGTTTGAAAAGGAGTTAATTCTAGGGAATTCGAGTACTCATTGAAGCATGTAATTTTAATACTAGATATGCATTACAATGATTTTTTAGTGAATAAACTATGAAAATTATCGGAATGTCATTCGCAATACTATAGGCTATTGACAGACTTGTTAAATATCAAGAAACATTAGTCTATTTGATAAAATGAAAACCCTAAAACATATTAGTGTTTCCTTATGGTTTAAACTTCAGCATCCCATTTAGGGAAAGCTAAACAAGTACTTTTTACCATTGATGTTCATATTGAAAAATTCAACTGTGAAGTGTTCATTCTATTTTTTTTATATTTGCTTACGATATATTTTTGTCCATTGTAAAGGTAAGCATGGTTTCCATTTGGATATTGGAAATTCATGGAGTGTCGAATACCTCCGAAAATCTTGCATGTTCATCGTTCATATTATACGACCCTGATGGAAGCAAGATAGTAGAAAGAGGTACAATTGTTGGAAATGCCACTATGACCTTCCACCAGGCTGAGTATAGGGCGTTGATATTGGGTCTTGAGGAAGCGATACGCCACGATGTTCGGAACATTTGTGTGTTTTCTCACGATATGCTTGTTGTGAAACAAATGACTGGTGTATACCAATGTAACAATGTAAATATTTCAATTCTTCGAGTTCAAGCGATAGAGAGTGTATCTCACTTTGTGAAATGTTCATACATGCATGTAAAAGTTAACAGAGGTAGGTTAGATGTATGTCAAGTGTCTAGGGACACTATAAACCAAGAAGTGGTAGCTTTGCTAGCACTTGCCATGGAAGACATTTCAATATGATATATGTACACACTATATTTCCTTTTTGCGTAATGGTAGACATACATTATTTATTAGATTGTGAATAACTAATATTATGTGAATTGTCTCTAGCGTATATATTATATATTTTGTGGATAATATGATGATACATCATATAGTGTTGGTTGATAAACCAGGCATTTTGGATACATCATGTTGTATCCTATCTTCTCTTTTAACGCACTTGCAATTCACATTTCATGTTTACTTTGGAAACATATAGAGTCGAGTATCCAGTTTTGAAAAATAATGTGTGCGAATAATTTCGTCACAAATCATTTAGTGTGCATGATTTTCTCAATATGAATGCAAAATACGAATAAATAAGTTTGTGCACCATTTGTTTCAGTTTAACTTGTTTTACAATGTGTCGCTTCAATGATGGTTATGACAACGCACATGAACAAAACATGCGGAAGCTCGGCGACATGGGCCGATCCATGTTCACAATCCATTCTTATGTTTTCGGGGAAGACATAAATAATGAGATGGTAATATATAACTTTGTGAACATTAATTGTTTGTCGTAGTAACAATTATGTCATTTGTTGGGATAACAATTATGAAATTGTTGTCTTTTCATACAGGTTTCTTCACATTCCATGATGATAATATTCGAATATGTGAACATTACTTCTTTTGCAAAATACTTAATATTTTATGTTGGGCTAATAGTTATGCACTTGGACTCCGTAGATACAAGTACCTTCACATCACATGGCGCGTATGTGTTTCGCAAGCGTCACAGAGGAAGCAAAGGGAGATGATCCTCCAATAGTTGATGGCGATATGTCAGATGGTCCTTCCGAGCCCATTTTCTCAGATATCCATGAGCCACCCGTAGAGTATAGAACCGAATATGTTAATGGTCGTATTCGTTATGTCTGTCAGCATGGATCATGTGTTGATAGTGGGGATGTTAGGTTTTCTGAGTTGCATAGACTAAATAGACATCGCCAAGTAGAACACAATCTTCCCTCTGTGGAACCTCGTAAGCGTGGCTGTAAGCATATGGGGAAATGATCACCTATCTCTCAAGATAGAAGCAGGGCATATGTGTAAAAGAGGGAGGTAGATGTGAACTACGTCCTGAGGCAACGATTCTACTTGCAGCAAAGGAGGGTTATCGATCGAGTTTGCAAAAAAGAATGCAAATATCAATTTGAGGAGTTGAGCCGAGAAGGAAAGAGGGAGGTGGATGATGCAATGCATGCCTATGATTCAGCAGAGATGCAAAAGGTGAGAGAGGAGCATTGGTTGAGAGTGAGAGGAAATAAAAACTCAAATATCGGAACAGAGGTAAATTTAAGATTAGTATAGTATTTTATATATTATGTTTGGTTGGAAATCAAAAACTTGATATTCTGTCATGAACAGGAAGCTAGAGAAGAGGGTGGAACAAGTAGAAAAAATGTTGACCCCCCTACAAATGATAACGTAAGTAATTATTGGTCTTTCGTAAGTAAAGATACAATGTAGTTTTTGTGTATTTTTGTATATACTAACTATAGGCGTGCGTAGGATTATGAAATTCCCTTGTGTCAACTCTTACACTGACAGAGACACTCGATTCGTAGTGTGAAACAGAGAGAGGTAAAAACCACTTAACATGCACTTGAAAAATGTATGTTGTCTTATGTTGTTGATACTTTAATTGTCTTGATGACTCGATTGTTATATGTGGATGTTTGCGATAACACGCCCCCTTCTCAATTATCCTTTGGTCTCCATCTTATTAGAGAGATAGCTTCACGTGAGGTAAGAGAGGTGGAGATGCAAAATCTTGGAGTTGCAGCTTCTTTGCCAATCAAGGAGAGAGAGGGTGACGAGGGGAGGCACGAGGAGAGGGACACAAACACCGTTGCTGGTAGTACAAGAGAGGGTGGAACTAGACTGGTAAGTTATTGAATGTTCTCATTTGATTTTCTGTATTATTTTTTGGTGAAATTAAGAAAATGTTATTAATGCAATTGAGATTGTCGTTATTCTAGGATTTTCTTGATGGGGCCGAAGTCGGGTTAATGTCAGATGATATGGTTATCGCAAGAGGAGTGGTTTGTGATAGTATCCCGCATGTGAAGTGTCATGGCATCACACTCCCCAAATTTACTATCGAAGTGATTATTTCTGAGGCCATTGTTCCCACTACTCCATTGCCCTACCCTAATACATTTGCAAACACTTTGGAAGAGTGTGTCAAAGGGTTTTCTATTTGGGATCTCAGTGATATCAGACTTGACACTCCTAAAGAGGCAAGTAGTTGTAATGAATGATTTAATTTAATTATGTGTTTAACTGAGAGATTCATCTACATTCACTTATTTACTATATGGTTGGCTTTTAGGATGATGCGGTACAGGTTGAGACAACATGCCATACTCGGATAAAGACATCAGATGCCCCACCCATTCTTGGCATCACGCCAAATTCTGTTCATAGAAATGAGAAGAAACAAATTAGATTTTATGATGGATTATTGTATGTCGCTAACACTAGGCAACGAAGGAGATGAAAACCTTTATGTATAACATTGATTGTGAGGAGTCGGATTAGTATATATGTGTATATGATGATGATGTTACTTTAATGTGTTTGAGGTTTACGACTTAGTACTGCATTATTGATATATTGAATATGGTTTGTGGTTATGGGTTACATAGAGTTATCCATTTACGATCTGTTTATAATGCATTAGATGGTTTTTATTCTTGTTATGTGACATTCCATTTACTGTATAAATGATGATGTTGTCACTGTGTATTTGGTTAATGTATTAATGTGACTATGGATTGTGGATTACAGTTTTTGGTATGTGGTTACATAGTTGAGTTCTTATTCCTTGTATGCCTGCTTGGGTTTGACGTGTTCAGTAATTAATCGTAGATAATTCACAATTTTTTTCAAATTTTATGTATTATGGATTACGGCTTGTGGTTTATCATTACATAGTTGTGTTCTACATCCATGTATGCGTACTTGGGTTTGATGTGGTTACGAAACTTTCATATATATTTCATCCATGATAATATTTTGTTACGTATAAGTTAAGTGCATTATTTCCTTTCTAATTATGTTTGAATGGTAACAAATAATAATCGATTGTTATAATACAGGTTTATTTATATGGCAAGACTAAAGAAGACTAGAAAGTGCAAGGCTTCGCCAGTGCAAGAACCAAATGATTATGAATCATTCTATAGTGACACTTATCCATTCAAAAAGAATGCAAAGAGCTCTACAAACAAAGATGTCGGTGCTACACAAGAAGACGAGCCTTCCCCGTCAGTTCATATGGATTTAGAAATGAAACTTGTAACAAAGAAGACAAAGATATATCAAAACCAGTGTGAAAGCTTTGCATTGGAAAATTTATATTTTACGAAAAAAACAAGGAAATATTGGATGAAATAGGAGAAATTACCTCAAGGCAGATGGAGTTGGAGCTCAAGGTTCAGGAGTTAGAACTGGAAATTAAGAATTGGGAGACAATGCGTGAAGCGGACAAAAAAGTGTTCGCAAATCATGTAGCAAACTTTAATACCGTTCTTAAAACACACGAAGATCAGAAGGAAGTATGGAAGAAGATGTACATGTAGGCCAAGGCGGCAATTGAGGAAAAAACACCAGGCACTCCCACCCAAGACAATGATAACAAATGAATATACCAGTCATAGAAATTTTATATTTCACTTACATATTTGACAAATTTTACTTATATATTAGACATATATGTATAGATATTGATTATGTGGTATGCAAAAAATTAGTTATATTTGATGAATTTTTCCTTTGTAGCATAATAGATGATATGGATAGACGTATGTGGTTAAATTATGATTATTAGATGTATGTGATTTTACACTAATATGGTTGTTTTTTGGTTGATGTTATGATGTGCACATTAATTAGTATTTAGATCATGTATTTCAATTGTTATATCTGGTATGTGATGTGATGAATAAGGAAGAGTAATACAAGTGTGATTAGAAGACAAGAATGATTAGAAGACAATTTTATATATGTGTGATGAGGTTGTTACTTTAATGTGTTTGATGTTTACGATTTAGTATTACATTCTTGTTAAATTGAATATGGTTTGTGGTTCTGTTTATAGCACATTAGATGGTTTTTATTCTTGTTATGTGACATTCCATTTATTGTATAAATAATGATGTTGTCACTGTGTATATGGTTAATGTATTAATGTGACTATGAATGTGGATTACGGTAAATGGTATATGGTTACTTTGTTGGGTTCTGCTTCCGTGTACGGTATATGGTTACAATTACGTTTGAATGTTAACAAATATTAATTGGTTGTTTAAATATAGGTTTAATTAGATGACAAGATAAAAGAAGGTTGGAAAGCGCAAGGCCTCACCAGTGCCGAAACTGAAAGATTATGCAAAAATTCTATAGTCCTAGTACTAATGTGTTCGGAAAGACTATAGAGAGCCCTGCAAATGAAAATGTTGAAGCTGGACAAGAAGATGAGTCGTCCCCATCAGTTCGTATGGAAATAGAACTGAAACTTGCAATGAACAAGGAAAAGTTTTATAAAATCGAGCGTGAAAGACTTAGACTGCAATATTTAAAATTTTCAAAGATAAATAAGGAATTATTGGACCAATTACTAGATGCTTCCTCGAAGAAGATGGAGTTGGAGCTTGAGGTTCAAGAGTTGGAATTAGAAATTAAGAATTGGGAGATGACGTGTGAATCCAACAAAAAAGTGTTCGAAAATCAAGTAGTAAGTTTTAATTCCGTTGTTAAAATTCACAAAGGTCACAAAGAATTATGGAAGAAGATGTACATCCTGGCCAAGCGTCGACTGAGGAAAAAGTACCAGTCGCTCACACCGAAGATTTTCCAAGTGACCTTTGACATAAAATATGACTTTGTAATAAAATGACACTTTCCATGTGACCTTTGACATCAACAGGTGTTGGTTAAACATATATTTTAGTTTTTAAAAGAGTAAATAATAATTATACCATCAAAACATAATAAAAAATTAGAAGGTTTTAAAATCTAATAACAAGATTTAAATTGGAATAAGATTTAAAATGTGCAAGTATTGTGAATGTTACTTCTAGTTAATGTACATATTATAGAGAATTCGAATTTCAAGTTCTCATTGAAGCATGTAATTTTCATACTGTGTATACATTACAATGGAATGATCTTAGTTTAAATGTGTGTTACCATTCATTAAGACAACACAATTGTTTTCATTGGTTCAAGTGTAACTTCTCATCTTCTCATAGTTTTTTTGCAATGTTATACAGATTAGATATAAATGTTTTGGTGTAAATGTATAAATGGTTTTTCAAAGTGCTGAAAAACACCGTGCATTTTTCAATGTGGTGGAAAACACACCCCATTTTCATCACATTGGAAAAATTCAACCCTTCTCCACCTGATAAGTAGTTGATGTGGAGTCAATGTTTACAACAAGAAGGAAAATCACCATGGGTTGCACCTTTTGGAGAATGGGATCGTGTTTTTCAAAGTGCTGAAAAACACCGTGCATTTTTCAATGTGGCAGAATACATGACCCCTTTTTCATCACTTTGGAAAAATTCAACCCTTCTCCACCTGATAAGTAGTTGATGTGGAGTCAATGTTTACAACAAGAAGGAAAATCATCGAGGGTTGCACCTTTTAGAGAACAGGGTCAGGTTTTTCAAAGTGCTGAAAAATACGGTGCATTTTTCAACGTGGCCGAAAATGCACCCCATTTTCCATTGCTTCAGAAAACTTCAACCACTCTCCACCTGACAAGTAGTTGATGCAGATTCAATGTTTAAAAGGGGAAGGAAAAGCACCGCGTGTTGCACCTTTTGGTGAACCGGATTGCATTTTTCAAAGTGCTGGAAAACACCGTGCGTTTTTCAACGTGGTAGAAAACGCACCCCATTTTTCCATCGCATTAGAAAAATTCAACCCTTCAGCACCTGATAAGTAGTTTATGTGGAGTCAATGTTTACAACAAGGAGGAAAAGCACCGCGGGTTGCGCCTTTTGGAGAATGTGATTGGGTTTTTCAAAGTGCTGAAAAACACCGTGTTTTTCAACATGGTGGAAAATGCACCCCATTTTCCATCACATTGGAAAAATTCAACCCATATCCACCTGATAAGTACTTGATGTGGAGTCAATGTTTACAACAAGAAGGAAAAGCACTGCGGGTTGCGCCTTTTGGAGAACAGTGTTACATTTTTCAGAGTGCTAAAAAACATAGTGCATTTTTCAACGTGGCAGAATACATGACATTTTTCTCATCACTTTGGAAAAACTCAACCCTTCTCCACCTGACAAGTACTCTATGTGGATTCAATGTTTACAACAAGAAGGAAAAATACTGGGAGTTGCGCATTTTGGAGAACGAGGTCAAGTTTTTCAAAGTGCTGAAAAACACCGTGTGTTTTTCAACATGGTGAAAAATACGACATGTTTCTCGTCGTTTTAGAAAAACTCAACCCTTCTCCACCTGAAAAGTACTTTATGTGGAGTCAATGTTTACAACAAGAAGGAAAAGCACCGGGGGTTGCGCATTTTGGAGAACAGGGTCGGGTTTTTAAAAGTGCTAAAAAACATTGTGCATTTTTCAACTTGGCAGAAAACACATTCCATTTTCCATCACTTTGGAAAAACTCAACCCTACTTCACCTGAAAATTAGTTGATTTGGATTCAATGTTTACAACAAGAAGGAAAAGCATCAGGGGTTACACCATTTGGAGAACGGGGTCAGGTTTTCAAAGTGCTGAAAAACACCGTGTATTTTTCAACATGGTAGAAAACGCACCCCATTTTCCATCACATTGGAAAAATTCAACCCATATCCACCTGATAAGTACTTGATGTGGAGTCAATGCTTACAACAAGGAGGAAAAGCACCGCAGGTTGCACCTTTTGGAGAACGGGATTGTGTTTTTCAAAGTGCTGAAAAACACCGTGGGTTGTTTAATGTGGCGGAAAATGCACCCCATTTTCCATCGCATTGAAAAAATTCAACCCATATCCACCTGAAAATTACTTGATGTGGAGTCAATTTTTACAAGGAGGAAAATCACCATGTGTTGCGCCTTTTGGAGAACGGGGTTGGGTTTTTCAAAGTGCTGAAAAACACTGTATATTTTTCAACGTGGTGGAAAACACACCCCTTTTACCATCGTATTGGAAAAATTCAACCCATATCCACCTGAAAAGTAGTTGATGTGGAGTCAATGTTTACAAAAAGAAGGAAAAGCATTGGGGGTTGCACCTTTTGGAGAATGAGGTCAGGTTTTTCAAAGTGCTAAAAAACACCGAGCATTTTTCAACTTGGTGGAAAACGCACCCCATTTTCCATCGCATTAGAAAAATGCAACCCATATCCACCTGATAAGTACTTTATGTGGAGTCAACATTTACAACAAGGATGAAAAGCACTGCGGGTTGCAGCTTTTGGAGAACGAGGTTGGGTTTTTCAAAGTGTTGAAAAAACACCATGCGTTTTTCAACGTGGCAGAATACACACCCCATTTTCCATCACATTGGAAAAATTCAACCCATATCCACCTCATAAGTACTTTATGTGGAGTCAATATTTATAACAAGAAGTAAAAGCACCATGGGTTGCACCTTTTGAAGAACAGGGTTTCATTTTTCAAAAAGCTAAAAAACACCATGCATTTTTTAATGTGGTGGAAAACACGACATGTTTCTCATCGCTTTCAAAAAATCAACCCTTATCCACTTGAAAAGTACTCTATGTGGTTTCAATTTTTACAACAAGAAGGAAAAGCATCGGGGGTTGCGCCTTTTGCAGAACGAGGTCATTACCCATTTTTCAAAGTGCTGAAAAACACCCATTTTTACAACGTGGCAGAAAATGCACCTCATTTTCCATTGCATTGGGAAAATTCAACCCATATCCACCTGATAAGTACTTGATGTGGAGTCAATGTTTACAACAAAGAGGAAAAGCACCGCGGGTTGTGCCTTTTGGAGAACGGGGTTGGGATTTTCAAAGTGCTGAAAAACACGATGTGTTTTCAACATGGTGGAAAACACACCAATCTTTTCCATCGCATTGGAAAAATTCAACCCTTCACCACCTTACATAGTAGTTGATGTGGAGTCAATGTTTACAACAAGGAGGAAAAGCACCACGGGTTGCGCCTTTTGGAGAATGGGTTGCACATTTTCAAAGTGCTAAAAAACACCGTGTGTTTTTCAACGTGGGTAGAATACACGACCTGTTTCTCATCACTTTGGAAAAATCAACCCTTCTCCACTTGATAAGTACTTGATGTGTAGTCAATGTTTATAAAAAGAAGGAGGAAGAGCACTGTTGTTGGTTGCACCTTTTGGAGAACGTGATTAGTGTTTTTCAAAGTGCTGAAAAATACATGTGCGTTTTTCAACGTGGCGAAAATGCACCCCATTTTCCATTGCACTTTTGAAAACTTCAACCCTTCTCCACGGTAAAAGTATTGATGTGGATTAAATGTTTACAAAAGAGAAGGAAAAGCATTGGGGGTTGCACCTTTTGGAGAACAGGATCATGTTTTCAAAGTGCTGAAAAACATCGTGCATTTTTCAACGTGGCGGAAAATACACCCCATTTCCATCACTTGGAAAAACTCAACCCTTCTCCACCTGAAAAGTACTTGATGTGGAGTCAATGTTTACAACAAGAAGGAAAAGAACCGGGGGTTGCGCCTTTTGGAGAATGGGATTAGGTTTTTCAAAGTGCTGAAAAACACCATGCATTTTTCAACGTGGCAAAAAATGCACCCCATTTTCCATCGCATTGGAAAAATTCAACCCATATCCACCTGATAAGTACTTTATGTGGAGTCAATGTTTACAACAAGAGGAAAAGCACTGAGGGTTGCGCCTTTTGGAGAACATTACTTTAATTAAGATCGCGTTTTTCAAAGTGCTGAAAAACACCATGCATTTTTCAACTGGTAGAAAACGACCTTTTCCATCGCATTGGAAAAATTCAACCCTTATCCACCTGATAAGTACTTGATGTGGAGTCAATGTTTACAACAAGGAGGAAAAGCACCGCGGGTTGTGCCTTTTGGAGAACGTGATTGTGTTTTTCAAAGTGCTGAAAAACACCGTGCATTTTTCAACGTGGTGGAAAACACACCCAATTTTCCATCGCATTGGAAAAATTCAACCCTTCACCACCTGAAAAGTAGTTGATGTGGATTCAATGTTTACAACAAGAAGGAAAATCACCAGGGGTTGCACCTTTTGGAGAACGTGATCATGTTTTTCAAAGTGTTGAAAAACACCGTGCATTTTTCAACGTGGTAGAAAACACACCCCATTTTCCATCGCATTGGAAAAATTCAACCCTTATCCACCTGAAAAGTACTTGATGTGGAGTCAATGTTTACAACAAGTAGGAAAAGCACCGGGGTTGCACCTTTTGGAGAACGTGATTGCGTTTTTCAAAGTGCTGAAAAACACCATGCATTTTTCAACATGGTGGAAAACACACCCCATTTTCATCGCATTGGAAAAATTCAACCCTTATCCACCTGATAAGTAGTTGATGTGGAGTCAATGTTTACAACAAGAAGGAAAATCACCGCGGGTTGCACCTTTTGGAGAATGTGATCACGTTTTTCAAAGTGCTGAAAAACACCATGCATTTTTCAACGTGGTGGAAAACACACCCCATTTTCCATCGCATTGGAAAAATTCAACCCTTCTCCACCTGACAAGTAGTTGATGTGGAGTCAATGTTTACAACAAGAAGGAAAAGCACTGTGGGTTGCACCTTTTGGAGAACAGTGATCGCATTTTTCAAAGTGCTAAAAAACACCATGTGTTTTTCAACGTGGTGGAAAACACCCCATTTTACATCGCATTTGGAAAAACTTCAACCCTTCTCCACCTGACAAGTACTTGATGTGGAGTCAATGTTTACAACAAGAAGGAAAAGCACCAGGGGTTGCGCCTTTTGGAGAACGTGATCACGTTTTTCAAAGTGTTGAAAAACACCGTGCGTTTTTCAACATGGTGGAAAACACACCCCATTTTCCATCATTTGGAAAAATTCAACCCTTCTCCACCTGACAAGTACTTGATGTGGAGTCAATGTTTACAACAAGAAGGAAAAGCACCGGGGTTGCACCTTTTGGAGAACGGGATCACATTTTCAAAGTGCTGAAAAACACCGTGTGTTTTTCAACGTGGTAGAAAACGCACCCCATTTTTTCATCGCATTGGAAAAATTCAACCTTTCTCCACCTGATAAGTAGTTGATGTGGAGTCAATGTTTACAACAAGAAGGAAAAGCACCGTGGGTTGCACCTTTTGGAGAATGGGATCGTGTTTTTCAAAGTGCTGAAAAACACCGTGCATTTTTCAATGTGGTGGAAAACACACCTGTTTTTCATCACATTGGAAAAACTTCAACCCTTCTCCACCTGACAAGTATTTGATGTGGATTCAATGTTTACAACAAGAAGGAAAATCACCAGGGGTTACACCTTTTGGAGAACGGGATCGAGTTTTTCAAAGTGTTGAAAAACACTGTGCATTTTTCAATGTGGTGGAAAACGCACCCCTTTTTCCATCGCTTTGGAAAAATTCAACCCTTCTCCACCTGACAAGTAGTTGATGTGGAGTCAATGTTTACAACAAGAAGAGAAAAGCACCGTGGGTTGCGCCTTTTGGAGAACGGGGTCACGTTTTTCAAAGTACTGAAAAATACCGTGCATTTTTTCAACGTGGCGGAAAACGCACTCTATTTTCCATTGCATTGAAAAAATTCAACCTTTCACCACCTGATAAGTACTTGATGTGGAGTCAATGTTTATAACAAGGAGGAAAAGCACCGTGCGTTGCACCTTTTGGAGAACGGGATCATGTTTTTCAAAGTGTTGAAAAACACCGTGCATTTTTCAACGTGGCAGAAAACACACCCCACTTTTCCATCGCATTGGAAAAATTCAACCCTTCACCACCTGATAAGTAGTTGATGTGGAGTCAATGTTTATAACAAGAAGGAAAAGCACCTCGGGTTGCACCTTTTGGAGAATGATGATCACGGTTTTTCAAAGTGTTGAAAAACACCGTGCACGTTTTTCAACGTGGCAGAAAACACCCCTTTTTCCATCACATTGGAAAAATTCAACCCATATCCACCTGATAAGTAGTTGATGTGGAGTCAATGTTTACAACAAGAAGGAAAAACACCGATGGGTTGCACCTTTTGGAGAACGTGATCGTGTTTTTCAAAGTGCTGAAAAACACCGTGCATTTTTCAACGTGGCAGAAAACACACCCCATTTTCCATCACATTGGAAAAATTCAACCCATATCCACCTAATAAGTACTTGATGTGGAGTCAATGTTTACAACAAGAAGGAAAAGCACTACGGGTTGCACCTTTTGGAGAACAGGGTTGCAATTTTTGGAGTGCTAACATCGTGTGTTTTTCAACGTGGCGGAAAACATGACATGTTTCTCATCGATTTGGAAAAACTCAACCCTTCTCCACCTGACAAGTACTTATGTGGAGTCAATGTTTACAACAAGAAGGAAAAGCACCATGGAGTTGCACCTTTTGGAGAACAGGAATTACGTTTTTCAAAGTGCTGAAAAACACCTGTGCGTTTTTCAACGTGGCAGAAAACACACTCCATTTTCCATCGCATTGGAAAAATTCTACCCTTCACCACTTGAAAAAGTAATTTATGTGGATTCAATGTTTACAACAAGAAGGAAAAGCACCGTCGGGGGTTGCACCTTTTGGAGAACGGGATCACGTTTTCCAAAGTGCTGAAAAACACCGTGCATTTTTCAACATGGCAGAAAAACACACCCCATTTTCCATCGCACTTTGGAAAAATTCAACCCTTCTCCACCTGATAAGTAGTTGATGTGGATTCAATGTTTACAACAAGAAGGAAAAGCACCGCGGGTTTCCCCTTTTTGAGAATGAGATGTGTTTTTCAAAGTGGTTGAAAAACACCGTGTGTTTTGCAACGTGGCAGAAAAAACGACCTATGCTTTTCATCACTTTGGAAAAATTCAACACCTCTCCACGTGACAAGTAGTTGATGTGGAGTCCAAGGAGAAGGAAAAGCACCACGGGTTGCACCTTTTGGATATCGTGATTAATTTTTTCAACGTGGTGAAAAAAATTGTGTTTTTCAATGTGTCGAAAAATGCACCCTATGTTTTTCATTATTTTAGAAAACTTCAACCCTTCACTACTTGACAAGTAGTTGATGTGAAGTCATTGTTTACAAGGAGAAGGAGGAAGATCACCGTGGGTTGCTCCTTTTGGAAACATGATTACAGGTTTTTAAAAGTGTTGAAAAATAGTTGTGCATGTTTTTCAACATGTCGGAAAATGCACTCCACTTTTTCACCACTTTCCGAAAATTTCAACCCCTTCTCTACCTGATCAAGTAGTTGATCTGGATTCAATGTTTATAATGAGTAGAGAACAGAGCACCGCTGGGTTGCTCCTTTTGGAGAATGTGATCACGTTTTTCAAAATGTTAAAAAACATCGTGCTTTTTTCAACGTGGCAGAAAATGCACCATGTGTTTCACCACTTTGGAAAACTTAAAACCCTCTCCACCTAAGCAGTAGTTGATGTGGATTCAATGTTTACAACAAGTAGGATAAGCACCATGGGTTGTACCTTTTGGAGAACGGGTTTGCATTTTTCAAAGTGCTAAAAAATATCGTGCATTTTTCAACGTGGCAGAAAACACACTCTATTTTCATCACTTTGGTTCAACCCCTCTCCTTACGTAGTTGATGTGTATTCAATGTTTACATGTAGGAAATGCTTCGTAGGTTGTACCTTTTAGAGAACGGGATTACGTTTTTCAAAGTGCTGAAAAACACCGTGCATTTTTCAACATGAGCGGAAAATGCCCTCCACTTTCAATTGCATTGGAAGAGTTCAACCCTTCACCACCTGACAAGTAGTTGATGTGGATTGAATGTTTATAAAAAGTAGGAAGTGCACCGCTGGTTGCTCCTTTTGGATAACATGGGTTACGTGTTTCATAGAGTGGTGAAAAATTACTGTGCATTTTTTCAATGTATCGGAAAACGCCCTCCGTTTTTCATTGCTTTGGAAAAATTCAACACCTCTCCGACTTGAAAAGTAGTTAATGCAGATTAAATGTTTACAAGGATAAGGAAGAACACCACGGCTTTGCACGTTTTGGAGAACATGATTACATTTATTCAAAGTATTGAAAAACACCGTGCATTTTCCAATGTGTCGAAAACACACCCTCTACTTTTCATCGCTTTTGAAAACTTCAACCCCTCTCCATCTGAAAAGTAGTTAATGTGGAGTCAATGTTTACAATGAGGAGGAAGGGCACCACGAGTTACTCCTTTTGGATAATAGGATTCACGTTTTTCAAATTGTTGAAAAACATTGTGTGTTTTTCAACATGGTCAGAAAATACACCTCCTTTTTTCATCGCTTTGGAAAAATTCAACCCCTCTCCACATGACAAGTAGTTGATGTGGATTAAATGTTTACAACAAGTAGGAAGACACACCATGGGTTGCACCTTTTCAGAGAATGGGATTATTTTTCAATTTGCTGAAAAACATCGTGCATTTTTCAATGTGGCAGAAAACAAACACTCTATTTTTATATCTCATTTAGAAAAATTCAGCCTCTCTATGCCTGAAAAGTAGTTGGTGTGGAGTCAATGTTTACAAGGACACCACGAGTTACACCTTTTGGAGTAGTTGATGTTTCAAAATGCTAAAAAACAATGTTTACAACAAGAAGGAAAGTGCAACCCCTCTCCACCTGATAAGGTTGCTGTGGATTTTTACAAAAGAAGGAAATGCACCATGGGTTGCACCTTTTGTAGAACGGGATTTTTCAAAGTGCTGAAAAACACTGTGCATTTTTCAACGTGGTGGAAAACGCACCCTCCGTTTTCCATCGCATTGGAAAAATTTAACCCTTCACCACTTGATAATTAGTTGATGTGGATTCAATATTTACAACAAGGAGGAAATAGCACTATCGCGCCTTTTGGAGAACAGGATTGTGTTTTTCAAAGTGCCTTTTGGAGAACATGATTCAACGTTTTTCAGTCCATGTTTACTGAAAAACACCGTGTGTTTTTTGGAACGGGATGGCTGAAAAACACCGAAAACACGCCCCTATTTTTCATCGCATTGGAAAAATTCAACCCTTCACCACCTGACAAGTAGTTGATGTGGAGTCAATGTTTACAACAAGAAGGAAAAGCACCGCGGGTTGCACCTTTTGGAGAATGTGATTGTGTTTTTCAAAGTGCTGAAAAACATCATGCATTTTTCAACGTGTGTCAAAAATGCACAATCCGTTTATTCATTGCATTGGAAAAATTCAATCCCTTCTCCACCTAACAAGTAGTTGATGTGGATTCAATGTTTACAAAGAGAAGGAAGAGCACCGCAAGTTACTCCTTTTAGAGAATGTGATTGCGGTTTTTAAAAGTGCTGAAAAATCACCGTGCATTTTTCAACGTGTCGTAGAATACACCACCCCTTTTTTTCACCGTATTAGTAAGCTTCAACCCCTCTCACAACCTAAGTACTTATTTGTTGTGGAGTCAATGTTTACAACAAGTAGGAAGAGAACCACAGGTTTGCACCTTTTTGTGAACGTGATTACATTTTTCAAAATCCTGAAAAACACCGTGTGTTTTTCAATGTGGTGGAAAACATACCCTCTATTTTTCATCACTTTGAAAAAATTAAACACCTCACCATCTGAAAAGTAGTTGATGTGCAGTCAATGTTTACTAGAAGAGAGTAAGAGCACCATGGGTTGCACCTTTTGGAGAATGTGATAGCCTTTTTCAAAAGTGCTGAAAAATACACTGTGTCATTTTCAATGTGGTAGAAAACATGCACTCTATTTTCCATCACTTTGGAAAAAATTGAACCCCTCTCCACCTGACAAGTAGTTGATGTGGAGTTCAATGTTTACAAAGGAAGTAGGAAAAGCACCGCATGGGTTACACCTTTTGGTTGAACCGGGATTATTTTTCAAAGTGCTAAAAAACACCGTGCATTTTTTAACGTGGCAGAAAACGCACTCCATTTTTCATTGCATTGGAAAAATTCAACCTTTCACCACCTTATAAGTACTTGATGTGGAGTCAATGTTTATAACAAGAAGGAAAAGCACCTCGGGTTGCACCTTTTGGAGAACAGGGTTAGGTTTTTCAAAGTGCTGAAAAACACCATGCGTTTTTCAACATGGCGGAAAACGCACCCCATTTTCCATTGCATTGGAAAAATTCAACCCCTCATCCACCTGACAAGTAGTTGATGTGGATTCAATGTTTACAAAAAGTAGGAAATGCACCGTAGGTTGCATCCTTTTGGAGAACGGATTTGTCAGCATTTTTCAAAGTGCTGAAAAACATAGTACATGTTCTTCAACGTGGTCAAAAAACGCCACCCTTTTTTCCATCGCATTGGAAAAATTCAACAGCTTCATCCACCTTGGAAAGTAGTTGATTTGGAGTCAATGTTTACAATAAGGAGGAAAAGCACCGATCAGTTGCACCTTTTGGAGAACGGGATTACATTTTTCAAAGTGCTGGAAAACACCGTGCATGTTTTTCAACGTGGTGAAAAATTCACCCCTGTTTTCTATCGCATTGGAAAAACTCAACACCTTCATCCACCTGACAAGTAGTTGATGTGGATTAAATGTTTACAATAAGAAGGAAATTCACCCCGAGGTTGCACCTTTTGGAGAACGGGATTGTTTTTTCATAGTGCTGAAAAATACTGTGCATTTTTCAACGTGAAAAAAACACATGTTTTTCATCGCTTTGGAAAAATTCAACCCTTCTCCACCTGACAAGTAGTTTATGTGGAGTCAATGTTTACAAGGAGAAGGAAAAGTACCACACGGTTGCACCTTTTGGAGAACGTGGTTTCATGTTTTCAAAGTGATGAAAAACACCATGCATTTTTCAACGTGGCAGAAAACACACTCCTTTTTCCATCGCATTGGAAAAATTCAACCCTTCACCACATGATAAGTAGTTAATGTGGAGTCAATGTTTACAACAAGAAGGAAAAGCACCATGGGTTGTACCTTTTAGAGAATGAGGTTGCATTTTTCAAAATGCTGAAAAACACCGTTTGTTTTTCAACGTGTCGAAAACATGACCTCCATTTTTCTATCGGATTGGAAAAATTCAACCCTTCACCATCTGAAAAGTACTTGATGTGGAGTCAATGTTTACAACAAGAAGGAAAAGCACCGTTAGGGTTGCTCCTTTTGGAGAACGAGGATCACATTTTTCAAAGTGCTGAAAAACACTGTGCATTTTTCAAAGTGGCGAAAATGCACCCCTTTTCCATCGCATTGGAAAAATTCAACACCTCTCCACCTAATAAGCAATTTATGTGGAGTCAATGTTTATAATAAGGAGGAAAAATACCGGGGGTTGCACCTTTTAGAGAACGTGATTATGTTTTTCAAAGTGCTAAAAAATACCGTGTGTTTTTCAACGTGGCAAAAACATGCACTCCATTTTTCATCGCCTTTGAAAAATTCAACCCCTCTCCGACTGACAAGTACTTGATGTGGATTCAATGTTTGCAAGGAGGAGGAAAAGCACCGTGGGTTGCGCCTTTTGAAGAACGGGGTCAGGTTTTTCAAAGTGCTGAAAAACACCATGTGTTTTTCAACATGGTAGAAAACTTACCCCATTTTCCTTTGCATTGGAAAAATACAACCCATATCCACCTTATAAGTATTTGATGTGGATCCAATGTTTACAATAAGGAGGAAAATCACCGCAGGTTGCGCCTTTTGGAGAACGTGATTGCGTTTTTCAAAGTCCTGAAAAACACCGTTCATTTTTCATAGTGTTGAAATATTTTATATAGTGTTGAAAAAGGTTTATTTTTCAGCACTTTGATAGTAGCAATTAAACTTCGACATGATAATTTTTTACTGTTGATTACATCATTTCATCATAATTACATCAACTCTTCAATTTGTTAAAATATTTTATACTATCTATATATTACATGAGTGGTTCTACGTTGGCTAACACCACCGAGCACTTTTTTTAAATACTCTTAAAATAGTCAAAGTTAGGTCATTTGTACACGTTCCATATTTATGTATTTTAAATATACGACTATGTACAATCTCATATACATGAATTAGTAATGTTTACAATTATAATATAGGCCCACTCAACATGCCATACATTTACTTTCCAAAGCTCAACCTGCTCATTCCGTAAGATACATCTCTCTGCATATCTGTTGCATTTGGAACACAATGAATTAAATATTAGACAATGTATCAAAGGATTTTTACCTTACATACAATAAATAAATGTTATGATATTAAGGACATTCAATACACACCTTGCGCAGACGCTAAATTGCTGAATGATAAGCGACGACGGGGAGATGATTCAGCTACATTTGAACCACCTGCAAAATAAATGATCAATATGTTAGTCTTCACCTCCACAATTAAAATTTCTTGTAAATAGTTCACACTAATAGTTTAATGTTTTAACATGTATGTTCTATTTGTGTGGTTTGTCTCCTCTTTGCATGATTGCCATCAAGAAATTGGAAGCATTCGTAGTCTTCAACGTAATTGTTCAAATCTTCTACAATGACTGGCCTCTTACTCACACTGTGGTGGTGTTTTTAACTCACACTAAACCATGGACGCATGCATGTGGTGGAAATATCATTGACATCTCCTTTGAAAGCAACATCCAACATATTTGATGCTTCTAGGTCTTTCCAAAACCTTTGAACACATTCAAAGAATGTTTTTTTCTGTTCATCTGTACTCAGTCGTGTATCGAAGACTGACTTCAAGAATTCTTTGGATGTGTGTTCCATAAAATTTGAATCACTTTCTATCATCAAACCACCAGCCCCAACTATTTTAGGAGTTCCTGTGATGTATAAGACATTATAGAAAGTTATTTATTTATACACTAGGTTTTTCAATATCATTGTACACATGAATACACAATGCCACCTAATCATAAATATGTGTGATGAACATTATCATTGGAATCGATTAATTGATTGAAGGCATTAACAACTAACCATCAACTATCAGTGACTGTCAAGGTGGTGAGGAGGGGCCATCCCATAACATGCCATCATTTATAGTGCTTATCTCTACATAGGTATTGACTGCTGCACGAGAAATGAAAACAATTTCAACACGATGCTTTTTTCGTTACAACTTATGCTTAGCAATCTATATCACTACTTTCCACATACGATGACATTAAATTACCTTCAACTTCTGTTATTGGATACGACGAAGAGGGGATGTCTTGGAACATGTCTTCATTTACCCTGCTTGTCTCCCCATAAGTATTGCCTCCTGCACATGAAATGAAAAGAATTTCAACATGATTCTTATTTCGTTACGACTTATGCTTAGCAATCTATATCACTACTTGCCACATACGATGACATTAAATTACCTTCCACTTCTGCTACTAGATATGACGAGGAGGGGCCATCACAGAATGTGTCTTCATTTATCCTGCTTGTCTCCCCATAAGTATTGGCTCCTGCACGTGAAATAAAAATAATTTCAAAACGATGCTTATTTTGTTATGACTTATGCTTAGCAATCTACATCGGTAACATATGATGGCATTGAATTACCTGTCACTTCTGGTGCTTGATATGATGACATTGACACATATTGCTTGCAAAAATCCAACGCCTTCAACACGTGCTTACATGTGTTTCCTCTGATATCCCAAGCACATTCGCATACGTCCAAGGCTCCGCATTGCCTTACCAAATACCATGTGCTTCTAGTTGTTTAGCTCCTCACCCACAATTGATTGCAATCAAGCGTAATTGCAAGGCAATCTGTATCAGGAATACTCTTTGCTCTCTCAACCACTGTCAATAGATGTCTTTATTTTTTGAAATTGGTCAAGAAGCCAAATTTTTGCAACTTCCTCTTGTGTTTGTAAAATGGCTCCACCTTGTACACAAGTGTGTAGAACAAATAGTCCATCCAGTGAGTACATTTCTTTTGTCTATCACACAAGTATCTAGTCTTCAAAAAAAAATGGTAGGACTCGATGGATGTGTTTGTTTCTTGATTTGCATGGGAGAAGTTTCTAAAAAAAATTGCCCACATAGTTGTCAAGCGACACAGATTGAAAATCAGTGACATTATAAACCAAGAATTATAATTGATGATAATTAATAAGGAAACACACAAAGGATCGCACTCACCAACACATTATTTTCTCTCACACCATGTATTCCTAAATTTCTCGAGGAACTTAGTTTAATCTTTGAATTCATTAAAGAAGTATTGAATGATTTGAAATGTGTGCTTGTGATGCATTTCATAACCATACATGATGGTACCTAGTCTCTCGAAAATCTTCCACCTAGACTCCTTGCTACAATACCTGTGCACATTTTTCAACCATGCCTTGCGCATGTGTCATAGGCATAGCACTACATGACAACCAAAAACACACCTGATGGCTTGGATTTCAGTCGATGCATCATCCATAATGAACGCATTGATCTGCCAATCGACACGAAGGTGTTTTCCTCATTTTTGGAATTCCTCCAACCACCCGTAAATGTCTTCAATTTTATTCCTCGAAGAAATGGCCCATGTTACGGGTACCCTAGCTTCTTGCTTATAAAAAATAAGCAATGTGTATAATTGGTACTGCAAGTAATATGACATCAAATGGTAACATGGGGTTTAATATAATAGAAAGGAAATAATATTAATGATACGTAAATTACACATCATTTCAAAATTCATTCCAATTACTTACGCCATATTTGTTGGTAGCAAACATCGAGTCCATGAAGATTATGGAATTATGCGAATGTTGAACCATTCTCTCACACATCCACGGTGTTTGCAACCCCATAATGAATAGAACGGTGGTTTCATTTGGGCGTTGATAGTGGAAAAATATGTCTCTTTCCTCCGCATGCCATAATTTCACGCTCATGACATCATCGGCATGCTTTTGAGACCTTCTGCAGCGAACTCTTTTCCACGTGTTCACCATGTCCTTTCTTGTCATGTATTCATCCCTTCTTGCTTGATATACCCACGTTGGATGGATCATCTATATATTTATCGTACACCATGTCCATGGTGACTCCCATTAACAAAATACTCTTGATCTATAAGTTTTTCATTCATTTGATAAGTACGGGGCAACATTAAGATGAGGATCATTAATGGTATTTTCGTTCCTCCCATGACAACACTTGCCATTTACATCACAATGAAATGGATGGTTGTATAATATTATGGCCACTGTCGGTCTCCCATAAAAAACCTTCACATTGAAATGACATTGGAAACCCCTTTTAATTATACACCTACTCACTTTAGCACTTGTTACTGACTTATTTCTATTGTCATCTAGACCATACGAACACCAATAGTTGCGTTAAAAATGGTAACATCAAATTCTATACAACTGTTTATGAAAAGAACGTACAAAAAAATAATTTGTTAGCGAATTTCCAAACCTAGAATATGACTTGGTTGTATGTGGTTTTGGATTTTCTATATTTTTTTACTTGTGATTTGTGCGAGCGAAGGTAGTCTCAAAACTATCGTTAAAACCTTCCCCCTTTAGAAATGCATGTAGTCTTGCAAGCGGTATGGCGGAACAAATGTCTACGTTCAGCTCATCTCCTATTGGTGTCCATTCTAGGTCATCATATGAAAACTGACTCTTTTCCTCTGTAATCTCTTGGACAGGAAGATCGATCATGCTCTGCCATTTGGGCCTCCTTCCCATCCTAAAATTATTACATCCAATTTTACATCGTTAATGAAAAAATTATTTCATACTTTCCAAAATAAATTTTGACTTGTGATTCATCATCATCAACATACATACCATCTTAAAACATTGGAAGCATTCGAATTTTTTTCTAATTCAAAAGCCAATTGTATAAAAGGCAGTATTGAAATGCAAGGAAAACAACAATTTATAGGACTGCCTACTGGAAGCATATCACAATATGGTCATCTATAATGTGACAAAGACTGTTTCAAAATTAATATTATTTCAAATACACTTATTCAATGTGGAGAGAAACTTCCATAGAAAGTATTATTACATTTAGCTAAAATCAATAAAAACTATCGAAATAAGAACATGTTTATTTAAAACAGAAGTTACAAATAAAAAAATTAAAAAATTAAAATATTAATAACATCTTTAATATATATATATATACACACACACACACACACGTTTATGCATGACAAAACACAATAATTAAACAACAATAAAATTGTAGATCAAGAATTTCGCGCTTGTTACCTGTCCAAGTTAATGCACCAAACTAAACACGAAAACCCTGAAAAACTCCAATGAAATTGATACCTGATGGATAAGATCCGAATATGTAGATGGATGAGGAAGCCGATGTAGACAAGACGGGTGCACACGAGCGATTCGCACAATAGATCTGAGTAACCTGCAAAAACACCGATGCTTGACAGAAAAAGATCACGTTAAAAGATACTTAGGTGAACTGCCCGAGAGGCGGGTCTGCGAAGCGATAAGCTTCCTCGGCGGATGTCAGTCCACGTTTTCAATTAAGAAAAGAAGCATACATGATAAAAGATGTAAGTAAAAAGCTGGATTTTCTGATTGTAGTAATAAGACAGAATCTAAACAGCAGACAGAAAGTACAGAAAATAGGGAACTAGGAAATAATGCTGAATTTGTGTTACCTGTGTCCTTTTACCTGATCTGCAGGTAGAATCGGCGTCGACTGGGTAGAATCGACATCGACTGAGATGTGGTCGGCATCGACTTGAGACTAGATCGGCGTCGACTGGGTTAGAATCGGCGTCGACTAAAGGCAGATCGATCAATCAGGGACTGTACGATAAGATCCGGGAATTAGAAGATGAATGTGGTCTTCTGGATGTGCCGAAGTTGGCGAGACACTGGAACAGAGTCACCAGATGATAGATGGTGGTGTGCGATGCTGATGTGACAGGGACAGAGTAACGGTGCTCCTCTCAGGGATTGATTCAGACAGGATCTGCCCTAATTTGATACAATTGATGCTAAGAAGATCTCTGTTTCTCACAACCTGTATCTCTCTCACTCTCTGTTCGTGCGTAAATGCTTCCTTTTTTCACCTGTTCGCTCTTTCGCTCGTTCGTGGTCTCTTTTTTTTTCGGTCCTTCGGTCCCTAGAACTGAGCTCTGGACTTCCTTTTATAAACGACGCCGATCCTAGAAAAACTGGCGCCGACCATATGGGTCGGCACCGATCGCGGAATAGACTCCTGAGATGGCCAAAAATGAGCGATTTCAAGAAAGATAAGACTTATCCTGAATACGGGAAAACATCCCGCTTAGGGAAGAGGAGATATAGATGTGGTACATAGATAGAATAAATTTGGGGTAGACAAGTGATTAAGATGCATGGGAAGAAGCGTAATCAAATATTTAATATTTAATCACTCATGGGTAAGATGTGATGGGGTGAATTAAATTTGGAATAAGTGATTAAATCAAAAAATTGGATAATATCCCAAGGGAATAGTTGGTGACGTAAAACGTGCCCCAGGTTACCTAAGCAGGTAAATGAATGAGAGGGACACTAAATTGAGTAACCAATTTTAAGTGTCTACATTTTGCCCCTTTTTGTCAAGTAACTTGCGATAAGCAAGGTTATGAGACAAAAACAAAGGGATGGAAGAAGGGAATAATGTGTGATGATGTGATCCCCCTCAAACTAGGGATGGGATGGATGATAGAACAGACGATCCCAAGTTTGAAAAAGGTAGATGAAAAATGCAGGATGCCCCAGTCGGATGCCTGGAGTAGATCTGATCATTGATGACGCATAAAAATAAATAAAAGGCAGCAACCTAAGGAACTCACATTGGTAGGTCAAACTAGCCGGTCTTCTCATGAGACGACGTTAGTGCCTACAGACCCATGAGTGTAAGGAGAACTGCAAAATAGTCAGCCTCTAAAGAGAGACACATTGGTAGGGACAACTAGACGGTCCATAAATCAGACGACGTTAGTGCCTACAGACCCGCGTAACTCTAAGTGGCCAAACAAAAAGCGAGTGCTCCACGCAAAGGGAACAAACTCGAAATAGATGGTGATATCGAAAATATGTGCTAAAAGGCAAAATTCAGCACACAACAATGATCAGATAGACAAGCCAAACATCAACACTATGGCAAGAAGATACGGCAAATCGGCGTCGATCAGACTAATCGGCGCTGACCTAAATAGACCGATAGATGATGAATAGATGTGATTGGATAGACATAGATGTAGAGGATATAAATAAATATGATTTGATGTGATGGGATAGATATGGACTGATAGAGGATAGAAATAGATGTGATTTGATGTAATTGGATAGATATAAACTGATAGAGGATATAAATAGATATGATGTGGATATAACTTTGATAGATGGATGTGATGTAACTTGGATGTACATGTGTTTGATGTTTGGATTAGATATGGATAGATATAATGTACCTTGGATGTACATTTTGGTGGATAGATTGATGGATGTGATTGATATATAGATTAGATATAATGTACCTTAGATGTACATATTTTAAATATTTTGATGGATAAATAGATAGATGTGTTTGATGTATAGATAGATGTAATTTTAATGAGAAATGAATAAAGATAGATGTTTTGATGGATAAGAGGAATTTTGATAGAAGATAAAATGTGATTGAATTAACATGTGAAATGTCAATTTAACAGGATGCAAGAGCCAAAGATGTAAATGGAAACAACCGTGACTTAGATGAGAAGACACTCGGAAAAGAAGGGAAATGATAATTCGGACTTCCAACCGACCATAGATAAAATCCAGATAAGAAACCGAAAGACCAAGCATACAAGGCCCTATATAAGATTAAAATAAACCTGACACTAACTAGTCGCAAACCAGATCTAGGATAGAAATGGAAAGAAAAGTAAGTATCTTGTCGGAATTTACAAGGGACAGGATACATGTCCATGATAGGAAAATAGGATTCTCCATATGATTGACAAAAGGTCTTAAATCTCAGCCTTCATGACTTTGACAGAAAAGCAAACTGATCAATGCGGGAAGTTTACTTGATATGGAAAGACTGATCGATGCGGGAAGTCTTTCAGTGATGCTAAAAAGTGTATAAACTGACTAGAAGGCTGATTGATTACAAGAAGCCTTGAATATTTCTTTGAGAAACAGCCATCCTTCAAGGGAGCGGTCTGTATTTTGAATTTTAATGATAGCCATCCTTCGAGGGTATGGTCTATTTTCTTTTTGATTCACTTGATAATGTATGGATAGCTGTCCTTCAAGGGATCAATCTATCTTTTGGATAGCATCTTTTTTTTTTTTTTTTTTTTTGAAATTCTTTGGAAGAAGCTGAGTTTAGACCTAGATAGATCAGATGGAGGGGAAGAGAACATAGAAGAACATGTACTCATGCCCCGAGTAGATCCAATTAAGATAAGTACTTGGGACAGATGAAGTGGTGATTAAGGTATTCCTACCATGAGGAGGAACATATCCAAAAGAAACGTGTAATGAGTAGAGCCGCAATACTCATATTTAAGGTAAACGAGGCAATAGGCAGAGAACCACATGATTTCAAATCACCACAAAAGTAGATGACTGGTTATTAGGACAGATGGAAGATCTGAGTTGCGACTAGATTTGTGTAAGATAGATTTTAACAATAGAAGGGCCGTAGATGCAAGGCATTGAGAGGTTCTGCCTCAGGTACACCATCCATGGAAGATAAACGATAAGCCCCAGACCCATATTTATGAGTGATAATGTAGGGGCCCATCCAGTTGGGAGCAAATTTCCACGTTGACTTCTTTCGAGTGTAGTGACATTTTGATTTTCCTTAAGAACAACGTCACCAATTTTGAAGTCACGGTGTTGCAAGTGCTTGTTGTAAGCACGTTTGACATGCTCAAGATAGACCTGATGATGCTCAAGAGCGTTAAGACGCTGCTCATCTAATAATTCAAGTTGTGCTAGATGATTTTGACGATAATCCTCATCGGAGACAAATTCTCTGAGAGAAACACGGAGAGATGGGATTTGGACTTCCAAAGGAAGTATAGCCTCAGACCCATAGACGAGAGAGAAGGGAGTAGCACCAGTAGGAGTACGAATGCTAGTCCGATAAGCCCAGAGAGCAAAAGGGATATGTAGATGCCAATCCCGGTCAGCTCGACTAGTTACCTTTGCGAGGATACGACGCAAAGTTTTATTAGACGCTTCAGCCTGACCATTAGCTTGAGGATAGTATGGAGAAGAAAAACTGAGCTTGATGTTGAAAGCGTTGCAGAGATTCTGCAAATCAGCATTCTTGAAAGACTTACCATTATCTGTGATTAGCTTATGTGGAACGCCAAAGCGACAAATGATGTGTTGATAGACAAAATCAACTATGGGTTTAGCCTTTGTTGAAGAAAGAGGGATAGCTTCTACCCACTTAGTGAAGTACTCAGTGGCAGTAATGATAGAATGATGACGCTGTGAAGAACGGGGATTGATGAGACCAATAAGATCAAGACCCCACTGTGAAAAAGGCCACAAATCCACCGCAGGTTGCAAAGCTTGACTAGGGATGTGTGTGAGATTGGAATGTTGCTGACACTTGACGCACTTCTTAGTGTATTCACAACAATCTTGATTAAGAGAAGGCCAATAATATCCCAAACGTAAAATGCGCTTGGCTACAGCTAAGCCACTAAAATGTCCACCACAGATACCGTCATGGACCTCCTGAATAGCTTTAGATGATTCATGGGTTTTGAGGCATCGAAGCAAAATACCATCAAAGCCGCGTTTGTAAAGAATCCCGCCTAGGATAGTATAGCGATTGGCGCGTTGGACAAAAGACCTTCTACCATTGGAAGTCAGATCTGGAGGAAGGATCGAATGAGATAGATAATCAACAATCTGTTGATACCACTCATCCTGGGTATGGGTTGTGACAGCATTGATCGAAGTTAGTTGTTGAAGATAAGATGGTTGATCTAATCGTTGCACAGCCACATAAAGACGTGAGTCTTCGGTAAAAGGCGGGATAAGTGAGGCTAATGAGGCCATTGTATCTGTGAATCGATTTGCAGTGCGAGGAATGGCTTGGATGGTGAACTTATCAAAAGATTGGAGTTGGGCAAGAACGATGTCACGATATTTTTGAAGGATATCATTCTTACATTGATAGACTCCCGTGACTTGATTAACGATGAGTTCAGAATCACCGAAGATGTCAATATGACGAGCACCAAGATTAATGGCATTTTGAAGACCTAAGACAAGAGCTTCGTACTCAGCCATATTATTGGTGCACTCAAAGTTTAATTTACGTGCAACTGGGATAGGCGTACCCCAAGGAGGGATCATCACGAAACCCACACCTCCCCCTTGCTGGCATTTGGATCCATCAAAGAAGAGCTTTACTTTAAATGGAGATAGACCAAAATCAATTTGTTGGATATATTCATTGGGGAATTGAGCAAGGGGGTTTTGAGTGTCCGGAAGAGGAGCATCAGCTAATTGATCTACAATAACCTGACCCTTGATAGCCTTTTGCGGGATAAACTCGAGGTCAAATGTTGTCATAAGCATGAGCCAACGAGTGATACGATCATTGTGATAAGGCTTTGCATGAATTGTCTTGAGGGGATTGACACTTGTGACAATGTAAGTTTTGTGATTAAGGAGATAATGACGAAGCTTAGAAGTTGCGAAGAAGAGAGCGCAACATAGTTTTTCAGCTTCGGAGTAACGTGTCTCATACTCATGGAGGGTGCGACTGATGTAATAGACAGCTTGTTCTTTACCACAAGTGTCCCGATGCGAGATCATGGCTCCCAGAGCATGGTCAGTCACAGAGATATAAAGATAGAAAGGCTCCCCCTCGCGTGGAGGTGTAAGCACGGGTGGAGAAAGAAGATAAGCTTTGAGATCATCAAAGGCCTTTTGGCAATGCTCATCCCATTCAAAATGAACATTCTTACGGAGGAGATGGTGAAAAGGTTGACAACGGTCCGAAAATTGGGAGATAAAACGACGCACTGACTGAAGACGTCCTTGGAGACTGCGGAGTTGCTTCAAGTTAGACGGGGGAGGCATCTACAGGATGGCTTTTATTTTTGCAGGGTCGACTTCAATACCCCTGATGGAAATGATAAAACCTAAAAGTTTACCAGTGAGAACGCCAAATACGCATTTAGATGGATTTAGACGAAGACAAAAGTGGATAAGCCTCTCAAAGAGAGGTGCAAGGATGAAAAGATGATCCTGACGACGTTTGGACTTGCCGAGGAGGTCGTCAACATAATCTTCCACAGTCTTGTGCAAGAGATCATGGAAGATGTAGGTCATTGCTCGTTGATAGGTTGCTCCTGCGTTCTTAAGACCAAAAGGCATGACACGATAGCAAAAGGTCCCCCAAGGAGTTATGAAGGAAGTCTTATGTTGGTCTTCTGGTGCGATGAGAATTTGATTATATCCAGAGAAACCATCCATAAGAGAAAGCATCTCATGACCCGCAGTTAAATCTACGAGTTGGTCGATATTAGGTAGAGGAAAATCATCTTTTGGACAAGCAAGATTAAGATCCCGGAAGTCGGTACAAATTCGAATTTTCCCAGTAGCCTTAGTTACTGGTACTACATTGGACACCCATTGTGGATAATCGATGGGTTGGATGAAGTTAGCCGAGAGCAAGCGCTGCAACTCTTCTTTAACAAGAAGGGCTACTCTAGGGTGCATTTTACGCAATTTTTGCTTAACTGGTTTGATATTGGGAAGAGTAACGATATTGTGGACCACAATATCGGGATCGAGCCCTGGCATATCTTCATATGACCAAGCAAAGGCTTGACGATGTTTGGAAAGAAAAACGATAAAGTCCCCTAATTCCTGTGGATTAAGGGATTGGCCGACCTTAATGATACGAGGGTCTTCAGAAGTCCCTATATTAAGGTCGATAGTGGCTTCGTTGAGAAGGGTAGACGTGTCAGAAGGAATAGTTTTGGGGAGATATGAATCCTCTGCCCCCAGATAGGTGAGGACAGAATCATCATCCGCACAGTGGATAGTGTTGATAGTAGGAGAGTCGTCTCCAACTATTTCAGGGAAGGTTAATGGTATAGAAGCGGACCGATTGTTAGTCTCATAGGCTAACGGCCCTAACGAAATGGTATTGATAAAAAAAAACAGTTAGGTGGGATGGAAATTTCATCGTCCACATCGAGTGATGCTTCTGATTTAGTGGGGGAAGATGGTTCTTCCGTAGGAAGAGGCTCATTAAGAATAGTGACGGTGGCTTTTGAAAGGGGTTTAAACCCTAAACCAAATTTCTGATGTGGCATGAGAGTAGGAATGGACTTGAGGTCATGTATACCTTGTTCATATTTTCCGAGGCCAAAACCTTTCCACGCGCATCGACATAGATAAGTTTTTGCAAACGTGGGATTCTGTAGATAATCAAACCCTGTTGAGTAAGGTTTGGTCTTAGGAGGATAATCTGGGTGATAGTGAGGCGTATCAAGACCACCGTAGATGAAATTAGTCTGTTGATTGGGCAGACCAATGGTGACGATGCGACCGAAACCTGGTTGATATTCAGGTTGTTTGTCTGGTCTACCATACTCATTAGGTTTGAGATGGGCATCGAAAGAAAAGAGAGGAAGTTCTCCTAGTGAGAAACGCTGCAATGTCTCTTCTAGATTTTGTAAATCCGGTAGTTTGGTTGCAGGTATGGAAGAAGATGAGGCCCCGTCAGGAGAACATGTATTTTCTTTTAAAGGGGCAGATCTTGTGGTCATGTCGCACTGTGCGGAAGGAAAAGGATCTCCTGGATGGGTATATATTTTGTCCTCATATTGATATTTTAAGCATCGATGGAGGGTGGATGGGACACAATGCATTGCGCGAATCCAGGAGCGTCTAAGGATCATGTTATAGTGGAACTTTCCTTCGACAATGTAGAAGAGTTCATGAAGCAGCTTCTTACCTACTCGAATGGGTAAGACCACAGTTCCTAGAGTGACTGCTAGCTGATCGTTAAATGATCGAAGGGCGAAAGGTGGGGGTGACACCACATTCTTTGGTAACTTAAGTTGTTCGAATGTGTGTGAGGAGATGACGTTGAGTGCAGCTCCACTATCGATCATAACACGTTTTAAGGTAGTGTTATTGATTTGGACTGTGATGAAGAGGGGAGCCTCCAAATCTTCGGAAGAAAGAGAAGGAATTTCTGAATCTTCAAAAGAAATGGTAGTTGATGGTCTATTCAATCCAACAACCAACTCGTAGGGCTGGGGCTCATCGGAATTCACTGCGATGCGACGCAGATTATCGATTAGAGCCTGGCGATGTTGTGGAGAGGATTGGATGAGGTCAAAAAGAGACATTTTGACCGGAGCCTGGGTGAGTTGTTTCATAACACTCTCCTCAACAGACACGGGAACTTGAGCCCGAGGTGCAGCACGAATAGAGACCCTGGGTCGTGGTGCTGATGAGGAAGGAGAAACGCCTTTAGGGGCTGCAGAAATGACAACCCGTGGTCGAGATGCTGAAGATGAAGATGGGTTATCATAGTGTTGGGTTCTAGTGGCGATATGGATTGTGTCAATTTGAGAAGGTGGAAGATCAAGTGGGGTGGAACCACTAGAGGTCTGAGTGGATGGTTGAGGTTTGGATGGGGCTAAGATGACAGGAGGTACTTGTTCCTCCTCCAGCAAAAGGTCACTTTCTTCCAGAAGGTTCTTGATAACGGCTTGAAGAGCTTTACATCCCTCAGTATCATGACCCGGAGTACGGTGGTAAGCACAAATCAGATCAGAGTTAAACCAGGTAGGTTTCACTCCTTTAGGGTTATAAGGTTTAATCGGAGGAAGGGTTATGGATGAAGATTGGATAAGTTGATGAAGGATTTCGGTATAGAATCCGGTAGACGAAGAGGAGGATAGAGATGATGAAGGTGGTTCTTTTACATTAACAGACTGCCGAGGTAAAAGAAATTGCATGTTAGGTTTAACAGTCTTTTTAGGGATCCTCTTATTTGTTTAGACATTTGGAGGAGCAGTCTTGGGCACTTGAGATGGGAGTAAGTGAGACATGATTGACTTTGGTGGAGGAGGAGCTCCTAAAATAGATTTTGAAGATGATGGAGATGTGACAAATTTTGCGGTCTTTGGAGACAAAGGGGGTTGCTTGGTCGAATGTACTGATGATTTAGATAATGTCGGTTTAGAAGAGGAAGAAGCTCCCAAAGTAGGTGAGATTGGAGGAAGATAGGGTGCCTTGGTTTTTGGTAATGAAGATGATGATCCTGATAGAAGAGGTGACGTCTTTTTAGTAGGTAAGTCTATTTTTCGGGGTATTGGTGAAGAATGTGTTGTAGAAGAAGATGATGGCTTTGATAAGTGTGTAGAAGAAGACACCTTCTCAGCGGGCAAATCCAATCGTTTATGAGGCGTAGAGAGAGATTTTTGTGGAAGAGCACCAAGAGTCTTGATGGTCCGAAATATGGGCTTTCCTTTTTCAGGGATGGTGACAACTTCAACGGCATAAGGTGATTGTAATCTTGTCGGAGGAAGCAAATGGGGAGGTACTGATGGTGTAATGTTAGATTTTGGTTGTCTCGGTTTAGGTTCCGGAACCAAGTGTATAGGTGTTGGTGCTACTTCTTTTGATTTTTCCTTAATAGGCGAAGTAACATTGGTGATGGAAGAAGGGGGTGATGAAGAAGCAGTTCCTTGCGAAGGGAGTACTTCTGATGTAGTAATCATGGGTGAAACTACTGTAGGAAAAGAGATAGGAAGGGTCAAAATTGAAGACGCTTCCGTTGAAGTTGGCACAATTATAGGTACGTTCACCAAGGACATAGTTACAGCGGGAATGGGAGCAACAGAAGTGGATGTGTCTGTAGTGGAAACTCGAAGGGATGTAATTGCCTCGAGTATTGAAAGAATGTCTGAAGATGAGACAGATGAGGATGACACTGTCTCGGGTATGGATGGAAGGTCAGACAAAGGAACGGAGAAAGATGACTCCGTGCTTAGTAATGTAGGAATATTCAAAGGTGGGCTTTCTGAAGATGGTGGAACTCCAGTGATTGATGAAGTGGAAGGAGGTTCTGATTCGATTGATGCGTTTGCAGATGACTTGGTTTCAGAAGAAGATTCTTCGGTAGAGATGAAGTTGATAGTGTGGGTGTTTGGTTTTTGAGACTTTGAAGCATTATGGTTCGGGGCATGATTGGGAAAAGGTTGTTTGAAAACATCGAGCGCCTGATTTGGGGGAGCATTTGGGTTATCCAGAATGAGCTCGCCTTTATCAATGAATTTCTGGACAAGATTTTTGAAAGTCTGACATCGTTCGATGTCATGACCCTTGGTTCTATGATAAGGACAAAAATCATTTTCCCTATACCAGAATGGGCGTTCTCGGCTTTCATCAACATCCCTAATGGGGGGAAGCTTGATCATGCGAACTTCCAACATTTTTTCTAAGATAGAGGCATATGATTCCCCCAATGGAGCGAAGGATCAAGATGATGAAGTCCCTTTTCGAGAAGATGAGGGGTCTCTTCGTGGTGTTTGATTAGAAGTATTGTCGGCTCGTGATGCTTTTAGTACGATAGCGTTGGTGGATCCTTGATTTTTGTCTTTAGAAGGGGAAGAATTTGGTTTGGTAAACTGAGAAAAATCTGGTTTGGATTTAGAGCGAAGTTTTAGCTTCCCTTGTTCAATGGCGCGAGATTCTAGTTTGCGTGCCATCGTGAAGGCTTCTTCAAAGGTATGAAAAGTTTGGATCCTTAAAGTAGAAGAAATGTGATTAGCACAAGATCGAGTAAACAACTCGATCTGTTGGGATTGAGGAAGGGAGAAAGACAATTGGTTGATTATCCCTCTCCAACGAGCGACAAAGTCTGCAATAGACTCATCATCGAATTGGAGAATGTTATAAAGATCTGTGATTGAGATCTTATGCGCGATATTTATTGAAAAGTTTTCAACAAACATTTGGGCCAATTGAGAGAAAGAAAACAGGGAATGTTGAGGAATGTTATTGTACCAGTCTAAAGCAGGACCTGCTAGAGACATAGGAAAGGTACGGAGCATAAGCTCCTGATCCTGGACTATGAGGTAGCAAGCATGTTTGAATGCTCGCAAATGTTGTTGAGGGTCTTCCCGACTATGAAATTTTGAAAATTTAGGAAGTTCCCATTGGGGAGGATAAGGCTTGAAAGCTACTGAGGGGTGAATGGGTTCATTACACACTTCTTCAAAGGAGTAGGAAGGACGAGCCCCTTTTGTGGAGGCTTCCAAGTCTGCGATTTTTTTGAAGAGAATTTGAACCACATCAGATTGAGGAGGAGGTACATTGGTATGTCCTACATAAGAAGCAAGTAGTGGGTGTTGTTGAGGTGTCAATGGGGGATTCATCTGTTGTTGGATAGGATGATAAGAGGAATAACCAGGTGTTCTGGGTGACACTGGGTGGGGTATTTGCTGTGAGATAGCTTGCGTATAGGCAGGCTGTGAGATAATAAGTGGTTGAGCAAATAAAGGTTGGGTGACGGATGGAGCCTGTGATTGGTGGACTCCTATGTTTGTTGATTGAATCGAGATAGATTGAGGAATATGGGTGTTGGTTGGATTGGACATGTTGGGGAACAAAACCTGAAAGGGGCCTTCTACTGCCAGATTAGGTATTAAGGGTGCCGATGTTAGAGGATGGGCGAAGGTCACAGTTGCTGGAATATTGGAAGAAAGACCCCCTAGAGGATGAGAAGTAGGAGCCAACTGACTATTCAGAGGGGGTTGGCTCATGAAGAGGTATTGACCTTGGGACACGATGGAGGGCATAGATGAATTAACAGCAATATGCGGGTGTGCAGACGCATTCATTATAGCCAGGGCAGAAGACCTCTCAGAAGTAGGTTGTGGAATACTCGAGGTAACTGCGGTGTTAGGAATAGGTACGACTATTTGAGAACTAGTCGATATGGTAGGTGGAAGAGAAAAGGGAGGCATAGGGGCCTCGCTCTTCTCCGTGACTCGAGGCAAGAGAGATGATGCAAACTGCTCTACAAAGGCTTGGGATGATCCACGAGGGTAATCGTACACTTGTTGGATTGGTGGTCCTTGATCAGATATTTGAATAGATTTGTGTACTAGGTAGTCCATGAGGGCTATCGGATTGCGGTTGAGGAATGCCTGGAATTCAGGATCCCCGCGGGGAACATACTCCGAGCCAGATGATATTTCCGAAGGACTAGGGGAAGCTGGACGTGATGGGATTGCCTTGGCTTGATAGAAAGGATTATATGACCAGGATGGGGAACCAACTAACAGCGGTCCCGAGGAAGATTGGGGGGGTGCTGAAACCTCCACACTAGTGGTGATCTCGGAGGAAGAAGGAACCAGTTGAGCCATTCTTCTAGATTGTGACCGAGTGATAACCGTCATAAACACGCAGAAAAGAAGATTGATCTAACTAATGCACAGACAATTCAAGCAGCGCAAGTGATTATCTCCTTTAAATTTTGATGCTTTTAAGAAAAGAAAATGTTAGGGAAGGCTTTTTAGAACAGGGACTACTCAGATAGCCAAACTAAGGATGGTTTGGGTAATGTTTGGTGAGGAGTCCCGAAGGCACTTCAGTAAAAGACCGGTACGTGGCTTGATATAGGGGCCTACCCCCGCACTTCACACACCGCTGCGATAAGGGAGTCGGGTGCTTTGCCAATATATACCAAAATCTTCCGTGAATTTATAGCGCGGCCTGAGTACCGCATAGGCTCTTCCTCTTGGATATCACTTCCAAGTAGGCGAGGCCAGGGAAGGAATTTTGTTTAAATGCTTTATACCTAGTGATTTTGGCTTTGTGTGCAAGGGTGAAAAATAAAAATCAAATAGTGTCACTACCGATTTTGATCAATTTTCCAGCCTAATTAAAACTAGATGAAAAGCATGCAGCAATGACAAAGGAAAAGTTCTTTTTAAACACTTAAAAACGAAGTGTTTGATTTCGATGAAGACAAGTCAAACAGCTTCTCTCCCAAATGCGATTAAGTTCTTTTTAAGCACCAAAAATTGAAGTGTTTGGATGTGATAGGCAACCGACAAAGAAATCCTAAAAAGGAGAAAACACCGTAAAAGAGGAATACCTGTAGATTTAGCTCTCCAAGGTGTGTGGACTTCAAAAAGTGCGTTGTTGAGCTCTTCCCCTCGAACAATCCCACGAACAAGCAAAGTGCTCCGCAAGAAGAGGTTAAGCAAACAGCAAACAAAACCCAGAAAGATATATCCAGATAATGGTGAAGCAGAAATCTCTATTTCAAGGAACTAGGAAAATTCCAAGGAAACAAGAAAATTTCACAAAAAGAGCAAGACTAAAATGATGAAAGGAAATGCTCAAGTAGAACTGATAGGAATCAGTGAAGAAAAAGAACAAAGCTCAAAACTAGAAAAGAAATGAACTTACCAATAAGGGACTTTGGTTGGGTCCCACCGGGCGTACCAGAATGTAGATCAAGAATTTCGCGCTTGTTACCTGTCCAAGTTAATGCACCAAACTAAACACGAAAACCCTGAAAAACTCCAATGAAATTGATACCTGATGAAGATGTAGACGGATGAGGAAGCCGATGTAGATAAGACGGGCGCACACGAGCAACTCGCACAATAGATCTGTGTATCCTGCAAAACACCGATGCTTGACAGAAAAAGACCACGTTAAAAGATATTTAGGTGGACTGCCCGAGAAGCGGGTCCAGGAAGCGATAAGCTTCCTCGGCGGATGTCAGTCCACGTTTTCAATTAAGAAAAGAAGCATGCATGATAAAAGATGTAAGTAAAAAGCTAGATTTTCTGATTGCAGTAATAAGACAGAATCTAAACAGCAGACAGAAAGTACAGAAAACAGGGAACTAGGAAATAATGCCGGATTTGTGTTACCTGTGTCCTTTTACCTATCTGCAGGGAAATCGGCGTCGACTGGGTAGAATCGGCGTCGATTGAGATTGATCGGCGTCGACTTAGACGGATCGGTGTCGACTGGGTAGAATCGGCGTCGACTGGAGGCAGATCGATCAATCAGGGACTGTGCGATAAGATTCGGGAATTGGAAGGTGAATGTGGTCTACTGGATGTGCCGAAGTTGGCGAGACACTGGAACAGAGTCACCAGATGATAGATGGTGGTGTGCGATGCTGATGTGACAGGGACAGAGTAACGGTGCTCCTCTCAGGGATTGATTCGGACAGGATCTGCCCTAATTTGATACAATTGATGCTAAGAAGATCTCTCTTTCTCTCAACTTGTATCTTTCTCGCTCTCTGTTCGTGCGTAAGTGCTTCCTTTTTTCGTCTGTTCACTTTTTCGCTCGTTCGTGGTCTCTTTTTTTTTCGGTCCTTCGGTCCCTAGAACTGAGTTCTGGACTTGCTTTTATAATCGGCGCCGCTCCTAGAAAATCGGCGCCGACCATATGGGTCGGCGCCGATCGCGGAAAAGACTCCCGAGGTGGTCAAAAATGATCGATTTTGAGAAAGATAAGACTTATCCCGACTACGGGAAAACATCCCGCTTAGGGAAGATTAAAAATAGATGTGATACATAGATAGAATAAATTTGGGGTGGATAAGTGATTAAGATGCATGGGGAGAAGCGTAATTAAATATTTAATATTTAATCACTCATGGGCAAGATATGATGGGGTGAATTAAATTTAGAGTAAGTGATTAAATCACAAATTGGATAATATCCCAAGGGGATAGTTGGTGACGTAAAACGTGCCCCAGGTTACCCAAGCAAGTAAATGGATGAGAGGGACACTAAATTGAGTAACCAATTTTAAGTGTCTACAAAAATAATACTGTTCTTTTTGAAAAAATTGAACTTACAAACTAAATTGAGGAATATAGATATTTCAAAATTTTCACACTTTTATTTGAATTTTAGAATTGGTGCTAAAATTTTGAATCGTAATATAAATTATTTGCTATACATTCTGAACAACTAGTATTCATTGGCATATTAAACTATCTATAATATCCATATAATTTATAAATTGTTAATAAATTATTGACTATTTTTAGGAACTCTTGCAGTTTTCAAACTTTTTATGTGAACACCCTTCATCTTCAGTTTACGCAGAAGCTCGTATTTTGTATCTCTTCATTTTACAAACAATATCAGGAGAAATTAGGCTCATGGTATTCATATTCACTACACAAAAGAGTAACTAGTACAAAACATAAATACACAATTAACATTAGTACGGTACATGTCAAATCAAATATACGTCATCCAATATGATAAAATAATCACAACATCAGAAAGCTGATATCCATGACAAATTCAAGTATCAAAAAATGCCAATAGCTATCCTTCACCCAAGATACATCCTCCCATAATATCACAACCGTCCACTGCAAAAGGGATGGTTGCGATATTACGGGAGGGTGCATTTTTGAGTGGAGGGTCGGCGGGTGACTTTAAAAACCTCTGCTCAGCACAGTATACCACCTAACTATCGATGTGGAATCCTAAGGGGCAAGCCCCTTCATCACGCAACGATAGTTGGGCGTATCAATGTGGCATCCTAAGGGGAAAGCCCCTTCAGCACGCACTGATTCATGTCTTTGCAGAGGCACTTGCCCTCATATGCCAAATTGAGAGTCAGAGTATGATATCACATAATTTTTATAGCTTCAACTTACATCAGGAATTCAGGACATTACAATTATCAATATTTAACAACTAATAATATATATATATACAAATGATCTCCACATTCACAATATTTACAACTATAATACATCCAGGAAATCAAATTTTTATTATTGTATTTAATTTAACACAGCTAAGAGCAATGAAATTACAACTAAGAGCTCGAAGATCACATGCATATTTAACCAATACCAACACAATATCAACATAATTAACTATTCTCATACTAGTGATTAATAAACACAAATTGTAGAAATTATTGAACCCTCTATCATTTATTACCAAATACATGACTACAATAATACCATGATAATAAACTAGTTCACACTATTATTTAGTGTCTATATACTTAACAAAATATTTGACCACATCATTCATTTTGCAAAGAAACTTCTAAACAATTGTTCGATATATTTGTACTTAAGATAAAGTTTCATGTTATATTTGTCCTTGTGTATATCAAGCACATAGATTTGTTCCTATTTACAAAGTATTAGGTAATATATATGACATCAAATTTCTGCCTTTTCTTACAGTTTCAAATATATTAATTAATAATAATAAGGAAAACTATAATTATTTTCTAAAGTTTAAGGTTCAAGGTTTAGGGTTTAGGGTTTAGGGTTCAAGCTTTAGAGTTTATGACTTAAGGTTCAAGGTTTAGAATTTAGGGTTTATCCTAAATAACATAATCATTAAAACTTAACACTAATATGACACCATAAACAATCAAACGATATCTTAAAAACTAATGTGATATCCTAAACACTAAAATATTGATATGACATAAAACACTAATGTGTCACCACCAATAATACATTTGGGACACATTATTCACTAATATGACATCCTAAACATTGATATGACACCCTAAACACTATTACGAGACCCTAAAAAAGTTATAGAGTCATGTACAAACCCTAAAAATTCAAAATTCATACCTATTCCTAGGCATACCTTTCACGTGCACAAAGTTCCAAATCAAATCTAGAAATCATTTAACACCATTATCCTCCCATCTTCTAGTAGAATTCAATATAAGCCCCATACTCCATTTTTTACTATCATTTGAAGAAGAAAAGGAGTTTGATACACATATTGTTGAGGTACTGTACTTTCGAGATATCTCAGAAAGAAATTCCTTGTTGTTTAATATTCCCAATGCCAATAGTTGTTTTTTGCAATGTCACTCCTAGTGTTTTACAGTTAGTTAGAACATAGTAATTTTAATGGATTTCACTTGCGCATGTCACATGACACTATAGAGTTCAAGACATGTGGAGTAGAATATATCGACATCACATGTTGAGCTGATGAAACTTATTTAAATTTACTAACCATAGAACACGACATGTCAGGTTGTTTGTGCCATCTTTCTAGAACATTATCTTGGGCCATCCTCCACGCATGCCCAAGCAACTATGTAAAAACTTGCCACAAGTGTTTTCTTAAGCCATCCATGTGTATATCAAGAACATAAATTTGTTCCTATTTTCACAGTATTAGGTAATACATATTTTTCATCGATCTCACTTATTAACATACTAGTGTAAATCCTACTTATTCTTGGAAAGATTATATGATCACTAACTTCATTTAGATAATATTGTAGCTTTGATTTGCATTCCTTCCACATAACAAAACATTTAATTTTTTTTGCATGATTGTTTATATAAAATGAACAATAAATTTAAAAATTGTTTATAACATTAACATAACATCTCTAGAAGTATTAGCTAAAAGTATTCTAATTCTAATGATGAATGAAAACGTAATATTAGCTGTAATTATTCTAATTTTATCACCATAAATAATATTAAGTCACCCACATTAAATTAATTTTGGGCACTTTAAACACTTATACGACACCTTGAACACTAATTAGTCACCCCACATAAAATAATTGGGATACACTAAACATTAATTTAACACCATAAAGACCGATACAATACCCTAAATAATGTCATGATACTCTATGCACTAATGATTCATCCGCTATTTCATAATTAGGGTAGCCTAAACACTAATGAAACACATGGTCTCATACAAAATGATAATCATCGATGTAATACCCTGTCAACTCACACGACACCCTAAACACTAATATAACATCCTAAACACTTAAAAATTGATGCAAAACCTTGGACGCTAATGGATTACTCTAAATAACATAAATTAGAGACAAAAAAACACTAATGTTTTACCCTAAAAAATTTATAAGACTTGATAAACACTAATATGACACATTATACATTATTAGAAGACTGTAAACATTAAGGGATCATCATAAATAATATAATTAGGACACCTTACAGAATAATTTGATATCATAAGCACTCATATTAAACACTAATACACCACCCTAAACATTCAAACATTGATACAAGAACCTTAACACTAATGAGTCAACCTAAATAACATAATTGACAATCGAGATACTTTGAGCATTAAAAAAACAACCGTAAACTTGATATGAAACCCTAAAAACTATAATGAGACCTTACAAACTAATGGGTCACTTTACAAAACACAATTAGAATGCCCTAAATATTAATGTGTCATCCTAAACAATCATACAATTCCCTAAACACCCAAACATTGATATGATGCCCTAAACACTAACTTGTCATATTAAATAACACAATTACAACACCGTAAACTATAATACAACACCTAGCATTAATTTAACATGTATTAGGGTTCAATTGGTATAAATGATTCGAAATCTAGCCCTAATACATGTTCAATTGTCACATTAGGTGTATTAGGGCTTGATTAATGGAAACAAACACAAACTAATACTTGACACTCAAATAAGCCACCCTGAACATGCGGAAAACCGTCGTGTTTTTCAACATGTTGAAAAACACGGTGTGTTTTCCATGTTGATGAAAAACACACTGATTTTTCCATCTTAACAAAAAATCGAGCAAAAACAATTTCCCCTAAAAAATGTAACTATGCATTTAATATGATATGTTGTCCCCTGAATCATGATTAGTGATAACATTTGTTTAATCCAAAAAAGAATGTTATAACTATATATCTAGAAGTAGACGGAAAAAATGGAGATTGTCGAACATTGTATTTCAAGACATTTATTATTAAGGTTCTTGTTGACAAATATGAATTCAAATATTAAGATCATGATTTCATAAAATTCAATTTCGTAAATGAAACTGTGTGGAAAACCATCATGTTTTTCATCAAGATGAAGAACACATTGTGATTTCCTCATGTTAATCATTGACCTAATCAATCATGACAAATCTACTCTCCCTTGTATGTAAGATTCATAACATTTGTATTAAAATAACATGCCTTGATTCAAGCATGTCTCTTCCCAAAGAGTGGTAAAATAGTCGTAAAGGTGGCATTAGCTTTTTTGTTTCATTCCGAGAGATAATATATTGAGATTAGCGTGGTAACTGTTGGGATCAATTTGTACTTTATGGCATATTTCAAACAATAAATTAAATGGTACTACTCCTAACTTATTCGGGATGAGTAACGTGCAATACTTGTGAGTAAGCCAGCGGCTAATCTCCACTCAATATGCACTGAGTCAATGCCGGTCAACACATGATGTGGTGGACCGGCATTGACCGGGTGCATATTGAGTGGACTAGTTGTTTACCTCTAAAGATCCCCTGTTTATGTTGTGAATTCTAATAATAATGTTTGCGTGTGGTATTCGTAATGGACCTCAACAACAATTAATTCGATATATCCCAATTTCCCCTGTGGTTTTCTTCCTTAGACTTGTTAACCACACTGTAAGTCCAAAGTAATCTAAGCACTACTGTAAATATGATTATAGAAGAAAATTACCTAATATTGATACCCTTTTCTTCATTTGTGTTTGAATTGTTTCACAACATGATAGAAAACAAAAATTTGAATAGATCGTTTTCTTCTAATTTTTTTAACTTGCCGCAACTTGAAACTATGTGAGTATTATGTTTAAGTCCTATGTTTGTTTTTTAGTGACCATTGCCAATATTTTGTGGAATCAACTAGCACATGGTTAATTGTGATTTTGTATGAGGAGGAGACTAGCTAGAAATTCCATCTATGGAACTCTGGATTTCAGCATTATTGAAATCCAAACGCTGCAAGACATAGATTTCAAGTACAATAACATCAGAAGTGCTTTCCTCCTCAAAACCGCTATAAAAATGTAAGAAGTTTTGTCATGTTATGGATTTGAATCACAAGTAATGTCTGGCGGGTGATAATTACTTTGTCTAACACCAATTTTAGTAGAGTGATATGCTGAGAGGCCCAACCATTATTGTTTTGTGGATTGAGAATTAGACTTATTGGAAATCTTACCTATGCTAACGGAAGTAACATTTCAGATGACAAAGAATGCCACACTGAATTGGAAGAAAACAACATCCTTCCTTACGCCAACACCCAATGCAAGATTGTGGCAAAGACATCAACTATGGGGACAATCTCATGGTTGTATATAAAGAAAAATAATTAAAAATAAACCAAATTATGTATTCCTTAACATCCTCTGATTTTCTATGTCAAATTACATGTGACTACACTCAATCCTGTGTGCTGTGGAATGTCCCTTCCTAGTGGCCACAAATGTGAACAAAGGACTAGATGATTTTCGTTGGTACAAATAATAAAGTGAATTCAGTTCCGTCTGATGCCTTCCTCTTCTTCCTATGGTCTGGAACAGTTCTGTGAAAGTGAAATCTTCTAAGTGTTTAATGTTAGTGTTTTGGTATAAACCTATGGTTAAGTGGTTAGGCGTTTGGCTCTTTACCCACGGGATCATTTTCAATTTTCATTTGCCTCCTTAAATACATTACCCCTCAGCGAGCGGCAGTACACTGACCAAAATCAATGCATGAATCCTACTGTGCATAAGATCAGGGCGATTATTTGACTCCCTCCAGGTGCCGGTTTTTGTTGCTAGGTCATGCCTATTTACATGCGCATGTGATAGCCAAGCATGGTGATTTTTATGGAGTCCGCACATACATGGGTTAATTGTTATATCCCCTCCTTCCCCCTCCCACTCTACTCTTGCCTTCCCCTTTCGGCGTATCCATTGCACCAATTTGCTCTAGTAAATTACTTTCCATAACAATAATAAGACTCAAAATAAAATAAAATAAAAAATTCCTGAAAAATAAACAAATATAAAATAAACGATAAAAAACAATTTAGAGTCTCAACAACTATGTCAGCGATTGGACAGCACCCATCAACTGGTCGGCTTCCCCTGCGACCTTAACCTCCTATTTCACTTGCTGTAGCATTTGGGTTCACACATTCAATTGCAACTTCCAAATTATGGACGACATAAATCACAAGAATGTGTTTGTCCGAGGAATTAACATCCATGTTGCTGAAATTGGATCAGGTCCTCCATCTATATCTTCCGCTTGTATGCATATTTTCTTCTCCAATTTAATTTATATGGTGTCTTAACAATGCCTACATACAGGTCCATCAGTGCTGCTATTGCATGGGTTTCCTGAAATATGGTATTCATGGCGTCATCAGATGATTGCATTAGCACAGGCTGGATTTCATGCAATTGCTCCTGACTACAGAGGATATGGGCTCTCAGATCAGCCTGCTGAAACTGAGAAAGGCACCTATGTGGACCTTGTGGAAGACATGGCTGCCCTTCTTGACGCATTGGGAATTAAAGAGGTAGAGCATCTTAAATCAATTAATTTTTATTTTTGGGGGCTAAAATGAATCATTTTCTCTGTTAAGGCACATGTCCGCTAATGTTGAATGTAACTTTCTGAAATTTTAAATCATACAATAAAACAAATCTGGGAGAAATTACCCTGAAACTTGACACCCATAGGAGGAATCCTATGAACAAGAAAGGTTTAAATTTATGTATACTTTAATACCAGAAGAAAGCTTGAAAATAAAACAACCTGGTTTAGATAACTTTGATAGGTTCTAGCGTCTTTTTTCTGAATTCTTGGTGCTAGGGATCTTGGTATTTTGCTTTTATTTGGTTAGGTGTTCGTTGTGGCCAAGGATTTCGGAGGAAGCATTGGATACTATCTGGACCTACTCCACCCAGATAAAGTGAAGGGTATTGTGACATTGGGTGCACCCTACAGGAGACCTGGTTCTCCAATCACCCAGACAAACAAGTTTCCAGAAGGCTTTTATATCAGACGCTGGCAGGTAATAGAAAAAGATGCTCGATAGAATTTCGGAATACTTTTTAACATAAGCTCTATAATCTGGTGTGCTGTGACTCTACCTTGTGTGGGTAGCCTTAAATCTTGTTAGTGTGCAGGAGCCTGGGAGAGCAGAGGCAGATTTTGGGCGTTTTGATGTTAAAACAGTGGTGAAGAATATATATATACTTTTCTCTGGGAGTGAGCTGCCTATTGCAGAAGAGGGTAAAGAAATTATGGATCTTTATGACCCCTCCACTCCTCTGCCACAGTGGTTCACTGAGGATGACCTCAATGTTTATGCAAGTCTTTATGAGAAGTCTGGGTTTCAGTTTGCTCTGCAAGTTCCATACCGCTGTTTGCCAAAGTAAGGCTACTAAACCCATTTACAATTTGTTTTAATCAAGCACATGAGGAAATTGCTATCAGATTCTTGTTTGACACAGTTATAATATCTATGGAAGATTCTTCTTTTCATTTTACATGCTCATTTACAGGACTTGGGAGGCTCTATCTCATCTTACAGACTTCGTTGTTAAAGCTCCCAGCCTTCTCATCATGGGTGCCAAAGATTATGCGCTCAAGTTTCCAGGAATGGAAGCATATCTCCACAGCGAGAAGCTTAAACATGATGTGCCCAATCTTGACATCATTTTTATTCCAGATGGAAGCCATTTTGTTCAAGAGCAATTTCCCCATGAAGTTAATAAACTTATCCTTGCCTTCCTCAATAAGTTCATCTAGAAGAGAAGGGAATTCTCCGTGATGTAGACACAATGTAGTCAGACTTTTATTTTAATGAGGTCACAAGATGCTGCAACTAAACAAGTTTAGGATAATGAAATCATGGTTGATACTTGAAAGTGCTTCACATAGCATTGGAATACTTTTCAATTTTCATATGACCATGAAAACATGGAGGTTTGACAAGCCATTCAAATTTTTCTAAATGTTTTGAATCCATACAATTCATTTAGAAAACACTTGTGTGGATATTTAACTCCAGTACAAATTGAATTCTGAGTTAGCAGCTTCTTTTCAGACTGGCCTTTGTATGAATTCAAAGATTTTCTACTATAGTCAAAATTCCATTAGTATTCAACTGATGTTAGGATTTAGGAAGCGCTTATGTAGCTGGCCACACTGAAGAAACCCTCATTCTATAACTTGTATTAGCATGCCCTATATTCAAATACCATTTTGTTCTTAGGTTTCCATTGGGAACAGAGGCCATTAAACCTGCAACTCCATTGTGGTATACCTGGTTTTAAATAAACCATTTTCAAACTAAGGCCTTAATATTTGATTAAGTGATTGCAATTTCTTATTTACCCGTAATGGAACAAGTGGGCCACATATTCAACAAGTTTGACAAAGACATCCTAAAATATTAAAAATGTTTCCTGTCTGGAGACTTGATAAAGTATTAAAATTTTCTACTTGTTTATTAGATTTGTACAATGTACTAAATGCATGTTGGCTGATTTGTTACCAACAATGAAGTTGCATTCATGTTTGGGCTATAAGTTACATTTATAGTTCTTTTATTTTTCCAGTCAGATTACAGTAGAATTAGCATAGACAACTCCTTAAAACACCATCATATTTAATGTAGGATGTTAGTAATTTGTCATATGTATTTGTCAAAAGACATCCATCTTTTGGTAAGAGCTATTAGTGAATCATATGAATGAAAATGTTTCTATGAAGTTTTATTGTTTTATTACTGCAAAGCCATGACCTTGAAGATGATATTGCAGATATAATTAAAGTCTGAGTTTGGTCAAGGTGGAAGGGTTTTGTGTTTGAGTATCAATGCATAAATTGCCTTAAAACTCCTCATCACAGGAACCTACAGTTAAAAGGCTAACAAAGCTAAGAGTCTAGCGGGAGAATAATATGCCCAAGCTTTGAAAGTTCTCTCATACAATCTCTTTTCAGAAATAGCAACGTCTTATAAATATTTTGAAACTTCTCTTATTAAATAAATATTTGAGGCATGTATGATGAATATTTAAAAAACTGAGGATAGTGGTTTTTGCTTTGCTAGGATTTTATTGCCCACAGCCATTGTTTAATGCTTGATCCCTGCATTTTCCATGGTGCATTTCTAAAAAACTGTAGGATTGGCCTTTGGATGCTTAGCATTTATTGGCTTTTTTGAAGTAACCTCGCCGTTGGGCAGCCTATGTAGATGGCATCTCACAGCCTAAGTTCAGATGTTGTAACTGTGATTGAGGTTTGTGAAGCTCTCCAGAATGATGCCTCCCATGAAGAAACCATGGAAGTTTGTGCCGAAAGTATTTCTCGATGTAATATTTCTCCTGTTGATATTGTTTTACATGCTCTTGAATTTTATGCTACATGTCATTGCATTGAAAGATTTTGTTTAGTATCTTTTCTTGTCAGGATGATTCCCTGTGAAAGCATGCTTACAACCTGGGTTCAATCTTCATGGACTCAGTATGGTAAGAGGTTGGATGCAGTCCAGAATATAACCAAAGGGTTCTTCTTTTTACTTTGCCACCCTAACCCATGCCTCAATTATACTGCAAACATGCTATGCCTAACATGTTCAGAGTTCTTTGCTTTTCTTTCCCCATGGATGATGGAACACATGACATCGTTGTCTCTGAACATACCACCCTTAAGGTCTTGGTCTGGGTTGAATTCCCGAGGCTCCCAATGCTGTGTTGGTGTTTCTTACACCAAATAACAATGATTGTAGGGTGTGTTATTTGCAAGGAATTGTTAAAATTTTATTCAATCAGACCCTAGAAGCAGGTCTATGTTGAGGCAGACCTTTTATGTAACCGTAAGGAGTTAATTGACTTCTAAGTTGGTGATTCTCAGTATACACAAAGAGGTTTAGACATTAATTTTCCAAACACTTGTTTCTAGTGATCATAAAATCAAGTATTATCCATTGCTAGCTTCACGTAAAAGAAAGATGTCAAAGTCAACTATTGAGTTCCCCCAGTGTAATGGCGAACAAGGTAGACCACTATTGTTGGTTGCAAAAATAGTCACAACAAAGTCATAGAAAATAACCCTTCTACGGGCATGACAAATGCCAAGACTACCATACTAAACCCTAGTTTAAATGCTCCTTCATAGGGCGCATCTAAAACAACGGCGGTCACACTCCCTCGCAAGAATAAGTCTAGTCTCAAGTGGAAACATCCAAAGATGTAAAAAAACCTAAGTTTTCCAGCACACCTTTAGTCGCTAATGACCTCTTGATATCTCATATTGCTACTCAAGAAAATACTCAAGATTCGCAATTGAGTCTTCAAGTTGTTTCTCCTCACAAGGTGGCTCAAAGACACTCCCGTAGTCGACCTCGACAGTTAGATGAGGGAGGGACAATTAAAAACTCTCACCAGCCATTCAAACTCGATGATTTATGGAAAATTAACCAACAATATTTTTTTACAGAATAGTTATGAAGCCCTTGACGACTTCGATTCAGAGGATATGTCTCTTGATATAGGTGATCCATGCATTGTTACTCATGGAATGGGCAAGGTCTCAAAAACCCACCTCACAAGTACATTGTGTGATATTTTCATAAGCGTTTGTAATAGACGCACATTCTTTGTTTGCAAGAAATTAAGGTGTTGGGTTTTTTGTTTACATACGTCACTAAAGTTATGTGGGTTGATTGTCTAGCCCTGAGTAATAATCATGATCCAGGGCATGGAGGGATTGCTACACATATTTCTCTGAAATGGAAGCCTCATTATGTGGATCATGGATGTGATTGCCAATTGTGTTCTTTGGGTGTTATTAAATATTGAGAATTGTTTATATTCTTTAATCAATGTTTATGCATCTACAATGCTATTAAAAGGGCAACAACTTAGCATTGGTTGGCGGTTAAATCCTTAGATGTGCGTTAGGTATTGTGTGGTTACTTTAATGTGGTTAAGCCATCACCTAACAAATTTGGCTATCTCCCTATGCAATGGATAGTTGGAGAGAGATAAGCATTGACGTAGATGCATAATAAATTTCAGTTTTATGACCCCAATTACTCGTGTCATTGCAGCTATATTGTTTTGACACGTGGTCAAACTTATGCAAGGCCCTGAAAGAGTCTTTAAATGGTTAGAGCGGGCCACACTTTCCACGTAGTACTATTTCTCATTCGCCAATTGTTTTCTATACCAGTTGAGGCTTTGCTAGATATTGTCGTTTTTTACCACCTACCAATTAGGTTCCTTATATAATGGATTTTCAAACACCCCAAGGTTCAAAAGACACTTTTTTCTCATTACTCCACTTTTGAATCACGGGCCCACTTTAACCCATATCAATCGAGATTGGGATTCGGTTCCTTGGATGGCATGAAATTCTGGTTGAATGGACAAGTGCTTGCACACCATTATTCACATTGTGCCGTTCTTACACAACTATGGCTAATGACTTCCTTGCATCCATCACTTTTCTTACTCCACCACCACCACCTCGAAGTTGAGCCACTTGTTGAATACCTTAGAGAAAATGCACTTTCATGAGCCTTTTCAATGATAGGTGGCACCCATGTGGCAATGCCTTTAAATAACATAGACCTACAATGCTTGAAGGCACAAATCAAAGCCAAGATGCTATATTGGGTAGAAGTTGGCAACAAACTTTCTAAGAAATTCTTTCATACGCTTAAAGCTAAGCACTCGGCTCAACAAGTCAAATCCATTAAAGAAGCTAATCAATGGCTTACATAGGTGTCACATATGGTTTTAGCATTTGTCCTCCACTACTAGCTCAGGTGTTCAAATCTCAAAGAGCCCTCCTATAAGGAACAACAATTTCTTCAACAATGCCTTTCATTGGTCCCCTATAAGCTTTCTCAAAGTCAAAGGATCGCTTATGATATGCTTCTCCCCAATGAGGAGGACTTACACGAGGCAATCACTCAAATGGCCAATGGTAAAGCCCCTAGTTGTGATGGCATGTCATGTGAGTTTTACAAGGTTTTATGGGACACCGTGGGACCTTCTCTAATTGTACCTTAAATCCTTAAAACCTTCAGGTCCAAATCCTTGGTCAGTTTATCAACAAAAGCCACTTTATGTTCATACCCAAGATGGGTGATCTAGTGCTTATTTACAATTGGCATCCAATTTCCCAATTTAGTGTCTCTTACAAGGTTATAGCCAAAGCCCTCACACTGCACATTCGTCCTATCTTGACTTTAACTGTTAGTCTAGAGAAAACCATAATTATAAAAGCATGTAACATCATAATGTAGTATGGGAAGTCATGGAGTGGGCACATCAATCCAACCAATGAGAAATGCTTATTAATATTGATTTTGAAAAATCTTGTGATCATATTGAATTGCTTTTTATTTTGGCTATGTTAAAAGCTTTACGATTTGGTCTTAACTTTCTTCAAGCAGTTCAAATTTTGTTTGCAGATGTTTTGGTTTACCTCTCAATCAGTGGAATTTGTTTGGAGCATTTTGAATTGTTTCTTTCAATTCGATAAGGCTGCCCATTGGCTCTTGTGTTGTACGTGCTTTCTGTAGAGAGCTTAGGATGTTTAAATCTAATGTATGGTTAAAAGTGTTTCCTTGTCGTCCACGAAACTTGCACAACAAATCAATGATCAATTTGTTGATGATTATTTTCTTACACTTATAGAAGATGAGAGCAATACTAGAAATGTTATGGATTGTCTTAACACATATTGCCTTGCTTTAGGCTCAAATATTTAGTGGAGGAAGATTCAAAGTTACAAATAGTCTCTCCTACTTCCCCCTCCTTGGTTAAGCAATTTTGACTGGAAATTGATTCAACATAGTGATGTCTTTTGATTTCTAGAAATTCTATTTGCACTTTAATCTACGACTTCCCTTTTATGGTAGTACATAATTTAAAATGAGAAAAAACTTTCTTATTGGATCACTAAACCTCTCTCTATGATAGGAAACTTTCAATTTTTCTTAAAAGTCCTCACTGCAACCCATATCTATTACTCTTCAGGTTGGGTGCCTCCAAAAGACTCCTATCAAAAGCTCAGAAAGCTACCGAGAGAATTCCTTTGGGCTATTTTTGAACATGGGCAGGGTTTTCATGGAGTAGCTTAGGTGTTGTGATGTCTTCCGAAGAAGCCCAATGGATTAGATCTACTAGATGTTGGTCGATAAAACACAACTCTTTGTGTTAAATGGATTATTCGAGTGGGTGAAGTAAAAGAAGCTTGGAAAGTCGTTCTAGAAAATTACATTATTAAAGGGGCCCCTTATGGTTGATCAACATTGAGAGGACTCAACTTTCACAACTTTGCTATCTGCTAAATTAGTTGGATCTTTTGTTGTTAAGAGCATCTGGGAAGCATAGTCAAATATCAAGCCCTAACTAATGTGGAATGGGAGTGGATTTCAAGAAGGGTTGTCTATTAATCAACATTCTTTATGGTGGTCTTCCATAATTATTTTTCATAGTGTTCTTCTTGTTGAAGTCCCATGGATCCACGCACTTGATCTCTTTAAGAGAGGCATTCATACAATGCAATACATTTTTTTGTAGACATACTAAAAAGAAGCTCTATTTTGTTGAAGCCAAGACCAAATTTCATTAGGTCAACAATGATCAATAGTTTTTCAAAGAAATTTAGGAGGTGATCCCTGATGAGATGCTCCACAAAATTAGATTGATTTCCTCTCAACCTTGGTGGAAGGACTAGAAGTGGTATCTAGACATGCCTAAATTTAAAAATTACTCTCTTGACAAGAGGTAGGAATGATTGTCATGTCATCTACTCATGGTCAACACATTTAATGCTTGATGATCTCTTCACTCAATTGTTAATAGACGAGCCAAAGGTTTCATACAATCTAGACTACTATTTTAGGAACCAAGTTAACACACTTTGCATGTTGCTTAATCTATTAGGGAAGACCCCATGGCCATCGCCTTATCCATCTAGGGGTCCACTAGCGAAATTTACATTTTGCTGACACTTGGAATCTCTAATGCTTTTGTTTTGGCTATGCAAAAAGGCCCAACTTATATGGACCTAAATCCACAAATTTTTCAAGCCTTTCAAGCCAAGCCCTTTATTTGGTAGAATATCCTCTTAGGAAATTAGGCTTTGCTTCATGCAAACAACACTCATATTCAACATATTTTCTAAGTGAAAATTTGTCTCTTTATTTGGAAAAAAAGATATTTAGTTGTTTGTTCACTCTTATGTTGATTCTAGTTTTTCAGCTTACAATAAAACTATGGTTGTTGCATGCATTTATATATATTAAAGTGCAAGAGAAGAAGGTGGCTTTGGAGATTTTCTATTTCTAGACTCTGTTTTAGACCATTGGGGCAATGCTCCTTACATTGTTGCGCATGTTCTACCATCTTCGCCGTCTAGAGAGTGCACTCCAAGAGGAAACACCAACTGCATTTTGTTGGTCTTTTTACCATGACTGCCTAGTTTTCTTGTTCTATTTTAGATTAGACTCTATTAAGGCTTTGTTAAATGGATCTTTTTTTGGTCTAGTGCAACATTGAGTGGTGTGCTCTCATACTACCAACTTTTTTTAGTGATTACATAGATATCAACATCTCTACCCTGAAGAAATTGATTACACTTTATGAGTAAACGTACATCTATATTGAAACCTTCCTTTGCTTAAGTAGCCACGACTAGGGGGTATCCAATCCGTCAATATATATATATATATATAGAGAGAGAGAGAGAGAGAGAGAGAGAGAGAGAGAGAGAGAGAGAGATTGGTCGGCCCATGATTAAATAGATATTAGCATCTTTGTCATGAAGAAACTGTTACACTTTATGAGTAAACATACATCTATATCGAAACCTTCCTTCGCTTAAGTAGCCACGACTAGGGGGTATCCAATTCGTCAATATATATATATATATATATAGAGAGAGAGAGAGAGAGAGAGAGAGAGAGTTTGGTCGGCCCATGATTAAATAGATATTAACATCTTTGTCATGAAGAAACTGATTACACTATATGAGTAAACGTATATCTATATCGAAACCTTCATTCGCTTAAGCAACCACGACTAGGGGGTATACAATCCGTCAAAGTCACCCAAGAAATGATCCTGACCCTATCCACTTCGATATCTTGAGGCCTTACCTCAGCAAGACTTGATCCTTGGTGGACTCATTCCAAGCCATTCAACTTCACCAAAGAACCAAGAGCCCTTCGATGTATGTAATATTTTTAAAAAGTATTACTTTTTTAATATAACTATATTAACTATATTAAAAAGGTAATATAGCTCTATTTTATCCCCCAGCCCCCTAGCCTCCCCAAAAAAAAGAGCATCTATTGTAATCAAGAGCGAGAGAATGATCTAAATCTTATACCCCAGGTATTTCTTTTTTTTTAATAACATATTTTTGTTCTCTCTATACCAGACCCAAATAGAAGACAATATCCACAGCAAAGATATTCTACTGTAATGAATGTTCCCATGGTTCCATGAGAGGATAATGAAAAGTCTGTACCCTTGAACAAAATGGCTTCCATCCTACAAGAATTTGATCACCAGATTGGGGACGTCAGACTTGAGCTTTTCACTATTGATGTAATACTCCATTCCTGGAAATTTTAGAATATAATCCTTGGCACCCATGATCACAAAGGGGGGAGCTTCAATGGTATAGTCTGTAATCTCCTGCAATTTACCCCAGGTCCTGTAAACGAAATTTGACCATATCATTTGCGTTGGTGATAAATGATGAGAGATTTTTTTCCCTTTTAAAATGCAATTTCTAGCTTTACCTTGAAATGCCACTGTATGTTAGGTGCAGAGGGAAAGCAAATCCTGATTTCTCATAAAGGGTTGAGTACATTTTGAGGTCATCCTCAGTAAACCAAGGTGGTAAGGGAGTTGCAGGATCATACAGATCCATAATCTCTTTACCTTCCTCTGCCACTGGCAGTTCACTTCCTGAGAAGAGTGTATATACATTCCTCACCACTGCTTCTATATCAAAACGCCCAAAATCTGCCAAACCCCTTCCAGGATCCTGCACGAAGAAAAGCTCCATTAAAAAGCAAGATGCGAACACAGGGTCTAATTTATATTAAGTTACAGGAGGATGAAAATAGACAGAAACCTGCCAATGTCTCATATAAAAGCCTTGAGGAAAGGAATCCAGGTGAATGGCTTTTGGTCCAGGCCTTATATAAGGAACACCCAATGTTACAATGCCTCTCACTCTAACAGGGTAGAGGAGGGGGAAATAAAATGCAATCCCTCCTCGACAATCTTTACCCACAAGAAATACCTGTAAAATCACGGAATATATATTTGGTATATGAGCCGAGGAATCCAGATCTTTAAATGGTTGTAAATTGATGAAATAAAGTTGTGGGTACTTGCTTTCTGAATACCAAAATCATCAAGAAGGTCGGCCATGTCTTCCACAAGGTCCGCATAGCTGCCGTTCTCAATTTTAGAAGGCTGGTCGGACAGTCCATAGCCTCTGAAGTCGGGGGCAATTGCATGAAATCCTGCATTTGCCAATGCAATCATCTGGTGACGCCATGAATACCAGATTTCAGGGAATCCATGAAGCAGCAGCACATCCGGACCTGTACCCATATTTCATGAATACCCATCAGGAAGCCTAAGTGCATACACCTACTAAAAAAAAAACATGAATCCCATATAGGAAGAAGGCATACTGAGATGAAAAGAAAAACCTGATCCAATCTCTGCAACATGTAATTTGAGTCCCCCAACATCAACATGCTTGTGTTCTATTATCTCCATGGATAACTGGCTATTGGCAGATGTGCTGTGCGTTTGATTTGGGGAGGATTGAAGTATAAAGAATTTAACGCAAGGCTTAAATCTTTGATAGGCAAGGAAAACATACTCGGAGAAGATGCCATAGTTAACATAGGAACATAAAGAAACAAACACCGACAAATGCACTCGACTCTAAAAACATACAGGTATTTATTTGTGGGTAAAATGGGAAATATCTTATTTCTAATGTTTGTCACAATGAAAACCCTCTCCACCATAGAAAAATTTAGTGGTAAATTTTAGTTAATTCACAAATATTTCGGTTTTTTTATTTGGCTAGTTTAAGTAGTACACAATACCATTTTTTTTAAATTATTGGGATACAAGTTTTTTTTTGGGTTCACGAGTAATTGCAGAAATTGAAATAAGTAACAATAAGATGCAATATGATTAAAAACACACAAGAAAAGAATGGCTCCAAATCAACTCAATGCTCCATATGCTCCATAAGATAGACCGATGCAAGTCAAGTACATATGGGTGGTGAATGTGCAACCTCCTCCTAGATCAGTGGAGAATAACTCTCACTAACTAATACTAGAAGTAGAGTTGACTCCACACAACTAGTAGGCTAAATCAGTAGAACTCGTAAACTAACTCAACACAACTGCTACAACTAAGCAAGCATATCCCATGAGTGTAGGAAAGCTCCAAGTAAATAAGAAAATACAAGGAAAATAAATATCCTACACTAACAACTTGCCTACAGTTTAAAATAATTTTCATAGTTATGAATATATCGCCACTACGTCAAAACTCAAACTAAGCACAATCACCAATATACAATATATAAGACTCCCAAGCTCTCCAAGGCAAAATGCAGATCTCACAAAAAGTCTATTTCTTTCATGCTCGCTTCATAACATCTACATTATAATAGTGTGTACATAGTCGCAATTGAGATGGACACGTACAAATTTGACACGACCATGTCCTACAATCGTCCAACTACATAGATGTCGACCATCTATAATTTACACAAGTTTGCAACTGGCTACAGTTGTTTCTCACCCATTCCTAAGAAATCCACGGCTTCTCGTTGTAATTTTATGTGAAGACAGGGCCCATAGGGTCGACAGGGCCAACTGTAAAATGTAGACGATCAACTGCATTTTATAGCCGATCGGGCCAACGGGGCTAGCTCTGAAATGCAGATGCCCGATTGCATTTTACCACTGATCGGGTCGACTGCATTTTACAACTGACTAGGATGACTTCATTTTGCTACCGACTGACTGGATACACCACCCCTTTTTTCGTGTGGTTCCTAGTATCCTACGACATTCGTCCCAATTTTCCAACATTTCGTGTTTCAAACTTAAATTCGTCTCCCTGACTATGCAACTTTCACTCCTAATCATCGTCATTTTGAAACATGTATTTAAAAATTTGCCTTGTAAGGGCTCTTAAAGTTTACCCTACCCTCCACATTACATATTTTACGTCAGTTTTGTCCTTTGCTAAACTATGTACTGCCACAATGCATAAAATAAATGTGAAGGCTTTCCTTACCATTGTCTACAAATATATTTGTGGCTCCCACCCTGCCCTAGCAACTCTTGCATTAATGAAATCCCCTAACTAGACTTGTCTGACCGCTATAACATTCCTATTTATTATCCTCATCATCTTTGTACAAAATACTTACGGAGGACTGAACAACAACGTTGTAATTTGACATTGCTAACATTTTTTTCACTCTTTCTTCCATCTTCACACCACACCTAGATTTCACCCTCAGTGCTATGTAGGTACTCTTCCTATCATTATACTCTTACCTCTCTCTCTTCAGTTAAACTCCGAGTGATTGATTGTTGCTAGGATGCTGCAAATTGTTGGATAAAATAAGTTACAAATTGGTATTATTATTAGGTGGTTTCCCTGTCACATTAAAAAACTTCATCTCAAATTAATGTTAACAATGTTATCAACTTGTTATTCTTTTAACTTGCCTAAGGAATTTATGTAGTCCCCATTTAAGATTAATCAAGATTTTGGCACCATTATGATGGTTGCGTGCAAAGTTGCTTTCATTTCTTACTTATGAATAATAAGACTTGTGAGAAGACATCTAAATAAAAGACCATTTGGAGTATTGTATTGTCCATTAGAGACTGATTGAGTGGATTAGCCATTATGATGATTACATATAGATTTTCTATTCTTTCTTACCTATTGATAGCTACAATATAAATGCAAAGATGGAAAGAAATTCTTCTCTACTTTTGTCTTTGTTTGCAATTTTCAAGGTTAGCGAGTTGTTTAATTTTCTAATGGTAGGATACTGTAATGATAGGATGCAGACATATAGAATAGATAATGTGCATCTTTTTAACATATTTGTCCCACTGCAAAGTAGTATACTTTAAAGCTAAGGTCATAAAAAATCTGGATGAATGGACAAGTGGTTGCACACCATTATTCACATTGTGCAATTCTTACATATATATGGCTGATGAATTTTTTGGAAGCAAAATGGACTTGGGAGGATTAATTAGTACTTCAAAAACTCTTAAACAATTTCAATTAACTTTCATACACCATTAACATTCCACCATGCATCAATGAGATCTTAACCATAAGAAACAACCATTCACAAGTCCATGTGAAAGATCTCGCCAACGTATTTCACCAATACGATCTGCATCCATACAAATATTAACATGCATATGATTTATTGGAGTCATTTCACCTCTCTTCTAAGGATCTGCAATGCAAATCTCATGTGTCATTTGGTGAGAGAACCCCTTTTATGCATGCAACAAACTTTGAATGTTAGAGATTTGCAATACATGTGCCCCCAAGTGTTTTTTTCTTGTCTAATTTATGTTGTCCGTTCTTTATGTACTTATTAACATCTCTTTTCTTTTTTCTTTTCATTAGTTTAAAGATTTTAAAGTTTTAGGTCTAGTGTTTTCATTTTCCCTTTTTCTTAATTCACGTATGATGTCTTTTACATGTATGTTTGTAAAAGTCAATGATGAACACCAACAAGTGCGTCAGTCCAACAATTGTATGTGTTATCTGAATATATCGCCACTACGTCAAAACTCAAACTAAGCACAATCACCAATATACAATATATAAGACTCCCAAGTTCTCCGAGGCAAAATGCAGATCTCACAAAAAGTCTATTTCTTTCATGCTCGCTTCATAACATCTACATTATAATAGTGTGTACATAGTCGCAATTGAGATGGACACGTACAAATTTGACACGACCATGTCCTACAATCGTCCAACTACATAGATGTCGACCATCTACAATTTACACAAGTTTGCAACTGGCTACAGTTGTTTCTCACCCATTCCTAAGAAATCCACGGCTTCTCGTTGTAATTTTATGTGAAGACAGGGCCCATAGGGTCGACAGGGCCAACTGTAAAATGTAGACGATCAACTGCATTTTATAGCCGATCGGGCCAACGGGGCCAGCTGTGAAATGCAGATGCCCGATTGCATTTTACCACTGATCGGGTTGACTACATTTTACAACTGACTAGGATGACTTCATTTTGCTACCGACTGACTGGATACACCACCCCTTTTTTCGTGTGGTTCCTAGTATCCTACGACATTCGTCCCAATTTTCCAACATTTCATGTTTCAAACTTAAATTCGTCTCCCTGACTATGCAACTTTCACTCCTAATCGTCGTCATTTTGAAACACGTATTTAAAAATTTGCCTTGTAAGGGCTCTTAAAGTTTACCCTACCCTCCACATTACATATTTTACGTCAGTTTTGTCCTTTGCTAAACTATGTACTGCCACAATGCATAAAATAAATGTGAAGGCTTTCCTTACCATTGTCTACAAATATATTTGTGGCTCCCACCCTGCCCTAGCAACTCTTGCATTAATGAAATCCCCTAACTAGACTTGTCTGGCCGCTATAACATTCCTATTTATTATGCTCATCATCTTTGTATAAAATACTTACGGAGGACTGAACAACAACGTTGTAATTTGACATTGCTAACATTTTTTTCACTCTTTCTTCCATCTTCACACCACACCTAGATTTCACCCTCAGTGCTATGTAGGTACTCTTCTTATCATTATACTCTTACCTCTCTCTCTTCAGTTAAACTCTGAGTGATTGATTGTTGCTAGGATGCTGCAAATTGTTGGATAAAATAAGTTACAAATTGGTATTATTATTAGGCAGTTTCCCTGTCACATTAAAAAACTTCATCTCAAATTAATGTTAACAATGTTATCAACTTGTTATTCTTTTAACTTGCCTAAGGAATTTATGTAGTCCCCATTTAAGATTAATCAAGAGTTTGGCACCATTATGATGGTTGCGTGCAAAGTCACTTTCATTTCTTACTTATGAATAATAAGACTTGTGAGAAGACATCTAAATAAAAGACAATTTGGAGTATTGTATTGTCCATTAGAGACTGATTTAGTGGATTAGCCATTATGATGATTACATATAGATTTTCTATTCTTTCTTACCTATTGATAGCTACAATATAAATGCAAAGATGGAAAGAAATTCTTCTCTACTTTTGTCTTTGTTTGCAATTTTCAAGGTTAGCGAGTTGTTTAATTTTCTAATGGTAGGATACTGTAATGATAGGATGCAGACATATAGAATAGATAATGTGTATCTTTTTAACATATTTGTCCCACTGCAAAGTAGTATACTTTAAAGCTAAGGTCATAAAAAATCTGGATGAATGGACAAGTGGTTGCACACCATTATTCACATTGTGCAATTCTTACATATATATGGCTGATGAATTTTTTGGAAGCACAATGGACTTGGGAGGATTAATTAGTACTTCAAAAACTCTTAAACAATTTCAATTAACTTTCATACACCATTAACATTCCACCATGCATCAATGAGATCTTAACCATAAGAAACAACCATTCACAAGTCCATGTGAAAGATCTCGCCAACGTATTTCACCAATACGATCTGCATCCATACAAATATGTTGGTTGGATATTTTGTCAAACCAAAATATGAGGTTCAACCACAGTACATGGGATTAAATCCCTCCTCAAAGACAGGTGAGGCTTCCTGAGTATTGCTAATCTAAAACACAGTAAATAATATATACAATATTCACACTAATATAACCATTGGGGGTTGGGATGAAATCCCGAAATCCACATTCACACGATTCAAGAATATTGCTTTCGTAAATGAAATAGGTTAGAAACTGTTACAGTGAAAGAAGCACGGTAGAAAGGAAATGGGAGAAACATATTTTCTTTCGAGTAAACACAGAGCACGAAATAATCATACGAGTTTTATATCGCAGATGTAATGTCCGAGATAATTAGAAACACTGAGATTCTATGCAAAGAATAGCTTAAGATCATGAACATAAGAACACTGTCTTAAATAAGATATATTTCACAACACAAAGTCTGTAAAACAATATCAACTCCTATTCTTCAAAATGATTGAAAGAAAACACAAAGTTTTTCTCCTTTCCAATAGCCTCTTAATGCTCCAAAAATTCTCGACCCTTTGGAATGCACAGGCATCCATTATTTATAACAAAAGGAACTAGAGATAAAACAGGACAGATCCTAAAAAATAGCATGTTAACTAGAGTTCAGTTTTGCATGATTCTCACGCAGGAGATCAAGTCAAAGTATGAATCAAAAATGTGACAAAACGGAAATAAAAAATACATGTCAATCTAAAAATAGAAATGACATGTGATGTTGGGACTTAATCCGAATCATCATCTTTTGCTCCTTTCTCTTTTTCTTCCTCCAGCTGAGATTGTTTGTTCTGAAATTCCTGGAACTTCTGAATAATGCCTTGCATTTCATTCTCATCATGGTGCGGTGGAATGATCATTCCACATTTCGCAGGTCTCATGAATATCACTGGCACTTCCGGGAAGCTTTTTCAATCTTTTGCTGAGCTTTCTTAAGGCCTCCAACGTATGTTCAATCCTTACAAACTGACCAATGACTTCAAGGTCAAATCCGTGTACAGGTTCATGCTGAACAGATTCTTGGACTTGTTTGAAAAGATCATCTGCTGATAGGGTACTTGAGTTCCCAACTGAAACCTTTGGACAAATCTTCAGCAACTCTTCTTCCAAATCACTTTTCCCATCAATCAATTTATCCCTTGATTCTCTCAACTTGCTGCAGGCTTCATTGAGAATCCTTACTCTGAACTTGATTGCCTTGGTCAGATGGAAATGTTTATCTATATGTGGGAGAATACCTTCTTCCACCAAGAGGTGTGCTGGTAATTGCTTTAGCACTTGGAGAGCTTCACAAGTCAAATCAAGTTGTCCAATTTCTTCAGTGAATTCCTCATCCATCTTCTCTCCTTCCTTCTGAATCTCCCCCAAAGACTCATGAACCTTCACCACGTCTTGAATTACTTCCTTCCCCTGTTGGAGCAACTTTTGGATCCATTCATCAACCACCCTTCCTTTTTTAGCAATCTTCTCAATCGCAGGCACCGATGAGAAATCGAACCCGGCAGAAATAGAAGAAGGTGGTATGGATTCAAGGGGTTTTGAGAGTTTAATCAAAATCTCTGTCAACTGCTCCACTTTTTCCTTAAGCTCATTTCTGCTTTCCTTTGTTTCTTTCAACTTTTGGCACATCACATCTATGGAAGCTCGTGCATCTTGTTGCGCTCCTTCTGCTATCACTTTCCCTAGAGCCACCTTGGTTATCTGATAATCAGAAGCGGTTATATCCTCTCTAGTTTTTTCATCCGAGGGGAGTGGCAATCTCTGCGAACTTATCTCCTGAAGCATCTACCAAAACACTTGAAACTGTTTTGGGTTTCTTGGCTTATTTCGCAGTAGAAGCCTTGAGTGAGCTGAAATCAAAGGCTGGCAAGGGTACAATCACTTTCCTCTTCCTCAGAGTTTTCTCAAGTAGCCATTGTGCCGTATCAGAGGAAATTGCCAATGTTGTAGTAACTGGTATTCTACTCTCAAGAGGAGAAGATCCTACAATTGGAGGGGGAACCGTAGCCAACATGGTAGTAGATGCAACAACGAGAGGTACATGTTGGGGGGTACTGGTGATCACTTGGGTTCCAGCAGAGAGGGGTGAGAGTCTAGAGAAAATACTGGCCATGGATGCAGAAATGGATGGAGAATGAGGAGGTAGAAGTGGCTATGAGGGAGAAGGTACAGATTAAGACTCCAAAGCCTTGAATGCAAGAGATAAGGTCTCTCCAGTTGAGCAATCATCAAATGGTGAAGACAGAAGCTAGCTTCCTCCTTCTTCCAAATTAATTTCTCCTATTTCTGGTGGTGTTGGTGATTCTGGCACAACCACCGTTTAAGCTGAAGAAATAATTGAAGAGATTTGTCTTTCTTTCCTCTTCTTGGGAATCCTGATTTTTATAGGCCCCTCAGAAGATTCTTTGTCCTTTTTATTTTTGGAGGGCCCCACCTCCGAAGCAGCCAACTTTGGAAACTCGTCATCTTTAAAATTCATCCCCCAAGAGGAGAGCCATTTTTTGGTGCGAGCAAGAATGAGAGCCGACCTATCTGTAATAGAGGATTTTTCGCTGGCTGACAAAACAATAGGTGGGAAAACATATTGATCCTCCTTTAGTCCATCATAAGAAAGATCCAACACACTTTCATTATCAGTCGTGCCATCTGGAAAATCAAAAATCTCCAGCGTCTGAATCTCATTAATAGTCAACCTACTATTATCTTTTCTGTGAACCGCAACTTCGTTACGCAGATCAACCCATATATCCTCAATGTCGGGCCTGTGAAGATGTTGGGCTCTATAGGCTCTAAGCACTCCTCGGATGTCAAAACCATCCTGAGACTTCATATGCTTTTTCAATTTTTCCTGAAGTTCGCATTCAACATTTTTGGCCTTTGCTACTGTCGAGAAAGTATATCTCCCGATAGAAATTGGGAAGGATACAGCTGCCTTATGCTTGCTTTGTTGGAATTTGTGAAAATCCAACAGCTGTCTGACCAACTCTATCAATATCAATCTATCTCCTGGATAGCGAGGCAGACGGAAAGGCTCTCCCGAGTACATGACTATTCGAAGATATGTAAACTTCTTGAATTGCAAGAAGATACACCCCCATTTGGATACTTCAGTCCAAGCCTCGTCTGAGACTTTTGTATTTCTTAGCCCTGGGTTCAGCCAGCAGATATTCTCGCAGAAGAAGGCATCATTTACCCTTCTAAAATGTTCTTTGGACCCCTTCTTTGTTATTTGAGGGAAATATTTATAAACTGGGTTTGTCGTTCTGCTTCCCTTAGTATCCAGCCCCGGGATAGTTCCTCATCCCGGCTGCTGCGTAAGCCACATATGAAAACATATAAAACTTTCTAGTTGATAAAACCGTAGTCATCTGAGAATCAATTTCATTGTTAATAAGGGTCCCCCAGTCAATCCCTTGCTGATTCTTCCTGACGGTGACCATAAACTGATACATCCATCCGTGAAATACATTTGATTCAGGCAAGCCAAAAACCCGGCTCAGCAGGGTGATAATATCATTAATTTCTTGTATTAAATCACATCTGGGGATGGTCCTTGGAAATCTAGATACTGCTGGTTTAGCCTTAATCAGGAAGTTTTTGTTGACATCCTTAATGCAGCCTTCCTGATTACTATCCCAGGCCTTCTGAGCCGACTTGATGTTCAGGTCCCCATACTCTTCGAAATTAGGTAGTTTTAGAAGATCATCAAAATACGCTCCATCTAGCCTAATCACTACCTCACCAGCCTGGCTCTTCACAGAATGAGAAGCTGAGTCATAACTAGATGCACAAGCCAAAACAAATTCTGGACATTGGGCGGACATGGGGAAACCTGCTGCAAGGGGCAAGCCACTTTTAGCTAAAGTTGTCATCCATGGGGTTTGAGAGGAACTCTTCACCCTATTCTAGAAGTCATCCATATCTATATTGCCAAGTTCAGTGTCCCTGATATCATGATTGCAATCAATATATGATGGAAATTCTGGCTTCTTGAATTTGTACTTCATCCAGCTAGACTTCTCGGCCTTCTCCTGAGATGGACCAGGGTCCGACATGTAGAATGTTGGAGGGAGAAAGACTTAAAAATCAGGAGATGTTATCCACACTGAAAATCCCGATCGACCGAAAATGCCGGAAGAATAGAAGAATCCGACACGCCGAGGAGGATGTCGGAAAACCCTGAGAACCTTACAAGTTTGATATGTCGGAACTTTGTGCAATACCTAACACTTGCATTTGATGATGGGAACTCAGAGATACCCGGCACTTGCTTTTGACGTCGGAACTTTGAGAAACCCCGACGCTCACTGTGGAGATCGAAACTTTGAGAAACCCCGATGCGCCAATCTGTAGAGATCGGAACTTTGAAAAAACCCCGACGCGCACTATGGAGATCGGAACTTTGGCAAAACCCCAACACGCCAATCTGTCAATACACTTTGGGTTTCTGGCTCTGCAAAACAATCTTCAAAACCCAAGAACCAAAAACAGGGTTTTTCTTTGAATTCCAAATACACAATCTCCTTTTGTTATTCATGCATTATGCATATAATTAGAATTTCAAGAGAACAGAACCAAGTGATAGTTCAGAAGAGATAAACCCAAAAAACCTAAAACCCTTTCCAAAGTAACACAGAAAGAAGAAGGAAAGAAAACCTTCAACACCCGGCAAGAAATTGGGAATAAAATACGCTCAATTGATCCATAAAAACCAAGAATAAAGAAGGGAAAGAAAAATACCTCCAATTCGAGAAATGTAAGATCGAAAACAGACGATCCAATCGAGCAAGGTGAGTTTTCGGGTTTTGAAAACGAAAGAGCACGCACAAAAATTCCACGAATTAAAAATATGAATGGTAAGAATGACGTGGAAATCCGCGTATTTATAAGAAAATTGGTAATTAATACACTTCAGCACGGCACGTGCCAACTCACCAACCACTCGGCATGAATGCCATGTTAGCATGTTTAGGAGGTCCGAAAACCTGACACGAGGGGACTTAGTGCAATTCGGGTTTCGGGTTTCGGAAAACATGATGCATAAAGCATGAGGTGCTTAGATGCTACATAGCCCCGAAAACTCAATACAAAGGATTACGCGGACTTCGGGAATCGGAAAACACGGGGCATAAAACATGTTTTGGATTATGGATGTTCCGATGCGCCGGGGGTCCGAAAACCTGATTTACACAATACAAGGCAGGTTTCAGGTTTCGAAAGACAGTCAACATAAAGCATGTTAAAACTCATGTCGAACTGTTGGTAAAACCCGAAAACCCGATTTTCTTAAAAATAGGCCACAATGCAAAATCAACTTCAAAAATTTCGTAGGGGTTATCCGATCGTTTTGTCGTAAACTCAAAACGGGGATAACCGCTGGCTCCAGTTGGGGACTTTCTTTGTAATACTAAAGGAAGAGAATTCAGAATCTCTAGTCTTATTCATTGGGCTACGGAGAAAAGAAGAAAACCAAAACAAAACAAAACGAAGAAAGAAAGAAAGAAAACCAAAAGCAAACGCACCACAAAAAGCAAAATATGTACAATGTAAGAGAGCATCTTGCATTAATGGTGGAATAGCTTTAGATGTTGTCCACTGAAAGGCAAAGGGAGTAACCCTCCATCCAGATATGATAGAAGGAAACTATTTTCACCATTCAACTCGTGGATCTTGAAAGGTCCTTTCCATAAAGAATCAAACTTTCCATGCATTCCTTTTTGTTCTCTCCTTTTATCCCAAAGCAACACCAGGTCTCCAATCTGGAAGTTACGCTGCTTTGATTTTTTATCGAAAATCTTCTTCACCCTGCTCTGATGATCTGATATACGATCAACCACCTTGATTCGCTCTTCTTCTATCCTGGTTAGGTACATAACCCTCTTCTCGATAGAATTCTGAAAAGCTACATCTTCAACCGCTTTTGCCAACTGCAAGGCCGGTAATTCTACTGAGATAGGAATTTCAGCATCAATCCCGTATAGCAATTGGAAAGGAGACATCCCTATGGCTCGCTTTGGAGTGATCTGATCAGCCCACAACGCATCATACAATGCTTTGTGCCATGTCCTCTGATTCTCTTCTACTAGTTTCCTGATTATAGTAACCAGATTCTTATTGCTGGACTCAGCTTGCCCATTGCCTTGGGGATAATAGTCAGATGAGTGAGCCAGAGTAATGCCGAATCCATAGCAAAATTCTGTCAACTCATGTGACGAGAAGTTAGAAGCATTATCAGCTACAATCTTATGAGGTACGCCGAATCTGACGATTATATTTTCTTTCAGGAACTTGCAAACGGCTTCAGAAGTTGCTTGCTTGATTGGTACAGCTTCTACCCACTTGGTAAAATAGTCTGTAGCAGTCAGCACATAGTTATGTCCAGCACTGGAAGCAGGATTCAATGTTCCGATGAAATCAATCCCCCATTGGTGAAAAGGTTCTTCAATGACTACAGGTTTCAGAGGAAGAGCTGCTAGCTTGGGACGACCAACGAAATGTTGACAAGCTTCACATTTAGACACCCATTCTGCTAAATCCCGGAAAAGAGTAGGCCAATAATACCTAGCCTGTAGGATCTTATATGCTGTTACAGAGGACGAAAAATGTCCTCCGCATGCTAGGCTATGAAAGGATTCTAATAACTTTTCCTGTTGTGATTTATCAACACAACGCAAGAAGACACCATCAATACCTTTCTTGTATATTGCATTATTCCACAAAAGGTATTTCGCAGATCTCAGCTTGACGGTCCTCTTCTCTTTTTGATTTAAATGCGGAGGGCATTCACCATAAGTTAGGAAGAAAGCAATGTCCGTGTACCATTCATCAGTCGTACTCACAAGAAGCACCATAGGCAGCTCTGAAGAAGTATCTTGAGTCTTTTCACACTCTGTTTCAGCATGATTTTCTGCAATCAATTGACACAGGCCCCTTCCTTGTACCAACTTGGTAGGTTTGATGTCCAAGTCGTACTCCTGAACCTTAGCTATCCAAGTACCTCATTGGCTTCCCATCTCTTGTTGAGTCAGAATGGATTTAACAACAGTATCAGGAACGAGAACGAGAGTATGGGAATTCAGCACATAGTACCTGAAATGCTTTACTGCTCGTACCACTGCGTAAGCATGTTTTTCAATCTGTGACATCTTCAACTCGTGTTCCTTCAACGGGCAACTCATGAATGCGATAGGAGCTTCGATGCCTTCTTCATTATCTTGCATCAGGATGGCCGACACTGTGTGGGCAGAGGCATAGCTGTACATGATGAAATCTTTCTTGAAGTCTGGACATACTAAGACAGGAGTGCAAGCAACTGACTTTTTGATTTCTTCGAATGCCAGCTTCCCTTTTGTATTCCATCGAAATGGAACTTTTCCTTTCATCATTCCAAGGATATCCTTGGTCTTGTCAGCAAAATCAGGTACAAATCTTCTCAAGAAATTAACCTTTCCGAAGAAAGAATGAACTCCTGTTTTACTTGTGGGCAAGGTAAGGCTCTGAATAGCCTTTACCCTCTCTGGGTCAATTTTAGTTCCTTCTTTAGTCACAATATGACCCAGCAGCTTTCCTTCTGTCACCCCGAACATGGACTTCTTAGGATTCAATGAAATCCCGTGACGTCTGCATCTTAGAAGTACTTGTTCTAAATGATCATAATGATCACTCTGTTTTTTAGAAAAGATGGTCAAGTCATCCAAATACATGACTATGACCTTGCCCATCAGATCTCTGAATGCCAGGTCCATAGCTCTCTAAAAAGTAGCTCCGGCGTTGATCAAGCCGAATGGCATCCTCCTGTAAGCAAAGGTACCCCATGGGGTCGTGAAAGATGTCTTGTGTTGATCTTCTGTGGTTACCTCGACTTGATTATATCCTGAAAATCCGTCGAGCATGGATAAAATTTCCAATCCAGTAACAGTTTGTAATACCTAGTCCATGATAGGCAAGGGATAGTTATCCTTCAGCGAGGACTGATTTAAGTTCCGGAAGTCAACACAAATCCGGATCTCGCCATTCTTCTTCCTGACAGGAACAATGTTAGCAATCCAGGTGGAGTGATGGATTGGGAAAATAATTCTAGCATCTAACATCTTTTGAATTTCTACCAGGATAGTCCCTGAAATCTTCGGATTGTAATGTCTTTGCTTCTGTCTATACGGCTTCACATCAGGTTTCAAAGGGATACTGTGCTGTACGTCTTTGGGCTTGAAAGATTTCAAATCCGCATAAGACCAGGCCATCACATCGATGTATTTCTTCAAAAGTGAAGTGAATTTTACCTTCTCTTCAGGAGAACAACATTTACTGATATTCACCATCCGAGGTTGATCAGATGAACCTAGATTGATTTGATCTACTTCAGAGGAAGAAACTCCTTCAACTTGCCTTTTTTTTTGGATAAAGCGATCATGCTTGTCGAACAAGCCCTCCAAAGAAACCAAACCTTTGGGTATCTTATTGCCTTTCAGCTAGATATATTCTCCATCAACCTCCTGATATGGATCTGAAATAGTTTCACGGAACGCTGATTCTGAACCTTCAAAATATAACTCACTAAAATTGTCAGCCTTTTCTAGGAAAGCCAACACCTGTTGATCATCATTGAACACTTGCCAATGAGTTGCATTATCTGGGATACTGGGACGATATACAATCTCCAATAGAGTATGTATCTTGCTTGAACTGAGGATGAGGAAGAAGAAGAGATGCAGACACGGCCAAAGAATCCTTGTCATTATAATCTCTCAAAACTGCCTTAATAGAAAATGCATCAAAGCATTCTATACTATCCCAAACTTTGTTCCTGTAATGTCCTCAAAAACGATCAGTTTTTACCTGATAGATACCCCTGACCGGAT